>CM071935.1:42802576-43402576 GCA_016081115.2 Rehmannia glutinosa | reverse complement strand
TGTGAGAGAAATGGAGTGAAGAGGATTGGCAGCTGATGCCGGTAGTGGCGGACAGTGGTGGCAGACGGTGGTTAAATGATGGTGTGAATTACAAGTGAAAGAAAATGATAGGAAAGGGGTAAAAAAACAGCGGTGGTGGGGAAGGGATAAGGATGAGAGAGAGATTTACCTTCTAGTATGTGGATAATGCTAAAAAAATAGATTTAGGATTAGTTTGTATGTGGATTTTAAAAGTCTTTTAATGGGTAGGGTGGATCGGGTTTGGTCAGTTGGGTCATGGGCTGAGGTAAGGCTCATTATTTTTAGCTGAAGTTTAAGTGGCTAGGTAATAAAATAGACTTATGCATGAGTTATGGTGCTTTTGATACATAGGCTAAAACTAATGAGTTTATTTGGTCCAACGTAGTCACAACTCTAATTATCTAATGCTAGTTTAATCAATTTTAATTCTAATAAATCATACTAATCAATTCGAAATTCTAAATTGTCCAAATATTACTCGGATTCACCCAATCAAAATTCCAAACAATTAATCCTAGTACCAAACGAGAATCGCTAAACTAAATTAAATATCAGTCAAGTATAAAATATTACAATGGTAACCTCGAACTTAAAATATTATACAAAACAATAAGGAACCAAATAAAACTTTGTACTAAAATATTTTTCACTACAATATTATGTGGTTATCCGACTGTGGGATCTTACATTCTCCCCTCCTTTAAAAAATTTGGTCCCCAAATTCCTTCTTAAGTTATTCTAGATATTATAGAAATTTAGTTTATTTCCCTTGCACTAATTCTAGAAATAATACTAACTTTCCCCAAGTACTTTCCATCCAAACCGAGTTCGTAATATCAGTTAATCGTAACTTAGAAACAATCACGGTGATGTTAATCCCAAGTGTTGAATTGAGAATCATTCTTCCATTTATATCCACAAGTATCCTTTAGCAATAAAGTAGTTTTCCTTATTTCATACAATTCACATTCGTATATACCTCTTTCTAATCATCTCATGATACAGATAATTCAATTGTTTTCTTAGTTCTAAGCAAGTAAGGATCAGTTAAATCCCTGACTCACTTGCTATCTTTTGTCGTCAGGTTACAAAGAAAAATCTATCACCAAGTCAATAACCAATTGTACATTCTTTTAAGCCTAAGATCAACAAATAGTCAGAAATAAATTTTCGAAAACACATTATATCTTTGTTTTCTCCAAACACATATAAACCCCAAGTATTGCATCAAGTATGGTCCATAATTATTGATTCCAGGTAACCCAATCCTCATAAAATCTGTTATCTCAGCATGAAAACCTGATTGAACTGACTCATGGTTCACGCATGTCAAACTCTTATAATGAAGCCAAGGAGAAATGCTTACACTAATAATTTGTATATCAGTTCAAGTTAGTAACCGTACAAAGAGACTTTCCCGATATTTACTGTAGTCTTTTCCAAAAGACGGAGACAATTCTTGTATCGTTTTCTAAGCTAGACAACATCATCCATGTACCGAATCAACCCTTCTTAAATTTCAAACTTTCGATAATAAAGTCCAAATTCATGTCAACTCACCTTTAACTAACCAATAAATAACCCAATTGTCCACACATGTTACATAAACAAAATCAATAACCTTGAAGCATCAGTGAGTTAGTTATAAAAATCTATCTTGAACCAAAACTCTTATTGAGTCCTCAAAATCTACACAAAAAGTGTTTTTCCGACACGTATGAGATCATAAGTCTCACTATTGTTAAGTTCTATTATAACTCCTTTGTATTTATAGTTCTATTATCTATTATAAGATAAAGTCTTAGTCTATATCCTTAGAGATACTCAAAACCAATAAATTAAACTAGTCATTGATTGAAAACTATTATGAAATTGTCAATTGATTAAAATCTAATTGTCAAGCACTTAATTCTATCAATATCTTTTTGCCACCTTAAGAATAAGTTTCTTATAAGTTTCTCCTCAAGTTCGGGTGAGTAACCCTTTATATGCCTTATAACAAAATTTAAAACTCAAAACTTAGTCTCCAAAAAGTATAGAATATCTTACAATTACTTCTTCTACTACTACCCAAGTGCACATGATTTCACTATTATCATGCATCAATCCTGATGTCAAGATCACAAATTCATCTTAAACTCAAGTATTAACAGTAAAACCAAAATTCTTAAATAGGCCTTGTAACCAAATATAATAAAACCTAATTGATAATTATGATAGCTTCATGCACCTCTTGATTATATTATACATCGTTTACATCGCCATGTATATACAAACTCAAGGTAGTAATCAAATGCTAGTGTTACGTCTGGAGGTCCTAGTAAATCACACCATTTCTGAGGTTATCCGGGAACATGAAGGATGCTCCAGTTAGTATATGAATATTATTTTCAAATCAGCGCTCTATCTGAAATGATCAGGATCCAAACCTAAACATGACACTATTCTAACATTAAATAATCAATAAACCAAGTTAAAAATTAAGTAACCTATCGCCTTAGGTATATATCAAAATTATCCCAATTTAATCCTTAATAATAAGAATTTTGTTTTTCCAATTTATCTCTTGACAAATAATACGAACTCCTCAACAAAATCTACAACATCGATTAAAACTTATATCCATTAATAGTTTGTAATTGAGACCTCAACTATAAAACTATAAGCCAATTTATGAAAATCTTAACGATATGAGTCTTCCTAGATAAGGAGTGATAAAGTAACCTCAAATAATGGTTGTGCAAAAATGCATCTATTTCCTTATTTTCATACCTATATATCATTTATGTGGTCAATGATATACAACCCAAAGTGTAATATACAAGTATTATATTGTTCAGATAACCATACCGCTTATCCGGTTCCACCTACAAATTTCTAAGCCGTGTTTAATCAAGAGCTCAACAATCAATTGCATCCTTTGCAACTCTTCTTTAAGACTAATGTTAAATGGAAAATTCCCAATAAACAATAGGAGTCTCCCTAGATAAAGCCTCAATCGCAATCTTAATTTTCTATTTCCTAACTGTAAGTAAGGACATCGAGTATTCTGAACATACATATGCAAATCATATACCTTTGATATTATATTAATATTCACTTTGTCCTTTTTGAGAAACGTTGCTAATATGGTAGTATTCCAAATAATTCTTTCTAACCTAGTTATATAATACCAGTGATCATAACTTGAGTGATCATAACTTAAAGGCGTTTAATGGCGACGACCCATCACAATAGATATATATATATATCTCACAAAATGGCGAGGTTTTACCTAAACAGTTCGCTCTAGGTCTTCCTCGGGTGCCTTTTGGGTATTTTTATTATTATATAAATAAATAGTAAATGAAGAATTCACACACATAATAAAACATTATAGTAGTTGCCTTACCAGGGTTACATCCAAAATTCCTAGAATACCACTCTAGTTCCAAGGTCATTCCTAAGTACAAACGATACTTAAATTAATATAATACTCAAATGATCAACTGAATATGAATGTTATTTTTTAAATCAGAACTTCATAAGGGATGATCAAGATCTAAATCTAAACATAGACTATATACAAACCTTAGCTATGAATTTCAAGACCAT
This sequence comes from Rehmannia glutinosa, assembly GCA_016081115.2. Taxonomy (NCBI): domain Eukaryota; kingdom Viridiplantae; phylum Streptophyta; class Magnoliopsida; order Lamiales; family Orobanchaceae; genus Rehmannia; species Rehmannia glutinosa. The sequence continues at coordinate 43,398,961 of CM071935.1, read as the reverse complement.
GTTCAGGTATGAAATTTGACTTAGTAAGAAAATGAATAGACTTTATTATATTTAGATACCCAGCTCAAAATATGGTTTAACCAAGTTTACCCAAAGTCATTGCATTATTCAAACACTTAAGGTCGTACAACCGTGGTAACCCAATCACAGACCGAAGATCCTATCCTGCGGTCAGCTCGAGTGTAGTTCCTTTTACACTCAAGCTCTGATACCATAACTGTCACGCCCAAATTTCATAATCAAAATAACACCCAATTACAATAGAATATCATCCAATATGGTACAACCCAAATATTCAAAATTTAGGCTTATCAAGAGCTATTCTCTAACCACAAACAACTAGAACCCATAAATACAATGGAACTCTATAAATCTTTAACATGTAGAGTTACAAGTCACCGAACCCGTACAAAATAAAATAGTTACAAAGTTCAAGTGTTGACGGACAAGTCCTTCAGAAGGAACCTGCTAGGTCGGGTCAATCCTGGTTTGGACGTCTCATCGATCTCAAAATGATCGGTCTTTGAAAAGTTTTATAAAATTGTGGGGTGAGCTAAATGCGCTCAGTAGGTTGGGGTAGGGGAATGCAATATTGAAAAGCTAAAATATTTTCTTTTTGGTTGAGAGTACTTAGTGTGCCAAAAATTATTCATGTATGCATGACAATGGTGCACAAAAGATTCATTAATTTTATGATGCTAGCAGTGATGCAATGCATATTGCACAACAGTTAGTCAAGTACAGTAAATATTTTTCTTTTCAGATGGTAATAAATATCTAAATCTTTAAAACCAATAGTAGATATAACGTTTTAAAATAAATTCGTTTTGATAAAAACAATACAATCAATCCATCAATCAATCAAGAAACGTCAATGTTGAAAAATATTTGCTCCCAAAAATATTTGACCGAAGCCCAGTCACCTTATCCCTCCCACTAGGCTCGACGTCTCTTTAGCTATGGGCTTTTACCCAGAGATCGTCATATTCATGAATATACCGTTCTACGACCCAAGTTCTGTCGCCGTCTCCGGCCCGACCCGAAAGTGGGAGTAGGCAAATGGGTAGTCAAACAGGGATCACAGGCAGCCTGTTCGATCCATTGTCTAACCTACTCACGCCGGACTCAGTCAGTCAATATATTTGTCAAAATGACATTTATTTGCCCAAAGGCCAAGTCAAACAGTTACAAGAGTTAAAAATGCAAATGAAAATGTAAATTCAAACCATGAATGGTACAATTTATGTTTTCTTTACAACTAAATTATTTTGAAAATGACGTATACCGTGAAATCAAGAAAGAGTTTAATGTCGTGATGTTAATGAAACAACTAATGTCGTGAAATTTATGAAATTAAAAGCAAACCCAATTTCCTTTAGAAAAATGATATTTTGCCCACCTTCATCTTGATCACCAAATTTCTCCAATAAATTCCTTATTCAAGCTTCCAAGATTTCCTACAATAAAACCCAATAATTATCATATATAAACTCTGATTATTATTATTATTTTTGTGCTATTATTTTAACATTACTATTTTGTTTATAAAAGCAATTTAGCTTTTCTATTTGTGTGTCTATGATTTTTCGTTTGAGCTTCATAAGCCTTTTGTACACTTTATGCGTTATACAGAATATAATCTCACCGAACATATTAATGTTTTATATTGGACTTGGATATTTAACCGCAAACCTTATTCGAAATGAGTCCGATCTAAAATGTTTGTAATTGGAGGATTAATAACTTAGATCTTTATATATATTTTAACAACATTACTACTTCTGGAGACAAATGTTAAAAGATTAGTCTTAAAGAAATAGTATCTAGTCCAAGCAAATAATTATGTATGTGTCCTTTTATCAAATATGAACAGAATTAAAACTTAAAGTTTTACATTTTATTAGCCTCATCCAAGTACCCCCAGACTAATATCATCATTGTACACAGGTTGAATGAATTAATTATTAAAAATATTTCATAATTAGAGGTTATCAGGCCATTTCTAATCAAATTCCTAAATTATTGAATAAGCAAGTAAATCACAGGTTATGATCACTAATATCCAAATTCATGAGTTTGCAGTTTCATTCCCTTAGTTTTTAGGTTTAGGATTCCTGATTTCTTTTATATGTGTATGTTAGGAATTTTATTGTTTAGATTTTGATGAATGCCATGTAAAACTTAGAATAGAAAGTTGGCACCCCAATTCTTGTTGTAAAATGCATTGTAACAAGAAGACAAAGACAATCAAGACTGGAAGGAAGACTCATTGTGAGACATCCGAGTATGGCAAAGAAGAGTAGACGGAACTCTATCAAGAAGCGGTGAGATGCGGTGAGTGAAGTATCGATCAAGTCAACTCAAGAAAAGCCAAGTCGCAAGTTGAAGTGACAAAGAGTCATCCATGATTGGAAGTGACTCTAAGTCACCTGGGAAAGCAAGGAAACGCAGTCAAGTCGAGATAATCAGAAAAGATCCGTTGCCGAAAATCAAGAGATTTACTTAAACAAGTAATATCTCCATACCACCTTTCTCGAGTGCTCGGTCCCCGAAGCGTGCAAAAGGAATGAACCAATGGGAAGCACTACACCATGTCGAACTCGAAAAGGTGAAAGAACAATTCATACGAGGAAATGGCAATTCCAAGGATCGCAACAAGACAAGCCAACGATCGGCTGCAAGTGACTTTCAAAAATAAGCCTATCTCTTCAACGGGCAAATTTACGAAAGATCACTATAAAGGCCGAGGAATGACTACGAGAGCGGTGACCCTGAACCACGAACATTCAAGAAATCAATCAAATTGTAACCAGAAATACTCTCAAATCATTCAAGATTAATCCTCAAGCCTACATTACGAAGCACATCAATCCAACACTCACCTGTGAAGGAAAGATAACTTCAATCAGTTGAAGAGGAAACTTTTGAAGAAAAGGGGTCTACATTCCACGAAGGATTGTAGGAAGGTTCAAGGTCGAACCAAGTCTTAAGCTTTTGGAGGGCTTCGTGATCAAATCCAAAGAGCTTGAGCAAGTGAGTCATTGTAGTAGCAAGCAAATGCCCTGTGAAGAAGCCGAGTCGTAAGAGAAGCCACCGAGTGATCAAGGCGTCTCATCGAGTCCCAATGGATCAAGTCACCGTGTGTGATCAAGACTTGTATCCGGATCATTACCACTTTGTAAACTGATCATTACCTAGTGGATTCCTCCAAGAGTTGGAGAAGAGAGGAGTAGAATAATTACCCCATCTTCGAACCTCTATAAAAATTTCACTTGAGTCATTTACATTTCAGCATTTTAATTCCTGCATTTTTAACTGCTTATATATGCTGATAAATTTGCTATCCACTTGATAACTTATAAGTACTAAACCAAGCACTAAATTCTTGCTTAATCAAACTTAAGGGTGTTAAGTCTTCCGCTGAAAACAATACCACAGTCGAGTTAATTTAGAGCCAACAACTGAGTTATTCCATCAACAACTCAGTTGAGTCTGTTGAGAGATTAACTCTACTGAGTGACTAAATTGACTGTCCATCAAGGATACAACTGTGTAGAATCAACTCTGTATATTTAAAAGGACTAAATCGAAAATTTGGTAAGGTTTATTCAACCCCCCCTTCTAAACCTTACACTTACACCCCTTGGGACCTACAGTGTATCTTCTATTTTTTTTATTTTTTATTTTGTTTTTCCTTGTACTTGTCTAAATTCTTTTACAAATTTGAATTTATCAAAGAAACATAATCTTTCCAGACCTAGTTCGTAGTTGTAACTAAAAGGTTTGGTAAATTATCAAAATGATACGAAAAATATGTTCAACTTTTAGCCTTCTCGAAATTCTCGGCTCTGAGGGGAATTCTAGATTTTGAATCTTCTTGACTCAAGTCCCCTTTATTCATCACACAACAACAAAAGCAACAGGAAAAAAAAGAACATATCTCAAACCAAGAAGGGAGAAGACAGATTCACTTTTGTGCACAAAAAAAATTGATTTTCCTCTATGTTTTCATCCAAAATTACTTAATAATAACATTTTACCCACTTTGATTAAGTCTCGTTCGATTATGTCATCAAAGCACCGATCGGAACCCCTCGCTAGCTAGGTCCGAATGCCTTTCAGGTTTCGACTGAACACCTATACCTGTTTTGAAGTGAATCTTGTGAGAGAAATGGAGTGAAGAGGATTGGCAGCTGATGCCGGTAGTGGCGGACAGTGGTGGCAGACGGTGGTTAAATGATGGTGTGAATTACAAGTAAAAGAAAATGATAGGAAAGGGGTAAAAAAAACAGCGGTGGTGGGGAAGGGATAAGGATGAGAGAGAGATTTACCTTATAGTATGTGGATAATGCTAAAAAAATAGATTTAGGATTAGTTTGTATGTGGATTTTAAAAGTCTTTTAATGGGTAGGGTGGATCGGGTTTGGTCAGTTGGGTCATGGGCTGAGGTAAGGATCATTATTTTTAGCTGAAGTTTAAGTGGCTAGGTAATAAAATAGACTCATGCATGAGTTATGGTGCTTTTGATACAAAGGCTAAAACTAATGAGTTTATTTGGTCCAACGTAGTCATAACTCTAATTATCTAATGCTAGTTTAATCAATTTTAATTCTAATAAATCATACTAATCAATTCGAAATTCTAAATTGTCCAAATATTACTCGAATTCACCCAATCAAAATTCCAAACAATTAATCCTAGTACCAAACGAGAATCGCTAAACTAAATTAAATATCAGTTATAAAATATTACAATGGTAACCTCGAACTTAAAATATTACACAAAACAATAAGGAACCAAATAAAAACTTTGTACTAAAATATTTTTCACTACAATATTATGTGGTTATCCGACTGTGGGATCTTACACTATGCATCACATCATATAAAATGGGAAAAAGAATTACACATGAGAAATTTAAAGCAACCGCTTCTGGATTGTATTGTGTCCAAATTAAAGCTTTTGAATCCTATGTGTGAGGCCCCGAATTTTTATACCATAGACGGCACGATCCACATATATTTCCCGATATATTATTTTAGTATTATATAACATAATATGTTATCAATTTTAACGTTACTTAATTTATTACCTAATTACATGATAATGCATTTGATTTATGTTTATTACTTCAATTTAATAACTACAATCATTTCCTTTACAACTTGATTTGGTAAAGTGCTATTTAAAATCCTTTATTTGGTATTTGAAAAATAAAACTCTTGTCGCCATATTTTTTTCTAATGACGACAATACTTATATTTAGTCATTTTCCATAAAGCTACTATTGCTCAATCGATCAAAATAATTTTTATTTAAAAGAAACTACATCTTAATTTTGAGATTTTGAAATATCCATTTCGATAAACTCAACATTTTACTCCAAATCTATTATTTTTAGTTAACAAAATTTATTATGATTTTGAAATTCTTGGTAAATTAAAGTAGTATTTGAACCTATTTTATTGGAAAATAATTTTATGCGTTACAAACAAATCATTTCATTTTATAATCTATTAAAACCATCTACTACTAATTTAATGCTTTAACAAATACAATGCCTCATGTTTTGAAAGTTCATCTAGTAAGATTTCACTTTTTGAAAGAATAGTGTTCGATATTTATTTTGATAAAAATTCGACCTTTATATTAAAATAGCTAAGTGTCTCATTCTTGATTTGTTGAATTAATTACTACTTGATTTAGCTAGTATATATATGATCATTTCTACTTAGAATCATATTTATTTTATGGTGTATATCAATAACACCTATTTTCACTTCTTTAATAATTGTCGATTTCTTTCAACTTTCAAAGCGATACACTACCCGATTGGATTTCCTTTCTTAACAACTAATTATTTTCTTGTAGCATAGTATTTATTTAAATGTTTTAGTAATTTCGAAAATTATATTTATTTCGAAATAATTTTTATAATTTGATTAATTGTTTGATTGATATATTATTATTGGTTCTAATTCTATTTAATACCTTAGATTATAAGTGATGATACTACTTAGGAATTACTAGACACCTTATAATTACTAGATGACTTAAGTAAGATAGATATAAGATTTGATTTATATGAGAGGATACAAGCCTTGTCTTTTTTCTTTTTGTCTTTTCCTTTTGTCTTTTCTTCTTGTCTTATTCACTTCAATTGCAAGCCTTTTCAAGCCCCAAGATAAGTCTTGTACTCCTAACCAAGCATGCCTTCCTAAACCAACTCCCAAGATGGAACAATGAGTATCTAACATTAAGAGAAGAGAGGGGGAAAAAAGTCTTGGCATTTTCACTCAACACACTTAGAAAATCCTACCAAAACAAGCAACATCATCTCTTTCACTAAACCAAGGGCTGAAAATTCTAAGAGTAAGAGAGCTTCAAGTGTGTTTAAGGGACTAGCTACCAAGACAAAGGTAAGACTCCTTTATGGTGTTCATCCTTCTTCTTTCTTTTCTTCATTTCTCCATTTTTTCATCACCTTTGACCCTCAAAAACACCTTGTAGGGGCTGTCCTAAGAGCTTTGAGGGGACCTTGAGAAAGCTTGTAAAAGCTAGAAGCATTAGACAATTCCTACCCAAAAGCACAAGAAGTTAAGGTGGGTGAAATCTTTTAAAAATTCATGATTATTGCATAAATGGCATGGATATATAAGATTATATAATTTTTTTTTATATTCTGGAAAATTTTAGTTCATTTTTATTTCTGGAAAATTTCGAAAATTATATATGTGTATTTGAAATTATGAAAAAAGTGATTATTGCTTAAAAAAATAGCTTTTGTATGCCTTATATGCTTTCTATTTATATATGTGTTCAAAATAACTGAGAAATATGATAGATGTATTTGTATGTTATATAAATATTCTGAACATATAAATTTGTGAACAAAATCGATCTTGGGCCATTTTTGCAAATAAGGCAAAATATAGGGCCAAAAGTGATAAACTCGAAAACTGTGGAAAACTACTGTGAATCCTCAAAATTTAGATTGAAATTACTGTAAAAATATTGTATAAGTGATAAATAATATTTGGGACCCTCCGGGTCAAGCATATGCAAATATAAAAACAATTAGTCACCAAAATGACAATTTTTTGAACTTTAGGGGACTAAACTGTGAATTTCGAAAATAAGGACAACCACTGACCAGAGAATAATGCAAACTTTTTTTAAATAGTATTCTGGACCTCTTGTCCAAATCTCACAAAAAACGGGCTTGAAACGAGCCATTAACGGTAAAATTACCCTTGGGGCCAAAATGGAATTTTTCAGAAAATTGGTACTAAATCTGAGAATTTTTCGAAACTGCATTTAACCCATGTACATACTACCCCAAAGAAATTATTAGGCCTGGATTCTCATTAATACCTTTTCCGGTTTAAGAGATATCTATTTTTAAAAGTATTGGGTCAAAAATACTAATTTGGAAAAATTTTGGGACTGACCTATATTTTGCAAAATCTGATCCCGAGACCCTAAAAATATGATTCCTTAGATTTTTTAAAAAAAATTAGAGACTGACCTTACCTTTTTCCGAGTCCGGGATCACAACTTATGAAATTTTAAACTCAACATAAATCTCCTCTTTAATTAAAATATTTTATTTTAAAATAAAATTTACCAAGGTCATAGGAAATTATTTTAATTTCTAACTTCAGTTTCATATAAATATTAAAATATTTTTTAACTAAAAATTCTATTTTTAAAATTATTATCCGAATTTATTCGGGATTTTCATATCACTAATTGTCCGTTAATAAGGCGACTTTCTCGCCCGCATAATCCGAACCTTATAAGAACTTGATATAATACACTTTGAATTAATGAATATAACCGACTAGATTACCCCTCCCAGGTATCTATCTATCATGCCGTGTCAATGACCGATCGATTGAATATCGGACGCGGCGAGTCTAAACGCACCGTCTCTTGGTGATCAAGGCCGGTTGATCGCGTCACGCTTTCACACTTTCGCGCAACCAACGATATGAATTGACGGATTTGGAATGGATAAGTCGCGTATGGGATGGGTAGCTTGCTACGCCTCATGCCGACCTCCATCGTCCAACTCCCAACCTCGAGCCGGATAGGAGAGTCTGGCGGGCGATTGGGTCGTAGGATTTTGGGTATAATCATGATTATGACGTTCTCTGAGCTTTAATGGCTCCACTGTGGAGACGTCGTGCCAACTGGGATAGCGGCTATAGCCCTATCGACAGGAGGGATAAGGTGTACTGTTTGGGGAGATGATGTTTGATCAACACTTCTCTGCCGTATAAGGTGGTCTGGGTTGGCATCACACTTTCGTGTGCAACCAATTGATATGAGTTGACGGACTGTCTGGGTTGGCGTCACACTTTCGTGCGCAACCAACTGATATGAATTGCGGACTGACTGGGTTGGCGTCACACTTTCGTGCGCAACCAAATGATCTGAATGTGATTTGATTGACCGTTAACTAATACTAATAAAACTATTAAGTATAAGAGAATGTCATTGCACGTTTCTTGCATCAAAACTTATGAAACGATTTTACTGCATAAAAGTATAAGCCCCACTTGCACACACTCACCACACCCACTGAGAATTTTTGTCTCACTCCCACCTTTTTTTTTCAACTAGAGGATGAGGTTCCGCCGAAAAAAGACCACGGGGAAGATTTCGAACCTATTGATTAGCTCTCTATTGTGTTGGACTATTGTGACAAATTGAATTTTATGGTTTCTTTTATGTATGGACAAATACTAAGAAATTTTCTTGTAATAGTCGGACGTAGGACCCGTAGGAAGTATGATTGTGACGAGGATTGTATTTTATTTTCGATTCCTTGCGACTGTACTCTGACTTAGTTTATTTAATATTCACTCTATTTTGGGATTTTACTATTTTGTTTGGGTTATATTAATGAATAAATGAGTCGGCATGGTAAACCGGCAATAGTTAGACCGTCCGAGTCACGGCTCCCGATTTTGGGGCGTGACAGTTGTGGTATCAGAGCTCGGTTTGTAGGAAGGAAACTTACACCGAGCTTAACCAGGATAGGTTCCTCTGTGGATTGGGTACCACTATTAGATGACCTAAGTTGAACCTTAGACACTATTTAAACTCTTTTGGATCATCACAGTGTTAAAATATCCGAATATTTTTTCGGTTGGAACGTTAGGTGATTTACGAATCGTTGAGCTGAAAGTTATAATGCCCTGATATGACGAGACCTGAAGGATATAGATTATCATTTGATAGTATCTGATTTGCTATGTGATATATTATGGGATCTAGATGCTTACTGATAATACTTGAAAAATGATAATATGGGAACCACTCAGTATGATTTATAGATTGTAGTGTTATTGTGCTATTCTTTCCTAAACACTTTACAATCTTAGGTAATGAAATTTGACTTGTAGTTTGGGTATCACAATTGAGATATATTAAGGATGTGAATACTACAGGATCTCGACTCGATGTCGTTACTAAGTATTTTCTAAATTGTAATGCCCAACTTGTGAACTAAGTGCGGATAATGATTATCTGGGATTATTCGAGAATACTATTGTGTTTTAGATACCTGTATGTGAATTGGTTGTTAGTTTAGTTAGTTGATTGAGACTTAGTTGTCAATCACTTAGGTGTTGATTAACTATTGATGAGATGTATACTAGTATTTTATAAGGTATATAAGAAGCGCACCTTTATCCGGAAGAATCGAGGTCTTTATGGATATGAGAAATTGAGATTGTTATCAAGGTTTTAGTAGAAACAACTCCTATAATTAAAAATTTGGAAATGACTTATTTAGTCATTAATAAGGTCTCGCCTATTAAATATTGGTGGATAGAAAATCTTGGTCGACCTTGTACCTTTTAGCGATGAAATCTGCTATAAATTGTTCAAGAAAAGATGTGACGATATGAATAAGTGTCGACCAATTAGTTAATCACGACTATTACAATGAGTACCATTTTCTTAAGTGAATAAATATTGACAAGCTGCGACAAACAAGGAAATGCTCAAGATTTAGATTATAAGATGGATGTTTTGAGCTAATAATTATGGAAATAGTATATTAAAGCGTTGTGGACTAAATATGATTGCTTAAATGATAATCGAATAATGATGCTCAATCGAATCTTACTGGTCACATGAATAGGGTATTATGAGATTGTCTATTACATGATAATGGGAAGAAAAATTTGAGCAACACTAAGGTTTATTGAAATATTTTTGCAGAATAATCATTTGAAGCCGACTGATGTGAACTTGGATCGGAAATGAGCACCTCTAGGCCGCATAAATTTTGATATTGAGATTATGATAATCCTATACACTAAGTATATGAATCTCGTTTCGAATTCAATGGAATTATTCTAGAAGAGAATTTGGGGACCAAATTCCTTTAAGGATGGGAGGATGTGAGGCCCCGAATTTTTATACCATAGACGGCACGATCCACATATATTTCCCGATATATTATTTTAGTATTATATAACACAATATGTTATCAATTTTAACGTTACTTAATTTATTACCTAATTACATGATAATGCATTTGATTTATGTTTATTACTTCAATTTAATAACTACAATCATTTCCTTTACAACTTGATTTGGTAAAGTGCTATTTAAAATCCTTTATTTGGTATTTGAAAAATAAAACTCTTGTCGCCATATTTTTTTCTAATGACGACAATACTTATATTTAGTCATTTTCCATAAAGCTACTATTGCTCAATCGATCAAAATAATTTTTATTTAAAAGAAACTACATCTTAATTTTGAGATTTTGAAATATCCATTTCGATAAACTCAACATTTTACTCCAAATCTATTATTTTTAGTTAACAAAATTTATTATGATTTTGAAATTCTTGGCATAAATTAAAGTAGTATTTGAACCTATTTTATTGGAAAATAATTTTATGCGTTACAAACAAATCATTTCATTTTATAATCTATTAAAACCATCTACTACTAATTTAATGCTTTAACAAATACAATGCCTCATGTTTTGAAAGTTCATCTAGTAAGATTTCACTTTTTGAAAGAATAGTGTTCGATATTTATTTTGATAAAAATTCGACCTTTATATTAAAATAGCTAAGTGTCTCATTCTTGATTTGTTGAATTAATTACTACTTGATTTAGCTAGTATATATATGATCATTTCTACTTAGAATCATATTTATTTTATGGTGTATATCAATAACACCTATTTTCACTTCTTTAATAATTGTCGATTTCTTTCAACTTTCAAAGCGATACACTACCCGATTGGATTTCCTTTCTTAACAACTAATTATTTTCTTGTAGCATAGTATTTATTTAAATGTTTTAGTAATTTCGAAAATTATATTTATTTCGAAATAATTTTTATAATTTGATTAATTGTTTGATTGATATATTATTATTGGTTCTAATTCTATTTAATACCTTAGATTATAAGTGATGATACTACTTAGGAATTACTAGACACCTTATAATTACTAGATGACTTAAGTAAGATAGATATAAGATTTGATTTATATGAGAGGATACAAGCCTTGTCTTTTTTTTTTTTTTCTTTTTCCTTTGTCTTTTTTTTCTTGTCTTATTCACTTCAATTGCAAGCCTTTTCAAGCCCCAAGATAAGTCTTGTACTCCTAACCAAGCATGCCTTCCTAAACCAACTCCCAAGATGGAACAATGAGTATCTAACATTAAGAGAAGAGAGGGGGAAAAAAGTCTTGGCATTTTCACTCAACACACTTAGAAAATCCTACCAAAACAAGCAACATCATCTCTTTCACTAAACCAAGGGCTGAAAATTCTAAGAGTAAGAGAGCTTCAAGTGTGTTTAAGGGACTAGCTACCAAGACAAAGGTAAGACTCCTTTATGGTGTTCATCCTTCTTCTTTCTTTTCTTCATTTCTCCATTTTTTCATCACCTTTGACCCTCAAAAACACCTTGTAGGGGCTGTCCTAAGAGCTTTGAGGGGACCTTGAGAAAGCTTGTAAAAGCTAGAAGCATTAGACAATTCCTACCCAAAAGCACAAGAAGTTAAGGTGGGTGAAATCTTTTAAAAATTCATGATTATTGCATAAATGGCATGGATATATAAGATTATATAATTTTTTTATATTCTGGAAAATTTTAGTTCATTTTTATTTCTGGAAAATTTCAAAATTATATATGTGTATTTGAAATTATGAAAAAAGTGATTATTGCTTAAAAAAATAGCTTTTGTATGCCTTATATGCTTTCTATTTATATATGTGTTCAAAATAACTGAGAAATATGATAGATGTATTTGTATGTTATATAAATATTCTGAACATATAAATTTGTGAACAAAATCGAGCTTGGGCCATTTTTGCAAATAAGGCAAAATATAGGGCCAAAAGTGATAAACTCGAAAACTGTGGAAAACTACTGTGAATCCTCAAAATTTAGATTGAAATTACTGTAAAAATATTGTATAAGTGATAAATAATATTTGGGACCCTCCGGGTCAAGCATATGCAAATATAAAAACAATTAGTCACCAAAATGACAATTTTTTGAACTTTAGGGGACTAAACTGTGAATTTCGAAAATAAGGACAACCACTGACCCGAGAATAATGCAAACTTTTTTTAAATAGTATTCTGGACCTCTAGTCCAAATCTCACAAAAAACGGGCTTGAAACGAGCCATTAACGGTAAAATTACCCTTGGGGCCAAAATGGAATTTTTCAGAAAATTGGTACTAAATCTGAGAATTTTTCGAAACTGCATTTAACCCATGTACATACTACCCCAAAGAAATTATTAGGCCTGGATTCTCATTAATACCTTTTCCGGTTTAAGAGATATCTATTTTTAAAAGTATTGGGTCAAAAATACTAATTTGGAAAAATTTTGGGACTGACCTATATTTTGTAAAATCTGATCCCGAGACCCTAAAAATATGATTCCTTAGATTTTTTAAAAAAAATTAGAGACTGACCTTACCTTTTTCCGAGTCCGGGATCACAACTTATGAAATTTTAAACTCAACATAAATCTCCTCTTTAATTAAAATATTTTATTTTAAAATAAAATTTACCAAGGTCATAGGAAATTATTTTAATTTCTAACTTCAGTTTCATATAAATATTAAAATATTTTTTTAACTAAAAATTCTATTTTTAAAATTATTATCCGAATTTATTCGGGATTTTCATATCGACTAATTGTCCCGTTAATAAGGCGACTTTCTCGCCCGCATAATCCGAACCTTATAAGAACTTCAGTATAATACACTGAATTAATGAATATAACCGACTAGATTACCCCTCCGGTATCTATGCCGTGTCAATGATCGATCGATCAATATCGGACGCTTGCGAGTCTATGAACGCACCGGCCTCTTGGTGATCGATCGGTTGGCGTCACACTTTCGTGCGCGCAACCAACGATATGAATTGACGGTTTGTGGAATGGATAAGTCGCGTATGGGATGGGTAGCTTGCTACGATCTCATGCCGACCTCCATCGTCCAACTCCCAACCTCGAGGGATAGGAGAGTCGGCGGGCGATTGGGTCGTAGGATTTTGGGTATAATCATGATTATGACGTTCTCCGAGCTTTAATGGCTCCACTGTGGAGACATCGTGCCAACTGGGATAGCGGCTATAGCCCTATCGACAGGAGGGATAAGGTGTACTGTTTGGGGAGATGATGTTTGATCAACACTTCTCTGCCGTATAAGGTGGTCTGGGTTGGCGTCACACTTTGTGCGCAACCAATTGATATGAGTTGACGGACTGTCTGGGTTGGCGTCACACTTTCGTGCGCAACCAACTGATATGAATTGCGGACTGACTGGGTTGGCGTCACACTTTCGTGCGCAACCAAATGATCTGAATTGACGGACTGACTGTTAACTAATACTAATAAAACTATTAAGTATAAGAGAATGTCATTGCACGTTTCTTGCATCAAAACTTATGAAACGATTTTACTGCATAAAAGTATAAGCCCCACTTGCACACACTCACCACACCCACTGAGAATTTTTGTCTCACTCCCACCTTTTTTTTTCAACCAGAGGATGAGGTTCCGCCGAAAAAAGACCACGGGGAAGATTTCGAACCTATTGATTAGCTCTCTATTGTGTTGGACTATTGTGACAAATTGAATTTTATGGTTTCTTTTATGTATGGACAAATACTAAGAAATTTTCTTGTAATAGTCGGACGTAGGACCCGTAGGAAGTATGATTGTGACGAGGATTGTATTTTATTTTCTGATTCCGCTGCGACTGTACTCTAACTTAGTTTATTTAATATTCACTCTATTTTGGGATTTTACTATTTTGTTTGGGTTATATTAATGAATAAATGAGTCGGCATGGTAAACCGGCAATAGTTAGACCGTCCGAGTCACGGCTCCCGATTTTGGGGCGTGACAGTTGTGGTATCAGAGCTCGGTTTGTAGGAAGGAAACTTACACCGAGCTTAACCAGGATAGGTTCCTCTGCCGTGGATTGGGTACCACTATTAGATGACCTAAGTTGAACCTTAGACACTATTTAAACTCTTTTGGATCATCACAGTGTTAAAATATCCGAATATTTTTTCGGTTGGAACGTTAGGTGATTTACGAATCGTTGAGCTGAAAGTTATAATGCCCTGATATGACGAGACCTGAAGGATATAGATTATCATTTGATAGTATCTGATTTGCTATGTGATATATTATGGGATCTAGATGCTTACTGATAATACTTCAGAAAATGATAATATGGGAACCACTCAGTATGATTTATAGATTGTAGTGTTATTGTGCTATTCTTTCCTAAACACTTTACAATCTTAGGTAATGAAATTTGACTTGTAGTTTGGGTATCACAATTGAGATATATTAAGGATGTGAATACTACAGGATCTCGACTCGATGTCGTTACTAAGTATTTTCTAAATTGTAATGCCCAACTTGTGAACTAAGTCTGGGATAATGATTATCTGGGATTATTCAGAATACTATTGTGTTTTAGATACCTGTATGTGAATTGGTTGTTAGTTTAGTTAGTTGATTGAGACTTAGTTGTCAATCACTTAGGTGTTGATTAACTATTGATGAGATGTATACTAGTATTTTATAAGGTATATAAGAAGCGCACCTTTATCCGGAAGAATCGAGGTCTTTATGGATATGAGAAATTGAGATTGTTATCAAGGTTTTAGTAGAAACAACTCCTATAATTAAAAATTTGGAAATGACTTATTTAGTCATTAATAAGGTCTCGCCTATTAAATATTGGTGGATAGAAAATCTTGGTCGACCTTGTACCTTTTAGCGATGAAATCTGCTATAAATTGTTCAAGAAAAGATGTGACGATATGAATAAGTGTCGACCAATTAGTTAATCACGACTATTACAATGAGTACCATTTTCTTAAGTGAATAAATATTGACAAGTCATGACAAACAAGGAAATGCTCAAGATTTAGATTATAAGATGGATGTTTTGAGCTAATAATTATGGAAATAGTATATTAAAGCGTTGTGGACTAAATATGATTGCTTAAATGATAATCGAATAATGATGCTCAATCGAATCTTACTGGTCACATGAATAGGGTATTATGAGATTGTCTATTACATGATAATGGGAAGAAAAATTTGAGCAACACTAAGGTTTATTGAAATATTTTTGCAGAATAATCATTTGAAGCCGACTGATGTGAACTTGGATCGGAAATGAGCACCTCTAGGCCGCATAAATTTTGATATTGAGATTATGATAATCCTATACACTAAGTATATGAATCTCGTTTCGAATTCAATGGAATTATTCTAGAAGAGAATTTGGGGACCAAATTCCTTTAAGGATGGGAGGATGTGAGGCCCGAATTTTTATACCATAGGCAGCACGATCCACATATATTTCCCGATATATTATTTTAGTATTATATAACACAATATGTTATCAATTTTAACGTTACTTAATTTATTACCTAATTACATGATAATGCATTTGATTTATGTTTATTACTTCAATTTAATAACTACAATCATTTCCTTTACAACTTGATTTGGTAAAGTGCTATTTAAAATCCTTTATTTGGTATTTGAAAAATAAAACTCTTGTCGCCATATTTTTTTCTAATGACGACAATACTTATATTTAGTCATTTTCCATAAAGCTACTATTGCTCAATCGATCAAAATAATTTTTATTTAAAAGAAACTACATCTTAATTTTGAGATTTTGAAATATCCATTTCGATAAACTCAACATTTTACTCCAAATCTATTATTTTTAGTTAACAAAATTTATTATGATTTTGAAATTCTTGGCATAAATTAAAGTAGTATTTGAACCTATTTTATTGGAAAATAATTTTATGCGTTACAAACAAATCATTTCATTTTATAATCTATTAAAACCATCTACTACTAATTTAATGCTTTAACAAATACAATGCCTCATGTTTTGAAAGTTCATCTAGTAAGATTTCACTTTTTGAAAGAATAGTGTTCGATATTTATTTTGATAAAAATTCGACCTTTATATTAAAATAGCTAAGTGTCTCATTCTTGATTTGTTGAATTAATTACTACTTGATTTAGCTAGTATATATATGATCATTTCTACTTAGAATCATATTTATTTTATGGTGTATATCAATAACACCTATTTTCACTTCTTTAATAATTGTCGATTTCTTTCAACTTTCAAAGTGATACACTACCCGATTGGATTTCCTTTCTTAACAACTAATTATTTTCTTGTAGCATAGTATTTATTTAAATGTTTTAGTAATTTCAAAATTATATTTATTTCGAAATAATTTTTATAATTTGATTAATTGTTTGATTGATATATTATTATTGGTTCTAATTCTATTTAATACCTTAGATTATAAGTGATGATACTACTTAGGAATTACTAGACACCTTATAATTACTAGATGACTTAAGTAAGATAGATATAAGATTTGATTTATATGAGAGGATCTGCCTTGTCTTTTTTTTTTTTTTTTTCCTTTTGTCTTTTCTTCTTGTCTTATTCACTTCAATTGCAAGCCTTTTCAAGCCCCAAGATAAGTCTTGTACTCCTAACCAAGCATGCCTTCCTAAACCAACTCCCAAGATGGAACAATGAGTATCTAACATTAAGAGAAGAGAGGGGGAAAAAAGTCTTGGCATTTTCACTCAACACACTTAGAAAATCCTACCAAAACAAGCAACATCATCTCTTTCACTAAACCAAGGGCTGAAAATTCTAAGAGTAAGAGAGCTTCAAGTGTGTTTAAGGGACTAGCTACCAAGACAAAGGTAAGACTCCTTTATGGTGTTCATCCTTCTTCTTTCTTTTCTTCATTTCTCCATTTTTTCATCACCTTTGACCCTCAAAAACACCTTGTAGGGGCTGTCCTAAGAGCTTTGAGGGGACCTTGAGAAAGCTTGTAAAAGCTAGAAGCATTAGACAATTCCTACCCAAAAGCACAAGAAGTTAAGGTGGGTGAAATCTTTTAAAAATTCATGATTATTGCATAAATGGCATGGATATATAAGATTATATAATTTTTTTTTATATTCTGGAAAATTTTAGTTCATTTTTATTTCTGGAAAATTTCGAAAATTATATATGTGTATTTGAAATTATGAAAAAAGTGATTATTGCTTAAAAAAATAGCTTTTGTATGCCTTATATGCTTTCTATTTATATATGTGTTCAAAATAACTGAGAAATATGATAGATGTATTTGTATGTTATATAAATATTCTGAACATATAAATTTGTGAACAAAATCGAGCTTGGGCCATTTTTGCAAATAAGGCAAAATATAGGGCCAAAAGTGATAAACTCGAAAACTGTGGAAAACTACTGTGAATCCTCAAAATTTAGATTGAAATTACTGTAAAAATATTGTATAAGTGATAAATAATATTTGGGACCCTCCGGGTCAAGCATATGCAAATATAAAAACAATTAGTCACCAAAATGACAATTTTTTGAACTTTAGGGGACTAAACTGTGAATTTCGAAAATAAGGACAACCACTGACCCGAGAATAATGCAAACTTTTTTTAAATAGTATTCTGGACCTCTAGTCCAAATCTCACAAAAAACGGGCTTGAAACGAGCCATTAACGGTAAAATTACCCTTGGGGCCAAAATGGAATTTTTCAGAAAATTGGTACTAAATCTGAGAATTTTTCGAAACTGCTTTTAACCCATGTACATACTACCCCAAAGAAATTATTAGGCCTGGATTCTCATTAATACCTTTTCCGATTTAAGAGATATCTATTTTTAAAAGTATTGGGTCAAAAATACTAATTTGGAAAAATTTTGGGACTGACCTATATTTTGTAAAATCTGATCCCGAGACCCTAAAAATATGATTTCTTAGATTTTTTAAAAAAAATTAGAGACTGACCTTACCTTTTTCCGAGTCCGGGATCACAACTTATGAAATTTTAAACTCAACATAAATCTCCTCTTTAATTAAAATATTTTATTTTAAAATAAAATTTACCAAGGTCATAGGAAATTATTTTAATTTCTAACTTCAGTTTCATATAAATATTAAAATATTTTTTTAACTAAAAATTCTATTTTTAAAATTATTATCCGAATTTATTCGGGATTTTCATATCGACTAATTGTCCCGTTAATAAGGCGACTTTCTCGCCCGCATAATCCGAACCTTATAAGAACTTCAGTATAATACACTGAATTAATGAATATAACCGACTAGATTACCCCTCCGGTATCTATGCCGTGTCAATGACTGACTGACTGAATATCGGACGCGGCGAGTCTATGAACGCACCGTCTCTTGGGTGGCCGATCGAGGTTGGCGTCACACTTTCGTGCGCAACCAACTGATATGAATTGACGGATTTGTGGAATGGATAAGTCGCGTATGGGATGGGTAGCTTGGCTACAGTCTCATGCCGACCTCCATCGTCCAACTCCCAACCTCGAGCCGGATAGGAGAGTCTGGCGGGCGATTGGGTCGTAGGATTTTGGGTATAATCATGATTATGACGTTCTCTGAGCTTTAATGGCTCCACTGTGGAGACATCGTGCCAACTGGGATAGCGGCTATAGCCCTATCGACAGGAGGGATAAGGTGTACTGTTTGGGGAGATGATGTTTGATCAACACTTCTCTGCCGTATAAGGTGGTCTGGGTTGGCGTCACACTTTGTGCGCAACCAATTGATATGAGTTGACGGACTGTCTGGGTTGGCGTCACACTTTCGTGCGCAACCAACTGATATGAATTGCGGACTGACTGGGTTGGCGTCACACTTTCGTGCGCAACCAACTGATCTGAATTGACGGACTGACTGTTAACTAATACTAATAAAACTATTAAGTATAAGAGAATGTCATTGCACGTTTCTTGCATCAAAACTTATGAAACGATTTTACTGCATAAAAGTATAAGCCCCACTTGCACACACTCACCACACCCATCGAGAATTTTTGTCTCACCACCTTTTTTTTTCAACTTTCAGAGGAGGATGAGGTTCCGCCGGAAAAAGACCACGGGGAAGATTTCGAACCTACTGATTAGCTCTCTATTGTGTTGGACTATTGTGACAAATTGAATTTTATGGTTTCTTTTATGTATGGACAAATACTAAGAAATTTTCTTGTAATAGTCGGACGTAGGACCCGTAGGAAGTATGATTGTGACGAGGATTGTATTTTATTTTCTGATTCCGCTGCGACTGTACTCTGACTTAGTTTATTTAATATTCACTATATTTTGGGATTTTACTATTTTGTTTGGGTTATATTAATGAATAAATGAGTCGGCATGGTAAACCGGCAATAGTTAGACCGTCCGAGTCACGGCTCCCGATTTTGGGCGTGACACTATGCCACAATGCCTTGGAAGCTGGTGAATCCTGATATATTTGGGTTATGGCATGATCGCCTTGGACACCCAGGAACAACTATGATGTGTAGGATTGTTGAACACACTAATGGACATCCATTGAAAAGCACAAAGATGCTAATGTCCAAAGATTACTTCTGTGAATCGTGTTCACAAGGAAAATTTATTACTAAACCTTCCATGGAAAAGGTTGGTTATGAATCACCATCATTTTTACAACGTATTCATGGTAATATTTGTGGACCAATACATCCTGCAAGTGGACCATTTAGATATTTCATGGTCTTGATAGATGCATCGTGTAGATGGTCACACGTATGCCTATTATCTACTAGAAATGTTGCATTTGCTCGATTATTAGCGCAAATCATTAAACTCCGAGCACATTTTCCGGATCATCCTATTAAGAATATAAGAATGGATAATGCCGAAGAATTTACATCAAAGAGTTTGATGAATATTGCGCAGCACTGGGAATTAATGTTGAGCACCCAGTAGCACATGTTCATACTCAAAATGGATTGGCAGAATCCTTGATTAAATGAGTTCAAATCATTGCTCGTACATTATTGATGAGATCAAAGCTCACTAGTGCAGCATGGGGTCATGTAGTATTACATGCATCAACACTTATTGGATTACGCCCCACTGCTTATCATATGCACTCTCCAATGCAATTAACTCTTGGTTTTGAGCCAAATATTTCGCATCTACGCACTTTTGGGTGCGCTGTTCAGGTGCCAATTCCACCTCCTCAGAGGACAAAAATGGGCCCACAACGTAGACTTGGTATATATGTTGGATTTGATTCTCCATCAATTGTTCGGTATTTAGAACCGATGACGGGAGATTTATTTACCGCCAGATTTGTGGATTGTCATTTTGATGAGACAACATTCCCATCATTGGGAAGGGATAAAGTTATTTTAGATAAACAAAAACCAGTTGAGAATATCTCCTGGAATGAACAAAGCTTATCCCATTTAGATCCACGTATTTCTGAATGTGAAAGTGAGGTGAATAGAATCATTCATTTACAAAATATTGCTAATAGAATTCCTGATGCATTTAACGATGTTAGTAAAGTCACGAAGTCTCATATTCCGGCTGCTAATGCTCCAGCCAGGATTATTGTTCCAGATGAAAATAAGAAAATAAATGATGATAACCCACGACAAAAACGTGGTAGACCTATTGACTCAAAAGATACTATTCCTCGAAAAAGAAAGGGGAGAATTGATAATAATAAGCATGCTCCAGATGAATCTGTCTAGCCTAACACCTTAGAAAATGTACAAAATTCAGGTAGCACCGAGAATCCCATGAGCTATTGTAATGAAATATGGGATCAAAATGAAATAATTATTGATGATAATTTTGCATTCTCGGTTGCTCAAGAAATTATAAATAATGATTATAATAACGAACCACGTTCGATTATGGAATGTCGTCAGAGGCCTGATTGGCCTATGTGGGAGGAAGCAATAAAATCTGAATTAGCTTCCCTAGAAAAATGAAATGTATTTGGGCAAATTGTTCATACTCCAAATAATGTAAAACCTATTAGATACAAATGGGTATTTGTTCGAAAAAGAAATGAGAAAAACGAAGTCGTGAGATATAAAGCTCGACTAATGGCTCAAGGATTCTCCCAGAGACCTGGGATAGATTATGATGAAACATATTCATCTGTTATGGATACAATCACATTTCTTTTTCTTATCAGTATGGTTGTCCACGAGAATCTGGACATGCGTCTAATGGACGTAGTAACGGCATATCTATATGGTTCGTTGGATTCTGATATTCATATGAAAACCCCTGATGGATATAAAATGCCAAAGTTAGAAACTCCCCGTGAATTATACTCGATCAAATTGCAAAGATCGTTATATGGATTGAAGCAATCCGGTCGCATGTGGTATCATAGACTTAATGAATACCTTTCTAAGGAAGGTTACAAAAATGATACCATTTGCCCATGTGTATATATTAAAAGATCGGATACCGTTTTTGCTATCATTGCTATATATGTCGATGACATGAATTTGATTGGCACCCCTGAAGAAATATCTAATGCTGCTAAATATTTAATGAAAGAGTTTGAGGTGAGTTAGATCATAAAGATGACGGGATACTTGTCCACCAATCTGCATATACTAAAAGGTTACTCAAGCGGTTTAACATGGACAAAGCTCATCCCTTGAGTACCCCGATGGTTGTGCGCGGTTTAGATCCCGAGGAAGATACATTTCGACCAAAAGAATCTTGTGAAGAGACTTTGGGTCCTGAAGTGCCTTACTTTAATGCTATTGGAGCGTTAATGTATTTAGCACAATGTACTAGACCAGATATCGCTTTTGCTGTAAATCTACTTGCGCGATATATTTCAGAGCCAACTCGAAGACATTGGAATGATATTAAACACATCTTTCGATATCTCAATGGTACTATAGATTTGGGGTTATTCTACTCCAAGGAATCCACTAAGTCTGGTTTAGTGGGTTATGCTGATGCGGGATACAGATCTGATCTACACAAAGCTCGATCACAAACTGGTTATTTGTTTTGCTATAACGGTACATCTATATCATGGCGATCCGTCAAACAAACTTTGGTTGCTACTTCTTCAAATCACTTTGAGATAGTTGCTCTTCATGAAGCTGGTAAAGAGTGTGTTTGGTTAAGATCAGGTATAGCTCATATACGAGATGCATGTCAGCTGAAACCAGTTACAGACATTCCCACTATTATTCATGAGGATAATGCAGCATGCATACCACAAGTAAAAGGTGGTTGCATAAAGGGTGATAGGACCAAGCATATTTCACCAATGTTTTTCCATATACATGAACTCCAGAAAAATGGAGAGATAAACGTTCAACTAATTCGTTCATGTCACAATCTTGCCGACTTATTCACAAAATCTCTACCGACATCTATATTCCAAAAATAGGTATACGGCATAGGTATGCGAAGAGTTAACAAGCAAGATTGATAATCAGCAGATTGCGTTATTTATTTCAGGGGGAGCAAAGTCATATACTGTGCACTGTACACTTTTTCCCTTATGTCTGGTTTTTATCCCATTGGGTTTTTCCGGCTTAAGGTTTTTAATGAGGCAGCTTATGCACAAGGTTTGGATTGGAGTTATGTACTCTTTTTTCCTTCAGTCCGATTTTCTTCCCACTGGGTTTTTCGGCTTAAGATTTTTAATGAGGCATACTCATCCAATGGTGCTACGTCCAAGGGGGAGTATTGTGATACAAGGTGGACTAAGCACCACCAAACCACATGGGAGATATTGACAAATGCATATACAATTAATGCAAATGCATTTAATATAGTTGTGAAGTGATTGGAGAAAACTTGTATATAAGCATGTATAATTGTGAAGAAATGATACGGTTGATTCCTTGATCTTAATTCCATTTGCAAGCTTTATACTATTATCAATATATCTTTATTATAGTTTACTTTATATTATCAACATTAGCTTACATAAAACAAAGAAGGAATTATTTTACAACATGTATATCGTTTTAAAATAAACTAATACATATATATCTAGATATGCATATGCATAGGAAAAGAGGAGTCATTTGCGGAGCAGCTTTAGTGGATTTTTTTTTGGCAATATGTATTATGACCCTTATGCCAGTTTACTGTGTTTGTTTTTTTCGTTGGAGATTCAGTACCTAACTTTGGGGATTGTCAAAATGCAACCTCAGGCATCCTAACAGTTGAATATTACGTCAAGATGTTGTCACATGCGCAACACATGAGGGCATAATTATCAAATCATCTAAATTTATTGCACTGTCAGCCAATTTTTTATAATTTTCCGCATTACCACCCAAACTTTGCATAATTTCAAGTTTGCGACACACACGAAAAAAATAAAAAAAAAGATCCTTGTTTATATATATGTATTTATATCTTTTTGTTTCAAATATATATATATATTTTTATATAGAAACCAAGTTTGTATATAATATATATATATATATATATATATATAGGGATGGGATCTCGTGTAGCAACCTCTTACCGTGTGGCTATTTGGATTGATCCCATCCATACACACCTTTTATTCAATGGTCCAGATTGCTATTAAAAATAACTGGTGGAAATGGCATAATAGTTACTAGCAAAATGCCATAAATCACGCCCCTACAATCGAGGGATTGATTAATATTACGTTTCCATAATTGAAATTGTGCACCATTTTAATAGTTGAACTGTACACCATTTAATAACTGAATGTACACCATTTTATATCTAACAGTGTATCATTGTATAACTAATTGTACATCATCTAAAGGAACTATAAAGACAAAATGGTGTAACCATCTTCCCATTTAATAACTTAACTGCGCACTATGTTATATCTAATAGTGCATCATTGTATAACTAATTGTACATCATCTAAAAACTCTATAAAGATAAAATAGTGCAACCACCTTCCCATAATGACGCACTACAATCACTGATGTGATAAAGATCATGTTTCCATAACTGAATTATGCACCATTTTAATAGCTGAACTGTGCACCATTTAATAAACCGACTGTGCACCCTTTTATCTCTAAAAGTGCATCATTGTATAACTAATTGTACATCATCTAAAGGAACTATAAAGTCAAAATGGTGTAACCATCTTCCTATTTAATAACTTAACTGTGCACCATTTTATATCTAACAGTTCATCATTGTATAACTAATTGTACATCATCTAAAAACCCTATCAAGACAAAATGGTGTAACAACCTTCCCATAATGACGCCCTACAATCATGGATGTGATAAAGATCACGTTTCCATAACTGAATTATGCACCATTTTAATAGCTGAACTGTGCACCATTTAATAACTTATTGTGCGCCATTTTATATCTAACAGTGAATCATTGTATAACTAATTATACATCAATATGATCTTTATCACATCAATGATTGTAGTGCGTCATTATGGGAAGGTGGTTGCACTATTTTGTCTTTATAGAGTTTTTATATGATGTACAATTAGTTATACAATGATGCACTATTAGATATAAAATAGTGCGCAGTTAAGTTATTAAATGGGAAGATGGTTACACCCTTTTGTCTTTATAGTTCCTTTAGATGATGTACAATTAGTTATACAATGATGCACTGTTAGATATAAATTGGTGTACAGTCGGTTATTAAATGGTGTACAGTTCAGTTATTAAAATGGTGCCCAATTCAGTTATGGAAACATGATATTAATCAATCCCTTGATTGTAGGGGCGTGATTTATGGCATTTTGCTAGTTACTATTATGGCCTTTCCACATATTAATTAATTGATAAATCAGTTATTTTTAATAACAATCTGGACCATTGAATAAAAGGTGTGGATGAATTGAATTAATCCACACCGCCACACGGTAAGCTCCCTGCCACATTTGATCCTAACTCTCTCTCTCTCTCTCTATATATATATATATATATATATATATATATATATACACACATATATATAGCACCATGGGTTCTAATGTTATATAGAAATTTGATTGTATTAAACTTGATATTTATTACATTTATATAATTATTTGAATCTGGAGCTAGGTTTCATATTTCCTTAAGTTGGTTGTTAATATATTTATCTTTAAAATGTATTACATAATTAATTAAAAAATTACATAATTATTTATACATCATAAAAAATAATTAATTTCATTAAATCGATTGGACCGGTTAATATAATTTATTGGGATAATTACAAAAACCTCCTTGACGTTTGCACTAATTACAATAAAACCAATATGTTTTTTTAAATTATCGAACACCCCTTGAGACTTGATTTTGTCTTACATTTTTCTCCTTCATAAGTAAAAATAATTTAAAAAATTTCCCTAAATTTTATAAATATATTACAGTTAACCCCTTAAATTTAAGACAAAATCAAAGTCTCATGGGTTTTTTGTTAATTTATAAAAATCTCTAGATTTTTTGTAATTAACCCAAACCTCAGGGGTGTTTTGTAATTATCCCTTATTACTTTTCAATAAATCCACTGAACTGGTGACTGTAGCAAGATCAATTTACTCACTTGTCCGCTTTTTGAAACATTGAAACAAACACAAAACTAGAGTGGAATCAAAGATTTGATTTATTACATGAGGTGTTCGTCCAATAGCTTTCATCACCTCCCGATTTCTCGTGAATCCGGAGGACTCGATGGATTAGTCGTGGATAGTGATTTTTCGTGAACCCTATCGTTTTGGCAAATCCAAAGTTTTCAACTTTTGAGACCCCTTAATCTGGTCGGCCGAGACGAGGCCACCGTACACGATGGCAGAAATAGAGGATAGCGTGTAAGAGGGGAGGGTTTTGTACGAAACGTCGCTAGATTTGTGGATGTCGTCGATGCAGGAGCATGGGATGGGGATTTTGACGAAGAGCTGTGAAAGAGATTTTGGGGTTGGCGTCAATTGTGGAAAGATGCATAACACATCGTTTTTACGAATTTTATGATGTCTTATATTATAGACATCACTACGAGAAAAACACTCATAGACATTGGTTTTTAGACGATGTCTGTGAAAATTAACTGATGTCGTAATCGGTGATGTCAAATGTATGCATATTCAACATCGGTTTTAAGCATGTAAAAAACGATGTTGCTATATCAAAAAGACATCGTTTTGCAACCGATGTTGTTAACTTGCCGTTTGTTAACCTTTTTGTAAGCGTCATCAGTTTTTGACCGATGTTATTGGCTACCTTTAAGAATGGTTGAGAGATTAGTTTTGCACCAATGTTATAAGAGCTTAACACATCGGTGTTTAACTGACATTGTTTCTAACGAAAATGATGTTATAGTGCTGCTTGAACGTCGATTTTGTTAGGAACAAAATTGGTTAGAAACCGATGTGTTAAACATTTTAGAAAACGACCATAAACCGATGCCATTCACATATAAAAACGTCTCTTTATATGTTTTAGATGTCAGTTTAAAATGGACATCTAAAACATAAAGTGGTTACATTATTTTGCTAATATTTATCCTTTAATTAAGTATAACCAACTTAGTATCATAAATATCATCAGGACACAATTAAATTTAGCCGCAAATTGGTGGCAACATTAATATCATTTCCAAAAGGGTCATTACATTGTCATCATATTCAAATAATTCAAATAGAAACCGATATTGCAAACTAATTAAAACTAACAATGAAACTAATAATTAGAGTATTAATGGAACATGTCATTGACAAATTCACGTTAGACTGAAAATGCATGTTCAAAACACAAGTAAAGAATTGAAGGAGCACAATTGTCGCTCATCACAGATCTTTCTCCATCATCCTGTAAATCTGAAAGAATAGAAATTAAGATAGCATTAAAGGAGCTCAAATATATAATATGGGAATAATTTATTCCAAAATATAAAACAATGTTGCACATGCTTTCAACATTGAACTAGACTCTTCAGTTTTCTACTTGGCTTCTAACAATGTTGCACCCAAATGACTTCATAGCATTTTAACACCAATAATTTACACAAGCAATTGTTTTGCACGACTGTGCTAACAACTTCGGCAACCTTTGCCCTGATAATAGCATGAGAATTTTTTAGGTACCCAAGGAGAGGAACAAGGCCACCAATAGAATAAAAATCTGGAAAAAGAAACCACACGAGTGAAAGAATCAACATCCACATTCACTAGTTGACATTTCATAAATTAAACTCCAATTGACAAGTGTCAGTTTCGAACAATTATATTTGTAGGTCCCAAGGGGTGTGAGTGTAAGGTTTAGAAGGGGGGGTTGAATAAACCTTACCAAATTTTAAAATTTAGTCCTTTTTAAAGTTCAGAGTTGATGCTACACAGTTGTGTCCTTGGTGGATAGCCAATTTAGTTAATTAGTAGAGTTAGTCACTCAACGCACTTTCGACTCGAGTTTGTTGATAGAATAACTCAAATTATTAAGATCAATTAGCTCAATCGCAGCTTTGTTTTCAAAGAAGACTTTACACCCTTAAAGTTGATTTAGTAATGATTTAATGCTTGGTTTTAGTACTTAGGGATTATCAAGTGGATAGCAAATTTATCAGCAGAGTTAAACAAATAAGATGCAGAAATTAAAGTGCTGAAATGTAAATGACACGATAAGATTTTATAGAGGTTCGAAGATGGGGTAATTCTTCTACTCCTCTCTTCTCCAACTCCTGGAGGAATCCACTATGTATTGATCGAGATACAAAGTGGTAATAGTCCGAATACAAGTCTTGATCACACAACCGACTTGATCCTTTGGGACTCGGTTTGAGATGCCTTGGTCACGCAACCGGCTTCTCGTGCGACTAAGCTTCTTCACGGGCAATTGCCTTTGCTACTACACTCACTTGCTCAAGCTCTTTGGATTTGATCACGAAGCCCTCCAAAAACTCGAGACTGGTTCGACCTTGAACCTTTCTACAATCGTCCGCGGAATGTAGACCCCTTTTCTTCAAAAGTTTCCTCTTCAACTGATTGAAGTTATCTTTCCTTCACAGGTGAGTGTTGGATTGATTTCCTTCGTAGTGTAGGCTTGAGAATTAATCTTGAATGATCTTTGAGAATATTTCGATTACAGTTCAAATGTTATCTTGAATGTTCGTGGTTCAGGTAATCAAGGTCTCTTTCTCTCAGAGTCATTCCTCAGCCTTTTATAGTGTTCTTTCAAAAATCTGCCCGTTGGAGAGATAGGCTTATTTTTGAAGGTCACTTGTGGTCGTTGGCTTGTCTTGTTGCAGTCGTTGGAGTTGCCACTTCCTCGTATGAATTGTTCTTCAGCTTTTCACAGTTCTGACACGGTGTAGTGCTTCCCATTGGTTTATTCCCCTTGCACGCTTCTGGGACTGAGCACTTCGAGAAAGGTAGCATGGAGGTATTACTTGTTTAAGTAATTCTCTTGATTTACGTACAACGGATCTCTTTCGATTATCTCGACTTGACCGCATTTCCTTGCTTTCCCCAGGTGACTTAGAGTCAGCTTTCAATCATTGGATGACTCTTCTGTAACTTCAACTTGAGACTTGGCTATCTTGAGTTGACTTGACTGATACTTTACTCAGCTGCATCTCAGTTGTACCTTCAGTCGAGTTCCCGTCTTCTCTTCTTTGCAATACTCAGCTGTCTTGCAGCGGACTCTTCCTTCTAGTCTCCAGTTGTCTTCTTGCATGTTTAGGCATAGCTGACTTAACTCAGCTTGACCAGCTCTATTTGTTACAATGCAGTTTACAACAAAAAATGGGGTGCCAACTTCCTATTCTAAGTTTTACATGGCATTCATCAAAATCTAAACAATAAATTTCCCATCAATTTCCCCCTTTTTGATGATGCCAAAACTTAAAACATTCAAAATGTAAATAGCATAGATACATACAGATAGTGTATTTACAGAGAATGTATGCGTAGAATCAATCCTATTATTGATCATAACATTCTTGTTCTTTTACACAATCACAAGGTGTATCGAGCAACATTTATGTCTACGCAAAAATAGAGAATTTGATTTATTACGAAGACTTACATGAAATGTATTTACATAGTAAGATACATGAAGGGGTAGACAACAACACTTCATCTCCTTGCCTCCTCTTTTTCATCTTCTTGATTCTTCTGTCATCTTCTCGGTCTTCTTTTCTTTTTTTCATCTTGATCGCTTTCTTCTTCTTTTTTCATATGCCTTCCGGGCACTTCATCTCTTCTTAGTCTCTCTTGTCTTTCCTCCCATAGCTGAGTTTGTCTTTTATTTTCTTCTTCAATTCTTTTCACATACTCGGATTGTTCTTAGCCACTTGTAGATTTGCTACTTGGTCAAGCCCACCAAGAGATCCCTCCTTTCTTGCCTAGATCTATGTACTCAATGTTTTTGGGCGGAGGCCTGGGTCCGAAGCCTCTTCCTCCACCACTGCTTCTTTCTCTACCTCTTCATCCGGGCGTGTATTGTCTGGGGTCTTCTTCTTCCCACCGAGTGACCGGCGGAGTGACCAGGCAGAGTGATCGCTGGTAGTCTGCTGCTGTCGGCTTCTTCACATAGCGTGAGACCCTTTTCCCAAGATAAGTCCTGTGCTTGAGCCATGGACATATTTGCGAAGTATCCTTCGAGATGCGGCGTTTTAAATTCATCAACGATCTTGGCTCGATTCCGCATCGAGATGGCATAAGTGTCTCTCTCTTTGGAATGCCTCCATGTTGTTTCAAGATATTTATAACTCGAGGCATTCATCCTTCCTTCCACTTCCTCCATCCCCGCTTCAATCGTCTTTCTCTTTTCGGCCATGTAGACACGAGTGTTGAAGTGGCGAGTCACTGGGAGTTTTTGCGATAATATCACCGTGACAAGACCTTGTTGGGGGGTTTGTGCAATCATTAGGGTGACATCTCCCGATCCTCCCCCTCAACAGACTTTCCTTTCTTTGCTCTTGAGACCTCCTCAATTGTCTTTCCCTTTACAAATGCTCCTCCCTTCTCAACGCAGATCTCTTGGCAAATAGCTTTAAGGTATTCTGTTCCCCCTTTTTGGCATCATCAAAGGAGAGAGAACGCCTGAAACATACTAGCAAGCGAAAGTCGAGTCTGCTGATAGTCGAGTTCTGCTTCGAGTCTGCTGCGGGTATCTTTGCCGCATCAAACTCGAGCGAGTAGTGTTGGATTCACTTTAAGCAACTTCATCTCGGCCGTGAGAAGGCTGAATTTTCGATCCATGTGTTCTTCCATACGCAGGAGCTCATTCTTATTTTGCTCACGCACGCCTTGATCTCGGCAATGTGAGATTCATGCAAGTGCTCAATGTGTTCTCTCACTTTGTCTTTGCATCGGCATTCTCATTTCGCCATACCAACTTGTTGAACAATGTTAAAATATCTAGCTTGTTCCACGCGCATTGTTTGTCTTCTTTGTTGCCACCACTCCTGATTCGACTATTATGCCTCTCAAGTCGGCAGATAGGTTGGCATCTCTGTTATCTAGTCTCATGTCCATCGGGCCTGGTGCCTCTCCATCCGCTCAATTTCAAGAAATAATGCTTTGAACACCTCCCGAACTTCAATTTGTTTCTCTATGGCGGTGATGGCTAAGAGCGTCAAAATCATAGTCACCGGAACAATGGTATCGATGGAATGACAGGATCTCGTCCGTGGAATCGCGTAAGATCTCTTTTTCTCGACTCTTTCGGGAGGTCGGGTACCTCCGGAGAGAATGGAAATGATTCTACAAAGGAATCATCACGGGCAACTGGGATTTGCTCAATGATGAGTGGTGCGCGTGAAGTTCCTTGTGGAGTCGAACCTGCTGCAGCTTGGAGAGCTGCGCGCAGTGGACTCTATTTCACTGGGTCTGTTGTGAAGTTGACCCGACTTGCTGAGCCTCAGCTGTCTCAACAACTTCGTCGGTCTCAAATGGTTTTTCCAATTGAGTTGACTGGTCCTCGGCCTTATCAGAAGCATCATCGGACGATGATGAGATTTCCATAGGTGGCTCATCATCAAAATTGAAAGTTTGACGTAGTCTTGAGGTCGACTTGCTCGTGGTTGGAACATCCTCACCGAGTCTTTTGGATCGATCACGAGGGGATGACTCGGCTTCATCGTCTTCTTTCGATCCCGAGAAAGGTTACATCGGGATTGTCCTAGGAATCGTGAAGCGCGCTTATCTCCTTTTTAGATGGATCAATGATAGCAGGAGGGATGTTCTGTACTTCAGCTTCTTTACCCCGGGAAGTCTCAACCTCCCGTTGGCCTTCATTACCTCCTGTAGTCTAAACTGCAGCGAGGCCTTGGACATCCCTTTCGACAGTGTCAGCTGTCTAGGGTCTTCTGCGGTGGCATCTATTGGAGTCTCAACCCTATGGATTGCACTTTCATCGCCCAGAGTGTTAACTCCCGGGGTTGTCCCTTCCTCGTGCCTCGACCGCATCGGCGGGCGTCATTAGCCTTCAGAGCGGTTGGCACCTCACCGAGACAGTCTCAACTGTCTGAGCTTCGTTGATGACAACTTGCTGTGTACTTTGTGTTTGTTCCTTCTCCACTTCGCCTCCTAGATTCATTGTGGAGTCATCTGCAGTATCCTCCGACCTTGCTGCAGTGGAGGGAGTTTCCCCTCACCGGCGCACCAGCTGAGTGACTTGGAATGGGGTCACTCATCTCCAAACTCCCGGCTGTTTCTACTGAGTGTTCAGCCATTGGGGCAGGTGGTAAGACACCTTCATTAGGTGTTGGCTCGACTGGGGTCCCTACTAACCCAGTTTCATCGCCATTTCCATTAGTTCCTTCTTCTGAGTGAGCTGGGGAAGTGGTGGCAACAACAACGGTGGCAATATGCTGCACCACTCCCATTGGGTCTATCTCCAGCTGTGTTTTGGAGGATTCTCCTGGTCCCTCCATCATTCTTTGTTCATGAAGGACTCTGGATTCGTGCAATGCTTGCTGCATTTGCAACTCTTCTGTGGCAGCAACAGGGTCCAGATCCTCATCGCTTTCTGATAGGACGTCAAGGAGAGGATGTGTATGTTCTGTGGTGCGGTGATAGGGCGAGATCTCTGGCCTTCTCACGTGCCTCAGCTTCCTCTGCCTGTCTCTCCTTCTCCTTGTCCTTGAAGATTTGCAAGATATCTGTGCAGTTTTCTTCATCCAGTGCTTGGACCACAGTGGTCACTCTAAGAAAATTCATCAGTTCCTCTTCTTTTTCGATAAACTCAGGCCGTTGGAACTATTCCCTGGATCGACTTAACTTCCACTTCCTCCACTCTCGCAGACGATTTTGGATGTCTGGATAAGGTGGGGATAGGATCATCACATCATCATCTCTATCAGCTTCTTCTTGCTGTCCCTCATTCTCAGGGATAGAAGGTAGCAAGCTCTGGTGCTCCATTCTATCACCGTGTTCATTGCGGGGGGGATACGATCCTGTCCAACAGCGAGTTAGATTTCTCGGCTACTTCTTGTGTCTCAAGCTGTTCGAACTACAACTGGTCTTCGATTTGCCTCTGCTGACGCCTTTCAAGAGACTTCAAGTTTTCATCAATAATTTACGAGACTCTACTTCTCCGGCCAGCTTCTCGATATCTGTTTCAAATGAGTGGTGGCTGACTCAATTGGTTTCGCAAGTTCGAACGCTTAAAGATTCTTCTTCTTCTCTAGTTTGTACCGGAAAAGATTTACGTTCGGAGAGAATTTCTTCTAAGTCTTGGGCGGGGTGGGTGTCTTTGGTGTTTTCTTCTCGAGGAGCCGGCCGTCTTGGCTTATCGCTTCTCCTCTTTTTGACGACCGGAGAAGGTATTTGAGATTCCTTCTCGGCCGCTAGCTTTGGGGCGGGAGACACGGCCGCGGGGGACAGTGTGACTTCGGCTGCGGGCGGGAGCAAATTTGTTTTTCTTTCTTTGCGGGCAAAGAATTCTCTTAGCAAACAAGCGGGGGGCAACCTTCTTCTTTGGTGGAGAGAAGACAGCTGTATCTTCAGGGTCAACTGATTCCCCCTCACTTGTATCTCCTCTCTTGGCGTAGGCTCTCTTCTGTGCGCCAGAGAGGTTTGATCTGAACATCCTCTTGTTTACATGGAACGTCTTTCCATGTCGAAGAGGGACTCCTTTTACCTCCATTAGCCGGCCAATCACCAGGCCGTATCCCAAAGATCCTCCAAAAGAACCATCCTCCTTGAATGATTTGTTCCCTACATTCTGGCAGAGTCTGCTATAGACAAACTCATCCCAGTTTACTTTCCTTTCTTCAATGATCGCGGCCATTACGATTAAATTTGCTTTGGATAGTTGGTCAAAGCTGCCAAACTTGATGTCTATGCATTTGGCAACTATGTTCAACAGTTTGTGGTAGTCCTCCTTCAAAGACCTCTTGTTGGTGTGAGACTATCTTATCAATAGTCGGTCTTGGCTACTTCCTTCCAAGCGGCGAGCCAAGTCTACATCGCCTTCATTGATTTTTGTGCTCCTTCCGCGGTAATGAGCGGTGTTACGCCAAATCCTTGGCGAGAGATGATGAACTCCTTCCCGTGAACAGAGGATTTGATCCCCATCGTGAATTTCAGCGTTCACGTGAACTCGAGCGACCTCTTCCACATAGGTCATCGAGAGCTCCATCGTCGAAAATGGTTTTAGCCCGACTTTTCGAGCTTTTCAGAATATTCTTTATGAGGGCGTCATCGGACCCTTGTTTGACCATACCCTCGAAATCCACAAGAGACCGGTGTGGATTTGCTTCCCTAGCTTGACGAAATCATAAGTCGATGCCATTTTTTAGTATTTCACGGAAAGAAACTTAGAAGTTGATTTGAAGATCGATAGGGTTTTGAGAAAGTTTTGCCTTTGCTTCTGAGAAAGAAATGAACAGTTTTGGTAATATGTGAGAGAAACGGACGAAAATGGTTTAAGTATGGTTTCTGAAAGGACGTGCTTTGGTGGTTTTTGAAGTGTGATCGAAATCAACGGCTTAGATTTTGCACGCCGATTAGCATTTAATGTCTCGAATTTAATGCGGCAGCATTTATATCCAATCATAAGTTTGGTGTGCAGCTTTTGCCTGTACACATCATCATTATGCTGACGTCATTCTTAAAAACATTCCCGCTTTGTAAAAACGACTGCGTGTTTGTCACTTTGTTCATAAATGACTCAGCTTATCCCTTGGCTAATTTAACTCTTCCTGTCACAGTTCTCATAGTGACTCAACTGTCAGCTAATTCGGTATAGCTGTCTTTCCGATACAACTGATTCATTTAGCTGACTTTGAGAATTCAGCTCTTTTTCCCTTTTTGTGTTTCATTTCCCCTCTTTGAGTCTTCTGAGTGTCAGCTCAGCTCAATTAGCCCTAACTCATGCTTGAGTTCTTCAAATCTTGATTCACATAATGGTTTTGTGAATATGTCAGCTAATTGTTTATCAGTTGAAATATATTCCAAGGTGATGTCTTTCTTTTCAACATGATCTCTTATGAAGTGATATCTGACATCGATGTGCTTTGTTCTTGAGTGCAACACATGATTTTGAGTGATTGCAATTGCACTTGTGTTATCACACATGATTGGAATTTCCTTTTCTTCAATTTCATAGTCTCTCAGCTGCTGTCTCATCCATAGGATTTGTGCACAACAATTTTCCGCAGCCTATGTATTCTCGCTTGTTGTAGAGGTGTCTATTGAATTTTGCTTTTTGCTAAACCAGAAATTAGCTTTGTTTCAAGCATTTGACATGTACCGAGGTGATTTTCTTGTCAACTCTACATCCAAAGATAGTCGAGTTTGAATAACCAATTAACTTGAATCCACCTTCCTTTGGATACCATAAGCCAACTTCTTGGCTTCCCTTCAAATATCTCAAGATCCTCTTAGTCATGCGGTCATATGACTCTCTTTTGGAGCGATTGAAATCTTGCACATACACCTACAAAGAAAAGGTAATGTCCGCCTCGCTTGCCGTGAGATAAAGCAATGATCATAAGTGCTCAGATCTTGTTTGATCTACAGGCTTGCCATCTGCATCCATGTCCATTTTGACTGATGTATTCATTGGTATTTTCACAGAAGACTTCTCTTCCATACCAAATTTCTTCATTAAATCTCTGGTGTATTTTATTTGACTTATGAAGGTTCCATCATTCAGCTGTTTCACTTGGAGTCCAAGGAAGAATGTCAGCTCTCCCATCATGCTCATTTCGAATTTGCTTTGCATGAGGTTTGAAAATTTATCACATAGCTCTTTGTTTGTGGATCCAAAAATGATGTCATCCACATATATTTGAACAAGCAGTATGCTCTTCTTGTCTTGAATTCTGAACAGTGTTCTATCTACTTTTCCTTTTGTGAATCGATTCTCAGTTAGGAATTGTGACAAGGTATCATACCATGCTCTGGGTGCCTGTTTCAATCCATACAGAGCTTTCTTGAGTTTGTATACCTTATCTCCAAGAGTCTTCTGCTCAAATCCTGGAGGTTGTTCAACATACACTTCTTCTTCCAATAAACCATTTAGGAATGCACTATTTACATGAATCTGATATACAATAAAATTCTTGTGAGCTGCATAGGCAAGAAACATCCTAATAGCTTCCAATCTTGCTACAGGGGCAAATGTTTCATCAAAATCTATCCCTTCTTCTTGGCAATATCCTTTGGCTACTAATCTTGCTTTGTTCCTTACCACAGAACCTTCCTCGTTCATCTTGTTTCTGAACACCCATTTAGTGCCAATAACATTTTGATGGGTGGGTCTTTGAACTAACTCCCATACTTTATTTCTTTCAAACTGATTCAGCTGTTCCTGCATAGCTTGAATCCAATGTGTGTCATCCAATGCTTGTGACACATCTTTAGGTTCTATTTGTGAGATAAAGCATGTGAACATGGCTTCTTGTTGAGTTCTGGATCTTGTTTTGACACCTTCTCTTATATCTCCAATGACAAGTTCTGGTGGATGGTCTCTCATCCATCTTACATCAGGTTGGAGTAAGTTAGCTGGATCCGATCGTCTAGCAAAAATGTTGCTTTGATTGATCAGCTCTCTCGCAATCACTTAGCCGCAAATTTTCCACTTGTTTATGAGACTCACTATCTCATCTTCATCTCGAGTTTATAATTCCAAATTTGACTTTAGCATAGGGACTTTTCTGCATGGTTGGATGATTCAGCTTATTAGCTGACTCTTCAACGTCTTCTCCATTTACATTTGGTTCATCGAATACCACATGAATGGATTCCTCTGGAACCATAGTCCTCTTGTTGAGTACTCTGTAGGCTTTGCTTTCAGTTGGGTATCCCAAGAAGATACCTTCATCAACTTTAGCATCGAAAGCCTTTAGATTGTCTTTGCCATTGTTATGGATGAAACATTACATCCAAATATTCTAAAATATGCAACATTTGGTTTTCTCCCTGTCCAAATCTCATAGGAGTCTTTGTCACCGTTGTCTTTTATCATACATCTATTTTGAGTGTGGCAAGTCAGTGTTGATTGCTTGACCCAAAATCTTTTTGGTAGCCCCGCTTCACTAACATGGCCCTTGCCGCTTCTTTTTGAGAGTTCTATTCCTTCTTTCCGCAACTCCATTCTCATTTGGAGTCCTTGCTGCAAATAATTCATGACCAATGCCATTTTCAATACAATATCGAGTTATTATACCATTGACAAACTCGGTTCCTCTCCGTCTCGATCTTATTTTGATAATGGTTTGGCTCTTCTCATTTTGAATCCTCTTCATCACCGTGGTATTTTGTGTAGAGTTTCTTTCTTCTTACACATGAATATTGTCCATGTATATCTTGAGTAGTCATCTACTACCACCAAGGTGTATTTCTTCCCACTTATGCTAGCTGGTTCAACTGGACCGAGTAGATCCATATGTAGCAGATGCAATATCCTTGTTAAAGATGGACATGCCTTTTCTTTGAATGATGATTTGATTTGTTTTCCCTTCTGACATGCGTCACATATACTCTCCTTTTTGTATACTGAGTCTGGAAGTCCTTTCACAAGATTGCTTCTGGCAAGCTTGTTAATTGTTTTGAAATTCAGGTGACTCAGCTTCTTGTGCCACATCCAACTTGATTCAGCTGTGCTCTTTGCTAACATACATGTGCTTGGTGTTGCTGTTGACCAATCCACGATATACATGTTCTTTTGTCTGCATCCTTGCAACACAACTTCATTTGATTCTGTATCCTTGATTTGGCATATACCCATGTTAAATCCAACGTTATAACCCTTGTCACATAGTTGGCTGATACTTAGCAGATTGAAATTGAGTCCTTCAACATATGCAACATTTGTGATTTCTAATCCATTTTTCTTGATGGATCCAATGCCTTTTATTTCTCTTGGAGCTTCATTTCCTCCAAATATGACTTTTGCTCCTTTAACTTCCTTGAATTTTGACAGATTTTTCTTGTTTCCTGTCATATGTCTGGAACAGCCACTATCCATGTACCAGGTTCCTTGGCACTCAGCTGTTCCTTGATCCTGCAAACAAGGAAATTAAGTTTTAGGTACCCATTCTTGTCTGGGTCCTGAGGGGTTAGTATTGTAAGATGATCCAACCAACCTATAGCCAAATGATTTGGCTCTAAGGGGTTGCCATCTATCGCCATATAATCATAATTAATTTTGGCAAATTGCTTGGGGATTCTAGGTTCATACAAATTTGTCTCTTTTGTCTGTATGCCCGTATATGTGTTTTAGCAATTGCCTTCTTTGGGTAGTTGTGATGTCTCCGAGTGTAGTGCCTAGGTGCATATGTGTGTTGATGAAAGCTCTTATACCTTTGGAATGACCTTTGCTGAGTTCTAGGCCTTTGCCATTTGGGCTTATATTCCATAGGTCTTTGCTGATAGTTTACATTATTCCAATCAGCTTGGCTTGGATATTTTCTACCATTCCCATCATATGTGTTTCTTTTATAGATCTTCTGGGATTTTTGGTAGCTCTGTTTCTTCTTTACTGAGTATTTCTGTTTGGAGTTTGCTTTGAGGAACTCGGTGAATTTCTTCTCAGCTGTCCTCTCAGCACACTCAACTGGCTGTTTTCCTTTTCCTTTATAACCAATGCCAGTTTGCTTGTAATTGTGCTTGGAATAAGTGTGTGTGCACCATTTGGAGTTTTGGATTTTTGAGATATTTCATTGCTTGAATATCCTTTTTCCAAAATCACTTTTGGAGCTTGACATAGCACAGAGGAATTAAATCCTAAGCCTGTCTTGTCTCCACATTCTCTTTGGCTCATGATAAGATCATCCAATGACTTAGATGCCTTAGTGAATGAGGCAATCACATTTTTGAGGTCATTCTCCATCTTTTCTATGGCAGCTATTTCTCGCTATTAGCTTGGCATTTTCAAATTTTTAAACTTTTATTCTCATCACTATTTGACTTAGAGTACTCAGCTCCTTAGTCAGTTGTGAGTTTTGGCTCTTGAGTAGGCTGTTTTCCTCATTTAGTAGTGTGGGTGAGGATTTAATGTGTTCAAAATCTTTCATCATTTTGCCTAATGCATCATAAAGATCAGTGGGTGGTGAAGTGTGTGTGTCACAGTCACTATCACTAGAATCTGAGTGTGATGAGTCAGAGTGTACCTCATCTTCTTGGTCAGGTTGGTCTTGTTCCTTGGCCATTAGACAGATCAAGGCTTCTTCTTCAGAGTCACTTGAGTAGTCAGCTTCACTACTCTCTGAATCACCTGTGTCTCTTGACTTTGCTATCTCAGCAGTCTCTGCAGCCAACATTGCCTATTTCTTTTCTTGTATTCTTTCTCTGAATACTTTTCTTTCTTCTTCATTCCTGTACTTGTTGACTACAGGATATGGGCAATCAATGGCATAGTGACCCGGTTGCGTACAGTTCTAGCATAGATATTCAACCTTTTGATCAGCTCTTTCCATTCTTGGATTGTCAGCCCTTTGATATTCAACTTTTTGATGATCTGTTCTCTTGGTTGGCCTATCTTCCCTTGACTTGGAGGGAGCTGAGTGTCTTCTGGAGGATTCTCCGTTGCCTCTTTTGTAGTTTTTATTGAAGAACTTGTTGAACCTTTTAACCAACATGGCTATTTCCTCTGGGTCAATGACTTCTTTGACCTCAGCTTTCTTGCCATCCTTAACAATTAGAGCAGCTGTTTTGGGTACAACTGTCTCTTCCTCGGTCTTTTCTTCTCACCAAAAATTCGTAGGCTTTGAGATCTGAGAATAGCTCATGGTTGGATGTCTTTGATAGGTCCATGGAATGTCTTAGTGCCATGACCTTCATTTCCCATTCAGCTGGGAGACTTTTTAGGATTTTCATACACATTTCCTTCTGTGTATATTCTTTTCCAAGAGCGAGATAGCTCGTTGGTAATTTCGTGAACACAGATCCAGTTGATCCAGGTTCTCTCCTGCGATCATTTTGAAATTCTCAAATTTACGTACAACCACCGATAATTTATTTTCCATGATTTGCTCACGAGCCTTCACAAATCAATGTTAGCTTGTCCCAGATTTCTTTAGCCGTTTTGCATGATTTGACTTTATTGAACATGGCTTTGTCCAAGGTTTTGTAAAGAATATCCTTGGCCACATTGTCCTGGTTGTATCTTTTTCTGTCATCATTTGTCCATTCAGCTTTTTCAACCATAGCTGATCTAGGAGCGACATCCTCTTCACCTTCAGCTGCAGCTCTTCTTACAGCTGTGTTCACTTTTAAAATTTGTAGTGGCCCATCCTCTATCACTATCCACACCTCATCATGTAATGCTGATAGATGAGCCTGCATACGAATTTTCCAATCATCAAATTCTTCAATTGTGAACATAGGGATACGTGTCAAATTTGCTT
Source organism: Rehmannia glutinosa (assembly GCA_016081115.2). Lineage (NCBI taxonomy): Eukaryota > Viridiplantae > Streptophyta > Magnoliopsida > Lamiales > Orobanchaceae > Rehmannia > Rehmannia glutinosa. Next base: position 43,358,761 of record CM071935.1, on the reverse strand, counting down.
CCATGATAATAACTTTTGATAATAAAAAGAGTTTTGAAAACTTAAGTACTAAAACAGACTTTGAAAAATTTGGAGATTTAGTTCAGTAACCAGTGCGGAAGGCTCAATAAACCAACCGCTCTGATACCACTTGTAGGTCCCAAGGGGTGTGAGTGTAAGGTTTAGAAGGGGGGGTTGAATAAACCTTACCAACTTTTAAAATTTAGTCCTTTTTAAAGTTCAGAGTTGATGCTACACAGCTGTGTCCTTGGTGGATAGCCAATTTAGTTAATCAGTAGAGTTAGTCACTCAACGACTGACTCGAGCCGTTGATAGAATAACTCACCGTAAGACCAATTAGCTCAACAATCGCAGCTTTGTTTTTAATGAGAAGACTTTACACCTTTAAATTTGATTTAGTAATGATTTAATGCTTGGTTTTAGTACTTAGGGATTATCAAGTGGATAGCAAATTTATCAGCAGATTTAAACAAATAAGATGCGAAATTAAAGTGCTTTGAATGTAAATGACACGATAAGATTTTATAGAGGTTCAAGATGGGGTAATTCTTCTACTCCTCTCTTCTCCAACTCCCGGAGGAATCCACTAAGTATTGATCAAGATACAAAGTGGTAATAGTCCGTATACAAGTCTTGATCACACAACTTGATCCTTTGGGACTCGATCGAGATGCCTTGTCACGCACGGCTTCTCGTGCGACTCGGCTTCTTCACAGGGCGGCGTTGCCTTGCTACTACAGCTCACTTGCTCAAGCTCTTTGGATTTGATCACGAAGCCCTCCAAAAACTCGAGACTGGTTCGACCTTGAACTTTCCTACAATCCTCCGCGGAATGTAGAACCCTTTTCTTCAAAAGTTTCCTCTTCAACTGATTGAAGTTATCTTTCCTTCACAGGTGAGTGTTGGATTGATTTCCTTCGTAGTGTAGGCTTGAGAATTAATCTTGAATGATCTTTGAGAATATTTCGATTACAGTTCAAATGTTAGCTTGAATGTTCGAGGTTCAGGTAATCAAGGTCTCTTTCTCTCAGAGTCATTCCTCAGCCTTTTGTAGTGTTCTTTCAAAAATCTGCCCGTTGAAGAGATAGGCTTATTTTTGAAAGTCACTTGTGGTCGTTGGCTTGTCTTGTTGCAGTCCTTGGAGTTGCCACTTCCTCGTATGAATTGTTCTTGACTTTTCGAGTTCGACACGGTGTATTGATTCCCATTGGTTTATTCCCCTTGCACGCTTCCTCGGGACCGAGCACTTCGAGAAAGGTAGCATGGAGGTATTACTTGTTTAAGTAATTCTCTTGATTTACTTCAACGGATCTCTTTCGATTATCTCGACTTGACGCATTTCCTTGCTTTCCCCAGGTGACTTAGAGTCACTTTCAATCATTGGATGACTCTTCTCCGTCACTTCAACTTGAGACTTGGCTATCTTGAGTTGACTTGATCGATACTTTACTCACCGCATCTCACTTGTACCTTCAATCGAGTTCCCGTCTTCTCTTCTTTGCCATACTCAAATGTCTTTGCAATGAGTCTTCCTTCTAGTTTCCAGTTGTCTTCTTGCATGTTTAGGCATAGCTGACTTAACTCAGCTTGACCAGCCCTATTTGTTACAATGCAGTTTACAACAAAAAATGGGGTGCCAACTTCCTATTCTAAGTTTTACATGGCATTCATCAAAATCTAAACAATAAATTTCCTAACAATATTACAGTTATCTTGAAAACTTCGAGGAGAACTTTCTTATGTAAGATCATCCTTGGTAATGGCCATTTTAGATGTGCGTTCTGCATTATGCAAACTCAATTAAGTCTACAGGGTTCTAAGTTTAGTTAAGAAAGAGACTAAATAGATTATTGGATGGTCCTTTAGAATATTAAGACCGAATTTTGTGTTAGTAAAAACTATTCAACTAGGACCAGGCTCGCAAAAAAATATGTAGTTTGCAAACTATTTTAACAAGAAGATAAACTTTCTAAATAATCTAGTCTTTATTCTTCTACAATCCCATCAAATAATCCATAAACAAAACTTACCATTGGCCATGTCAATAGACTCCACATGTTCTTGTAGCTCATCCAACATATCTGCAAGAAGGTAAAGAAATGGAAGATACAATACTTACACAAGATTAAACAATCAACCTTCCAGCAAAACTACATATGCGAAAATGATCATCTACGAATACCTTCAATATCATGAGGTTATTCCCTGAGACTCCAAAACGTGCTCTAGGGCCTGCATAACAAGTTTTATCTCTTTCATTCGTCTAATAACATCAATCGACTGAGCTTGCATTGCCTCCATAAACTATCTTCTATCTTCCTCACTGAACCCACAAAATTAATAAATGAGCCTTGAGCTTTGCTCACATGTAACATTTACTAATCAACCAAAGCCGAAAAAAGAGTAAGAATGTGGTATTAAAAAAACAAAATTTTAAATTACACATATCTCGTCCAATCTATAGTTCTTGCATTTTAACAAACACCATACCCTCATCAAGATAACTTTTTAAGAATTGCTTCTCAGCACTATCAAATCAAGAAAATAACTTTCATAGTCAGGGGAAAAAACATATTGTACCTTAAATTACGAGAAGAATTGGTGCCGTCAATGTAAGAAAGACTCCACTTGAGCAAGGGTCAACACCAGCTGCAACAATACTCAAAAATTGTATTGGGATCAGTCCAATTAATAGAAACCATTAAACTACATCCATATCAACTTTTATAGAACCTATATCTATTTCTCACACTTGAATACCGAATCATGCTACATATCGCATCAAAATGATGTTATTGCTACAAATGGTGTTTGAGAAAGGAAAATATTTGGCCAAATCGCCTCCGAGCTCACCCAGAGCTAGTGATTCTCACCTTAGTGAAAATAGGTACTTTTAAATGCTTTCCTATTGTAGGTATATTATTTTGTGTTTATCAGATGGTTTTTGGTGTTAAATGTAAACATAAGTGGATGTAGTTAGTGTATAATGCTTTTTCGAATCTTAAAAGTCTAATGCTGCCTAGTTGCTGAACATGGATCATGTAAAAGGAATGGTGTCGATTTGGACTGGAAAATAAAGGAACATTTTGTTGTAAATAGAAGATTATCTTAAAAGTACCCATTTGCCCAAGTTGATCTAGGATTTCAAAGATAGCTCCCACAAGCATAGTTGTTTAATTTTTGTAACCTAAATGACATTATTTTAACAGCATAATGTTGGGGTTTTTTTAGAACTGTTAGTAAAAAAATTACATTTGAGCTCAGTCATTAAGCTATATCCACTGATTTTTTTTCGTGGTCTTTTTATCTAGTGTTAGACCCATTTTTGTCGTGATTCTGAAAGGTAAATACAAAAGCTTCAGACGTTATTTTTTCGTGATTCTATACATGAGAGAATCTATCTACCTTTCAGAAGTTATTTTATTTGTGATTCTATCCAGAAGTTCTAAGTAACACATAAATCAAACTCAAGTTTTTAGAAACTGAAAGAGTTTTTATGCTTAGCCAGCCCCTGCATTCTCTTCTACTTGTCGTATGTGGTATTTCGTATTCCTAATCCAAAATGATGTTAACTTACCAGGCTTCATCTCATCCCTCAAACCTCCGCGCCAGAACCCAAATCTTTGGTGTTAGATTTCTTAGACCTGATTTTTATAAAAAATATTACGTTTCTTCTTCTTCTTCTAATAACTTTCTTTCTTTCTTTTTTATGAAGTCTCATTACAATTATTAGAGTAACAATTTTCGCACAATTGATTTGCATTAGTCATTTTGAAAATTATAGTTTTCAATATACTTACACTTAAGTTCAGGTTAAAAGTAACTCTATACTAATGTTGTGTCCGTTTTATCACTTATGAGAACATATATGTGTACTTTACATGTATTTCTCCATTTATGTACACTTATATACATGTACAAACATCTAAACATATGAATGCACAGTAAACATGTTGGGTGGGTTTAGGGCAGGTTGACCAAAACCTGTAACATGTCCTAAACTTGGTTGGGTCTAGAAAAAATATAATAACCACTCTTTAATTTTGGTTTTCGTCCGGTTTGGTTGGTTAACCAAACTGTGAACACCCCTAGGTAAATATGATATATGAAAATAGCATAAAACTTAAAAGTTGCAACATCAACTGTAGCTAGAAGAATATTGCACCATGTTCAGAAAAAGAATGTTATAATGTTAACTTCAACAAGATGCTCAATAAGGAAAATTGCCAGTATGGTAAACATAAACATTTCTTGTCGAGCTCAGGTATAATGGAAAAAGTATAGCAACAAATTAATCAGCCTCATAAATTCTGACATGAAATGCCAAAATTCACCTCCGTGAGATTAAGAAAAACTCTATTATATACCTAACCAGTCAAATGCCATTGTTATTGATAGAACACAAATAAATACCAAAAAAAATTAATGTATCCATGTCTTCCCAAGTAAGATAGAAATGACACATGTGGAATACAACCCACTACAGAGCAATAAAGAATCAAATACCATTTTTCCTTTTCCTTTACCATAGAAACAGAAGGCTTGTAAAGACTCTAAAAAATAGTGAAAGAGATTTTCTAGTTCAGCTTTGCAAAATGAAAGACATGAACAACTATTATAAATATCCCTAAAAAGTAATCCCTTAGCACATAGCAGAGTATAAACTCAGAAATTCCTATATACCATGACAAAATACTTATCATGAAACTAGGCACCAACAACGCAACTTTCTATGAATTCTTTACATGTATTTGGATTAGATTCTTTGACAATTTATTTATATTGCACATGGGATCATGTTTCAGAGACATTGAAGGGAAATACCACCATACGAATTTTCAATATTCCGATATTCGTTTTCTATCTGGAATAAAAAAGGGAAACAAATCCGTGAGATCTAATTCTTACAGTAAGAAAGCCACACTAGGTAAACTCTTTAGATCATATGAGAATTTGGAAAATAGTATGTCACAATCCGGTAAACAACCTCAAATATATCATCTCTAAATCCATTTTCTATAGAATATCAGTTACAGACTTGCCATGAATTGAGCATTGCTTTCTTCTGACAATAATCCAATGCCAAATAATTTTAGTAAATAAACTATCTAGGATTCAGAACACATTGCAATCATCGAAACAAAGAACATTCTCCCTCAAAAGAAATTACAAGAAGCCAATTTCATGCTGCACATCGAACACATTAACCAACTGCGAGAAAAGAAAAAAAGATTTAATATAACATCACCTGATAACCACATTTGTAAGGCATGAACTGTTAGTCTGTTCAATCCATCTCCTCCGCACGGAGCGTATGCCTCTTCTCTTCTTTATTGCTCGCATCACTTTTTGGCCCCAATAAAAACTCTGCTGCATTAAAAAAAAGAAAACACAACAAAAGAAAAAGAGAAAAATATCAATAAATTGTTTATTTCAGTGAACTACCTCATTGAAAAAAGAAAGAAAAAGAAAAGAACTCCAAAATTTAACCCAAGCCCACATCAAAGCATGCAAATACTGATGCCACATCTAGTATCGTCCTCGTATGCCCATTCAGCGCATTGTAGAAATACTGAACCCTCTGCCAGTCTGCATATCCATGTTGTGGGCATCTCCGCAACAGATCTTTAAATTGCTCCCAAGCTTCGTATAATGACTCAAAATCAATCTGTTGGAACTGGGCTATCTCGCTCTTTAGTTGGAGTGTCTTGCTGGGAGGGAAAAAATTTTGCTAAGAATTTTTGAGTCAGATCATCCTACTGTAATACTCCCAGGGGCGAACGTCTGTAACCACTGCCTGGCCTTATCCCGGAGTGAAAACAGGAAAAGCCTCAACCGAATGGCCTCATCAGTCACACCATTCATCTTGATGGTGTCGCAAATTTCCAAAAATGTGGCCAGATGTGTATTCGGATCATCCACTGGACTCCCCCCAAACTGATTCTGCTGAACCATGCTTATGAGGCCCGATTTCAATTCGAAATTATTTGCATTTATGGGCTGGCGCACAATTTCCGGAGTAATCCTGGTTCACGGTTGGCAGAAAGTAATCCCAGATTGCCCTTTCTTGTGCCTCAGGCTATGGTAGCACATTCACGACCCGATTTCCGTTATTCTCATTGTCACTGCCTTCTGCCATTGCTCGATTCTCTGCTCGCTTTGCTGCTCGTATTGCTCGAAGTGTTCTTTCAATCTCTAGATCAAAAGGAAGCAAATTAATATTTTTGGAATCTCGCATAAACAGACAAATCAAATGAGAAAAACAAAATTATAATTCCTATACTAGTCTAGATTAGGATTAAGACTACGTGGTAATAGTATTAGTTTAAAACAGGAAAAAACAATCCCCGAAAACGGCGCCAAAAACTTGATCGCGAAATTCTTACCGCAAGCGTACGATGTCAAGATTTAGTATAGGTTTTGAAAGTAGGGTTATCGTCTCCACAGGGATTGTTATCGAATTTTATACTAAGTACTATAATTAAAATAGTTTAACTCTATCTAGAAATCGAAAAGAGCCGATGATTTATTAAACGAAAAATAAAACTAAAAAATATGCAAACAATTGGTTCAGACAATTAATCAAACACTTAGACGATGAATTCTAGAGGGTTGATTTCACCTAGTTATCCCATATGTTTTCAATCCAGTTCATTAATCACAAGTTATTAATCTATAAGCTAATATTCCTACCATTTATCACTTTCTCTCTCGAGTGCCAAGTGATTCTAGGTTCCAATTTCTGATTTCGATATCTCTATAAAAATCATAAATTAAACCCTAATACGCTCAATGAATATTCTATCACAGGCTTCAAAAGATTCACAAATCTCTCAATTCTATGAAACCCTAGGTTATGATATTCTATGGCCAGACGTTCAATTACCTCTCTCGAGCGTCAAATTAAACCCGCCAAATAATCTAAATTATTGATCAGATAATCCAGATGCAATCAAATCAAATAGCACAAATAGATTAATAAATATGCGAATTTCATAAACTGGAAATCAAAATATAGGTTCAAACGTAAGTTACATCAATCCCCTAGAAAAATAGGTTTAGCTCATATTAGATGTACAAAAATTCATGAAGAAATAATTATACATCTCAAAAATCGACAAGGAAAAAACGAAGAAAGAAATGAGAAGAAAAGAGAAGGAATTCTCTCCGTGTCCAGACGAGAAGTGCCTCCAATTGCCATCCCGAACTCTAGCTCCGTGTCTCTTGCCTTGCGTTGTGCTCAAAATAATGTCCGACCCATTGTTTGTACGTCACTTCTTCTATTTATAGGCTTGAAACCCTCAAAAATCCGTCTAAAAAGGCCAAAAAATATAAGCCTCGTTTTCGGCTGGACCACAGGTAACAAATAATAAGCGACTGCTGCCGTTGAAAGCCAAGCGTTATACTACTGCTTTGCCATGGCATGCCATGGCTGCAGCGCCGCCCATCCCGCTCCCTCGCATGCTCGCTTTGCCGCTTTGCACAACATCCACCCAGTAAGCTATTGCTTCCGCTGCGACCACTTGCTCAAGGCGCCGCAGGCCAATAACGTTGTCACCACCGCTGCGTCGTTGGCGGGGGCAGCGCCGCCTTTCCCCTCACCATTGTTCAAATTTCATTCCCTGCGCTGCGGCGCTCGGTTTTGCTCGATATGTTTTCCGTTTTTCCGCTTCTAAAAAGCGATTTTCACATTCCAAACATGTTTTTCATCGTTTTTACCCAATTTCGGCTTCCAAAATTAGTCCCGAACCTCGAACGACACCAAATGACACAAACTCGACTCAAATGACACTAAAATACCCGAAAACAGCGCAAAATCCTAGTCTAGAGCACTCAATACATTGGTATAAAACCAACTTAACAAGAATCAAGAGCCATGCACGAGCTGAACCTTCAAGAAGGTCCAAGAGAGTCCCCCAAAGTCTCTCCTTAGACTGATCCGTTGGGAGTGGCGTAGGAGATTACAACTATCATTGCAGCGACCACGTCCCCCGTGACTCTACTGATGGCTCTCAGGGACATGGCGATGAACCTTGGAATTTGGGCACCCAAGCAAAGCCTAACCCTAAAGAAGGTGTTTAAACACCTGCCCATACGGTTGATCACTCAAAGGAAACTACAACCGTGTCTCAGGAGCAGAGTAACCCCACCATTGGTCACTCAGCTGGTGCGCCAGCTGAGGGGGAACTTACTCCACCACAACAGGGTCGGAGGATGCTTTGGGAGACAACACATTGAAGTTTGGAGGTGAAGGAGAGAATATCACAGAGATGCAGAGTGAAATTAACGAAGCTCAAACAGTTGAGTATGTCTCAGCTGAGATTTCCTCTATTGTGCAAGCCGATGAAGATGCTGCTGCAGCTAAGGCAAAGGATGGAGAGGCCCTTGGAGTTGAGACTCTGGGCCCTGAAAGTGCAATCCAAGGAGTTGAGACTCCAAAGGATTCCATTGTCGAAGACCCTAAGACAGTTGAGTCTGTCGAAGGGATTGTAGAAGGCCCCATAACGGTTGAGACTGTTAGGGGTAAAGAAGGCCTAAGGGAGGTGGAGACTTCCCTAGGTGAGGTACCGGAGCAATAGAACATTCCTCAAATCAAAGGAGCTGCTGCAGAAGAGGAGATCAGCGCCCTTCATGACTCCCAATGACATATTGATACATAATTTTTGGGATCCGAGGATGAAGCCGAGTCCACCCATCCTGAAGATTCTTCAGTGGACAAGGCTAATGATAATCTTAAATCTCGGAGCTATGTCAGTGATAAGATAGCTCCCATGAGATTCAATTTTGATGATGAGCCATCTCCTAAGGCCACATCAAATTCCGATGACGCTGATGAGACAGCTGAGGACCAGGTAACTCAAATGGAAAAACCTACTAAGATCGAAGAAGTTGTTAAGACAGCTGAGGCTTAGTTAACTGAGCAAACACATTCTACTGCTCAAGCTGTAACAGAGTCAGCTATGTAGGCTACCACATCTACAGCAGTAACGACTCTAATAGCTCTCTCGTAGGCTCCCATACCTGCGATATATGCCAATGACGTTGTCACAGCCGAGGCACAAAGAGTTGGTATTATGCATCAACGACAAGGGAAGACTCTCCCCTCGAAGATTCCATTTGTTCGCGATGATGTTTTTGAAGATATGTTTCCCTTCAATGCTGAACTGCCAGACATGGAAGCAGAGTCTGCCAGAGAACATGAGAAATATACCGTGAAAGAAGAGCCAGTCATTCCTACAAATTCGATTGTGCCAATGTACTTTAATTTTGATGCAGTGTGGCCAGAAGTTGAGAAGTTGGAACGCTACCAGGCATCTCTGGATCTTAGATTGGACAATCGGGATGCAACCCTCACAAATGATTTGAGAGGGATTATTATTCGAATAAGGGAATGGACTGCACAGCATATTGCCATGCGTTCAGAGCAGGTCCGCTACTTCAAGGACCTATTTGCAAAAATGTTATTGTGGAGTATGTATACTTCAATGTTTCAGTAGAGAATGAAGGAATATATGGTCAGAATGGAAACATCACACAAGTTGGATATAGAGCTGCTTAAGCATCACCACCAGGCCAAAATTACATGCCTAGAAGACAACATGAATCAGAAGTTCAGTCTTCTAATGGCAGAGATGAAATTGGTGATAGTTGAGTCGAAGGATACTCGGTCAGAATTCTGTAAAGCTCACTCCACTGCGGATTCCAATTAAAATTCAACCATCAGCCGACTTGATTTCCTTTTGAGCGGACTGTTCCTTGGGCTAACATTTTCATTTGGTGATGATGCGAAAAAAGAGGAAGATGAGGCCCTAAAGGGATTGAAGGAAGAAAAGATGAGTAATAAGGAGGCAAAGAAAAGTGACACAGCTGAGGGGGAAGGAAGTTCGAAAAACCTTCCTTTGAAACTCATGTATGCTGAAACCCCGCAGCAAGGTGATGTCACTGCTTCCATTCTTAGCAATCTGCCAAGTGAGCTGTCCATTGAGAAGAAAGCTGAGATGGCTATGACAGAATCAAAGAAGGACATTGAAGCTGCATTTGAGAAGGTAGCAGAGAGGCAATCTGCGCGTGTTCAAGAGATTAGAAAACAGTATGGTTGTCCTCCATCCGGAAAGGCCTATGCTGCAATTAAACCCCCGAGAGATATTGCCATGCCTGATGCTGGATCTAATCCCAAATCTCTAGAAGAGTTTCAAACTCTAGAAGCAGAAGGTTATTTTCAAGGGATGACTCTGCCTCAAGCCTGGGATTTGTATTAGGAGAAGGGATTTGAATTCGGTAATTCAGCTGATAAGCAGCAAACTTCCAGCAGTCACTCAGCTGGAAAGTCAAAGTGTAACGCCCTGAAATTTTGGACTATAAAATGTGTGCAAATATTCATTTTACCATATATTTGTTTTTAAGAAACATGAGAAAGACAACTCATTATAGTGAGCCATTTAATTTTTCAAAAAGAATAATAATTATAGCGGAAGCAATCGAATAACATAATTTGAATAAAATTTGACATCTACTATAATTCAAACAGGCTATTTGATATTGAAAGACTTTAAAAAAAATATCGCGTACGTACGTTTATTTATAAGAGAAAATAGGCCTATAAATATATTTCATTTAAAATTCAATAGCAACAACGGAAGCAAATTATAAAGTGTAGAAAATTCATATATTCATTTATTTCTGCAAATTCACACATTTACCAATTTATGAAAATATCCCTTGAAGTCTATTGACATAAATAAATATTTTAAAAGGAAATCATGGAAATTTAACATTCATTATCTCAATTAGAAATTCCTAGAAGTTGAAATTTTATTCAATTATCACACCAAGACTAGCATCGGAAATAGATACTTAGAAAATCATAATTTGTTTATCAATTTAGTATTCAATTGAAAAACTACATTTAAAAATAAAAATATTACTCCAATAGTTTCGTAGGCCATCGTCATTATCCATCGCCAATAACCACCGCCGACTCATTTACCTTAAAAGTTTGTTATATGTGGGGTGAGCGACACAGCTCAGTGGAGTATAAATTGTCCAAGCTAAATACACAGATATCTCACATAAGTATGCAAATACAATCCAATAGGACATATCATAGATAATTTGAAAAACCGTAGACATAGACAATTTGGGGAGGTACCGGGCGGAATCGCGAGCGGGTTCGGGCGGAAAAGGTCAGTACCGGGCTGAATCGGAGAGGTACGTGTTGTTTTCGGGCTGGTTCGTGGGTGGTCCAGGGTATACGGGCTGATTTAGGCCAATTCGGGGACCTTCCGGCGGTGGCCGAATTTGGATTTGGGCGACAACGAATTGAATTTCTGGGTATGTTGGGTTTGGGCGTTCGATGGGTTACGGGTTTCGGTATTTCGGCGACGGCATCGGGGTAAGGCTTATTCTTTGCCGCTTCGGTTGGATTATTCTTGGTTCGAGACGTGATTTCGGTTTTTGGTTGAACTTTAACTTGCGAGAGATTCTATTATTTGCTTGTGAATGGGGATGATTGAAAATTGAGGTCAGGGTTGATTTGGATGGGAAGAAGTAACGTGTATTATCGCAGAATAAATTAAAAAGATTACCTATGGCTGGAAGGAGATCACGTAAAAAAAAGATTACGAAGTGGGGATTGTATTTATAGGATTGATTAGGGTATAGTGTTTTAATCTCACAAGATTCTCATGAATTGGGTAGGATATATCAAGATTTGATATATTTGGAAGTTTAAAATTGTGTGTATCTTGATATTCTAGAATTCTATTGGAATTGGACTGTGCTAAATTGATAAGGGATCATATTAAATGGGCTTGTTTAAACTTGGGCTTGGACAATTGGACATTGGATTTGAAAGATTGGGCTTGAATTAAAAAAATAATAATAATTAACACCTAAATAAAAATAAACTAACTAAAAAAAAATCTAAAACTCATAATTCTTAATAAAAGCCCAAAATATAAATTTCGGGTATTACAAACTATCCCCCTTAAAAATAATTTCGTCCTCGAAATTAAATTTACCTAACAAATATTGAACCTCTGGATGTGATGATAAAATATCGTCCTCGAAATTCAATTAACTTAATTACTAAAATCAAATATCGTCTAAATATCATGCTATAATTGATTCTTTTATTCTCAAGTTGCATTGTCCTTGCCATCTCAACTATTGTTATAAGGAACTCCACTAAAGGTAAATATGCCTCCAAATTATTCCAAAAATCCAAAATACATGTCCCTTAAAGTTCTATTGTCCTTTTAGTTTGTCCATCAGTCTACTGAAATAGATGGTATAGTCCACTAAAATTTAGCCATGTTCCCTTACATTGTTGCAAGTTCTCCAAATATTCAAAGTGAACTAGTATCTCTATCTGATATCTTCACTATTTCTCTTACGTACAATTGAGCAAATTGATCTAAACCATATATCATTTGCAGAAATTGTGTAGACTTGGTCAGTCGGTCACAGTAACCCATATCAAGATTTTCCTTAGCTGAAAGTGACTAATTTACAACAAAGTCAATATCTATATACTCTCCTCTATTGTTCAAGGATATCAAGTGTCCTAAAACAAATCTAGACGGTCGTTGGTGATTGACCTTAACTTGTTGACGTGTTAAGCATATATTCAAAAATCCCAATACTTGCTATCATATTCCTCCACCAAAAATATATTTCGCATCTCTAGTCAAATCTTTGTAACTAATAGGTAAGCGTGTACGATATCCAACGCACTTAACCTAGTATCACAATTTTTCCTTAAGTACAACCAAAATTCCTTTGTAAGCTAATGCACCATTACCAACTATAATAAATCCGTCGAGGTCTGCGATTAGATCATGGTTTCTCATCTTACCTAAAACTCATATGTCACTTGTGCCTCATAAATTTTATCTCTAAGTACTAGTCATTCAACCATTGTTTCAATAATTGACTTCAATACACTAGCAGGTGTTACACTCGATTATAGCAAACTCTCTCACCAAGTATTCTTATTCTACTGATAAACTGGTCAATCCTTATTTAACTTCTTAGAAATTCTCCGCACACTTCTCGCTCCACCGAAACTTCACATTTTCTTGCCACTCTAGTCTCTCGTGTTGAACTCAAAAAAAAAAATACTTTCTATAAACCTTATGTAATACCCAAATGGGTCTAGAAACATTGAACTTCATTCACAATCTTAACTATACTCCATTCATTAATTACTTCAACTTTAACCAGGTTAACTTATATTCCTCATACGATAATGTTCTGACCAACCAATATTACACAGTTTAACCATAATTTAAACTTTATTGAAATTCAGTAGAACTGATCTCGAGACCTCAAATTCATCCTAAATAAGGCGTTAGCTTCTTTAAATAATCAAGTGAATTGTAATTCGATAAATTCTCCATATAATCAATATACTCCATAGATTCATCTTATCTTAACAAACATGATTGGCTCTCCTCATAATGATACTCTAAGTCAGATAAGTCCTTTAACCAACAATTCTTGTAATTGCACATTTAACTCTTATAATTCCTTCGTCGCTATTCTATAGGTGAACTTGATACCGTGTCATCCCAAGTAAAAAGTCAATGGTGAAATCTACAAGTCTGTCATATGGAATCCCAAATAAAAGTTTCTAAAAACATATTTCGTAGCCTCGAATAATAGCATATTGACCATTATCAAATCAAAGATTGGGAACCTACTGCACCAACCAAATACTCTGACAATATCCATTCTTAAACTTTTGGTTGCTTTCTTTCCTAACACTAGTCGGGGTACAATACTAACCTTTGCTCCATAAAAAAAATATACTCATATTATTAATGAGTCGAACACTATCTCCTTATGGGACACTCTACACTTTCTCACTATTACTAACAGTCCATGCCTAAAATCACATCAAAATCTCTCATTCTTACAACATATAAATCCCCTTCTGAATCATTTCCATTAATATTCAGTTTTATGACTTTAGACATCCGAATAAGAATTTGTGTCTTTTCCATTTGCTATACTCACATCATAACCATCCCAAAGTATCATCATCGTTAACTCTTAGAAAAAATGAACATGACGTAAACCATGAATATTCAACTTGGAAACCATTAAAGTCTATCCAAAATCTATGTTGCTAGTATTCTGCTCATAGTCAATCCAAACATTCTAAATCTTCTATTGTTTGAATAAATTTATAATGAACCTCAAGTATTCTATCATAAAGGTCTTCTAAAGTTTGTATTGTTCTCTATCCCTCTCTATAGAATTCATCAAAATCTCTCAATCGTCCAATAGTTACATTATCTCGTATGTGCTATGCATCAATAAAATACAATTGAAACATTTTGTTATTCTTTCGCAATAGAAATCATGTAATTTGTCGATAGCAGTAGCAATGGAAACAATAGCAGTAGCAATAGCAATGGCAGTAGCCATAGAAGTAGCAATAGAACTTTTGAAAATTTAACTTCGTACCTTGGCTTTGGAGTTGGCGTGGCATAGCGGTGGTGGATTCGTAGCTTTTTTTTCATTTATTTTAAAAATATTTCTAATTCATCTATCAGAGTACACACACGAAAATTACACGTATTTATTTTTGCAAGTCTACAGAAAGGTAGACCCGCTCTGATACCACCTGTAACGCCCTGAAATTTTGGACTATAAAATGTGTGCAAATATTCATTTTACCATATATTTTTTTTTTAAGAAACATGAGAAAGACAACTCATTATAGTGAGCCATTTAATTTTTCAAAAAGAATAATGATTATAGCGGAAGCAATCGCATAACATAATTTGAATAAAATTTGACATCTACTATAATTCAAACAGGCTATTTGACATTGAAAGACTTTAAAAAAATATCGCGTACGTACGTTTATTTATAAGAGAAAATAGGCCTATAAATATATTTCATTTAAAATTCAATAGCAACATCGGAAACAAATTATAAAGTGTAGAAAATTCATATATTCATTTATTTCTACAAATTCACACATTTACCAATTTATGAAAATATCCCTTGAAGTCTATTGACATAAATAAATATTTTAAAAGGAAATCATGGAAATTTAACATTCATCATCTCAATTAGAAATTCCTAGAAGTTGAAATTTTATTCAATTATCACACCAAGACTAGCATCGGAAATAGATACTTAGAAAATCATAATTTGTTTATCAATTTAGTATTCAATTGAAAAACTACATTTAAAAATAAAAATATTACTCCAATAGTTTCGTAGGCCATCGTCATTATCCACCGCCAATAACCACCGCCGACTCCTTCACCTGAAAAGTTTGTTATATGTGGGGTGAGCGACACAGCTCAGTGGAGTATAAATTGTCCAAGCTAAATACACAGATATCTCACATAAGCATGCAAATACAATCCAATAGGACATAGCATAGATCATTTAAAAAAACCGTAGACATAGACAATAGGTGCACTGCAGGGGTTCCACCTGAGGGATACATCGATCCCGGACCTCTTGAGTCACTGGCTCAATAGGCCTAAGAATCGTCTTCTGGCGTTCATGCAAAATAATCTAAGCATTTAACAAGGACAATAAAGTTTAGAAAACAAACCCCACCTTGAATCGTAGCTTTGAAAAATAAGTAGAACTTAAAAGTGTCGGATGCAAGCACGCCTAATCGTCGCCCGATAAACCACCTAACAATAGAAATATAATACTAGTCAAAACCTCAAAATATTCTAAACTTAAAACTTAAAAACTAATAATCTAAAAATCCTAATTTAGGGGCATAATAGAAAAAAAAATAAAATTGAAAGTTGAATTGGAATCAAAATAGAAATTGGGAATCAGAGGCTAATTTGATGGTTTGGGGTTGAAGGATAAATCTGTCAATAGTGTATAGGGACCACATCCCCAAAATTTCTACTTCTCCTTTTTCTTCTCCTCCCCTACGTACATCACCATCATCTCTCTCCTATTTTTTTTTCTTTTTCTTTTTCTTTTCCTTTCCCTTTCCTTTCTATTATTCTTTCTTTTTTCTTTTCTCTTTTCTTTCTATTTTCTTCCTACTTTTTCCTACCTTTCCTACTCACGCCATCAGCCCCCCCCCCCATTTCTTCTTAATTTTTCTTTCCTATTTATTTTTTTTTCTTTCTTTTGGTCAACTCTCCAAAAGCCTACCCTCTCTCTCTCACTTTCCACCTTTCTTTCTTTCTCTTTTCTTTCTTTTCTTTCTTCTACTTCTTTCTTTTTCTTTTCCTTATCACTTAACAGCAACCTGCAACACCACCATCTATTCCTTCCCTTTTTTTTTCTTCTTTAACTATCTCAACCCTCCCCACACAAAATCTCGACCGACTCCAACCTTCTTTTCTCTTTTTTTTTTTGCCTCCTACTACTGCACGCACAGCGACACGACCCGGGTGGAATCGCGAGCGGTACATGTTGTTTTCGGGCTGGTTCGTGGGTGGTTCAGGGTATACGGGCTGATTCGGGCCAATTCGGGGACCTTCCGGCGGTGGCCGAATTTGGACTTGGGCGACAACAAATTGAATTTCTGGGTATGTTGGGTTTGGGCGTTCGATGGGTTACGGGTTTCGGTATTCCGGCGACGGCATCGGGGTAAGGCTTATTGCTGCCGCTCGGTTGGATTATTCTTAGTTCGAGACATGATTTCTGGTTTTTGGTTGAACTTTAACTTGGCAGAGAGATTCTATTATTTGCTTGTGAATGGGGATGATTGAAAATTGAGGCTGCTGGGTTGATTTGGATGGGAAGAAGTAACGTGTATTATCGCAGAATAAATTAAAAAGATTACCTATGGCTGGAAGGAGATCACGTAAAAAAAAGATTACGAAGTGGGGATTGTATTTATAGGATTGATTAGGGTATAATGTTTTAATCTCACAAGATTCTCATGAATTGGGTAGGATATATCAAGATTTGATATATTTGGAAGTTTAAAATTGTGTGTATCTTGATATTCTAGAATTCTATTGGAATTGGGTGACTTTAATTAAATTGATAAGGGATCATATTAAATGGGCTTGTTTAAACTTGGGCTTGGACAATTGGACATTGAATTTGAAAGATTGGGCTTGAATTAAAAAAATAATAGTAATTAACCCCTAAATAAAAATAAACTAACTAAAAAAAATCTAAAACTCATAATTCTTAATAAAAGCCCAAAATATAAATTTCGGGTATTACACAAAGGTTCCAATACAGTATACTCCCAGAGGAAGGGGAGCTGAGTCAGAAAGGGGAAGACAAGGTGGTAGTGGAAGATGTTCTCAACCACGGCCAAGACCAAAGGATGTTGCGTATGTTGATTTACAGAAGAAAGGGATCACATACTGGGCCGGATACGATCACCTTGCTAACCTTGAGGTTGCACGCAAGAATGCCGAAGCGATTTGAAGGCAAGAAGCTGAGAATGAGAGATCTACTCGCGAATGGGAGGAGAGGCAGCAAAGGGATGACCCTGCTGCTAGGCTAGCATATGAGAAGAAGAAGCGAGATGAAGAAGAGAAGAAAAGGAGAAGGTCAGAGGATGATAGGAAGAGTGCTGAAGATGAAGAAAGAAGAAGGAAACATCAAAGGTGTTGAAGTGTGCTGTGAACCCCTTCATGTATTTTACTTTGTTGTAAATATATAGATGTAAGTCTTCTGTAATAGATCTGTGTATTTCCCTGTAATGTTCATTCTCTATGTAACTTAGCTGAAATACATGTTGAATAGTTGTATTTTTGTATAGCTCTGTTACTTGATGTAAACAGCTTTGTAAATGACAAGAATGCTATGATCAATAAAATGATTATTCAAAAGCATACATTCTTTATTACTTCACTTCTTGTATTTTGCTGTTTACTTATTTTGCATGTTTTATGTTTTGGCATTATCAAAAAGAGGGAATTTGTTAGGAAATTTATTTGTTAGATTTTGATGATACCATGTAAAACTTAAACTAGAAAGTTGTCACACCGTTTTCCTTGTAATTATGTATTGTAATAGACAGGACTGGAAGAGCTGAGTGTAGTCAGCTAAGTCAAGATTATAAGAATTCAACCATGGACTGAAATGAAGACTCTGCTGTGTGTTAGCTGAGTATGGCCTAGAAGGAAGTCAAGGAATCGATTGAAGGAGAGTCAGCTGAGGAACAACTGTGAGAAGTGTCAGTCAAGTCAACTTAAAGAGCCATGTCTAACAATTGAAGTGATAGTTGAATCAATCTTATGATTGGAGCAAACTCAAGTCACCTGGGGTAAAGGCAATAGTTAAGTTAAGACAACTGACTTATATCTGTTGGAATAAAGTCAAGAATATTACTCAATATAGTAATATGTCAAGCTGGCAAGTCTTAAAGTGTTTGGCCCAGAATTATGTAAAAGGAATGAGCCAATGGGAAACACTGCATCTTGTGTCAGAACCTGTAAAGCTGAAGAACCAATTAATACGAGGAAAGGTCAACATCACAAAGATTTGCAGACCAAGAAAAGATAAGCCAACGAACACAAAGTGACATTTGAAACTAGCCTATCTCTTCAATAGGCAAATTTCAAATGTGCACTATAAAAGACAGAGGAAGCATTTGAGAAAAGGTTACGAATGACACAGATCTTTTAAGCAATATTCAAGCAATTAACCTGCAAATTCTCAAAACTTATCAAGACATTCCTCAAGCCTAATACTCGAAGAAACTCGATCCAACACAAGCTATGAAGAAGAGACAACTTCAACCAGTTGAAGAGAAAACAATTGAAGATCAAAAAGGGGTCTACTTTCCATGTTGAAGGATTGTAGAAAGATTCAAGGTTGAACCAACTTTCAAGTTTGTTGGGGGGCTTCCTGATAAAATCCAAGGACTTGAAAGTTAGCTGAAGTAGCAAGGCAACTGTCTCGTGAAGAAGCTGAGTCGTAGGAGAAGCCAACTGTGTGATCAAGGCTGTCTCTATATTGTTCACTGCTTTGTAACTTGATATGTTACTTAGTGGATTCCTCCAGGAGTTGGAGAAGAGTGGACTAGAAGAATTACCCCATCTTCGAACCACTATAAAAATACTTGTGTCAATTTACTTTCAGCATTTACATTCCTACTTATTTACTATATATCTGCTGTTAGTTTAATCTGCTATCCAACTGATAATTAACTCAGCTCTAAAACAAGTGTAAAAAACAAGCTTTGAATCAATCAAAGGGTGTTAAGTCTTCCACTGTTAAAAACCAAATCAACTAAGTATAGTATTTGGCTTAAGCAACCGAGTTATACTATCAACAGCTCTATCGAGTCTGTTGAGTGGGTAACTTAGCTGAATAGCCAACTTAGCTGTCCTCCAAGGACATAACTGATTTGAGTCAACACTGTTGAACAATCTTAAAAGGACTAAAATCGAAAATTTGGTAAGGTTTATTCAACCCCCCTTCTAAACCTTACACCACACCCCCTGGGACTTAGAGAAGCAATCAGGAAAGAAATGAAGCTACTGAGCTAGATCAATTTGGAAATATGGCAATGTCGATGATGGTGGTTGCCAACAGACACGGTGGTGGAGGGAGCTAGGCTTTTGCCAAAGCTAAAATTGGGGTGAGGGTAATAGAGAGAAGAGAAATGAAAATTTTCCAAGTGTTCGGACAGTAGGGAATTGGGCTGAATGGAATTTGGTGCAAAAATCATTTATTTATTTATTGTAGAGGGATAAAATGTTATAAGACATCTAATCTTAAAAACCAATGTTATAAATGGAACAAACGGTGGCCATAAACATTAATTCTTTAGAACGATGTCTATGAACGAAAAAATGTGGTTATAGACATCTCTTCCTTTCAAAACTGATGTTAAATACTAAAAGACATCAAAAAAAGATTAAAGCTGATGTCTTTTGACCGATGTCTATGACCAGTTTTTACAGTTCTAATGCATAATACTATTCATTTCTTGATTGTAGATAATATATAAAAAATCATTATAAGATATAGCTTGTAAAGTTAGTCAAGTATTATTGTCATGAAAACACTATTAGTTTATTACTGCAAGTATTTTAATATAAAGAATTGACTATCAAGGACTGCTTAAGCCAACTGTCAAATTGAGCAGTGTGACGACCCAACCCTTTTTAATTACATGAAACTTTTAAATTAATATTAATGAATTTACATTTTTTTAATGTGTGATTTACTCGCTTTATGCATTTTATTTATTTTGAGTATACGGGAACCGATTGCGCCCCTAACTACAATAATGAATATGAATGGACATCACGATGATGTATTATGGATATTATCATGGAGTTGCAGAGTTAAAATTTTAGGATCGAGATTTTTAGACCGATTAAGTGACTTTTCGGAGATTTCCACTAAAGTGTTTATTTATATTTTTGGATTTAGAGACTAAAATTTCTACCTCACATTTTATTATTAATAGTGGCCATCTAATTTATAAAAAATGAGTTTTAATTAACTCTTGGGTTTTTTTAAAAATAATAATAGCTTACTTAAGGATTTTCAAAATAGTAATTTTTATTAATAATTTTAAAAGAGGGCACAATGGATTTTTCTACCCCAAGCTCTCTTGGTTTTTTTTATAAAATCCCCCAACACCCTCACTTATTCTTCACACCCCATACTTAGACAAAATACACCATTGTTAAGAAAGCTTCAAAGAGGTAAATATTTCTTCATCTTTTTTCTTTAATTTTTGTCTTTTCATTTAAGTGTGATAGGGTATTGATCTTATGCTAGAACTAACATTAGAAATGTAAATTTATGATGGATACATGATGTTTAAAAAAACCTCATTATTAGACTTGAATCTTTAGCCTTTAGTTGAAAAAATTTTAGAAATTATTTTCTTATTTCATTTTTCTATTGTGATTTGATCTTGTTGAAGAGAAGGAAAATACCTTTATTTTCGGATAGATAACCCTATATAAAAATGCATTTCTGGATATTTTGAGCAATATGTGAACCCAAAACTTGTTTCCTACTTGTAGATCTATGTCGTAGCTTTCATTTGAAACTTGAATCATGTTAGTTGAAGTTTTGTAGACCAAGTTATACCACAATTAGTGAGCTGTGCCAGAAATCCGAAAAAAGACGGGTGCTCTTCAGTAATATCACTTTTTGACCTATTTTTAATAAGAATTGGGACTTTCTTGTTAGATCCATATTTGTAGATAATCGTCTCAGCTTTCTAACGGTGTAAGAATCACATAAATTGGATGTTTCGTTGAGGAGATATAGCTAAATTACGAAAACTGCTACAATAAAGAATTTTCTGCGAAATTTGGTGTTCTTGGTGTTCTTGGTAAAATATAAAGACTTGTGTGTAATGGGTGAAGTGTGTGAAAGAAAAAATTTGAAGATGAGAGTAGTGTGTGTTCTTGGTGTTTTTGGTAAAATATAAAGAATTGTGTGTTCTTGGTGTTCTTGGTGAAATTTAAAGAATTGTGTGTTTTTGGTTTAGTTTAGTGATTTAAGGTGATAATTCCTGATTTTGTTTTTGATTTAGAGCTTTATTTAATTTATGAGGATTTAAGTATGATATCAATGTTTTAAGATGATATTTAGAAGATTTTTAAGTAATTGTTGGAGAAAAATTAAAAGTAGTAGATGAACTTAAATATTTAGTGATTTTTGGTTTCTTTGATTTACCATTTTTGAAGATAAAAGCTTAAGGATGTGAGGATGAATTTTTATGAACATAATCAGTTTTAAAAGTAATTTTTGAGGTTAAAAAGTGATTAAAATTTAGTGCTTAGAGTTAGAGAATCGAAAATATCGAATTGAGGGTGAAAACGACAAAATACACCCCGACGGGGCCAATCGCCGGCCACCGGAGGTGGTGGCGGCACCACCGGCTGAGGGTGGATGATTTTGGCAGTGGTGGAGGTGTAGGAGGGCTGCCATAGTGAGTAGGGTGAGTAGATAGGTTGGTAGGGTGGGTGGTTGATAGGTAAATATAGATATTTATGAAAAATCGACCGATTTGACGTAAAGGTGATGATGAGACATGTTTTTTCTTTCACGCAAACCAATGCTACTTTTTGAAAAGTTAATGTTAAGTGTTAGATTAGTAGGTTTGGGTTACGAGGCGATGAGATAACAAAGTGACGTAAAGTGATTTTTCGGAAAACGTGAAATTTTCGAAGGATTTTCATTAAAATTTATGAGACAAAGATATTTACGAGAATTTTCGAGACGAGGTGTTTATTTTGAATAAGTAGAGAGTTTAAAGTCGATTTATGATTTTATAGATTAAGAATTCGATTAATCGGAAATTTTATCTAAAACGGGTAGTTAGTCGATTAATTTTTTTAGGTGATTACTTATGAATTAATTGAATTGAATTTATCATACTTTGACTTTGATTTTTATGTTGACTTCGACCATTGACTTTGACTTTGACCATTGACTTTGGTCAACTATCGTTTTTTTTAAAGTTTTTAAAATGGAAACGAACACCCTATTGTTTTTAGGATACTTGACTTTATGGAACTTATGAGATATACTTAGCATAAGAGACAAAATTACTCAATAAGTATATAATTTGTCCTATGTCATTAAGTTGAAGAATTTAACCGTGTTACGTGCGGAGCAATCAGATACAGTTTCATACAATCAGTTTCATCACTAGCATTCTATTAAACTTCAAAGGTGGGTAAACTTCTGATTTTGTAAGCATGTCGTACTGTTATACTATATTTGTCAACTCTTTATAATTGCTAAAATGTGCCTACGGACTATTTATTATAGTCGCCAACGGATGAGGGATGACCCTTCGGTGTCAGAAAAGGCTGAGAGCCATATATAAGCTGCCAACGGGTGGGGGATGACCCCTCGGTGTCAGAAAGCCATATGTATGCTGCCAACGGGTGGGGATACCCCTCGGTGTCAGAAAATGATTTTTATTGCATTTTGATTATTTGACCTATATAGTGTGACTGCTTACGTTTCCCACTGAGTTTCACAACTCACGCCTTCAAATGTTTTTACAATTCAGATAATGATGATGAACCGGGAGCTGAGGCGTAGGGGTCTGGCATCGTGGGGCGTTGTTCTATATTTCCCAAATATTTAAAATTTCCTGTGTTTTGAGTAAAATAAATTATGGTGATGTAATATAAATTTATTAATGCGTAACTCTTATCAAACCATTATCACCTTTGTTACTCTTAAGTTTATTTAAGAAAATTTTAAGCCCACATTTTAGTATTTAAATTATTATTTTTTATGCTTCCGCAAGCTATTTATAAATACTCAAGTGTACCACAGTGATGTTCCTAATCGAATTGGGTTAGGGGCGTTACAAGCAGCATCTCCATTTAATGCAATTTTTTTACGTTTTTTCACGGTCATAGATCGCCAAAGAAACAAAAATCAGTGGCACACAATACAAATAAATCATATCAGGAAGATGACATAAACCAAAGAAATATTTTGCCATAAGCTCACAGACAGAGAACAAAAGAAATGTTATCACTCATTGCATTCTTTTACAACATTACTTTTTAAAATAAATAGAAAAATAGAAAAAAAATCTCCAATTATCCTGCATTCTTTTTTCCTGCTTTCATTTCTAAATCTTGAAAAATATGAGTTTTGGTCATTTTGCATTTTTAAAATTTTTGTATATTATTTAAGCTCCTCCATAAACTTTAACTTGAAGTTTTGCATTATTCTCTTGTGTCTCTATTTGTCCATTTTGGTATATTGATATAATTATATTTTGTTATTTATTTTTTAATATGAAGATGTGACTGAATTAATACAATAATGTAATCAAAATTTCTAGTCATTTTAAATTTGATGCATTGTTTTTAATTTTTACATGTGGTAATGGACAAATTGTCCACTTATGTTTTGTAAAAATGAAAATAGTCATATTTTATGAAAACATAATATTTAGCCATTTTGACATTGTCATACCCTTCTTGTATTCTCTGATGGGGTACTTGGTTATATTTCATAAAATTGATGCGGTACAATTTTCGGTATCGAGTTATGGATCGGTCCCTATAAAAGAAAAAATACTGTGAAAATTTGAACTAAAAAATGGCTAAAAAAACATGTTTAAAACTATTTTTATTATGGCGTATAGAAAGAATTAGGTCTAAATTATCTCCACATGATGCACCATATGTCAATGTCGCCCATGGGGGCTATATTTGTTTTCGTAATTACTTATATCGCATGGATGCATGCATGATGTATTTATGGACTTTGATAATTTTATTCATGGATCAGTAATTTTTATTGTGATCTTCAATTCGGTGGGAGATGATTATTAGCCTTGGTGACAAATTTACGATCTCATTGAATTGAAGAAAATAATAAATATTACTTGGATGCAGAATGAATTTTTTAGATCAGTACCTAATTGTTTGCGCAAATTATCAGCAGATATCTGTCGAAGACCCAGTTGAGAGGAAGACAACTGAAGAAAGTGAAGCAGTCGAGACAACTGAGCCTAATGTTGAAAAAGTTGTCTCCCCGCCTACAACTGATGCTGCTGCATCCGAGGAAGAGCAAGGTCTCTTACCTCCCATTCCGGAAACTGGAGGAGAAGGTGAAAATGATGATGATGATGTAATCACGTATTCTCCAGTCTATCCAGGTATTCAACGACGCTTGAGGGAATGGAGAGCATGGAAGCTAGATCACTCAAGGGTACAGTTCACAAGCCCTGAGTTTATTGAAGAAGAAGAAGAGCTTCTCCGATTCCTCTGTGTAAATGACGTTCGATCTGCCCTAGATGAAGACAACTGCATGGATATCCTCCGCATCTTGAAAGAGGAAGAAAAGGAGAGAGCTGACGAGCAAGCCCGAGCCTTGGAAAAATCCAAGATGTGCCAATTTACAGGCTCTCACGAGCATACTCACACACATCTTGATATGCTCTCAGATAGCAATGGGGACATGGATCCTGCTGCTGTAGCTGAGAAGTTGGAGATGCAGCAAGCCTTGCAGGAATCCAAAGCCATGCACGAGCATCGGTTGTTCGATGGTCCAGGAGAGTCATCCCAAACTCTTCTGCAGACTGACCCTCTGGGAGTGGCACATCAAATTACATCGGTCATTGCTGCAGCCGCGTCCCCCGTGCATTCAGAGGATGGATCCAAGGGAGATGGCGATGAAGCTGGGAAGTTCGGGACCCAAGCTAAGTCTACCCTTGAAGAAGGTGTTCTCACACCTTCCCCGGCGGCTGAGCACTCAACGGATAAAGCCGCGTCTGTAGAGCAGAGTGACCCTACTATCAGTCACTCAGCTTGTGCGCCAGATAAGGGGGAAACTCTCTCCACCACAGCCGGGTTGGAGGTTGCTGTGGGAGACTCATCTATGAAGCAAGGAGGCGAAGTTGAGAAAGAGAGTGAACATCAACAGAGTGACATTGACGAAGCTCGGATAGTTGAGTCTGTCACAGCTGAAGTGTCAACTACTTTGAAGGCCAATGACGTTGTTATTACAGTCGAGGCAAAGGATGGTGATGCCCCGAGAGTTAACACTCTGGGCTCAGAAAGAGAAATCCAAGGGGTTGAGACTCCTCTGGATGCCATCGTCCAAGACCCTAAAACAACTGAGTTTGTCGAAGGGAATGTAGAAGGCCCTGCTGCAAGTTGAGACTGCTAAGGGTACTGAATGCCTTGGGGAGGTTGAGACTTCCCTAGGTAAGGAAAAGGACGCAGTTATTGAGAAAATACCTATGGTCGAAGGTGCTGCCACAGATGATGTCATTGGTGCCCTTCAAGACTCTCAAGAAAATATTGACACATCCTTTCTGGGATCCGAAGATGAAGCAGAGTCCACACCAATTACAGAGGATGTTCACAAATCTCAGAGCCAAGTCAGTGAAAAGAGGGCTCCTATGAGGTTTAACTTCGATGATGAGCCAACTCCACAAGTCTCATCATCATCCGATGACGCTGATGATACAACAAAGGACCAGGTAATTCATTTAGAGAAATCTACTGAGACCGAAGAAGCTGTTCAGGCAGCTGAGGCTCAGTCAGCTGGGCAAAACATCACAAATGCCCCAGCTGGAACCGAGTCATCTTCGCAAGCTCCCACAACTGCAACAGTAACGACTCCATCAGCTCAGTCGCAGGCTCCTGCAGCTGTGACAACTACGAATGAAGCTGTCGCAGCTGAGGCACACAGAGCTGAATCATCGCAGGCAAAAAAATCAACAACATATTCCATATGTGCGCGATGATGTCTTTCAAGACATATTTCCCTTCTCAAGACATATTTGTCTTCTCCAGATATTCCATATGTGCGCAAAGAGATGACCCTGCTGCCAAACGGGCATATGAAAAGAAGAAAAGAAGGGAAGAAGAAGAGAAAAAGAGAAAGTGAGCTGATGACGATGAGGAGCGCATGAGAGCTGAAGAAGAAAGAGGATGGAAGCAGCGAAGGCGTTGAAGTGTTGCTGCAAACCCCTTCTTGTATTACTATTGTAAATACATTCATGTAAGTCTTTTGTAATAAACTTAATGAATTTCCCTGTAATTTTTTCACTCTGAATGTATCCCTGTATCTTAACTTAGATGCATGTATATTTCTCTGATACCAAATGTAAACAGCTGTGTAAAGGACAAGAATGCTATGATCAATAAAACGATCTATTTTAAGCATACATTCTTTGTTACATCATTGTCCGTATGTATCTTTGTTGTTTATTCTTTCTTTGTATGATTTTAAGTTATGGCATCATCAAAAAGGGGGAAATTGTTAGGAAATTTATTGAGTAGATTTTGATGATACCATGTCAAACTTAAACTAGGAAGTTGGCACCCCATTTCCCTTGTAATTTGTATTGTAATAGATAGGGCTGAGAAAACTGAGTCAAGTCAGCTATGCCAAGGAATACAAGAAGTCAACTGCGAACTGGATTGAAGACTCTATTGTGTGTTAGCTGAGTATGGCCAAGAAGGAAGTCAAGGACTCGACTGAAGGAGTGTCAGCTGAGGAACATCTGTGAGAAGTGTCAGTCAAGTCAACTCAAGAAGCCAAGTCTCAAAGTTGAAGTGACAGTTGAGTTATCCAATGACTGGAGCTGACTCAAGTCACCTGGGGTAAAGACAGTAGTGTACTCAAGACAACTGACTTAGATCCGTTGATTAAAGTCACGAATATTACTCAATATAGTAATATGTCAAAGCTGTCAGGTCTAAAGTGTTGGTCCCAGAATTGTGCAAAAGGAATAAACCAATGGGAAGCACTGCACCTTGAGTCAGGCTCCTGCAATGCTACGAATATATTTAATACGAGGAAATGTCAACATCAAGGACTGCAACAAGACAAGCCAACGATCAAAAGTGACATTAGAAATTAGCATATCTCTTCAACGGGCAAAATTTCAAATGTTCACTATAAAAGGCTGAGGAAATAACTGAGAAGAGGTTACCGGAATCACGAACAAGCAAGCATTATTCAAGCATTTAACCTGCAATATTCTCATTAACATTCAAGCAATTCGTCAAGCCTGAAACTCGAAGGAAATCGATCCAACACAAGCTGTGAAGGAAAGACAACTTCAAACCTGTTGAAGAAGAAACATTTGAAGAAGCAAAGGGGTCTACTATCCAAGCTAGGATTGTTGGAGGGCTTCGTGATCAAATCCAAGAACTTGAGAAGTGAGCTGAAGTAGCAAGGCAGTTGCCCTGTGAAGAAGTTGAGTCACAAGAGAAGCCAGCTGTGTGATCAAGGCTGTCTGCAGACTGTTCATCGCATTGTAAACTGATTTGTTACTTAGTGGATTCCCCCAGGAGTTGGAGAAGAGATGATTAGAAGAATTACTCCATCTTCGAACCTCTATAAAAATATTTGTGTCATTTACTTTCAGCACATTTATCTTCCTACATATTTACTTTATATCTGCTGTTAGAATCATATTTGCTATCCAACATATTTGTAACTAAGTGCTAAAAATTCAGTGTTTAAGACAAGCTAAAATCTAATCAAAGGGTGTTAAATCTTCCGCTGATAAAACCAAACCAGCCAAGTTAAGTTTAGGTTAAACAACAGAGTTATTCTATCAACAGTTATATCAAGTCCGTTGAGTGGATAACTTAGCTGAATAACCAACTTAGTTGTCCCTCAAGGACACAACTGTTTGAGTCATCTCTGTTGTAATTTTAAAAGGACTAAAATCGAAAATTTGGTAAGATTTATTCAACCCTCCCTTTTAAACCTTACTCACACCCCTTGGGACCTACATCATTTTTCTTCTTATCCTGAATGTTTCTTACACTGAAGACTCTGTTTCAGTTTCAAAGTTGCTTCTTATACAACATTCATTTTGGTTATTACCCTAGCATCAATAGCTCTATTTTCTGTCTTTTTCTATACTTTATGCAAGGACATTTTAGACATTTTAGTGTTGTCTTTAGAAACTATGTTACTGAACTAGGTGGTAGAGCCACTCGCGACTTATCGGATGGCATGATTCTGGTGGACACTATTGACATTGGAGGCTTGGAGCAGTTTAACATTGTTATCAGTTCCCTTTAAGCTCTTCTATGGAGAAATTGTAGTTTTGATCCTGTAATTATAAGGTTTGCAAAATTAGCCCCACAAACATTTTGCAAAAGTCCTACAATAAAAAAACTCGTGAATTCATTCATTAATTTTTTTTCTATTTTTTATTTTTGACGAGAATTGCAAAACCAGCAAGAAATTTTGGAAATCACGTGTTGGTCACGTGACATTTTCCGGCAAAATATTCAAT
This sequence comes from Rehmannia glutinosa, assembly GCA_016081115.2. Classification (NCBI taxonomy): domain Eukaryota; kingdom Viridiplantae; phylum Streptophyta; class Magnoliopsida; order Lamiales; family Orobanchaceae; genus Rehmannia; species Rehmannia glutinosa. The sequence goes on along the minus strand of CM071935.1, from coordinate 43,330,065 downwards.
TTCGGTTGGTAAAAAAACTCAATTTTCGAGTTTCCTTAATTTCAGAGTTTTTGTGCAAAATGTTATTTTATAGCATCCACAATGGTATGGTTCAAGTTCAAGTTTTTGAACTTGAACTTGATTGTTGCAATGGTGGAAGATTCAATAGTTGCAAGTTCAACTTGGGTTCAATATATTGAACTTGGTTCAACAACAATTCATGTTCAAAACATTTGACTGTGGGACCCATTTTGAACCATAAACTTGAACTTACCATTAAACTTGAACTAATCACCATTGTGATAATAGGAGAGTGTTTAGTTCAAGTTGACGTGTCATTGCTGGATCCAAAAAAAAACATGAACTTGCAACTACAAATCAATTGTACGATCCTAACCAAAATTAATGCAACTTCCAGTTTATAGTTTAATCTAAAATGTTAGGACTCTTTTATGATGTTTTACAAGATTAGGACATCTATGCTTAGTGTCATGTTTTGATCACAGGAAATTATTAAGTCAAGTCCCCTCTTTTAGACAAGAAGTTTGCCCAAAAGCATTCACATGAAACTGCGTGCTGAAACAAATCAAGCAACTACAGAAGTCTGAATCTATATATATCAACGAGATGTGGGGTGGTCATGGTTCCTGAACTGCCGGTTCCGGTTCTTCAAAAAATAAGGGACTAAAACCAAAATTATTGTCTTATAATTACGGTTCCAAAACTAGAACCGACGGTTTCGGTTCCATACCAGAACTTGGTTCTTCCATGGTTCCGGTTTCGGTTAAACCGGAACCATTTTAAATTAATAATTTTTTGAATTTTATTAAAAAAATTATTTATCAATTTCAGTTAATAAGAAGGGATAAGGAAAAAAAGAAAAGGACTTGGGATTAATATTCATAATATTATTAAGTTTTGGACTTAATATTAATAATAATATTAAGCTGACTACAATCCTCTTAGGATATAAAGGAATCAAATTCACGTACAACATTTGGTTTCTGATGTGTTTCATGCGGTTGCGAATATAAAATATTACAATAAATATTTAACATTTCTTCTAGCATACTTTTACCCGAAAGAAAAACAAATAATTGGTTTTAACCTTGAAACCAACGATTTTTTAACCGCCGGTTATACCGATAGTTTGAACCGAACCTCCAGTTCTATGGTTTTTGATACTGAGAAACCATAACCAAAATCGGCCTACATGATTTCGATTTTGATTTTGATTCTATTTGGCCATCCCTAACGAGATGACCTCGTTCGTGGAAAAATACTCCAGTGGAAATAGTTTTGTCATGAAACTGATTATTATCTCAATTGACTATATATATATATATATATATATATATATATATAAAATTGGATCAAATGAGACCATCGAATTGGGATGAGTACTTAGGGACAAATCTTAACTGTTGGAGAATAATTTTTAATGGTCCAGATTGAAACCTTCTTTTTAGGTATTTAGATTTATTTAAATTGGTTTTAAGGGCCAAGGAATTTTATATCATTATGGACATGGCAACACGCGTAATAAATCAAGTTCTTAACTAACTAAAAACTTATTTTTCAAAAAGTTTTATTGATGATTTTATGGCTTTGAAGATATTTCAAAATTTGGAAGTTTTTTCTCTTACCTTTTTCATTTCTTGCTAATGAAGTAAAATAAATTTCTTTCTTTCAATCGACATTGTTGAGGAAATGTATCAGTGATTCAAAGCATTCCGTTTTATATGTATTAATGATTGCATGATTAGTATATCCACAGTGCATTGATAGTATTATGAGTTTGGATATTTAGTATATATTTAAATTGCTTGTTATGATATGTACATTAATATAATTGTATATTTTAATATTTACTTGTTGCATGTATACTACATAATGATTGCATATTACTATTGTATATATGCTAATTGTTGTGCATGTTTTAGTCCATTGTAATGCATAGTTAGTATACTGTTATTGTATATACTATTATGTTTTCATTTGTACTATTAATGCATGTTTAGTATATGCTTGTTGGATGTATACTACATCACGATTGCAAAGTCATGTGATTTTCTGGTTGCATATTTATTAATTTTGCATTTGCATTTTTATTACTGTATGTTTGCATAGTTAGTACATTAGTATTGCATAATTAACAGATTATGAAGAAATGTGCCTTTGTATTGCAAAAGTTTTTAAAATTCTAATGGTTCCTCTTTTTTGGGTAATAGATGTTATTTGTGATGAAAGAAAATCAATAAAAAAAATCTGAATAAAACTAGTAACCCTCTTTTTTTGGTTTTAAGTGGATAGATTACTTTTGACTAATATACCCTTATCATTTTTTATTTAGGTAACAAATTATTAATAAATAGGCTAAATCTTGGCGGTTAATTAAAATTGATCAATGGATGAGATTTGTTATAGGATTGTTATTGTGTATACTTAGAACAAAACAAGAAAATATTAAAATACATTAGACATTGGTCCTTATGATTTATACCATGCATACTGCATATTTATGTTATGCATATATAGTGTTCCAAATTTGCATATTTAGTATAAACAAAGTGTATTACATTAAATTTTAATAGTGTACTTATTTAGAATATAAATAATATATATATATATATATATATTTGTTATTGTGTATACTTATAACAAAACAAGTAAAATATTGAATTACATTAGGCGTTGGTCCTTATTATATATACCCTGTATACTGCATATTTATGTTCTGCATATATAATGTTCCAAATTTGCATATTTAGTATGAACAAAGTGTATTATATTAAATTTTAATAGTGTGCTTATTTAGAATAGGAATATTGCATATATACTTCCATTATTGTGTATACCTAGAACTGAACAGAGACGTGAAATGAATTGAGAAAGAAAACTGAACAGGCGTTTGTTTTGAAAATATAACTGACACCTTAAATCGCGGGAGAGAGAGATGGTAAGATTTTTTTACCAATAATTGTTAAGGATATTAATTTCGAAAATACCAAATTACCCTTAATCCTCCCAATAAATCTGGCGCCTACTATGAAATGGCTTGGAAATAAATGATGTTGCCAATGTTGAAAGCTTAAACTTCAATCTGTTGAGTATAAGCCTACTTAGTGATAAAGGCTACAATGTTGGTTTCAATATGGGAGTATGTAAAATCAAGGATGCAGAAACCAATAGAATTGTGCTATCTGGGATCAGAAAGAAGAATATGTATATGGTAGATTGGTCAACTGCCACTCCAAACACATGTTTGCTAGCCAAGAGCACAACTGAACCAAGTTGTTTGTGGCATAAGAAGCTGAGTCATCTGAATTTCAAGACCATCAAGGAGAAGACAAATCCTTAATCAACAAGGATTTTTCATTTGTTGCACATAAACTTATTTGGGTCTGTTGAGCAGCAAAGATAAGTGGAACGAAATACACCTTAGTGCTTGTGGATGACTATTTAAGATACACATGGACAATTTTGATGAATAAGAAGAAGGAAACTTTGCAAAGTTTACCTCAGCTGATAAAGAGAGTTCAAAATGAGAAGAGTAAACTATCATTAAGAAAAGATCAGACATAGAAACTGAGTTTGCCAATAAGATTATAGCTCAGTATTATGTAGAAAATGGGATTACTCATGAGTTATCAGCTGCAAGGAATCCACATCCGAATAAAGTAGCTAAAAGAAGGATCATAACTCTTAAGGAAGTTGTAAGAACCATCATAGCTGAAGTTGGGTTGCCTAAGAGACTTTGTGCTAAAGCCACCAATACAACTTGCTATACTCCAAATATATGCATGATAAACAGACAGCGGTCTAAAACTTCACATGAAATATGGACAGGAAGAATGCTAAATGTAGGATACTTCCACATCTTTGGAAGCAAGTACTTTATTCACAATAATGGCAATGATAATCTGAAAGCTTTTGATGCTAAAGCAGATGAGGGAATATTCCTTGGATATTCATATGAAAGTAAAGCTTAGTGCTAAAAAAAGGATTATGGTCACAGAAGAATGAATACATGTTGTATTTGATGAACCAAATGATAATGTTGGAGACATGGATGAGTTCACTGAAAAGATGAACCAACCAACTATTCAGAAAAGTCCTTATAATGTGATAGCTCCTAGAAAACTCGACCCTGATGATGATGAGCTAGCTGAATCTCAAAAAGAGTTAGAGAAGTTACAACCAAATACTGATGACCAAGAAGAAGTTTCCTAACACAACTTACTCCAACCTGATGTGAGATGGCTCAGAGACCATCAGCCTGAGTTAATAATTAGAAATTCAAGAGAAGAAGTAAGAACAAGATCAAGAACTCAACATGAAGCTATGTTCGCTTGCTTCATTTTACAAGTTGAACCAAAATATGAGTCAGAGAATCTAGAAGACACATACTGGATCCTAGTCATGCAAGAAGAGTTAACTAAATTGGATAGAAACAAAGTGAGGGAATTAGTTAAAAGACCTGCCCACCAACATGTCACTGGAATAAAGTGGGTATGCAAAAATAAAATGAATGAAGATGGAATTGTTGTCAGAAAAATAAAGATTGGTACCCAAAGGAAATTACCAAGAAGAATGCATAGATTTTGATGAAATATTTGCTCCAGTTGCAAGATTTGAAGCAATAACGATGTTTCTTGCCTATGCTGCTCACAAGAACTTCGTTGTCTATCAAATGGACGTGAAGAGTGCATTCTTAAATGGGTTATTGGAGGAAGAAGTCTATGTTGAGCAACCTCTAGGATTTGAACAGAAGACTATAGGAGATAAAGTGTATAAGCTGGAAAAAGCACTTTATGGATTGAAGCAGGCTTATAAAGCTTGGTATGATACATTCTCTCAATTTATCATACACAATGGTTTCACAAAAGGAAAGGTTGACAGAACCTTATTTAGAATCTAAGATGGAGAGAGTATTCTTCTTGTGCAAATCTATATGGATGACATCATTTTTGAATCCACAAACAAGAAGTTGTGTGACAAGTTCTCGAAGCTCATGCAAAGAAAGATTGAGATGAGCATGATGGGAGAATTAGCTTTCTTCCTAAGACTTCAAGTGAAGCAAATAAAGGATGGAACCTTTAATTAGCCAACTAAGTACATAAGAGATTTAATGAAAAAGTTTGGTATGGAGAAGTCATCTATCAAGATACCTATGAATACATCTATAAAGATTGATCTTGATGCTCAAGGAAAACCAGTAGATCAAACATAGTATAGAACACTCATTGGATTATTGCTCTATTTGATAGTCAGCAGACCCGACATCACTTTTGAGTAGGTGTATGTGCAATATTTTAGTTTGTCTCAAAGAAAAGTCACATGACTACAGCCAAAAAGATTCTGAGATATCTGAAAGGAAGCCAAGAAGTTGGATTATCGTATCCTAAGGAAGGAGGCTTCAAGCTAATAGGTTACTCAGATTATGACTATGTTGGATGTAGAGTTGACAGGAAGAGTACATATGGTACTTGTCAACTGATTGGTATTATACTAGTTTCTTGGTTTAACAAGACAAAACTCAATTTCTACATTGCAGCTGAGACAGAGTACATAGCTGCAGGAAGCTGTTGTGCACAAGTTTTATAGACGAGATTACAGGTAAGGGGTTATGACATTGAAGAAAATGTAATTCCAATTATATGTGACAACACAAGTGCAATTGCAATCACTAAAAATCCAATATTGCACTCAAGAACTAAACATATTGATGTCAGATATCATTTTATCAAAGATCTTGTTGAAAAGAAAGACATCAAGCTAGAATATGTAACAGCTGAAAAACAGTTAGCTGAGATATTCAAAAAGCCCTTATGTGAATCAAGATTTGAAGAGCTAAAGAATGAATTTGATTTGATTGAACTAGGTTAATTTGATCAGAAGAGTCAAAAGTGAAAACATACTACATTTTAGAAGAATTTTACTCTATCGGCTGAGTAAAATCAGCAGAAGTAGGCGATCAATAGGGTCAAGTCATCTGGATAGTTGAATGAAGTATTAGTTGATTATCTTTCAAAAACACATTTAATGACTAAAGGGAAAAACAATGTTGCATTGATTGAGCGATAATGTTTTTTATATGATGCCAGTATCATTAAATGCCCCACAGGCATTCAAAATTAAAGCTTCATATCTACATTACGAGGAGGCTTATGATTGGCCATAAATGTGTTGCTCATTAAATGCAACATTAAATGCAGGTGTGAGTGAGCTATTAAAGTTGCCTAGCTCAAGGCTAAATGAGTTGAAGAATTATGAGTTTGACTTGGAGAAGAGGTGGAAGGAGATAGATGTTGGAGAGGAGGTTGACAACTATAATCGATTGACTAGTAAAGTTGTGCTGAAGGAGGAGTATCACAAGCTTATGCATATAGTGCGAAAATGTGTGGATATCAAGTTTAGGTCATATAATCTGCTATCAACAACCAAACTAACTATGATATTAGCTGTCTTGGAAGAGAGGCCGAAGATGAATTGGGTAGAGTTCATCTAGGATAAGTTGAGTCAGAATGTGATGAACTGCGAGGTGCTTGATGGAAAATTCAAGAAAACCCAAGGGTATTGGTTCGTTCTTAGGCATTTGATGGAGAAGAAAGGCTTTCCTCTAAAGAAGGGGAAAACATTTCACATAAACAAGAGATTTTTCCAAGGCAATATCTCAATTGGTCAGAAGAAAGCCCACAAAAAGAAGAAGGGAACTTCTAAGGGGGAAACAACTGAAAGTGAGCCAACTGCTCATATTACAAAGCAGAGGAGGATAATTGCTTCTCGCAAGCCAGCTGCTCCAAAGATGCAGAAAACTCTGTCAAGAGTCGACTGTGTGATGAGCCAGATGATTTAGCTATGGCAGCTGATTCTAAAGCAACTAAGTCCAATCCCGCTCCACTCAAAATATGTTTAAAAGTTGTGGATGATAGGCCATCAGTGTTGGCTACCAGAGCCATAATGGAGTCAGCTGCTGAAACAAGGGTTGAGTCAACTTCGGTTAATGTTGAAGCGACAACTGTTGAAGCTGATGCTGAGTCAGCACTGGAGCTAAGGTCTGAAGGAGGAGAGGGCCTTCATGTGCTCAATGTTGAATCTTTTCAAGGTAACTCAGTGTCCGAAGAAGAAAACTCACCTCCATATCCCAATGAGATGAAAAGGATATTAGAATGGGCTATGTGGAGTCTAAGCAAGAGTAGAATCCAATTCCAGTGATTGAGATGATCGACGATAACGAATGGATCCTTGACTTCTTGAATGGTCCCTCTATATCCAATGCATTTGAACATGAATATGTGTGCAAAATTCTATAAAAAAGGAGAAGACAAGAGAATGAGATGGAGATGGAGATGGAGAAGGGAAAGGCTCCAACAGGGCCCCATAGCTGCATGTTTGTGACAACTACTAATGAGTTGTCTGAGGCAGGTGAAGAAAAATTGGAGGAGATTAAGTCTATTGAACTGCGAAAAGCCATTCGTGAATCTACGGAGATGTATGAGCATCAACATTAGTTTGGGCAAGGGGAATCCTCATCCTCCACCCAGATCATTGGGGATGTGATGAGAGATAAATTGTTAGGAAATTTATTCTATATATTTTGATGATGCTTAGGAAACTTTTATTAGGAAGTTGACACCCCCATTTCATTATAATTTCTGCGTTTGTGATAGATAGGATTTAGGCTGACTCAAAAGCATCCAAGTGAAATTGCAAAAGACTGGATGAAGAAGGAATCATAAGATTCGCAGCTGATTTACGAATATTCAGTTGATTCATAGCTAAGTAAGTGATTAGAAGACTCTCAGCAGAGAATACCAGTCAAGTCGTTTAGAACACTGACATTAGAATACATCGGAAGACTCTCTCAGAAGACTCAAGTTTCAGTCTCAAAGGGGTTATTGCAGCTGAAGGACCATAATCAATTGGAAGAGACCCGTTGCACTTAGTCCAAGGTTGATATACTTCAACATCAAATGAGGTATGGTATTTGACTAAATTTATGCAAGGCATTTACGAAGGCAAGGAGGACCAGGCTATAAGAAGCACCCCCAGACTGCTGCAGAGTTCGAAAGAATACAAGTAAATGTGAAGATCAAAACTACAAGAAAGAACATGCCAACTGCCCAACGTGGGATTTGAAATTGTCTATCTCTTCAACGTAAGCATTTTTTAGAGAGAAGATACAAGAGACATGAACAAGAACAGTCACAAGATAAAAACAAGAATTTTTTAAAACCCTCTCAAAATTAACCGCATCTCCTCAAGCTCATTCAAGAAAACTTCATCCAACACATACTGTGAAAGATTGAAGTTGTTGATTAGTTGAAGAGGAAAACATTCTGAAAAAAAAAAGGATTACATTCCCAAGGATTGAAGGAGTGTAGTAGGTTCAAGGTCGAATGAAGTGCTGGAGTGTAGGAGAGATGTGTTAACAAATCCTGCGGATTTAGAGTGTTGAAGTAGTTCGACAACTATCTAGTGAAGAGCTGAGTCCCAAGAGTAGCTGGTTGTGTGAACTAGGCTATTCAGACTATACTTTTGCAACTAAAGTGACATGTTACATTAGTGGATTCCTCCTGGAGTAGGAGAAGAGTGGAGTAGAGAAATTACCCCATCCTTGAACCATTATAATTCTTGTGTCATTACTTTATTGCTCTTAAATTTCTGCATTTAATATTATGTTGTTTGTTTACTATCAAATAAACTGCATAACTCTCTAAAACTCTATATGTTGATAATCAAAACTTAAACAATTGACTTTCTTCAGCTGAGTTACTCTATTTACAATTCTTCTAAGAGAACTATTGAGTGGTTAACTCTCCTGCTGAATTTCAACCCAGATTTCTAAAAGATTGAGCTGTTTTCTTAAATGTATGATAGGAAAATTCATAAAATTGTAAATTCTATTCAACCCCCCTTCTAGACTTTACTCAACAGCCCTTGGGTCCTACAAGTGGTATTAGAGTAGTTGGTTCAAAGAACCTTCTGCACTGGTTACTAAACTAGATCCATATTTTCAAAAACCATCAGCATAATTAGTTTTTTAAAGTTTTATTGAGTTATCAAAATGGAAGAAAATCTAACTCGTATTCCTATGTTCTCCATTGAAGAATTTGGTGACTGGAAAAAAAGTATGCAAGCACATCTCTATGCACTAAATGATGAAATATGGTTTGTCATTGAAGTTGGACCCATTAAAATCACCAAAGTGAATACAATTGTCCCTAGAGTAGTAGCTGTAGGAGTGAAGCTGCAGGAGAAGTTGAGATTGAAAAACAAAAAAGTGAATGAACAAATGAGGACGGTAAAAAGCATAACATGTACAACGCTGGAAAGAACATCTTGTATAAGACTTTGGACAAATCTATGTTCAACAAAGTTAAATCATGCAAAACAACAAAAGAATTCTGGGATAAGCTAACTCTAATATATGAAGGCAAATAACAGATCAAAGAGAATAAGCTTACAATTGTAGTGCAAAAGTTCAAAAACTTCAAAATGTTGTCTGGAGAGTCACTGGACCAACTAGATGCAAGATTCACTAAGATAACAAATGAATTATCTTCGCTAGGAAAAAAAAAACACAAAAAGAGATATGTATGAAAAGTCTTAGAGCCCTACCTGCTGCGTGGGAAATAAAAGTCATGGCAATGAAGCACTCAATGGACCTCACAAAAATGTCAAACCAAGAACTATTTTTAGATCTAAAGGCCTATGAATTCGAGCTCAAAGGAAAGAACATGATGACATAATTGCACCTATGACTGGTTCATTGATAGCAGGTGAGTCTAAGTCAGCAGACTCAAAGACTATTATTGACAAGGAAGAGATTGCCTTGATGGTTAAGAGATTCAACAAATTCTTTAACAAGAATTACAAGAGGAACAAAGGAGAATCCTTTAGAAGGCATTCAACTCCCTCTAAAGAAAAAGAGGAATGAACCCCCCAAGAGAGCTGAAAGGAAAGTGGAAGACTTGTGCTGGAACTGCAGACAGCCAGGTCACTTTGCAGTTGACTTTTCCTATCCACCAGTCAACAAGTACATAAATGAAGAAGAAAAGAAAGTCTTCAGAGAAAGAAGAAAAGAAAGAAATAAGGGTATGATAGTTGAGACTGAGACAACCAAGTGTAAGAAAGCAGAAAAGTCAGAAGACATTGAAGTTGATTACTCTTCTGACACTGAAGAAGAGGTATTAATTTGTCTTATGATACACACACACACACGCACTGATATTTATGATTCATTACGCAAATGATGAAAGATCTTAAACATAAAAAATCCTCACACATACTCTTGAATGAGGAAAACAACCAACTCAAGAGCTATAATAAACAGCTGGCTGAAGAGTCGAGTGCTCTAAGTCACTTAGCTGATGAGAACAAAGAGTTGAGAGCTGATTGATAGAGTCGGAGAAGAATGTGCGGCTAAAGAAAAAAGAGAGCTAGAGCTTTAAAATGTCATTGCATCACTCAGCAAATCATCTAAAACATTGTATGAATTGATGATGATACAAAAGGACATTGGAGACAAAGTTGTACTATAATTTAATTCTTTTTTGAGCACTCAAACTCCAAGAGTGATCTTAGAAACGGGATCCTTAAGTAATGAGGGAATCCAGAAATCTAATACTCCACATATTTCACCCACACACCATCAAAAATACTCACATGTTGGCTTTGTATATAAAGGCAAATGAAAGAAACCAACCGAGTACTCTGAGAGGACTGCTCAAATCAAATTCAGAAGAATCCATCAGAAGACTCCAAACAGGAAGTATTCTATTAAGACAAAACAGAACTACCATTGACCTAGAATTTCAGCAAAAAGAAGTAAAGGATGGGAATGGTAGAAAATACCCAACACAAGTTGATTGGAATCCACCCACGAAATATCAATAGATTCCTAAGTGAAACAGGTCATAATGGAAAAAACCTAAGAATCAATAGAGGTCATTCCCTAGGCATACAAATCAGCACACTCATGCACCACGACACTATGCGCACAGAGCACAAAAGTTTCCATATTGTCACAAGAATGCAAATTTACACATAAATACACAAACGTGCAAACAAAAGAGACATATGTATGTAGCAAAAGCACCTACACAGTTTGCCAAAATTCATTATGATTATGGAAATGAAAGGTGGCAACCCCTTAGAGTCAGACCATTTGGCTATAAGTTGGTTGGATCACCTTATAGTGATAAACCTTAGGACCCACATTGGTATGGGTACCTAAAGTTTGATTTCCTTGATTGCAGGTTCAGGGAACAACCGAGTGCCAAGGAACATGATACATGGATAGTGTTTGTTCAAGACACACGACTTGAAATAAAAGCAATCTAACATAACTGAAGGAAGAAAGAGGAGCTAAAGTCATGTTTAGAGGAAATGAAGCTCCAGGGAAAATCAGAGGCACTTGATCAATCAAGAAGAATGGTAAGGAAATCACGAACGTAGCATATGTTGAAGGCTTACACTTCAATCTGTTGAGTATCAGCCAACTCTGTGACAAGGATAAAAGAAATTGAGCTATCTGCGATCAGACAGAAGAACATGTATGGTAGATTGGTCAACTGACACACCAAACACGTGTCTGCTAAACAAGAGCATAGCTAAACCAAGTTGGTTGTGGCACAAAAAGTTGAGTCATCTAAATTTCAAGACTATCAACAAGCTTGCAAGAAGTCATCTGGTTGACGGATTACAATATTCTCTGTATAAAAAGGAAAACATTTGTAATGCATCTAAAGTAGATCAAATTATCATTCAAAGAGAAAACAAATCCTTCATCAATGAGAATTTCGCACTTGTTGCATATGGACCTATTTGGGCCAGTGGAACCAAGAAACATCATTGGAAAAAAACATACCTTAGTAGATGATTTCTCAAGATACACATGGACCATCTCATGAGATGTCAGCTGCAAGAACTCCTCAATAAAATGGAGTAGCTGAAAAGAGGAACATAACACTCATGGAAACTGCCGGAACCATGTTAGCTGAAGCTGGGCTGCCTAAGATATTTTAGGCTAAAGCCAATAACACAACATGCTACACTCAGAACAGATGCATGATAAACAAGCAAGTATCCAAAACTCCCTATGAAATTTGGATAGGAAGAAAGCATAATTTTTGTTATTTGCATATTTTTGGAAACAAGTTGTTAGGAAATTTATTAGGTAGATTTTGATGATACCATGTAAAACTTGAACCAGGAAGTTGACACCCCTTTTTCCTTGTAATTTATATTGTAATAGATAGGGCTGGAAAAGCTGAGTCAAGTCAGCTATGCCAAGGATTACAAGAAGTCAACTACGGACTATGTGAAGACTACTGTGTGTTAGCCGGGGGGTGCACAGGTGTTGTAATAAGTTTTGGCATCATCAAAAAGGAAATTGTTAGAAAATTTATTGTATAGATTTTGATAATACTTAGAAAACTTTGTATTAGGAAGTTGGCACTCCTATTTCAATGTAATTTCTGCATTTGTAATATATGGGATTTAGGCTAGCTCATAGGCAGCCAAGTGAAACTACAGATGATTGGTTGAATACGGAATCAGAAGACTCGCAGTTGATTTGTGAAGGTTCAACTAATTCACAACTAAGTAAGTTATCAGAAGACTCACAATAGAGTATACTAGACAAGTCGTTCAAAACACTTACAATAGAGTACAACATAAGACTCTCTAAGTAGACTCAAGTTTCAGACTCAACAGGGTTAATGCAACTGATAGACCAAAGTCAACTGGAAGAGAATCGTTGCACTTAGTCCAAGGTGGATATACTTCAACTTCCAAGGAAGTACGATGTTTGACAAAATATATACGACATTTATGAAGGTAAGGAGAACCAACATATAAGAAGCACGTGTAGACTGCCACGTTTCAGATTGCTGCAAAGTTCGAAAGAATAAAAGAAAATGTCAACATCAAAGTTGCAAGAAAGGACATTCCAACTCACCAACAATGAGATTTGAATTTATCTATCTCTTCAATGGACAAAATTCAAATCCTTAGTATAAAAACTGAGGATTTTTCAGAGAGAAGATACAAGATACACAAACAAGCACGGACACAAGTTAACAAGCAAGAATTTTCCAAAACTCTCTCAAGATTAAATGCATATCCTCAAGCTCATGCAAGAACACTTCATCCAACATATACTGTGAAAGATTGAAGTTGTTGATGAGTTGAAGAGAAAAACATTGTGAAAACAAACAATGGGTCTACACTGACAATGATTGAAGGAGTGTAGTATATTCAAGGTCGAACCATGTTCTGGATTGTAGGAGGGATATGTGAACAAATCCTCCGGATTCAGAGAGCTAAGTTAGCTAGGCAGCTATCTAGTGAAGAGTTGAGTCCCAAGAGTAGCTAGTTGTTGAAAAAGGCTATCCAAAATATACCTTTTGTCACAAAAGTGAACTATTACATTAGTGGATTCCTCCTGAAGTAGGAGAAGAGTGGAGTAGAGGAATTACCCCATCCTCGAACCACTATAATTCTTGTGTCTTTACTTTATTGTTCTTAAATATCTGCATTAAATATTTTATTGTGTGTTTGCTATCTAATCATTTGTATCACTCTCTAAAACTCTAAGTGTTGATAACCAAAACTCAAAAGGGTGTATGTCTTCCACTGACTTAAAAAGAAAACAGATTTTATAAACAGTTAACTTTCTTCAGCTGAGATACTCTATCAACAACTCTTCTAAGAGAACTGTTGAGTGGTTAACTCTTCTGCTGAATTCAACCCAATTGTCTAAAAGATTAAGTTGTTTTCTTAAAAAACCAATTCGAAAATTCAAAAAATTGTAAAGTCTATTCAACCCCCTCTTTCTAGACTTTACCTGACACCCCTTGGGACCTACAAGTGGTAACAGAGCGGTTAGTTCAAAAAACTTTCCACACTGGTTACCGAACTAGATCTCTATTGTCAAAAACCATCAACACATTTACTTTTTCAATGTTTTAAAGAGTTGTCAAAATGGAAGCAAATCCAACTCGTACTCCAATGTTCTCCATTGAAGAATTTGATGGTTGGAAAAAATGTATGCAGACACACCTCTATGAACTACACGGTGAAATATGGTTTGTCATCGAAGATGGACCCATGAAAATCACCAGAGTGAATACAGTTGTTGCTAGAGCAGTAGCTGCAGGAGTAGTTGAGATTGAAAAACTAAGGAGTGAATGGACAAATGAGGATAGAAAAAGGCATAATCTGAATATTGTTGCAAATGATATCTTATATAAGACTTTGGAGAAAGCTATCTTCAACAAGAGGATAGAAAAAGGCATAATCTGAATAATGTTGCAAAGGATATCTTATATAAGACTTTGGAGAAAGCTTTCTTCAACAAGGTCAAATCATGTAGAACAACAAAAGAAATCTGGGATAAGCTGATTATAATCTATGAAGGCACATAACATATCAAAGAGAATAAGCTTACAATTGCCAGCTGACTCCACCGCAATCAATGAAGAACCGTCTATTGAGATAGCTGCAATACGGATAGCTGAATCCAGCTGACTTAGAGGGTAAAGGATCACATGCTGCTGAATCTGAGATGGTTGCACAAGACACAACTGTTGAGATGCATATCAATGATGCAGTTGAATCTAACCTAGAAGAACAAGGCCAAGCAACAGGATTTAACTATGCACAATATGGTTGTGTGCTCGTTAATCCTCCCCCACAGGCTGCTAGATCAAATGCAAGTGACTTTGTTAAGACAAATGATGCACAAGGTACAAATGAAGCATAATCTTCTACAACCAATGAAGCTGTTAAGACAGCTCAGGCACAACCAGCTGAGCAGGCTAACACAGATGCTCGTGCCAGTGAAGCTAACTCACCTTAGGCACAAAGAGTTGTAGGTCAGGTATAAGAGGCAAGGAATCCCACGGGCGGGCGGTGGGACCTTTCTCAACCCCTAACAACGAATTTGGAGAAGGACCCTCTTGACCATAGGATGAAGAGATTCCTGATGAAGAGCTAAATGCAAGTGTATCTTATTCCAGTGACTGCTTCATTGTAGAAGAACCTACAATACCCACAGAGAATAGATTGGTTCCACATGATCCCTGAGGCCAACGCCTATATTATCACTTTGCTCTTGGGAATTACAACCAATTGGCCAATGAACTAAGGAGAGCATTCAAATACATGTTTGTGGAGATGGATGCAGTGGAACGTGGGTTTGCTTATCTTTGCTTGAGAATTGACAATCATTATGAAAATATTACAAGAGATCAGTGCGTGCAATCATGCACAAAGTCAAGGAATAGGAAGCTCAGACCCTTGGTTTTCGAAGGGAGCAAGAAGGGAACTTCAAAATATTGGACAACAAGTATGTCACTTCTGGCTCTGATCAAATAGCATTCCATGGATGAACCAACATGAACTTATTGAGACAAAGATCGAGAAGAAGTTTGTGTACTTAGAAGTGTCAATGAATCAGAGATTCTAATCTTTCCAAGACCAGCTGTCTACACTCAGCGCAAGTCACTCTGCAGTGGAGTCCATGGTACCCATGAAGCTGGACATTATTATTTAAAATATTCAACCTCCCTCAGCTATTCATGCCAAAAAGGGGAAATAAATTGGTCCCTCAACAACATTTGGCACGTTGTTGGTACCCCAAATTCGTCCATCTCTCTTTGTGGAAGAAAGAGTTCAATCTATGATGAAGAGATCAAGAGATGAGATGGCCGGCATTCATAAAAAGCGAGAAGAAAGAATTATTATGCTAAGGAAAAAATTTGGAGGTCCACCAACATGCTTGATCCCTAAGAACAGAAGCAATAAAGATTTTGATACCCTTCTTTCAAAAGAATTCTATAAGAGGATGACTCTCGAACAAGCCTGGAATGTATATTGGGAAAAAATCTTGGAGGGTATTCAATTACCTAAGGATCAACCAAGTACACAGCAGAAGAGTACCTCCTGCAGCTAACAGAAAGCTAGTGGCAGCCAAGTCCAAAGTGGTCGTAGCCAAGGCAATGCTGGTGAGAGAGACACTGAATGATCAAGAGGAAGAGGTGGAATGGATCTTCCAGTGGGAGAGGTAGATCTCAAACTCAACCAAGAAGAGGATATCCCCTAGGAAGAAGTTTAAGAGGTATTGATTTCCCAGCTGACCCCAACAGAAGAACAACTGCCTATTGACTAGGTCTTGATGATGAACTTAAGAGAGCCAGAGGCAGAGGCGGAAGAAGATAGGGGGAAGTTGATTATTGTACATATGTATTCTTTACAATTCATTTGTAAATGTACACATGTAAGTGCCTGAAAGTTATTCAATAAAATAAATTATTTTATTCTGAATTATTTAATTTTATGTCACAAATGTTGTTATGGTTTTGGCATCATCAAAAAGGGAGAAATTGTTAAAAATTTATTGTATAGTTTTGATGATGCATAGAAAATGATTTATTTCGATGTTGGCACCCCCATTTTGATGTAATTTCTGCATATGTAATAGATTGGACTTAAGTTGACTCAGAATCAACTAAGTGTAATATCAGAAGACTTGCTGAAGGAGTATCAGAAGACTCATAGCTGAATGGCAAAAACTCAACAGCTCTCAACTGAGTACATTGTTAGAAGGCTCTGAGCAGCGTGATGCTAGCCAAGTCAAAGCAGAAAACTGACAACAATGTTGAGACAAAAGAATTATTCAGAAGACTAATTTCTCTAAAGACTCAAGTATCGGTCAAGAAGGGTAAAACAACCAAAGGACTAACTCAACTACAAAGGATCTGTTACACCATGTCCAAGAAGGATTTTAATTTCTTTCCAACTCTGCTTAATAACTCTCTAAAACATTAAGTGTTCATTGGAAAAACTCGCAAGGGCGTAAGTCTTCCGCTGACATAAAAAAGAAAACTGATTTTATAAAAACTTATTATTTTTCAGCTGAGTTACTCTATCCAGAGAATTATTGAGTGGTTAACTCTTCTGTTGAATGTCAACTCAATGTCTAAAAGGTCATAATTGTTTTCTTTAAACTCTGATTTGCAAAATCGAAAATGTCTCTTCAACCCCTTTCTAGACATTACCTGACACCCCTTGGGGCATACAAATGATCAAAAGGGCGAGCAAACATGCTACCAAAATTCAACAAACTGTCTAACAACTTTTAGAGAACAAGAAACATAAAAAAAGTGACATAAAAGTAAGATATTAAATGAGATGTGATCCAATCCCCTTCCAACTAATATATGAGAATTAAGGCATGTCAAACACTCTCATCTTCCATCACCATATTCATATGTTTCAGAGCCAATTAATCTGCAAAGAGTTGAGCAAGCATAATTGCCACAAGGGTTGCCTCCACTAGATCAAAAAGATCCCCCTAGTTTCAATCCAAGTTTTAATTACCATGCCCTTAGCTCTCACCATTCTGCCTCCAATTTTCCAAAGCCCGGAGTTGAGATAAAAATCACCAACCTTAACATTAATAGGTCGTACTTCTTCCTCATCCTCCCTAGAGTTCACATGATCCGCCTTCTTAGTGTCTTGCATACATTGTTCTGTACATTGGCCACCATTTGTTGCTTTGAATTCTTGCCATTCTTGATTTTCTATATTCTTAACATCAATTTCTCTCACATGATGTTTATGAAAAAGCAAAGTATTCCTTATTTTTCCAGGGTCACCACAAAATGTAGATTGATAATTGTATTATCTAGTTGTTAAAATCCCCTTTTTCAATATTACAAAGTTGATGCCATCACCCAAAAAAACTGTCAAAATCTATAACACATTTTTCCCAGCTAATAGGTGCTACCTTCCAACCAATTTGAGCCCTGGAGCATTTGAAGAAAATATGTTCAATGGATTCTTCATCTTCTCCACACATTTGGCAGACCAACTCCTATCTACTCCCTTTTCTAGCCAACTTATCCTCAAAGTAGGAAGCACTCCATGAATGCATTTCCAAAGGAACAATTTATGTTTGCTCATGACCCGAATCTTTCATCTGATTCTCCATATCTTCTTGAATGAATGGTGGAGGCTGATAGTTTCTGGAATATCCTCTCTAGTGGGTCTGAGCTCTTTCAAAACTTTGTATGCTGATTTCACAAAGTACATGGCATTGCTCTCCAAATGCCAACACAACATATCTTTGTCACCAAGCTAGCTAATGGGAATGCTACCAATCATCTTAGCTTCATCGGCGGGAAATATAGAAAAGATAATGTCCAAATACCATTTCCTACCCTAGGCTCCAAGAGTTCCTAGATCCAACTTTGCTGAGGTTCAAAGTGGATAGGTAGGGCAGGTATAAAGCTTGGAAATTTAGGGATCCAAGGGGATTCCAAGATTTTAAAATATTTTTCATCCCCCACTGTAGGTCCCAAGGGGTGTTGGGTAAAGTCCTGAAGGAGAGGTGGGTTGAATAGATTTACAAATTATTCAATTCTTTAAATCAGAGTATAAGAAAACAACTCAGCCGTTTTAGACAGATGGGCTGAAAATCAGTAGGAGAGTTAACCACTTACAATTTTCTTAGCTAAAGATAGTCAACTATTTTACAAATTCAGTTTTCTATTAAGTCAGCGGAAGACTTACACCCTTTGAAGTTTTAGTTATCAACACTCAGTGTATTAGAGAGTTAACAGTTGATTGGATAACAAATATAAAGCATAATATAAAGAGCAGGAATATAATAGCAATAATTTGTAGACACTACATTTATAGTGGTTCGAGGATGGGGTAATTCCTCTACTCTACTTTTCTCTTACTCTAGGAGAAATCAGGTAACATGTAACTTTAGTTACAAAAGTACAATCCAAATAGTCTTGATCACACAACTAGCTATTTCTGGGACTCAGCTCTTCGCCAGGCAGCTACCGAGTTACTTCAACTCTCTGATTCTTCATGAATTGTTCACACATCCCTCAGTTGGATTTAGAATCTAGTTCGAGCTTAAATCTTACCACACTTCCTTTGATACTTGGCAGTGCAGACCCCTTGTTTGTGTTCACAAGTTTTTTCCTCTTCAACTGGTTAATAACTTCAATCTTTCACGGTGTGTGTTGGATGAAATGTCTTTGAATGAGATTGAGGATTTGCAGATTTAACTCGAGAGAGTATTTTTAAATTTCTTACTTGAATGCTCTTGTGTGTAATTGCTCGTATTGCTTGTTTTTTTGCAGGTCTCTTTACTCTCTGAAAAATTATCAGCTTTTATAGTAGGAGTTTGAATTTTGTCCATTGAAGAGATAGACAAAAATTCAAACCTTACTTTGTGTTCGTGAGGAAGTTGCATGGATGGATGTTTGAGAATCATACCTGCATGTGGGTGGCATGTGGAGGAGGTGCATGGAGGATTCTTAGAAGGCACAAAGTTCGCCGGAATTCCATAGACTTTGAAATAGAAGGGCTTGGCGTCGCCACAGGATGGGATGCTGCGCGCGGCAGAGTATGATGGGGAGTCAGAAACCCTAGACACAGTAAGCGACGAGCAAGAGAAAGACATGGCAGGCATGGCACACATCATCATCGCCGGAGGATGTTCAGCCTGCAATGTTATGATCGCCGAAGAAGGCCTGCGCGCTGGAAGGGTGAATGACGTGCGAAGAAGATGAACCTTGAGGACGTTGTGGGTTTGGAGGCGGGTCGTAGTTAGATGTAAAACCGTAAAAGGGCTGCCCCGCCATGGAGCAGCCATAGAAGATGACCGGAGAGCAGAGAAACGAGCAGCCGACGATCAAAAATCATAGAGAGAGAATTGTCGTAGAGAGAGAACTTAATTTCTGGTCACCTGAATAATGTCTGATTCAAGAATGATTTGATTGATAGTTTTGGTCGATTTTAATAAAATAGATTTGATTAATAATGTGTTGGTTGAATTTAATAATTTTATTTACAATTAATCGCTAATAGTGAATATCACGTCTAACCAACTATAGAGGTTGACTGACCACTATAACATAAATAACATTAGGTACCACAAAATTGTATCACTTTTTACAAAAAACACATTATGGAATACATATTTGAAACACTTTTATATTATAATAAATATGTAACATTTTTGCAGTGCTTTATAAATATATAACACTTATTTGTAACAGTTTCAAATAAGTAACACTTTTTAAGTATCACTTTTTTTTGTTATTGTTTTGGTAACATAATTGAGTATCACTTTAAATAAATAACACTCCATGTAACACCTTTTTGGTGATATTTTGGTAACACAAAGTTACGTCGCTTTAATTAAATAATGCGAACAATTTATTTAGTTAATTGATATCACAAAATTAGATAAAGACAAAAGCAATATTTTTTTCTTAATTTTTATTTTCTTTTAATGTTTTAGTAATATTAATCTATAAGTATTAATAAATGCCAATTTTTATATATTTTTACCCTTTATTTTGCCTCTTTATTGTATACGAGATTTTATTTAGTTTACTTGTAGCATTAACATAATTTAAGATTTCATAAATAAAATGTATTGATTATTTATTTGCTATTTTATAAGTTATTGCTATTAATTCTATTATATTGAGTACATATATAAGTGATACACAATCGATTGCTAAATGTTATGTGGCATTACAAGAAACTTATAAAATACCTACGGACTTTATCGATTGAAACCATTCGTAGGCATTATTGAAGGATTTTTTTTTTTCATTTAGCTTTTTATTCTATACTTCGTTTTATTTTTACCAATGGAAAATTAATTCGTTAATAAATTTATTTGATATTTTTATTTATTATTTTTATTATGTTTTTGAATACATAATATAATTTCTAATATAAAATTTAATTTTGAATATATACATTATTGTAGACGAAGTGGGTATGAAAAACTAGAGGGGAGTGAACAGATTTTCCCGATTTTTTGATTTATGCCCTCTTTTTCGAATATGAAGATGGTGAAGAAATAGAATTGCAGAAAATAAATCAACACACAATGATTTATGGAGAGCTTCAACCCACCTAGGGCCCGTGCTCTACCACCCGGTATGTCCGAGTGGATTTCGAAAAGGAAAAAGTTTAATAAAAGATACCAAACTATTACAACCTTTACCTTGAAGAGTAGCACACTCTTCTTACAATGCAACCTATGAAGATCACAAGAATTTTCCAACTCGAAGAGCACCAAACTCTTCCAACACCTGGAAGAGCACCATACTCTTCAGCACGAAAAGCACTAAGCTTTTCAATCAAACACCTCTCATCAACCAAACGTGCTCTTGCCAAAAGAGCACTAACAAGTATTTCTTGTTTTGGATGATGTTACAAATACAATCAAGATTACACTTTAAATGAAATATTATAACTAAAAAGTGCAAGTGTAATCAATAAGGAAAGCCTAGTAATCAACATGTGAAAGTGATGTGGTTAGGCTATTACAACAAGAATATTGAAAATGAAAGCTTAGAGAAGTTTGTTGATTTTCTTGTGGTGTTGTATGCTTGTATGTTGTGTGTTTGATCCTTCAAGCCTTCATATATTTATAGGAGAGCTTGTAGATGTTATCACCAGCATAGGCTCCCCCTAGAAGAGTAATTTCTGCAAAAGAAATATCAAATTGTCCCAAAACTAGCTGTTAGAAGTAAAGCCACAATTTCATGAAAAGTTGTCTGCTGGAACGGATAGTTTCTGCTGATAAAACACTAGGGCGACCGGTCGCCCTCTAACAAATTCAAAATGTAAAAAGACGTTGGAAATATGTTTATACAGGTTGCTTTGGGGGTGGACCGGTGTTCGCCAAAAATTTGGATCTCTTTATACTGCAAGTGTACAGTGTAGTTTATAAGATAATTGCAAGCAAGGTCGTATTCCTCAGTCACTTAGGCTATAATAATATTGTATTCCAATTTTATTGAAGGGATCGATAATCACGACTTTTTAAGAAATAATGGAAATATAAAAATAAAAGAAATAAATTCGACTCCACAAGCCTTCTCAACAAATACAAAAGCAACCCTAGGTACATAATCTCAACATGCTTCTTCAATATTAAATCCAATAAATGTTTAACAAAACTAATTGATATGTTTCTATGGCTTCAATTCCTATAAGTAAATAAATAGTTGATTAATATCAATTGCTAGCATCCCTACTGAACAATTAATACTAACTCCCAACAGATCTGTGAATTGAATGACTCCCCATAAACAGTTATAGCCTCCCGACTCTATACCCATTTATGTCTGAATTCGATTTCCGTCTTTGCTGGAACTCATCTCTCAAATTATGGACTAACAAATATGAAATGTAAACTATTTGCTAAATAATCAGCAATTAAAAATAGAAACACTCGAATTCATAAAATAGAACACATAAATCAATTAAGAAAACAATGAATAAAGATTTAACATGAATCCACAGTTTTGATTACGCCCTAGGATCCGAAAGATTAGTTTACCATTGATAACAAATTCATAGACAAACTTGAAATCAACATAGTGACATTGTTTAAGTACAGACAAGAGATCTAAACTAAGAAAGAAAATTCTTTCTTGTCAGGATGGATCTTCCATTCAATCCTTCGAAACTCTTATGCTTCCGTAGATGTGAAAGGCCTTGTGGTGCTCTTCGTAACCTAGCTTTCCTATCTCAGAAGACATTTGATTTTTGTAATCATGTGTATTGTAGTGTATTTTGTGGTATATTAAGTTATATTTTCGTGCAAAGCCTTGAATCCACACGGGCGGGTCGTGTGATTGGATTTTGCTTGTGGGGTCTTCGTGAAAGTTTTTGGTCTCTCTCTCTTATATTTCCATAGCCACTTGAATCAGCTCACTATCAATTTTGTAGAGAATGTTATGACCAAAGTACTAAACCCTGCCAGTGCTGAAAACTGTTAGCATGTTTGGACGTTTTTGAAGGAAATTCCCTTTTGTTTGACCGTCCATGCTTCTTTCCTTCACATATTTGCTCGTACCTTGGCTTTTGACATATCCTTTGAAACATGCTATCACCTTTTGTCCAATTTAGCTCCATTTTCTGCAAAATTCACAAGAATATGCAGTATCACACCAAACAAAGGAAACCAAGTAAAACACATTAAATATACATGCAAATGTACCAATTATATATCAAAATAAGCTCTTAAATACACGTATTTTTTACACATATCAAAATTCCTTAAACTTAAACCATTGCTTGTCCTCGAGGAAACTTTAGAAAAATAATCATATAGGGTACAAAGAACACACAAGAACACTATAATTATTCAATCTCATTTGACACCATATTCAAGTAAACCATGCAATTCATACGAAATCATCAATCACAAGCTCGGCATAATCAATACTCTTTTGGGTACTTGACATCTCGACTCACAAGTAAGTAATGTATCACTCAACTCTCAAAGTGTATGGGAAGTGTAGACACTCAATATCAATTCAATGAATGTAGAACTACCATAGGCTTGCAAATCGTCTAACATCTCTACCACTTTAGTGTGCACAACTTAAGAATCAAAAAGGACTTTAATTTGGTTGTAATGTAGGCTCTTTGGTAAAGGTAGGAAAAGTTTGGACTAAGTGACTTGACTTGAGCAAATAGAATTTAAGTACACAAACTTGCAACTCACCAACCCAATTTCATCTAAAAATCATTCTTTCAAGATATTTTCTTTTTCAACTCAACTCCACCATTTTTCTTCTTTTTCATTCTTAGACATTTTTGTCTTTTTCTTTAGCCTCAAGCTCCCAACTTCTAAAATTTCCAGAATTTTTCTTTCTTTTCTTTCTTTTGCTCGATTTTTCTCTTTTTTTTCGGAGATTTTTTCTTTCTTTTTTCGAGCTTCATTATTCTTTCATTTACCTAAGCATTGCTAGTCCCTCATTTTTTTGCCATCATTCTCTTTTTTTCACAAATTTCACCACATTTCCCCTAAACTATTCATCTTCTATAAGCTCAAGTAAATTTTAGGGATAAAATCATTTTTCAATTTTAAAGATCAAAATGTGGCTAATAATAAAAAGTTAAGGCTGAAAGTGGAATACTAGGGAATCATGAATTCATAATTAGGCTTTTTAGGCTAAGAAGACTAAACAAACATGGTCTTAATTCATTTTCAAAAATTGCACACACACATCTCTTCAATGAAGATACCAAAGCAAGTTCTAGAATTCTAACATTCATGAATGACACACTAAAGAAAAAAATAAGACTACATTGATAAAAGCAGTTATAGGCACGAAAGCTCACATGCTTATTTTTCGCATCATGCTCGAATACCCAATTTTCTTAATCAATGCCAAATAAGTATAAGACATCTCCTCAACAATTCATTATTCAGAAACATATTTCATCTCAAAAAATCAAATGCTCATAGTAAAATCATACGGTAGTTTTTTTTACTTTTTCAAATTTTTAATCCTAACACACAGAAAACCAATTAAACATGCTAAAGTGATAAACGTGCTAATATAAAAAAAATAAAAAATACCAAAAATTTTGAAAATTTTTATGCAAATTTTATGCTCTACATGCAATCTCTAAATGCAATGCAATAATGCAACAGTACTTATTTATGCATTCCTGACAACCCCCCAAACTTAAAAGAGCACTTTGCCATTGCTCCATCCGTTTCATTAAATCTAATACTTTTGCTCGAAAATCATCAAAGTGTTTATACGATTTCACACCTTCAATAGGAAACAATAATTCCTCAACCATCGGATGGGTCTCGTTTGTGCCCCGTAATGCATATCGAAAGTGGTCCGGAAGAGGTTTTCGCCTGCAAGCATTTCAAGATTTTCATATTTTGAACAACAACAGTTAATTTATTCTCCTTAATGTTTTCTGATCCTTCACAAATCAGGGTTATTTTTTCCCAGATTTCTTTGGCTGATTTGCAAAACTTGACTTTGTTGAACATCGCCTTGTCCAATGTCTTGTAGAGTATATCCTTGGCCACATTGTCCAGGTTATGTCTTTTTCGATCTTCATTTGTTCATTCAGTGCGTGGTTTTTCAACCATGGCTGGTCTAGCTTCAGCAGCTTCTCCTTCAGCTGCAGGTGCTACTCTTGCAGTAGTGTTGACTTTGTATATTTGCAATGGCCCATCCTCTATCACAAGCCACATTTCATCGTGTAAGGCGGATAGATGAGCCTGCATGCGTATTTTCCAGTCATCAAACTCTTCCACATTAAACATTGGAATACGAGTTAGATTTGCTTCCATGATAATAACTTTGCTTAAAAGATGAAAGACTTTGAAAAACACAAGTGTTAAAACCTTTGAAAAAGATTGAGATCTAGTTCAGTAACCAGTGGGGAAGGCTCAATGAACCAACTACTCTGATACCACTTATAGATCCCAAGAGGTGTGGTGTAAGGTATAGAGGGGGAGTGGGTAATTGAATAAACCTTACCAACATTTTGATTTTAGTCTTTTTAAGATTATTCAATAGAGTTGACTCAAATCATCTGTGTCCTTGGGGGACAGCCGAGTTCGCTATATTTAGCTAAGTTACCCACTCAACAGACTTGATAGAGCTGTTGATAGTATAACTCGCCTGCTTAAGCTAATACTTAACTTTAGTTGATTTGGTTTTTAACAATGGAAGAATTAACACCCTTTAGATAAATTTAAGCTTGTTTTTAACACTTGTTAATTATTAGTTGGATAGCAGATTTAACTAACAACAAATATAAAAGTAAATGCATGAATGTAAGTGCCTAAAGTAAATCGACACAAGTAATATTTATAGTGGTTCAAGGATGGGGTAATTACTCTAATCCACTCTTCTCCAACTCCTGGAAGAATACACTAAGTAACAGATCAAGTTACAAAGTAGTGAACAGTCTATAGACAACCTTGATCACACAACTGGCTTATTCTGCGACTCAGCTTCTTCACGAGGCAGCTGCCTTGCTACTTCAGCTCACTTTGAAGTCCTTGGATTTTTTCAGCATCCCACCAACAAACTTGAAACTTGGTTCGACCTTGAACCTTTCTACAATCCTTCAACTTGGAAAGTAGACCCCTTTTGTTTTATCTTCAAATGTTTCCTCTTCAACTGGTTGAAGTTGTCTCTCCTTCACAGCGTATGTTGGATCGAGTTCTTCAAATTTAGGCTTGAGGAATTATATGATAAGCTTGAGAATATTGCAGGTTAATTGCTTGAATATTGCTTAAAAGATCTGTGTCATTCATAAACTTTTCTCAAATGCTTCATCAGCCTTTTATATTGCTCATTTGAAATCTGCCCATTGAAGAGATAGGCCAATTTCAAAAGACACTTCTTGTTCGTTGGCTTGTCTTTTATTGGTCTGCAACACTTGTGATGTTGACCCTTCCTCGTATTAAATGGCTTCGCAGCTTTGCAGGTTCTGACACAAGTTGCAGTGCTTCCTATTGGCTTATTCCTTTTGCATATTTCTGGAGCCAAACACTTTAAGACTTGGAAGCTTTGACATATTACTATATCGAGTAATATTCTTGACTTCTTTCCAACGGATCAATGTCAGTCGTCTTGACTTGACTGCTGCCTTTACCCCAGGCGACTTGAGTCTGCTCCAATCATAAGATTGACTCAACTATCACTTCAACTGTTAGATTTGGCTTCGTCTATTGACTTGACTGATACTTCACACAGTTGTTCCTCAGCTGAATCTCTTTCAGTCGAGTCCTTAACTTCCTTCTAAGACATACTCAGCTGACACCCAACATAGTCTTCTTTTCAGTCTGCAGTTGACTTCTTGTATTCTTGACTTAGCTGACTTCACTTAGCTCTTTCAGTCCTATCTATTACAATACAGAATTACAAGGAAAAACGGGGTGCCAATTTCCTAGTCTAAGTTTTACATGGTATCATCAAAATCTAACAAATAAATTTCCTAACAATTTCCCCGTTTTTGATGATGCCAAAACTTTAAATATACAAAATAAGTAAACAACAAATATAAGCAATGCGGTAACAAAGGATGTATGCTTTTGAATAATCAATTTTATTGATCATAGCATTCTTATCCTTTACAAAGTTGTTTACAACAAGTAACATAGCTATATACAAGTACAAATTTTCAACGTGTATCTAAGCTAAGTTATAAAGAGAATGAACATTATAAGGAAAATCGCATAGCTATTACAAGGAAAACTTACACCTGTATTTACAACAAAGTAAAATACACGAAGGGGTTCGCAGCTATCTTCAACGCCTTTGCTGCTTCCTTCTTCTCTCTTCTTAATCAGCTCTGCTCCTATCATCTTCAGCTCTCCTCCTTTTCCTTTGCTCTTCATCTCTCTTCTTCTTCTCATAAGCTCGCTTAGCAGCAGGGTCATCCCTTCGCTGCCGCTCTTCCCATTTGCGATTCACTCTCTCATTTTTTTCCTCTTGCCTTTTCTTTGCTTCAGCAACCTTGCGTGCAACCTCCATATTAGCAAGATGATCGAATCCAACCCAGTATATGAGACCCTTCTTTTATGGATCCACAAACTTAACATCTTCTGGTCTTTGCCGTGGTTGACTGCTTCTTCCACTGCTACCATGTCTACCCCTTATTGACCGAGCTTCCCTTCCTCTAGGAGTATATTATACTGGAGCCTTTGACTTTCCAGCCGAGTGACTGCTGGAACTTGGATGTTTATCAGCCATCTTGCATAGCTCAATTCCTTTCTCCCAGTACATATCCCATGCTTGAGGTAAAGTCATATATTTTTAAATAACCTTCTGCTTCAATAGTTTGGAATTCCTCTAGAGATCTGGGCTCAGATCCAGCATCAGACATAGCTAATTCTCTTAGGGGCTTTATAGCTGGGTGATTCTTTTCGGCTGGAGGACCATCATACTGTTTCCTGATGTCCTGGATGCACATAGCTTGCCTCTCAGCTACCTTCTCGAATTCGGCTTCAATTGTTGTTCTTGTATCTTTCACAGCCATCTCAAATTCAGCCCTTTCGGCAGCTTGTTGAGAATAGAGGCAGTGACATCACCTTGCTGTGGGGTTTTAGCATACACGAGTTTTAAAGGAAGATTTTTCAAACTTCCTTCCCCCTCAGTTGTGTCACATTTCTTCCCCTCCTTTTTTTTTAATCTCACATAATGAAAATACATTGAGGACAATGATAGCGTTCAATTAGTAAACTTTAAAGAGCCTACAAACGACAGTAGATTGTGTCCAAACTAAAATGTGAGAAGATGAGATAAAATCATAGTTTGAAACAAGAGAACATATAATGACTATTGTCGGGCTTCAACTTTCGTCTTCTGCCAGAGCCTATCCAGAGCACTGTCAGCCTCACCCTGAGCACGGATGAAACCACAAAGAGAGAAAGTAGAGAATCCACCAGTGTAAACGCCCCTCCTTATTATTCCTCTTCTCCTCCTTCAATCTATTTAAGGCCTCATCTTCCCCCTTTTTGGCATCAAAACCAAATGGAAGAGTTAGGCCGGGGAATAGTCCGATCAGAAGGAAATCTATTCGGATGATAGTAGAATTCTGCTTGACATCTGCACTAGAGTGGGCTATTCAAAACTCTGACCGAGTAGCTTGTGACTCATCTGTCACCAATTTCATTTCTGCCATTAGAAGACTAAACTTCTGGTTCATGTTGTCTCCTAGGCGTGCAATTTCACTTTAGTGGTGATGCTTAAGCAATTCCATGTCCGACTTGTGCTCTATTTCCATTTTGACTATATACTATTTCATTCTCTGCTGAAACTTGGATGTATCCGCACTCCATACTAACATCTTTGCAAATAACGCCTTGAAGTAGCAGACCTTCTCCGAGCGCATGGAAATCTACTATGTAGCCCATTCCCTTGTATGAACCACAACTCCTCTTAAATCTGCACTGAGGGTTGCATCACGATTGTCCAATCTAAGATCCAGGGATGCGTGGTGGCGTTCCATCTTCTCAACCTCATGACAACTTTTCTTGAAGGATTCAAGTAACTTGGCTGTCGAAGCCGACTCAGCTTCCAGCCACACTGCATCAAAATCAAATTCTATTGGCACAATCGAATATGTAGGAATGATAGGCTCTTCTTGCACGGTGTACTTTACTTGATCTCTGGAATACTTAGCTTCCATGTTAAGCAGTTCAGCATTGAATGGGAAGATGTCCTCAAAGACATCATCTCTTACAAAAGAAATCCCCGAGGGTCCACGCTGGGGTCCTTTCCTTGTTCTTCTTGTGATGTACCGGCTCTATGTGTCTCGGCTGCGGCAGCGTCATTAGCAGATATCACACCTATGGGGGCCTGCGAGGGAGCTGTTGGAGTCATTACTGTTGCAGTTGTGGTAGCCTACGCAACTGACTTTGTTTTAGCTGGAGCATTTGTATGGATCTACTTGGCTGACTGAGCCTCAGCTGTCTTGACAGTTTCTTCGGTCTCAGTATGTTTTTCCTTTTGAGGTATCGTGTCCTCAGTTGTTTCATCAGCGTCTTTGGAGTTTGATGTGGCTTTAGGAGATGGCTCATCATAAAAATTGAATCTCATGGGAGTTGTTTTATCACTTACATTGGTATGAGATTTGAGAACATCCTCAAACTCATCCATCATTGAATCTTCATGATGGGTAGACTCAGCTCATCCTTGAATCCCAGAAAAGATGTGTCGATGTGTTCTTGGGAATCATGAAGGGCGTTGATCTCCTCTTCTGCAGCATTTCCTTCAACTTGATGAATGTTATGTTGTTCCAGCTCCTTACCTAAGGAAGTCTCAACCTCCTTTAGGCCTTATTTACCCCCAACAGTCTCAACCGATGTGGTGCCTTCGACAATCCCTTCGACAATCCCTTCGATAGACTCAATTGTCTTGGGGTCTTCTATATTGGCATCCTTAGGAGTCTCAACTCCTTGGATTGCACTTTCATGGCCAAGAGTCTCAACTCCCGTGGCCTCTCCATCCTTTACCTTAGCTGCAGCAGCAACTTCATCGACCTGCATATTAGAGGAAATTTCAGCTGAGATAGTCTCAACTGTCTGAGCATCGTTAATTTCACTCTGCTTCTCAGTTATGTTCTCTCCTTTGCCTCCAAACTTCTTTGTGTTGTCTCCCACAACATCTTCCGACCCTACTGTGGTGGAGAGAGCTTCCCCCTCAATTGGCGCACCAGCTGAGTGAACGACAATGGGGTTACTCAGCTCCTAAGACACAATTGTAGTTCCCTTTGAGTAGTCAACTGTTGGGTCAAGTGTCTCAACACCTTCTTCAGGGGTAGGCTTGGTTTGGGTGCCCACATTCCCAGTTTCATCGCCATTTCCATAAGAGCATTCTTGAGAATGCACGGGGGATGTGGTCGTTGTAATGGCAGGTGAAATCTACTGTACCATTCCCAATGGATCATTCCGAGGAGAGATTTTGGAAGACTCTCCTGGACCTTCCTGAAGGTTCTGCTCGTGCATGGCTCGCGATTCTCTAACGGCCTATTAAGACTCGGTCTTTTTGACTACAGCAGTTGGGTCTATCTCCTCGTCGCTATTGTCAGTGGACTCCATGAGATGTTCATGGCTTCTTGTGTGCAAACATATCTTGGATTTCTCCAAGGCTTTAGATTTCTCCTGGGCCTTCTCCTTTCCATCCTTCTATATAGCACGAAGGGCATCTATGCAATTTTCTTCATTTAGGACAAATTGGACTGGGACACCTTCGAGGAATCTGAGAAGCTCCTCTGCTTCTTCAATGAACTCCGGACGAGTGAACTACTGCCTTGAGTAATCAAGCTTCTAATTCCTCCAGTTTCTTAACCTCGTCTGGATGTCTAGATAGACTGGGGAGTACATAATAAGATCATCATCATCCTCTTCGTCGGCCTCTGGAATGATGGTTAATGGAGCTTGCTCCTCCTCAGATTCAACTGCATCAGTCTGAGGGGGTGAGACAACCTTTTCTTCAACGGTCTTGACTGTCTCAGCTCCTTCTGTCTCTGCAGCTGTGTCCCGGAAAGCTGGGTATTCTGTACTCTGCTGATCAACATTAGCAGTCTTCTCGGTCGCATCAACTTTCTCTTGATACTGCTCCTTTTGAGCATCAGCAGTCTCGACGGTCTCCTCCGGCTGAGTACCGAACTCAGCTGTCTTTTCTGATTTAGACTTCTTAAACATTTGTCTTCTCTTGGTGGCAACCAATGGAATCTCTGGTTCCATTTCTTTAGGCTCTTCAAGGATGAAAGCCTGTGTTTCAATATTGTCTTTCTTTTACACAGCTGCCTTCCTCGACTTGGCAGTGCGCTTCTTCTTTGCGGCTGGTGAGGAACGTAAAGGCTCCTCTTCACTATCGGCTGTGGGGGCAGGGGCATCGGCTGCTTGGGCAGGTGCTTTGGGTTTGGCTGCATGGGCATGTGCTTTCTTTGATTTGGCTGCTGGGGCAGGGGTAGGTTTGGCTGTCGCAACTCTCTTCTTAGAAATGGGCTTGGGCGAGAGAGCTGGGGAGGTCTCAGCCATGTCTTCTGATGGGTCAGCTGATTCCCCCTCACTTGTATCCGCCTTTCTCGCATGGGCTTTCTTCTACGCACTAGAGAGGTTATCTTTGAACATCCTCTTGTTTGCATAGAAAGGCTTTCCATGGCGCAATGCAATCCCCTTAACCTCCATCAAGTGGACAATGCAAGGCCATATCCCAACGAGTATCCAAAACTCCCATCTTCTTTATAGGACTTGTTGATCACGTTCTGGCACACTCGGCTGAAGACAAAATCAGCCCAGTTCACTTTCTTATCTTGCATAGTCACAGCCATCACAATCAGCTTAGTCCGTGATAGCTAGTTGAAGCTTCCAAACTTCATATCCAAGCATTTGGATACAATGTCAATTAGCTTGTGGTAATCTTCATTCAGAAAATCCTTCTTAGTTGTATACACAGCTTTGGCAGCATACTCAGGCTTTGCAACTTCCTTCCAAGCTGCAGCCAAGTTGACATTCTTCTCAACAATGTCCGTCAATCCTTCAGAGGGCAGGAAACAGTGCTCAACAAGGTCCTTTGCAGTTATCCTGATGGCCTTGCCTTGGGAATGAGCTTTGCTGAGGTTGAGGTCCTTGCCATTTTGGCTTGTATCCCATAGGTCTTTGCTGATATTTCACATTATTCCAATCCGCTTGGTTTGTATAGTTTCTACCATTCCTATCATATGTATTTCTTTGATGAAATTTTTGGGGCTTTTGGTAGCTCTGTTTGGCTCTTACATAGTATTTTCTATTATGAGTCTACTGAGGGACATGTCTGAATTTCTTCTCAGTTGTCCTTTCAGCATACTCTACTGGCTTATTTCATTTCCCTTTATAACCAAGGCCAGTATGATTGTGATTGTGCTTTGGGGTGAATGTGGGTGCAGCATTTGGTGTTTTGGGTTTTTGGATTCCTTCATTTCTTGAAGATCCTTTTTCCAAAATCACTCTTGGAGTTTGACTATGCACGAAGGAATTAAATGATATGCATGTCTTATCTCCACATTCTTTTTTACTGATAATAAGTTCATCCAATGATTTGGATGCTTTTGTAAATGAGGCAATCACATTTTTGAGATCTTTTTCCCTTTTTCCTGTAGCAGCTAACTCTACTATGATCTTGGCATTTTCAACATTCAGCTTAGTGTTCTCATTAGCTATATGACTCAGAGTTCTGAGCTCTTTTGTAGTTGTGAGTTTTGTCTTTTAAGCTGGTCGTTTCCTCATTTAAAAGTGTGTGAGAGGTTTTAATGTGCTCAAAATCTTTCATCATTTTGCCTAATGAATCATAAAGATCTGTGGGTGATGAAGTGTGTGTATCAAAATCATTATCACCAGAATCAGAATGAGATGAGTTGGAGTGTACCTCATCTTCTTGATCTTTTTCTTTGGCCATGAGGTAGATCAAAGCCTCTTCCTCTGTGTCACTTGAGTAGTCAGCTTCACTACTATCTGAGTCTGCTGCTTCTTTTCTCTTGGCTGGCTCAGCAGTCTCATCAGCCAACATGGCTTTCTTCTTTTCTTGTCTTCTCTCTTTGAAGACTCTTCTTTCTTCCTCATTTCTATATTTGTTTACTGATGGATAGGAATAGTCAACAGCAAAATGTCTTGGTTGTCTGCAATTCCAACACAGGTTTTCAGCTCTCTGATCAGCTCTGTCGATCCTTTGACTATCAGCTCTCTGATAATCTGGTCTTTGATTTTCAGCTCTCTTGGGCGGCCTGTCCTCCATTGCTTTGGAAGTTGCTGAATGTCTTCTGGAGGTTTCACCCTTGTTTCTTTTATAGTTCTTATTAAAGAACTTGTTGAATATTTTTACCATGACGGCAATCTCCTCCTGTTCAATGGTCTCCTTTAGCTCAACTCTTTTCTCATCACTGGCCAATAGTCCAGCTGTCTTTGGTGTAGCCGTTTCTTCTTGCTCTTTCCTTCTCTGCTCAAGCTCATAAGCTTTGAGGTCTAAGAATAGCTCACGATTGGATGTTTTTGAAAGGTCCATTGAATGTCTCAAGGCCATGACCTTCATTTCCCATTCAGCTTGGAGTGCTCTTAAAATCTTCATGCACATCTCTTTCTGGGCGTACTCTTTCCCTACAGCTGAAAGCTCATTTGTTATCTTTGTAATCTGAAATCCAGCTGATCCAGAGGTTCACCTGCAAGCATTTTAAAATTTTCATATATTTGAGCAGCAACAATTAATTTATTCTCCTTAATGTTTTCTGATCCTTCACAAATCATGGTTAATTTTTCCCAGGTTTCTTTGGCTGATTTGCAATAATTGACTTTGTTGAACATCGCCTTGTCCAAGATCTTGTAAAGTATATCCTTGGCCACACTGTCTAGGATATATCAGTTTCAATCTTCATTTGTCCATTCAGTGCGTGGGTTTTGAACCATAACTGGTCTAGCCTCAGCAGCTTCTCCTTCAGCTGCAAGTGTTGCTCTTGCAACAATGTTGACTTTGTATATTTGCAATGGCCCATTCTCTATCACAAGCCACATTACATCGTGTAAGGCGGATAGATGAGCCTGCATGCGTATTTTCCAGTCATCAAACTCTTCTACAGTAAACATTGGAATATGAGTTAGATTTGCTTCCATGATAATAACTTTGCTTAAAAGATGAAAGACTTTGAAAAACGCACGTGTTAAAACCTTTGAAAAAGATTGAGATCTAGTTTAGTAACCAGTGTGGAAGGCTCAATGAACCAGCCGCTCTGATACCACTTATAGGTTCAAAGGGGTGTGGTGTAAGGTTTAAAAGGAGGGGGGGTTGAATAAACCTTACTAAAAAATTTATTTTAGTCTTTTTAAGATTTTTCAATAGAGTTGACTCAAATCAGTTGTGTCCTTGGGAGACATCTATGTTCGCTATATTAAGCTAAGTTATCCACTCAACAGACTCGATAGAGTTGTTGATAGTATAACTCGGCTGCTTAAGCTAATACTTAACTTAGTTGATTTGGTTTGTAACAACGGAAGACTTAACACCCTTTAGATAAATTTAAGCTTGTTTTTCACACTTGTTAATTATCAGTTGGATAGCAGATTTAACTAACAACCGATATAAAAGTAAATGCATGAGTGTAAGTGCTGAAAGTAAATCGACACAAGTAATTTTTATAGTGGTTCGAGGATAGGGTAATTTCTCTAATCCACTCTTCTCCAACTCCTGGAGGAATCCACTAAGTAACATATAAAGTTACAAAGCAGTGAACAGTCTAGAGACAACCTTGATCACACAGCTGGCTTCTCCTATGACTCAACTTCTTCACGAGGCAGCTGCCTTGCTACTTCAGCTCACTTTCAAGTCCTTGGATTTGTTCACGTAACCCATCCAACAAACTTGAAACTTGGTTCTACCTTGAACCTTTCTACAATCATTCAACTTGGAAAGTGGACCCCATTTTTTTGATCTTCAAATGTTTACTCTTCAACTGGTTGAAGTTGTCTCTCCTTCACAGCGTTTGTTGGATCGAGTTTCTTAGAATTTAGGCTTGAGGAATTATATGATAAGCTTGAGAATATTGCAGGTTAATTGCTTGAATATTGCTTAAAAGATCTCTGACATTCATGAACGTTTCTCAAATGCTTCATCAGCCTTTTATAGTGCTCATTTGAAATCTGCCCGTTGAAGAGATAGGCCAATTTCAAATGACACTTCTTGTTCGTTGGCTTATCTTTTCTTGGTCTACAACACTTGTGATATTGACCATTCCTCGTATTAAATGGCTTCGCAACTTTGCATGTTCTGACACATGTTGCAGTGCTTCCTCTTAGCTTATTCCTTTTGCATATTTCTGGGCCAAACACTTTAAGACCTGGCAGCTTTGACATATTACTATATCGAGTAATGTCAGTCGTCTTGACTTGATTTCTGCCTTTACCCCAGGTGACTTTAGTTTGCTCCAATCATAAGATTGACTCAACTATCACTTCAACTTTTAGACTTGGCTTCTTCTATTAACTTGACTGACACTTCACACAGTTGTTCCTTTAGTCGAGTCCTTGACTTCCTTTTAGGCCATACTCAGCTGACACACATCAGAGTCTTCTTTCCAGTCTGCAGTTGACTTCTTGTATAGCTGACTTCACTCAGCTCTTTCAGTCGTATCTATTACAATACAGAATTACAAGGAAAAATGGGGTGTCAACTTCCTAGTTTAAGTTTTACATGGTATCATCAAAATCTAACAAATAAATTTCCTAACAATTTACCCCTTTTTGATGATGCCAAAATTTAAAACAGCAAATATAAGCAATGCAGTAACAAAGAATGTATGCTTTTGAATAATCAATTTTATTGATTATAACATTCTTGTCCTTTACAAAGTTGTTTACAACAAGTAACATAGCTATATACAAGTACAACTTTTCAACGTGTATCTTATCTAAGTTATAAAGATAATGAGCATTATAAGGAAAATCTCATAGCTATTACAAGGAAAACTTACAGTTGTATTTACAACAAAGTAAAATACACGAATTCGAAGGGGTTCGCAGCTATCTTGAACGCCTTTGCTGCTTCTTTATTCTCTCTTCTTCATCAACTCTTCTACTATCATCTTTAGCTCTCCTCATTTTCCTTTCCTCTTCATCTCTCTTCTTCTTCTTCTCCTATGCTCGCTTAGCAGCAGGATCATCCCTTCGCTGCCTCTCTTCCCATTCGCGATTCACTCTCACATTTTCTTCTTCTTCCCTATTCTTTGCTTTAGCAACATTGCGTGCAACCTCCATATTGGCAAGATAATTGAATCAAGCCCTGTATATGAGACCCTTCTTCTATGGATCCACATATTTAACATCTTCTGGTCTTGGCCGTGGTTCACTGCTTCTTCCACTGCCACCATGTCTACCCCTTGTTGACTCACCTTCCATTCATCTAGGAGTATATTGTGCTGGAGCCTTTGACTTTCGAGCCGAGTGACTGATGGAACTTGGCTGCTTATCAGCTGTCTTGCATCACTCAATTCCTTTCTCCCAATACAGATCCCATGCTTGACGTAGAGTCATATCTTTAAAATAACCTTCTCCTTCTAGAGTTTGGAATTCCTCTAGAGATCTGGGCTCAGATCCAGCATCAGCTATAGCAAATTCTCTTAGGGGCTTTACAGCTGGGTGATCCTTTCCGGCTGGAAGACCATCATACTATTTCTTTATGTCCTGGATGTGCGCATATTCCCTCTCAGCAACCTTCTCAAATTTGGCTTCAATGGTTGTTCTTGCATTTTTCACAGCCATCTCAGCTTTTTGCTCAACGGTCAGCCCTTTCGGTAGCTTGCGGAGAATAGAGGCAGTGACATCACTTTGCTGTGTGGTTTCAGCATACATGAGTTTCAAAGGAAGATTTTTCGAACTTCCTTTCCCCTCAACTGTGTCACCTTTCTTTGCCTCCTTATTACTCCTATTCTCCTCCTTCAATCCCTTTAAGGCCTCATCTTCCCGCTTTTTGGCATCATCACCAAATGGAAGTGTTAGGCTAGGGAATAGTCCGCTCAGAAAGAAATCCAATCGGCTGATAGTAGAATTATGCTTGATATCTACACTGGAGTGGGCTGTTCGGAACACTGACCGAGTAGCCTTCGACTCTGCTATTACCAATTTCATTTCTGCCATTAGAAGACTAAACTTTTGGTTCATCTTCTAGGCGTGCAATTTCGCTCTGGTAGTGATGCTTAAGAAATTCCATGTCCGACTTGTGCACGGTTTCCATTCTTACCATATACTCTTTTATTCTCTGCTAAAACTTGGACGTATCCGCACTCCATACTAACATCTTTGCAAATAACGCCTTGAAGTAGTGGACCTGCTTTGAGCGCATGGAAATCTGTTGTGCAACCCATTCCCTTATACGAAGCACAACTACTCTTAAATCTGCACTGAGGGTTGCATCACGATTGTCCAATCTAAGATCTAGGGATGCATGGTGGCGTTCCATCTTCTTAATTTCATCACAAATTTTCTTGAAGGCTTCACGTAACTCGATTGTCGAAGCTGACTCAGCTTTTAGCCACACTGAATCGAATCAAAGTCCATTGGCATAATCGAATCTATATGAATGATAGGCTCTTCTTGCACGGTGTACTTTGCTTGATCTCTGATAGACTCAACTTCCATGGCAGGCAGTTCAACATTGAATGGGAAGATGTCCTCAAAGACATCATCTCTTACAAAAGGAATCCCCGAGGGTCCACACTGGGAGGCATTTCATTGTTCTTCTTGCGATGTACCAGTTCTCTATGCCTCGGCTGCAGCAGCGTCATCGGCAGATATCACAGCTATGGAAGCCTATGAGGGAGCTGTTGGAGTCGTTACTACTGCAGTTGTGGTAGCCTGTGCAGCTGACTTTGTTTCAGTTGGAGCAGTTGTATGGATCTTCTCAACTGACTGAGCCTCAGCTGTCTTAGCAGCTTCTTCAATCTCAGTGAGTTTTTCCTTTTGAGGTGTCGTGTCCTCAGTTGTTTCATCAGCGTCATCAGAGTTTGATGTGGCTTTAGGAGATGGCTCATCATCAAAATTGAATCTCATGGGAGTTGTTTTATCACTTACAGTGCTTTGAGATTTGAGAACATCCTAAGCCGCGTCCATCGTTGAATCTTCATGATTGGTGGACTCGGCTTCATTCTCGGATCCCAGAAAAGATGTGTCAATGTGTTCTTGGGAATCATGAAGGACCCTGATCTCCTCTTCTGTAGCATCTCCTTCAACTTGAGGAATGTTCTGTTGTTCTGGCTCCTTACCTAAGGAAGTCTCAACCTCCTTTATGCCTTATTTATCCCCAACAGTCTCAACTACTGTTGGGCCTTCGATAATCCCTTCGACAAACTCAGTTGTCCTGGGGTCTTCTATATTGGCATCCTTAGGGCTGTGAAATTTGTAAAATAGAACGAAATGAGGACAAAAACAATTTTATCTCTATGACAAGCCAGGGCGACCGGTCAACCTAGGGGTGCGACCAATGCCTGAACATGGCGACCAGTCAACCCCTAGGGTGACAAAAATGCCTTCGGCTTGTCCTGGTTCTATTTTTCAGAGTTTTGAAATGAAAGAATTTTCAACCCTAAGTTTTGAAAATGCATAAAAATGCAAACATAGACCTTATTCGATATGCATTATGTCTAAACGAGCTCGAATTGTAGTAAAAGACTCGGCGGTTAATGGTTTTGTAAAAATGTCCGCGAGTTGGTCTTGAGAGGGCACAAAGTACATATCAATTTTTCGTTTAGAAACACAATCCCTTAGAAAATAGTGTCGAACCTCAATATGTTTAGTTCGGTTATGAATAACCAGATTTTAAGAAATTTATATAGAAGACGTATTATCACAAAAAATAGGAATACTTTCAAAAGTAAATTTATAGTCCGCTAAGG
This sequence comes from Rehmannia glutinosa, assembly GCA_016081115.2. Taxonomy (NCBI): domain Eukaryota; kingdom Viridiplantae; phylum Streptophyta; class Magnoliopsida; order Lamiales; family Orobanchaceae; genus Rehmannia; species Rehmannia glutinosa. The sequence continues at coordinate 43,291,332 of CM071935.1, read as the reverse complement.
TTTGTTTCATCCAAAAAGTTGAGTACAACAAAAGGCCGCTGAAATGTATTCGGCTTCGGCCGTAGATAAGGATACACAATTTTGCTTCTTTGAAACCAAGATACTAGGCAATCGTCTAAAAATTGACATGATCCAGAAGTAATTTTACCATTATTAATGTTTCCTGTATAATCCGAATCATTATATCATTTTAAAGAGAAGTTTTCATTCTATGGATAAAACAAGCCATAAGAAATAGTGCCATATAATTCGGTTAATATGTTTATTTAACATTAATTTCCCAATGGACTCTTAATAAAATAACCCGACCCAAAAGAGTCCGGGACTGGCCCATAGACCGATTTCTCCTACTCGGACTGGCCCTTAGGCCGAATTCACCTACACGGCCCACGGGGTCTATCTCCAAGGTATAAAAAGGTCCATCCTATTCATTTGTAAGGACATTCACATATTCTGATAATTCTCCTACACATTTAATTCAGTATTTAATTATTGTCTTAATTATTCTCTCGTTCACTATACTAACTTGAGCATCGGAAGAGCCTCACTGGGACAACTCCTGGGGCCCTCTAACGTTTGTATCAAGTCTTCTTGAAGAATTAAAAAGCAGCATCAGTAATATTAAAAAATCTCGGTACATTTTTGTAATTTGTCCAAACCTCTGGATGTGTTTTGTAATTGTTCCTAAGCAGAAAAAGTAAAGAACTAATTTTAATACTTGGTGTTGATTGTATCAATTGAGTTAAGGGTTTCGTAAATTACCAATTTAATTGGAATCAGAATATCTAGTTGGCGAAACCGGCATAGGTGGTATGCAGAATTGCGTATTAACTAAAGGAATAGGTATATATGATCTGGAAAGATTTCATCAATTTTTTATTTGTTTTGATTAGATCAGGTCACCCTTCGCTCACAATTAATTTCTTTATCCATTATTGACTAAAATTTATTGTAACTATTTTGGGTGCTTCACGTGAATAATGTATGATTCAAGAATGATTTGATTGATAGTTTTGGTCGATTATAATAAAATAGATTAGATTAATAATGTGTTGGTCAAAATTAATAATTTGATTAATAATTCATCGCTAATAGTGAATATTACGTCTAACCCAACTACAGAGGTTGACTGACCGCTACAACATAAATGACATTAGATAACACAAAATTGTATCACTTTTTACAAAAAACACATTATGGAATACATGTTTGTAACACTTTTACATTATAATATACTTGGTATGTCCGAGTGGATTTCAAAAAGGAAAAAAATATTAATAGATATCAAACTATTACAACTTTTACCTTGAAGAGTACCACACCCTTCTTACAACACTACCTGTGAAGATCACCGCAATTTTCCAATTCAAAGAGCACCAAACTCTCCCAACACCTCGCAGAGCACCAAACTCTTCAACACAAAAAGCACGAAGCTTTTCAATCAATCACCTCTCATCATTCAAATGTGATCTTGCCAAAAGAGCACTAACAAGCATTTCTTATTTTGGATGATGTTACAAATACAATTAAGATTACACTTATAATAAAATATTACAACTCAAAAGTACAAGTGTAATCAAGAAGAAAAGCGTAGTCATCAAGATGTGAAAGTGATGTAGTAGGTTATTACAAAAAGAATGTTGAAAATGAAAGCTTAGAGAAGTTAGATGATTTTCTTGTTGTATTTTATGATTGTATGTTGTGTATTTGATTCTTAAATCCTTCATTTATTTATAGGAGAGCATCTATATATTATCACCAGCATAGGCTCCTTCTAGAAGAGTAATTTCAGAAAAAGAAAGATCAAATTATCCCAAAAATAGTTGTTAGAAGCAAAGCCACAATTTCATGAAAAGTTGTTTTTGCAACGGATAGTTTCTACTGATAAAACATTAGGGAGACCGATCGCCCTCTAACAAATTCGAAATGTAAAAAGACGTTGGAAATATTTTAATTCAAGTTGCCTTGGGAGGTGGACCGGTCCACAACATAGGATGACCAGTCGCCTAGGGGGTTCGACCAGTCCCCCTATGGTTCGACTGGTCCCCTTCAAAATAGAGGAAAAAACAGAAAACTTGTAGTTCCCAGGCACTGGTCGACTCACCGGTCACCCTCCCCTACAAAGTCCCACTGTTTGTTCTCTGTTTTGTCCAACTTTCAAGTACGGGTTGCCCTATAGGGTGACCGGTCGACCTAAGTACATAAAAGTTGTCCGATTTTTGTAATAAAAAAACAAAATTCAAGAAGTACTTCAAAAATTTAGTAAAAATCATTGAAAATATTTTGAAGTATTTGGACAACATTTGGGGACATTAGTTTGGTATAAAACTAATTTATATGAAATCATCAAAATCAAGATAAAAATATTCATCTAACAGTTATATGATACAAATTTATATTTATAGTGTATAATTTAATTTAATATATATTGTATATAATATAATTTTTAATATATATAAGCATATATGTATGGGTACATATAAAATTCAAAACACAAGAAGCAATAAGAATCAACGTAGCCCAGTAGCAAATTGCAACTTCTAAACGTGTTACAACATATGAGTACTTAATGTGCCAGGGAAAGTGCTACAAAAAAGAGTTATATTTGGACAAAAAAGTGCTACATTAGACTTATATGTAATATTTTATAATTATTTTTTAAAGTGTTACAACATATGAGTACTTAATGTAACACTTGGAAAATGTGTTACTAAAGATATTTTATAATTATTTTTTTAAAGTGTTACAGCATATGAGTTCTCTTCCAAGTTATCTTGTGTGTTCTTTTCTTAGCCATCTTTTACACTTCTTCATACACTAGCACTTTCGAGAGAGGCTGACTTAGCACCGCGAGGGATGGAAAAGCACTAAGGTCGTACGGTTCGTTGTTAAGGGAACAAGTTCGTGATAGGTGGTATCAGAGCCCGGTTTGGGCGCAAGTGTCGTCAAGTATAATGTGATGGCAGGTAAAGATATTGAGTCAGGAGTGACCGACAACCGTGGGAGGGAACTCGTGTCGTCCAAGGATAAGAAGAAGCGTGACCAGAGCAAGGTTCGTGGTGAATCTTCTCCATGGGAAATTGCCGCTGGCAAAATGGGTGAAAGGCTGGAGAGGGTCGAGCATAACGTCAAGATGTTCGAGGGCCACGTACTCGGAAAACTAGACTACACCAAAGAGTCATTGCAAGGATGCTTTGATGCTAACAAAACGTTCCAGGAACGCTTTACACGGCTAGAGGCAAGAGTGGCATCAAGGGGATGCAGGAGGACTTGGCACTATGCAAGAAGGCTGCTGCTAACGGGGGAGCTAGCACGTCTACCATCAGTCCAAGGGTAGACTGCCCTAAGCCAATAGGTTTTAACGGGGCACGAGACGCTAAGGAATTCGAGAACTACCTATGGCACATCGAGAAGTACTTTGAAGGACTCAATCTTAATGATGAGCTATCAAAGGTAAAGACCACTTCTCTCTACCTTACAGATACTGCAATGTTGTGGTGGCACAGGAAACACGCTAACATTGAACGGGGCACATGTCAGATTGATACATGGAACGACTTCAAGGAGGAGCTCAAGCGCCACTTCTATCCGGAGAACGTCATCTATGAAGCCCGCAAGAGACAAAGGGTATTGAAGCCAAGGGGCACTATTCGGGAGTACATGAAGGAGTTCACTACCCTAATACTTTTAATCCCCAACATGACGGAGGAAGATCTATTGTTCTACTTCATAGACGGGCTACAAGGGTGGGCAAAGCAAGAATTTCATTGATGAGGTGTACACTTAGTCAACGAGGCCATTGCCATTGTCGAATCCCTTACTGAGTTCCAACCCCACACTTTCAAGAAAAATTTGAAGAACAAAGAGAAGGGGAACTCGGGCAAAGATGGGGGGAAAAGCTGGACTTCTGAGATCAACGAAGGGCACCTCCGAGAAGGGACGACAAGGTGTCATCCCACAAGGACTACGAAGACAAAAAGCTTGCTTTCGTGCCCAAAGGCGGATATTTTGTGTGCAAGGGGACACATGACATGAGCAATGTCCAAAGCTCGGGTCATTATCCACTATGCTCGAGAGACAGGAAACAAAGTCTAATGTTGAGGAGGAGACGAACAAGATGGGATCACCACAACTCCTCAATGCTCTCAAATCCAATCTAGTGCCAACACCATCAAGCAAGGGGCTGATGTATGTGGAGGCGTTCATTAACGGGAAGTCTACCAAGGAGCTCGTAGACATGGGAGCCACACATAACTTTGTGACCGAAGAAGAGGCCAAGAGGTTGGGCTTATAATAGGCGAACAGGGAAGGTTGGTTGAAAACCATCAATGCTGAAGCCCAACCACTTAACGACATCGTGCGAGGCATAGAGTTATGATTAGGCACTTGGAAAGACCAAGTGGATTTCTCAGTAGCACCCATGGATGATTTCAAGGTCGTGCTTGGGATGGACTTCTTACACAAGGTAACCGATATAACTATGCCCTCTTTCAGTTCTATATGCATACTAAAGAAAGGGTCACCTTACATGATCCCGACCGTGACCACTGAGCACCAATGGGAGGCAAAGCAATTATCGGCCATGCAAATCACCAAGGGGGTGAAGAAAGGGGATCCTACATTTCTAGCCACCCTCAAGGAGGAAGGCATTCACCCACTCATGAAAAAGGTGTTGGACGAGAATAAGGACGTAATGCATGCCCAACTACTGAACTAACTTCCACCGAGGCATGAAATAGATCATAAGATTGAGTTGGAGTCGGGTGCCAAGCCACCCGCAATGGCACCTTGTCGGATGGCTCCACCGGAACTTGAGGAGTTACGTAAGCAACTGATAGAGTTTCTAGACACGGGGAAGATCAAGCTTTCCAAAGCACCTTATTGGTGCACCGGTCTTATTTTAGAAGAAGCGCGATGGATCGCTGAGGATGTGCATCGATTATCGGGCGCTCAACAAGGTAACAATCAAAAATTGTTACCCCATCCCATTAATTGCTGACTTATTTGATAGGCTTGGTGGAGCCAAGATATACACAAAGATAGATTAGTAAAAGGGCTACTACCAAGGTCGTATAGCTGAAGGGGACGAGCCTAAGTCAACGTGCATTACCCGGTATGGATTGTTTGAGTTGTTAGTATTGTCCTTTGGACTAACCAACGCCCCATCAATGTTTTGCACATTGATGAACAAGATTTTCGAGCCCTACCTAGATCGGTTTGTGGTGGTCTACCTGGACAACATTGTGATATACATCAACTCAATGAAGGAGCACGCCGACCACTTACGCACCATTTTCCAGGTATTGCAGGAAAACCAACTATATATCAAGAAGGAGAAGTGTTAGTTCGCAAAGGAGGAAGTGCAATTTTTAGGGCACGTTATCGGGCATGGGAAGCTTCAGAAGGATGAAGCCAAGATAAAGGCCATCGTGGAGTGGGAGGCTCCAACCAAGGTAACGGAGCTTCGATCTTTCCTTAGTTTTGTTAACTATTACCGCATTTTATATAGGGATATTCGACACGGGGGACACCCTTGATGGACCTACTTAAGAAGGGGAAAGCATGGGAACGGTCTGAGAAGTGCCAAACGGCGTTTGACGACCTTAAGGACGTTGTAAGCCAGGAACCGATCCTAGCGTTACCCAATTTTGGCAAGCTGTACGAGGTACATACCGATGCATCCGACTTCGCTATTGGGAGTATTGATGCAGGAGGGACATCCAATTGCGTTCGAGAGCCACAAGCTCAATGACATTGAGTGTCGGTACACGGTGTAAGAGAAGGAGATGACGGCCATCATTCATTTTCTATGGGTGTGGTGACACTACCTTTTGGGGTCTCACTTCAACATCAAGATAGACAACGTTGCCACAAGCTACTTTCAAACATAAAAGAAGCTATCACCAATGCAAGCCCGTTGGCAGGAATTCTTGGCCGAGTTTGACTACACATTGCAGTAGAAACCCAGGAAGGCCAACATTGTAGCCGACGCACTAGGCCGCAAAGCAGAACTTGCAGCCATTAGCGCAGCAAGAGGAGAGATTGTGGACTGCATCCGACAAGGCTTGGAGCATCACCCTATGGCAAAGGAGCACATTAAGTTAGCTAATGAGGGCAAAACCAAAAAATTTTGGGTAGAGGACTACTTCTCTACACCAAGGGGCGACGTTTAGATGTCCCTAAGTGGGACAATTTAAGGAGGGACCTTCAAAGAATGCCACGATACTAAGTGGGCAGGACATCCGGGCCAAAAGCGTACAAGGGCATTACTGGAGATAACATAGTTTTGGCCACAAATGAGGGACAACATTGAGCTTTATGTGAAGACTTGTCTTGTGTGCCAGCAAGACAAGATGGAGAATAAGCAACCGGCGAGACTGCTCGAGCCGCTACCTATTGTAGACCGTCCATGGCAGTCCATCACTATGAATTTCATAAGTGCATTACCTAAATCCGAAGGGTTTGGGTCCATTATGGTGGTAGTTGACCGCTTTTCCAAGTATGAGATATTCATACCCTGTACAAAGGATTGCACCGCGGAGGAAGTAGCGAGGGCATTTTTCAAAAACATGGTGAAGTATTGGGGACTACCACAGTATATCATAAGTGATCGAGACCCCCGCTTCACGGGACACCTATGGACGGAGCTATTCAAACTCTTAGGGACAGAGCTAAATTTCTCCACAAGGTTTCACCCTAAAACTGAAGGACAAACTGAATGGGTGAATGCCTTGTTGGAGTGTTACTTGAGGCACTTCGTGAGTGCCAACCAAAAAGATTCGGCCAAACTCCACGATATGGCACAATTTTCTTATAACTTGCAGCGGAGTGAGGCCATGGGAGGAAGCCCGTTCAAGCTTGCAACGGGACAACAACCTTTGACTCCACACACTTTGGCCACTGGCCTAGAAGATGGGCGGAGTCCAGGGGCAATGAAAATGGTTAAGTCATGGAAATAGCAAGCCGACTTAGCCCGATTATGCTTAGAGAAAGCCCGCAAGAAGATGAAGAAATGGGCTGACGAGAAGAGACGACCAAAGGAGTATAACATTGGCGATCAAGTCTTCATCAAGCTTCTACCGCAACAATTCAAGGCATTATGGGGCATGCACAAAGGCTTGGTGAGGCATTATGAATGGTTGTTCCCGATCACAGGTAAGGTAGGTAATGTATCTAATCACATCGACCTACCTGATACATTGAAAATTCATCCGGTCTTCAACGTTAGTATGTTGAAGTCATATCATGTGGACAAGGAAGACCCAAGCCGAGAGTATTCACAGCGAGCACCTCCCGTGGTGACCAAGTCATATGACAAGGACGTTGAAGAGGTTCGTTCGAAGGTGAGGTGTTACACCCCGTACTCTATACTTAATCAAATGGAAGGGGATACCCGAGTCCTAGGCGACGTGGGAACTTGAAGAAGACTTGTGGCGTTTGACCACAACTTAACAAGTACGAGGCGATGATGACGCCGCCAAATTAGGTGGGAGAGAATGTAATGGGCTGCCCAAATTTTCTACATATGAGCTAGGAGGTTAGCCCAACTCCAAGCCCACAAGATGGCCAAAATACTTAGGCCTAATTGTACATAGAATAATCTAGAAGTTGTAGGAGTTTGTAGAGAATTGTATGAATTATGATGATTCTAGAACATTCCTTCGTAAATAACTTATAGAATATTCTAGGAATACTCCATGGAGAAGTCAAGAGACTTACTCCCAACTGTAGGATCAAATGAATCACCACCTTCCATTTAGGAGGTGGAGTAGTATAAATAGAGGTATGACCTCATTTGTAAACCATCAAGCATTGTAAGCAAGTTTAAGTGAATACAAGAGTTCTCTTCCAAGCTATCTTTTGTGTTCTTTTCTTAGCCATCTTTCCACACTTCTTCACATACTAGAACTTTCGAGAAAGGCTGACTTAGCACCGCGAGGGGTGGAAAAGCGCTAAGGTCGCATGGTTTGTTGTTAAGGGAACAAGTCCGTGACAACGGGCAAGTGCAACACCATAAAAAGTGTTACCTATTGTATATAGTAACATTTTATGGATATAATGTAACCTTTTTTGGGTGTTACATTATGTCACTTATGTTGTAATGGACGTATTTGCCACGACTTGTCATCGCTAATAATGAATGTCACATTAGACCAACCAAAAAGTTGATTGAATTTTACCTACATATTATTAGTGATGATTACCGTTGCTAATATACTAGTGACGAGATCATGCTGTTGCGAACAATCCAATTGCAATCATTTCTAGTGAAGACTTATTGCATCGGCCTGTCGTCACAACCTTGTTAGCTATGACAACTTCGTCGATAAAGCCTGTATTTGTAGCAGTGATATTTTTTTTTCATTTTCCTTCATGTGTTAAGTTGGAGTTACTATTTGGTTATCCTTTTCATATGCATTAATGATTGATGAGTTTGTTTATTAATGGTACAAAGTAGATAAATTCAATTTGTTCCAAATTTAATAGGCAAAAACTCATATAGGACCATTTTACAGGTCTAAATTCGTCAGACAAATCCTATTGACCCGCGGATCCTGTTGACCAGTCCGCGGTCAAAGCCACTTGCTCCTTTTTTTTCCTGTTTTTCTCCCTCAGTTAAAGAAACAGTTTTATGAGTAAACGTATCGGGTTTTTTTTTTGATAAAGTATCCTATTTTTAATCACTACAACAAATTAGAGAAAACATGACGATAAAATTCGTCATATAAATGTCATTTTTTGTCACTAAAGTTATTAGGTGACAAAATTTGAGCGTCATAACGATCGTCACTGTAGCCCCGTGGTAAAAGATATATGTGACGATTTGTTTAGTTCATCATGATATATTTAATCTTGGATGACACTAACGACTAGTGTCATCATTTATATCATTTTTTGTGACGCATAACTCGTCATTTCAATGATCAAACTTTTGTCACTCAAATTTTTATTTTGTCATCAAAAGGTAACATTTTAAATGATGAATGCATAATTTGTCATCCAAACATTAGATTTTGGTGCCGAAAATGAATATATTGCCAAAGTAATCAGATTTTAATGACACCTTCAGTGTCACAATTGCATTAACTAATTCGTCATATATTATATAATTTGTTATAAAAGAGATGTTTTATAGTTACACAACATCGGTCATCACTTAATGAGTATATATATAATGACAAAATAATGTGTCACAAAAAGTAATATTCAATGACACGACATTCATTGTCACCAAAAGATTATAAAACGTGATGACATGTTTCGTCATGAAAAAATTAACATTACATGACAAAGTTTATTAGTGTCACTAATTGAGTAAGATTTGTGATGAACCGGTTCGTCATAAAAGAAGTATATGGTGACAAAATATTTTGTCACTAGATAGTATTATATGGTGACACACAAATCATCATAAATGACCCTTTTTGGGTGACAAATTTAAAATATATACGGGACGATACAAGTCATCATAAAAGTACTATTTTTAATGACAAATTTTATATTTTCACGGATATGTATGGTGACGTCTAAGTTTGTTTTGAAAAATATTAGTTTCAGTTACAAAATAGATAAGTGTCACCAATTGATTTTTATATGACGACATAAATAGCCATTAAATGATGCATTGGAGACTATATATCTATATATATCGATGTATTAGTTTTTCATATTTTATTATTTATATTGCACAAAAATAAAATAAAATCTCATGATGAGAAAATTCATTATTGACTTTCCATATTATTAATACTTCGATTCAAATATACATAAATTTGTTCTGATATAATATTATATTACAAATGCAATTTAAAATTTAAATAAACATGAAAAATAAAAAGAACCAACATGTTTAAGTAGAACGTGGTTATTTAATCAATATAAGAAAAATGCTATCCAACTTTCAAATGGAAATTATAAATCTACTTCAAAAATATTTGAAAATGAACATTAGGCATATAAACCCAAGCAATACTCATATAAATATAAATCATATGTCCCCCGAAATCTTATTTTGTAGCTTAGATATTATTCCCACTGGCAGCCATGAATGCCATAAGTTTGTCGATAGATGCACCTTGTTGACCCAGTTACTCTTTCAAATCACTCACTTGGGCCTTTAGTCCACTTACTTGAGATTTGAAATCTTGTAGTTTTTCTTGTGTTTCCTGAAGTTCCATTTGAAGTTGTTGGGTAGTTGAATCAAAGTATGTGGTGCGTCTACTTGGAGGCTTTGGGCCATAGCCAAGACCCTTTATATAACCAGATCCATGGCCAAGCACCTCAAGAACTATTTCTTCAACACTCTTCTCAATTTCTTGCTCTATATATTTTTCTTGCTTTGCTATCATCAACTCATATTTAAATATATTGATTTAAGAGTATACAATTAATATCATGGTTAATAGCAAAGCTAGATAATGAAAATGTGTTCGTGACTTTCCCAATTTCCCTTTGCCGCCACTGTTTACCAATCATCGTTTTCTTTATAATGAGTACGTTTATAGAACTCAATCCTATCACATTGTTCTCCATTTAGCTCCTTCTGAGCCTAGTCAAAAAAAGGAAAAAACTCACAGTACAAAAATAAGAAATAGTGTCAATTTAAGGTTACTTATAACAACTCACAACTTCATGTTGAAGAACTATAAAAGGCGTTCTTCCAGAAATATATGGAGCTCGCACTTGTTTCTGATTTCCAGTATTGGTTGAACTTTGGTGCTGCCAAAACAAGAACAATAATATTATAAGATAATATATAGACATATTATAAGAAAATATGTAAAAATATTTGAAAGTAAGTATTAATTTAAAAACTTGTTACCTTGAATTCCGGCAATGCAAATAAGTCACACAATACCTCCCAATTTTATTTACTAGGACAAGAAGAAGGCTTGTTATTTTTAGCCTCTAGCAAACTTGCATACTTATTGTAATGCATATGTAACATGTAACGCCGTTGCCTGGTACTAGATTTTAGCCTCTCGATCATGCATTGTCTAACCCCCAGATCATCCATATTAACATCCATGTGGATCTACATGTCATATACATATGATCATTTTAGATTGCATGAAAATGAACATCATGCGATAAATTATTTACTTTACTCGTACCTTTAAATGATCAAAGCCTGATTCCACGCCAATTTTTTCATCTACTTCTTTCCACCTCTTGGGCACTGGAAGCGCATCTTGAGTTACTAAGCCAATTTGACTCGAAAGCTTTGTGGCTTCCTCTCGAGTTTTAGGTCTTCCTAATATTGGATCCACAATTACCTTCATTTTATTTCAGAAAGAAGCAAATGCCTTCATAATGTCCTTGCCCATTGTTTGACCACGCCCTCTTTTCTTAGAGTTGGAGGATGCATCTATACATTTAAAAATTATTATACAATATACACATACATCATTAGTTCGATTCAGTAACTATATTGTAAATGTTAGTATGTATGCAATGCTCTGCAAATCATCTTCACTAAATGTAGAAAACTGATTCAAATGAAATTGACAACAGAAAAACAATACTTTTGGATGACATTATGCTTCTGGAGTTTAGAAAATGCAATAGATGGTTCACAAATTCCATTTTCCTTGAATCTTGTTTTGTTTTATTTAAATGTATTTTGGACTTCTTGTTCAACTTTATACTTGCACTCTCAGCTAGTTGATTTCCTTTATAAAGCTCCTTTGCACCTATTTGCTATTTGAGAGTCTAACACAGTAAAACTCAGTTTTGGATTAAGAGAAAGATGGTTTATCTAATGTTAAATTGGACAAAAGTTTGTATTCTGGGTTCCACGGGTCTAACGCACTGTTGGAGAACCTATCAGGACTGTTCATCAAGATTATCAAAATTAATACTGCAACCTTTTTATGCTTAGGAATATTCTCTCCTAGATTATCCTCTCCTTACACTTGTCACAGTCCAATAATAGATAATACAGGTTGTTAGGAGACTCTGTTCTCCTTAGATGTTATATATCAGTGGCAATATAGCTCAAAGAATGTAATTCGAATCTATTAAAAATATATACAGCAAATATGAATTCTCTTCATCCTATCTCTTCATGTTTTAATATTTTTTGGTTATATGCTTCTTTCCAACGTGGTATCAGAGCAGGTTTCATCCTGACTCTGATACTTCCCTTCTTCGTCTCTTTGTTTTCAGTTTTCATTTCCAGCCTCTTCCATGGCTGAGAATAGTGAAAACTCAAGAAACCAGACTCAAAATACTGGAGTAATTAACAATCCAAGTCAAGTGCAAATTTTCCAATCTCAAAGCCAGTTGGTGAACATCAAGCTTGTAGATTCTAACTATATGCTATGGAAACAACAAATTATAGTTGCAGTTAGAGGATATGGCCTAATGGGATTCTTAACGGGTGAGCAGCAAGCACCTGAGCAAAATGTTGTCATACCAAATTCCCAGCAAGGTAATAATCCATAATTTTAAATTTTTCAAAAACAAGATCAACTTCTAGTGTCCTGGTTGCTTTCCTCTATGACAGAAAGCATTCTTCTCAGGAGTATACTTCAAAACAATACTATTTCAACAACCAAAGATTGTTTGCTATCTTTTATTATTTCTGAAAACCTATAGGAAATTAAAGACATAGCCCACAGGGTACCAGAAACAGACAACACCAATATATTCTCGTGATTAGTCTTGAACAAAACCATAATGTAATAATCAAAGCACAGCCCCAATAACATGCATATGAATGAAAATAATTATTTTCCTCCTCAATTTCAGGTTCATGAAAATATTATAGTAGCAAAGTAGATATACAATCAAAGTTTGTGGATTGTATATCATTCAAAATTCACAAATATCATCAAGCGGAAAAAAATAAAGAAATGTATACCTGCCATATCATTTGCTTCTGATGATAGATTTTGAATGTACTCAATTGATTGAATATCATGACATTGAGTTGATTGAACTTTAGGGTTTGGCATGTGCTCATTGGTGGTATTCGTTGTAGTAGTTTCACCTCTTTCAGTGTAGCCACCATTCGTTTGCACCATGAGAAGACATATTTGCTTTGTTAAAAAGTTGTCTGATACTTCTACGAGGAGTGGAATTAGATGTCACATTCCTTCTAGTTTGTTTACGAAACTTTATTGAGAATTGTTTGGGATGCTTTTTGGTTTCAATTTGCGAGCTCCTGGAGCCATTTTTGATAACTCCACATGAAAACAATTAATTTAATAGGTAAAAGAGCTCGTACAAAATGATAAGAAAATAACTTGTTTTCACAACAAGAATCTTAACAAAATGAGCTCAGTATGCATTTTCATCAATCTAGAATGTGCTGGTTCAGTATGCATTTTCAATACACACATCCATCAATAAAAAAACCAAAATAAACCCAAAAAATATATTCTAGGTAAATATTCAAACTATATGTATATATATATATATCATGCTGGTTCAGTATGCATTTTCATCAATCTAGAATGTCCTTTTCAATACAAACGTTTCTCGAATTATCAATACCTAATTATAGGGTAACATACCAACTTACTTCCTAATGAAACTAAGAGAAGAATGAAGTGAGTCAGCTGGACCTTTCAAGAAACGATTCCACTTTCAGGAAAAAATCCTAGGACTGGTATTTCTGTTTCAAATTAATTTTGAAGTACAATTCCAGTAACCTTTGAAACTTAGATATCCCACCATGTATTAAATGACTCTTTGCAAATATATTTAGACTTGGTCAGGTAATATATTTAAATTAAATATATATATATATATATATATATATGGGATGGTTCAAATGGGACACCCCTCCTTATATGAGACAGTGGGGATTTATCCAAGCCATTGAAATATTGCAAATAAGGGTCCAGATTTAATGGCTAAGATTTATATTAATAATTATTAATTATAAGTAGTAAGGGCATAATAGACAAATTAAGAAAATAACCAACCACCAAATCAAACGTTCCTAAATTATAGGAAGTGATAAACACAAAATAATAGCAACAAAATATCACCAAATCAAACCCAATAGAGCCCAAAAAAATGGCAGATAATATCAAAAATTTTGAACCCATGTAGTCAACGTTTCCTAAATTGTAGGATGCAATTCAATACATCAAAATTGTATTAAATAACCACTAAAATTCAACTAAGAAAACAGTAGAATAATATCCAGAAAGGTCGAAGTCCAAAGTCGAAAATACAAACCCAACCATGAAATTACTAGAAATCGAAATCTCCAGAAAAATCGAAGATAACTAAACCCTATAACAATAAATCCCCAACAATCAAAAGATAAAAACCCTAGAAACTACACAAACCACTTCTAAAAATATTTTCAAGATTTGGGTTAAAATTAGATACCAAGAAATTAAACAAAATGTCCGAAATTTAATTGCCCGCCATGATAACTTACCGCCCTGTGTTACACCATCGCCATCGTCTTAAATGCCCAGGTCCAGAAATTAATAAAAAAAACAAAATTCAAGCAAGGCAATATCGGACCATAACGAAGTCGAACGATGGAGGAGAAGATGGTACAATGGCGGATCTATTTTTTTGCAGGCCTTCATCACCGTCATCTTCAACGTCATGATGGTCTTCTTCATGGAGGGTCTCGGCAGTGGAGGATGGCGGTGGCTCCGGCAAATTTGGCGCAACAGACGGTGGTAGCCGTGCGTGAAGGTTGTAACACGCAGCGGCGGTGAGAAGATGGAGTGTGAGACGGTGAGAAGATGGAGTGTTTGAAGGTGAGAAAAAATGGTGAGAAAAATTGTTTGAAGGAGTCTGACATTTTTTTGTGGTTTATTGGGTTTGATTTGGTAAGATTTGAAGCCCCTTAAACTCGGGAACTGAAAAAGGAAAATTAAAACTTACCTTTTACACTCAAATAAAAATACATATTTGCTCCTAATAAAAAATCCGAAAATAATATAAATTACCTATTTGACCCCCCTAAAAATCCTGCATTAACTACTTGCCTAAAATAAAGGGATTAATCTGAGCCATACAAAATATCAATCCAATGGCTATAATAAATCCCCACCATTTCAAATAAGAGAGGTGTCCCATTTGATCCAATCTAAATATATATATATATATATATATATATCATGCTGGCAAGTTTTAAGGAACCCAAAACAACACGAAAATATCTTTATGAGTAGGACAAATGCTTCAGAGTGTCATAAAAGCACCATCAAAAAGTAGGACAAGTGTTTTTTATAAGTTTTCTAGTGATTATATTCTAAGTGAACAATATAGGAATCCATGGAATTAGATTAGGTTGGGAAAATTGTCTAACTGGAACTATATCCTTTAAGGTAGACCCCAATTTTTTTCTGGATTTATTTTGTATCACTTTTCACAATTAAAGTGCTTTTTTTTTAATTGGGATAATTGCAAATAATACTCTTGAGTTTTTGCGATAGTTAAACACAACATCGAGAAACTCGATGTCGCAGGCATTCGAGGATGGCTATAAATGGTTAAAGAAAAATAATTTTTATCTTCTTTACATATGATTAAAAAGGATTTTACTCATCAGTTTTCAAGTTGTATTTGAAACATAAAATTGGCAAACTGCCTTTTTAACATCAAACCTCAAACATCTTCCAAACCACCAATCCATGAGCTAACTTTTTTCACATCAAAATTTAAAATTGCCTAATGATAATCCAATCAACCTCATAGCCAGGATTTTGAATAATTAATGTTCCACACTACTCAAAACTTAAATCTAAAGCGTAACATAACACATTATTCTCAACTAACACACTATTCTCAAATCACATGGCAACCTACATTATACACATAAGCTAGTAGCAATAACAGTCAAAAATTGAACCTATAAAAAAACATTCAAAAACTTAAGGTATTTGTGATTTCAGGAAAGAGAGGAGACATTACCAGTATTGTTACTTGAAAAACTGCAAATTATATTAGAAGAGAAGGGAACTGATATTTCGATATATTGTTAACCTAATCTTTGATATATATATATATATATATATACATACATATATATATATACATGACTGTGATAAAGAAAAGGGAGGGATGGGAGAGTTACGGTAATTTAGGATTCTTGTATTTATCTACCTTAATTAGTTAAGAATATACATTAATTAGATTGAATTAAGCGCCAAAATGAAAAAAAATGGTCCGCCAAATATTGTTTGGTTGTGAGTAGTTTCTCAAAAAAGTATTAGTAATTTCCTAGAGAGTAGTTTAGTAGTGCTCCTGCAAAGTATTAGTTTTTCTTATAAAATGTATTAGTATTTCTCCATAAAAGTATTAATTGATACTAATACTTGTATCACTTAGTGTTTGATATTTTACTCTATTTTCTTCAATAGAGTAATGAGAATTGAGTGGATTCATCTTAAATCGTGAAGCTTAAACAACAACAGCAAACTCAAAGGAGAGAATAACATAAATGGAAGAGAGAATTCGAAGTACGTAGAGAAAGCAACAACATATCATGAGTTTCCTCGCGAAAGCCTTCAGAAGCCCTGTATTCGTTCAACAATACATGGATAAGCACGTGGAGAAGAACGATAAAAAACATATCGAAATAGGGCAAAAGATGAGAAATTCCGCAAAATTCAAGAGATCAATATACATCAAGATTATTGGGATTTGGTTTAGGGATTTGGTTTACAAATTCGGCACAGCCGTATCACTGGCCGACGAGGTCGCAGATGACGCCCATGATGAGGCGGGAAAAGATGTTGCCAGAGACGAAGGCGACGTCGCCATTGCCGATGTCAGAGCGGATGAGGTTGAGGTTGTCGCGGATGATGAGGATGAGTGGGGCGGCAGCGAAGGTGGAGATGTAGCATGTGAAGAAAGAGATCCAGGCTAAGTGAAAGGATATGGCGAAAAATAAGAATCCGCTGGGTAGGATATTTAGCTAGATTCGTTAGACGGTCTGACAGAAGACTAGCTCATGTAAAATAGGTTTGAGAAGAAAAGATGGCTGATGATGGTAAGAGCGTGAAAATGTAAACATGTTTTGAGAAGAAAAGGCTGATGATGGTTTTGAGATATATTGCTTAAAAAACATATTTTCGATTTTATAATTTAAGTATATAATATAACTTTTCATAAATCAAATTAAGTATATAATATTCAAATTATAAATATAAATAATTCTGAATAATTTTTACATTATTCTATTTAGAGGTGAGAATTTGGGTTGCGTCGGGGTTTGGGGGTCCAGGATCGTGGGTCGGAATAAGCCAACCCGGATCTGACCTGTTTAATTATACATGTCAGAACCTTGAACCCGCACCCGACCTATTTATTTCACAGGTAACCCAGACGCGATCCATTTATTTATAATAAAATTATTTTTATTTGCATTTAATAATTTCAACTAAATAAATTTATTTTTAAAAAATTAATTACTACAACACACTATTCAATCAATAAAAAATATCGCAGTTCCTAACATTAAAAAAAAATAACATGTACATAAATAACATAATATACTTTCGTGTTAGGTTCGTATTTAGTTTACATGTCGGGTCCGAAATTAACACCCCTAATTCTATAATACGGATAATTATAATATGTATACTAAATAATTTACTTCAAGTATGGAGTATTTAAGGGCGCTCTGAAATATAGTGTCTACCCAATACTGACAAACAAAACACGCTACTCGATATTCAATTCGAGATTGATCGTTAAAAGCTCGTTTCAGGTCCGTTCGTTAACATAACGAACCAAGTTTGAACATATTTTTCTACTTGATAAGATATAAAGCTCGTCTCGAGCTTGACTCTATTATTTAAAAAAAGTATCTGTAAAAATATCAAGTTACTCGAACTCATTTCATTAAGCTCGACTAAAGCTCATTTGAGTTCGATTCGATTAATAATCAAACTAAACTCTAATATGATTTTAAAAGTTTGATTAGAATCCAAACAATCTTGTACCCTCCCATACCCATTTGTCGACATCCGCATACTCTATACCCGCGCAACCTATTTTATTTTATATAAAGGTCAATCATTATATGAATAAATGACTATCTAAATGGGCATTATACTACAAATTAGTTATTATATGAAAATGCCTAATATATATGTTAAATTCTTAATAATAGTAAAAAATAAGCAGGTTCAATTCCATGATTCAATACAAACTATCATCATATAATATAAAACACTATATATTAATTTTTATTTTTTCTAAATATAAGAATAAATAATATAATTTACATTAAATGCAAATCATATTAAAACAAGCCATATTAATTTTAACATTTCCGAACATTCAAATTTGAACACAAACCTGTGATGAGAAAGAGCACACAAAAAAGAAAAGCCAAAAAAGAAGCTTATGATAGTGCAAAAATTTGAACACAAGACCTGTGAGGAGAATACACACCCAATCCACTAGGCTAGCCATACAGTTCGGTTAACTGTGAATACCGAATCTTATAAAAGAAAGCAATTTTACCTTCTAAAAAATTGAGAACTGAGGCTGAAAACACAGAAAAGGGGCTTTTTTTATGTCAAGAAAAGCACTTTTTTTTGTAACCTACCCCCAGTGAACATAGTGAACAGACAACAACAGAAAACTCAACCCTCAGTTTTATCTCGCTCTCGTCTCTCTCTCTCTCGCCTATCTCGGTCTCTCCTCTCTCTCTCTCTCTCTCTCTCTCTCTCTCGCTCGCTCTCGCCTCTCTCTCTCGAATCTTGATTGACTCTACCAGGTATGTATTTCACAACCCTAAATTTGTAGATTATTTGGGTATAAATTTATAGGGTTTGTAATCTGTAGAAATATAAATTTGTAGGGTTTGTAATCAAATTCTTACTTCTATTTGTAGTGATTGTAAACTGTAGAAATATAAGTTTGTAGATGATTTGGGTATAAATTTGTAGAATATTTGTGTATAAATTAACAAATTCGGTTCAGTTTTGGTTTGGATTTTTGGCCGGTTCGGTTTGGCCAAACGAACACCCCTAGTTTTATTACAAGCAGCATTGAATTTAATTCTTATTTAGTTGAGATTTAGACTATAAGCATATCGACTACAATTTTATTTCACTAACTCAAAAAGGCCTGAACTGGTAACTTTCATGTTATAGAGAAAGGAAATTGTATCAAGATGATCAAACCAATATTTGTTATTCCCGTTTTTTCAACATATAGAAGATTTAGAGGTCTACTTAAAATTTCAAAATGGGGAAAGTGAAATTGACAACAAAACTATTTCATTTAGAGTCCGATGGGACAAAATGGAAAAGAGTTTTCATTTTCTTGATTGTAAATTGGGTATGAATTGGGTATTAGTTTTGAAGCTTGCAACTGGTCTCCATTTATGTGTTTCAATCCACATTGTATGATGTATGAAGCTTTTTTGTCTTAGGTCCAGTGCAAAATGGACAAGAGTTGGATGCATGCAGTCAAGTGGTCTAAGGCTAATGTAGACGGGGTAACTAATTTTATGAAATTTGTTGAATCTCATATGAGTAAGGAATGCAATATTCGATGCCCATGTATAGACTGTTTGAACTTATTAATAAAAGATAAAAAAATAGTTAAAAATCATAATTTGGTGTGGGTGATAGATCCGGGGTACATCACATGGTTTTATCATGGTGAACCAAGTTCAAATAATTGAGATAGTACACCTACTAATGTGGATGATGGAATCCATAATGAGTCTTTAGACGAAAATGATGAAGAATATGATGATGATGGTCTTAATGACATGTTATTTTTCCTTGGAGAGCAGTACTATCAATCAACGAATGATGATGGCAATAAAATTGATACTAGTGGTATTCCAGAATATCTCGAGACACTTATAAAGGATGCTAAAACTGAATTATACAGGTTGTAAAAAGATTTCAAGAACATCTTTTATCATTCAGTTGCTTCACTTGAAAGTATATAATACTTTGAGTAATAAAACTATAGACATCTTTTATCATTCTTACTATGAAACTAAAAGATTTCTGTGAGACTTGAGATTAGGATATGAATGTATTCATGCTTGTAAATATGATTGTGCCTTATTTTGGAAAGAGAATACAAAGTTGGAGAGTTGCCCCACGTGCGGGACTTCTCGATGGAAAGTCAACGGTGGTGTAGAGAAAAAATACCACAAAAGATTTTGAGGTATTTCCCATTGAAACCCCGACTTCAACGCCTTTTCATATCTTAGAAAACTTCTAAAAAGATGGTGTGGCATAAAGAAAAACGCATTGCTGATGATTATATACGGCACTCAGCATATTTCATAGCATGGAAACAATTTGATGTCGAGTTTCCATGGTTTGCAAGTGATCCCAAAAATGTTAGGCTAAGCTTTAGCTGCAGATGATTTTAATCCATTTGGAAACTTAAGCACCACTTACAGCATGTGGCCAGTAATTCTAGCCTCATTGAATCACCCACCCTGGGATTGCATGAAACATCCATTCTTTATGTTATCTTTGCTAATTCCAGGGAATAATTCACCTGGAAAATACATTGATGTCTACTTACAACCGTAATTGAAGAGTTAAAAGAATTGTGGGTAGAGGGGGCATAAACCTTTGATGTTGCTTGTAAGAAGAAATTCCCATTACATGCAGCTATTATATGGACAATAAATGACTTTCCAGCATATGGTGATCTTTCTGGATGGAGTACCAAAGGGTACGTGGCTTGTCCAGTTTGTAATGAGCATACGTGTTCCATTCGATTGCGAAATAAGATATGTTACATGGGACAGCGCCATTTTTTACCAAAAGATCATGCTTGGAGAAGAAGTAGACTGTTTAATGGAAAAAGAGAACATAACGAAGCACTTAGAGATTTAACTGAGAATGATTTGTTTATGCAATTGGAAAGACTATAAAACATCACACCACGGAAGCATGGCAACAAAAAAAAGGAAGCGGAAACAAGAGGAATTGAACTGGACTAAACATAGCATTCTCTTTAGTTTGCCATATTGGAGTAAGTTGAAGTTAAAACACAATTTAGATGTAATGCATATCGAAAAGAATATATGTGAGAGTATATTAGGTACCTTGATGAGTGTGGATGGAAAAACAAATGATACCGCAAGGCAAGGCAAGATTTGGAGGACATGAAAATTTGCAGGGAGTTGCACTTGATTAAGAGAAGTGATGGAAAATATGTGATGCCTGTTCCATGCTATGTTATGAAAAAGAAAGATAGACAAGACTTTTGCGTGTTTCTAAAATCTGTTAAATTTCCAGATGGGTATGCTTCAAATATCTCTCATTGTGTTAGTTCGAGTGATCAAAAGATATCTGGAATGAAAAGTCATGATTATCATGTACTCTTACAATGAATACTTCCTGTTGGAATTCATGGATCTTTAACTAAGGAAGTGTGCGACGTTTTGGCCGAGTTAGGCCATTTTTTTCAGTGCTTGTGTTGTAAGAAATAGAAGAGAACTGAATTGGAAAAAATGAGAGGAGACATTTGCTTGATTTGGTGTAAACTTAAAAAGATATATCCTCCTACGTCTTTGACGTCATGGTTCATTTGCCTATTCATTTACCGAATAAGGTGTTGCTTGGTGGCCCAGTTCAATTTAGATGGATGTATCCCATTGATAGGTAATCAACATTAAACTATACAATCATTATCTAGATATATACTTGCCACTAGCTATACACTGGTAATCATGTTTACTTTTTTTTTGGTAGATCATTATGTGGCTTCAAGCAGAGTGTGCGCAATAAAGCTCATACAGAAGGTTCAGTTGCAGAAGCTTACATCACAAAAGAGTGTTTAACTTTTTTCTCGATGTACTTGCACGGAATTGAGACTAGACTTAATCCAGAAGAGCGAAATAATCATATAGAAATTGATGATAGTCTACCGGTTTTCTCACAAAAATGTCGTCGTTTTGGAGCAACAAAGTTTATGGAATTATCAGAGGAGGAGTTCAGTACGACACAATGGTTTGTCTTTTAAAATTGTGAAGAGATTGAACCATATTTCGAGTAACTGTATAGATTTATTATAAACATACAAAACAAAATATACAAGTATTTTATAATTTGAAATACATTTTGTAATGGATTGTAGGAGGCACAAGGAGGAGCTTCTATTGGGTGTTTGTAAAAATATAGAACAAGAACACAAAGAGCAGTCTCCTGCATGGTTCAAGAAACATGTAATGTTATAGTTGCAAACAAATATAAAATATCTTATCATATTTTGATTTTTCTCATTCTTATTTTTCCAGATGACTCAATTATATCATGAAGAACTATCAGCAAGAAATGAATCTTTGTATTCACTTGCATGTGCACCGCATATATGTATAAGAAAGTATGCTGGTTGCATTGTGAATGGAGCAAGATTTTTAACTAAAGAACGTGATAGTCGTCGTAAAATTCAAAATACTGGAATCGTGGTGAAAGGTAACCATGGCAAAGATACCATTGAATTTTATGGGGTTCTAACTGATATAATTCAACTCGATTATGTGAAAGATAGATATGTTACTATATTTAAATGTGAATGGTTTGATCTTGGGAGGAAAAAAAGAATAGGGATACAAAAAGAAGGAAATATAACAAGTGTTAATGTTACAGGAAAATGGTATGAGGATGATTCTTATATACTAGTTGATCAAGCAAGACAAGTTTTTTACATTGATGATGCTAAATGAGGACGTGATTGGCGAGTTGTGCAACCATTCCAGCATAGACATGTTTATGATGTTAATGAGATGCAAGATGAAGAAATACATGTGGATGAATTTGTATCTGTTGAAAATATAGTATATCAAGAGAATGATAAAAATGATACATTTGAAGTTAGTCTTGGTAAAATAGAATCACTAAGTAGGGACAACTTGGATCCCGAAGGCATTGATGAATCAATAATTGCAAAAATACCTGAAGTTTCCGAGATAACAAGTTTAGATGATGTTGATGAGGAAGATGAGTTTGATGACACTATGATTGAATATTGTAGTAGTGAAGAAGATTCTCAGAAGAACAATAATTTTGATAATGAGAGTGATGATGATAATTAGGAAAGTTGATGTTAGCCTATTCAAAATGCTGAAAATTTATTGCATTGTGGTACGTGAAACATGTGAAGCCCTCGATTTTTCGATCGTGATCGAGCGTGTATTTATTTTTTATGTATCGATTGTGTATTATTCATGACTACTTTATCGCATTATTTTGACGGA
This sequence comes from Rehmannia glutinosa, assembly GCA_016081115.2. Lineage (NCBI taxonomy): Eukaryota > Viridiplantae > Streptophyta > Magnoliopsida > Lamiales > Orobanchaceae > Rehmannia > Rehmannia glutinosa. The sequence goes on along the minus strand of CM071935.1, from coordinate 43,268,153 downwards.
TAAATATTAATAATATTTTCGCATTTTAATTTCATTTTATTTAATTGATCAACTACTTGTATAATTATTGATCATTTATTATTTTATATTCTATGTTTAATGATCATTTGATTGATCATTATTGTTATTTGGATATTTATTAGACACCTTATAATTTTAAGAGACTCATTTATTTTAGTGACTTATATCCTATAGAAATAAGAATTTGATTTAGAATAAGTGATCTTGATACTTATAAGTGATTATGGGAATCACTATTAATTTTTGGAGATTGATATTATACACCTATTATAATCAATTTTGGGATAAAAAAAAAATATATGGATACCACATACAAGCTTGTAGTGGACGGCCATATGGTATATTTTGTGTAGAAATACCTCTTAATTCTTATACACATACACAATACTATACAATTATATCCAAAAATCCTACACCCACATTTTTAAATCATTTTTTCTCCCAACAAATTCCCACTACTCCAACATTCCCCTTATTTTTCCCCCAATCCCATACTTGCCCATACTTTGACTCACTCCATTGTCCCCATGCAAGTAACATAATTCAAGCCTACATAAAAATAATCCCTTCCTCTCTCATTCACTAAAATCGGCCATAAGGCCATTTTCAAGACACAAATTGAATCAAAATTTCATTCTCACATCTCTCTTGCTAACAAATCCTCCTCCTTCTCTCTAAAAATCCTCCTACCTCTCTCTACATATTTCTTCTTCTTCTTCTTAACACTTAACCAAAAATACAATAAATTCTTCCTTTTCAAATTCAAAAATTTGAACCACATACTAACAAGGTGAGAAAATTTTCATCTTGATCAATCTTCTCTCATTTCCTTCAAGCCTTCTTACTTCTTCTAATTTTCTTTTAATTGTTTCATTTTTGAGGTACTTAGAAGCTCAACTTGAAGAACTTAGATACTTGAGACCATCTTGAAGAGGACCTCAAGAATTATTGAAGATATTAGACTACAAGGTAAGAACTTGGGTTTGTCGCACATTTTTCTTTCTCCCCCTTCATTTCGAATTTTTGACTCCTCTATTTTTATTTTTGAAAAAATAGTGGCCGACCTTAAGAGTCTTGTTGGAGGGTGAATAAGAAATATTTTTGAGACCTCCTACTTGACACACAATTTCCACTACACAAGGTAAGTGTAGTATTTGAGCCCTTCTTCTTCTTCGTATGTCTTCTTGTTTTAATCCTCCATTTTCTAACTCCATTTGTTTTTATATTTCTTGACTTAGGGGCTGACCTAAGTGAGATCATTACCAAGTTCTGATTTTATCCTTCTTTTTACCGACTCAATCTACTAGACAAGGTGGGTGGAAAAATATTTTAAATCTCCTAGCAATTTTTGAAATGCATGTAGTATTTTTTTGAAAAACTTGAAGATGTAATTCATGTAATTTTCAAGTGGTGAATTCCAAAAAAAAATTCAAGTGATGCTTAGAATTTCCAATTATTGCAATTTAGGTGCATGCATGTGCAATTTGATGATCTATGTAATAAATTCTTGTCTGATATGTATATGCATGTTCATGAACTTTAAAATTCGCGTATTAATTGCCTTATAATCTGGAAATTTCGAGCATAATTGGTAAAATTACAATTTTTGGACCTTAAATGCAAAAATGGCAAATTGGTGGACTTAATTGCAAGAAAATAAAACTTAAGGACCCCTCTGCAAATTTTTAATTTTGGGACTGTAATTATGCTTAAAAATTATATTTGGATATTATATGAAAGTTTTAAAGGTTTTGAGATAGCAAAAATCAAGTCTTGAAAGCCCAATGACTAGTTTGTAAATTTTTTAAAGTTTAAGGGCTAAAATATAAATTTCAAAAGCTGTACTAGCTCTAACTTTAAAATTTTGAAAATTTTAACTTTTAGGGACTGGAAAATATATATTTAAATGTATTCCAAAAATTAAAATATTTTGGGCTAAGAAATGCAATTTTGCAAAACTGAGGGACCAAAATATAAAATACTAAACTTAAGGACCAAAACAAAATTTCCATGACTTATACAGTCCATATACCTGGAAAATAACCTTTAAATGTAAGTTTTTAATATTTTAAACCCATGGTTCAAATTCCATAACAATTGGACCCTAATAAGCCTTAAAGGCAAAAACTTAAAAATTGGACTAGAATGGAACTTTTAAAAGTTAAGGACCTAAACTCACACATTTTTAAAATTTCTTTAATCCCAATAAACTACTTACCTTAGTGATATTTTAAAATTATAATCACGTTAAAAGGTCTTCCGATTTGTGAGATCCGATTATTTTAAATTCGGGCCCCGAAATGATAATTTTGACAAATTTAGGGCTAGAATGGGAATTTTCCAAAACCTCAACCCCAAACTTTTAAAAAGCTAAATCTCTTAACAATTTTAATTATTTAGGAACTGACCTTAAAATTTTCCGATGTCGAGACAAAAACTTATTCAATTTTAAACTCGAAAAGGACTAGTTTTTCCAAAACGGGACTAAAATTTTCTTTTAACAAGGACCTCAACTTAAATATTTTCTTTTCTTATAGCCCTGGTACTACGGACTTACATACTTTTACATATAAAATTTAATTTTCTTAAATTCCCTTGACATAATGGATCCCTTGACCAAATAATACGTGTTCTCGGGGCGACTTCCTCGCCTTGTGACCTTGAATTTACAACGGAACTTATATACCACTTAAATTACCAAATCATCAAAGATTACTTATCCTTCCGATAATTAACTTCATCCAAATTACACCACCAATACAGATAAACACCACGTGCAAAATTCTTTCGCCTAAATACACTTGAACCTCTTCCCTGAATTATTTTACTCGACTGCCTTGTTGATATATTGTACCTATGATTATATTCTTGCTTAAGTCAACTTGGTGTGTCGAGCTCACAGTCGGAATGGACTCATTAGGGATGGAACCGGGCAGCTCGGCTGCTATTCCACACTCCGGCCCCATCGTCCTAATCCCACAACTGCGGATGGAGTGACCAACGGAAGTGGGTCATAGTACTTGAGGTATAATCGCGTTTATGACAATCCGTGTCTTGCAAGCCTTGCAAATACTTGTTGGATTTGTCTGTGCCTATTGAGCGATAAAGTGACAGGACTTGGGCCATCTTGCTTGGGGAGTTACAAGGAAGAACGAAGGAATCGCTATCTGATCCACACAATTCTGGAGTTACTCGGACCCGAATACTTGCTTGGGTTGGCGCTACATTTAGTACACAACCACTACCTGTCTTGCTTGAAATCACACATAGTGCTTGTATGTACATGAACTATTTTCATCAAAACCGTATAAGTATATTATTTTTATATATCATGTTTGCTTGCGAACTGTGTGTGATACACGCATCATAACTCATGCAATTTTCATATAACAGCTTTCTTGCATTTATATGTATCGCCACACTCTCACATGAACACCCTTCCACTGAATTTTTTGTCTCACCCCCTCCTATTTTGAAACGGCCAGATGAAGAATATGTGGATGACGCTGATCAAGCCATGGAGTGATCCTTCCGTGTTTTCGACTTGGGCTTTCTTTTACTGTTGTTTGGAATTTCTCCTTTCTGTTTAAGTTATAATTCGAGGGCGTAGGACCCTTTTGACGATTAGGTTTATGTATTTGGGTTGTAATTCAGGTATTTGATGTTGGACTATAATCTGTAATCAGTATTCCGCTGCTACTTGACTCTGTCTTATTTGGGTTTATGTTTGTTGTTTGACTAGACTGTTTGGTGTATTTCTGTTTAAGTTCTTGATCGTTGTCATGTTCCCGTTTGGGGCGTGACAAAACTAGACTTTATCACTCAAAAGTTCTACCCATATTGGTATTCATGTTTGATACTTCATTGAATGCTTTTTGAAATTTATTACAGGAAGTAGCAGAGTGCTTTTGCTGTTGGGAACCTTAATTTCTCTGTATCCGTTGTTCAGCAAATGATCAGGTGAGTTGTGTGATTATGTACTCGTTTTTGGAATTATGGATCCAATTCATTATGTAATGCGTCGTCGTAAAATATCTTAATGGTTTTTATTAATGTTTTTGATTGGCTTGCTATTCAGGATGTATGATTTTGACAGAAATGGAACTATGAGCTTTGAATGTAAGTTCATTTGTGGGAAATATAAGTGTCTTGAAAGACGGATAGTTATTCGCCGATAGTTGAAGCAATTATTGAAAGAATTGAGTAATGATGGAATTGGATGAGCGACAGAGTCCATTTTCAGGTTATTGTTATGTCAATTGTTTTGTGTCTTTGAGGATTTTTTATGTTATATTTTGTGTTTCTTGCTTGCTGCTGCCATGATCACGTGCCCCCTACATCAGGCATTTGTTGGCGTATTCGATCCTAATATCAATTGTTCATTTACTAGTACATTCTTTACTTTTCATTTCTCATCTTAACCTGTCTTTTGTGTTACTGATTCTCTTCCTTTTGCTGGTGTTTGATAAGTATAGTTTATTTTATGGTATGGTTTGTGCACTTTTTGACCAATTCTGGCAATTAATTATGTATTTTGTGTCTGTCAGATGCTTTGTATGTGAATGTGATTCTGACATTTTTATTTGAGAAGTAGTATTTTTATAATTATCCTTAAAAGGTGGGTTCATATTAATGATATCTTGTAACTTGACTTGTAGACACTTATATGGTTATGAAGAGTTTGACTTGGGATTTACTTATGTAGGTAAATAAATACATTGATGTCTATTCATCCTTGTCATTAATTGGATTTTCAGAGAAATATTTGTTGCATGTATCGGAGCTGTATTCTGAGGCGCATGAGCTTTGGTCAATTGGTAGGCTGATTTTATAATTGAATTTACGCAGATTGTTTCTTTAGGGTTTTTGATAATCTAAATGTTGATTTCTAGGATGAAACATGTACATCAATTGTTTATGTACTAAATCTTGTCCAGGAAAAAGCTAGAGAAATGAACGATGAAATAGGACATAGTTTATCTTGTCATTTGTATAAATATGTATATTGTTTCAGTTTGCTTGTTAATGTGTTAAGAATGGGTGGGATATTGTTTAGTTCTTATGTTTTGTTTGTTGAGTTTTTGAGGGGGGCTGTGTTTGATGTTGTTGGGAATGGTTTGTTGATGTTGAGTTGTGTTGTTGATGATATCTGGGATACGTTTGTTGTTCCAAAAGGGTTTTGATACGTTAAGTGAGATTTGAGATAGTGATATGCTGCATGTGAGGGCTGTGCGGTTCTCTGTTTTTATAGCTTTTTTTGGAAAAAAGCTGATATTCAGCTTTTTCGAATTTCTGGATGGTTGGATGTTTATGTGGATGTTGTTTGGTTGTCTACATACTTCAATGTTGCAGTTTGAGTTTTATTTAAAGTTACAACTTATTTTCGAAAAAAGCTGCTTCTAGCTTTTTTCAATAAAAAATTGTTGTTTGTTTTTGGTTTTGAATTTGGAAGAGAATTGATTTTTGTGGTTTAAGTGGGCTTGCTGACTTAAGTACAAATAAAAATTTCGTTAGCTTTATGTCTCTTGAACATAACGGATTGCTGATGTATTTGTTCTTACGGATGCTGATAGTAAATAATTGCCATGCGTAGCAGTTTGCTAAAATTTGTTTTGGAACCTGCAGGCACTTGTGCTTTGTCTTTTGGTTCCTTTGCTCAGAATAAGTATTGAACTTGGACAATTGAAATAAGTTGTGAATTCAATATTCTTGAAGGTTGATCCTTCAAAGACGTTAGACATTGACGATGGTTCTCAATTTTGGATTTATGTTGTTGAGGTATTGCTGATATTAGCTCTTATTATTGTTGCATATCTGTTGCACATGTGCATCGCTTCTAGTTCCTCTCAGGGCATTCTGAAATATGTTGTCTTTGGAACTTTGGAACTTTTTTCATTTAATTTTTTGCTATTATAAGGAATTATTTATTTATATGCACTTCTAGCTTGGACAGTAGGACTCTAGTTTTATTTACTTAATACAGTGTTATGTAAGATTTGAACTTTAATTTATGGTTAATTTTAAATGTTCCAGATATAGTGCTGCATTGGATCTTGACATATAGTACAAAACCATGCCAAATTAATTTATGTATGTTTCATTGAAAGTGGGAATATATAAATTTCTCGATGATTTCTGACCTTTGACGTTTCTTGGGATCTAAGGGCCATAGGTTCTTAATTCTTTCTGATAATGGTTTATTTTCATTAACGAGTCTTGTATATAGTTGTAGCAGTGTGGCACTACTATAAAATTATGCTTTTGGGGCAGATAAAATCAAAGCAGATGTTCATAGGTCTCCATAAAGAAGTTCAAGAGGCAGTTCAATGGTAAAAAGCCCTTAAATCTTTGATCTGGCAAAATAGTTACTATACAAATAAGATTCGATTTTATGAATAGTTTAAAAATTGAATAAGAGTTTAAAAAAAAACATACCTGCCGAAAAATCATATTCCATTTATATATCATGTGTCTTTCGTTATAATCATTGGGGGATCTGAGTGCACAGGTAGGTGTTTAGGCAGAACCTTCACTCGTTAGATAATGAATAACCAAGTAAAAAGGGTGAGGAAAATAATAACCACTGTTCTAAAAATTCCCGCCTAGCCTGACTAGTCCCCGCCTAGGCGCTAGGCTCTCCTTGTCCGCCTATGTTTTTTCTTCCGATTAAGCCTCACCTAACCCCGTCGAGGTTCTGTCTAGGCACTGTCTAGGCACAAGGCCCCAGCCTGCCACCCGACTAACGTCTAGTACTTTTTAGAACAGTGATAATAACCAATTAAAAAAGGGAGAGGAAACTAAAGCTATCTCCAAATATAAAGTAGAAAATATTTTTCCATAATATAAAATAGTGACAAATGCACATTTATTGTCACTAGATATGTGTTTTCGTGACGAAATAATGACGTCATTACTTTTTGAAGAAATAAATGACAAAATGTGATATTGTCATGACAAAAAATATTTTCATCACTGTTAATCAACAAATTATGACAAATATTTGACACATTATGACAAATATTTGACAAAATATTTTGCCACAATATAAAACGGCGACAAATGCACATTCATTGTCACTAAATATGTATTTTCGTGATGAAATAATGGCGTCACTACTTTTTTGAAGAAATAAATGACAAAATGTGATGTCATGAAAGAAAATATTTTTATCACTCTTACTCAACAAATTATGAAAAATATTTGACAAAATATTTTGCCACAATATAAAATGGCAAAAATGCGCATTCATTGTCACTGAATATGTGTTTCCATGATGAAATCATGGCGTCACTACTTTTTTGAAGAAATAAATGACAAAATGTGATATTGTCATGAAAGAAAATATTTGCATCACTGTTAATTGACAAATTATGACAAATATTTGAAAAATATTTTGCCACAATATAAAATAGCGACAAATGTACATTCGTTGTCACTAAATATATTTTTTCGTGACGAAATAATGGCGTCACTACTTTTTTGAAGAAATAAATGACAAAATATGATATTGTCATGAAATAAAATATTTTATGACACCAAATGGCTTAACGGATTATAATCTATTTGTCATTGAAAGATTTCCCTCCTAAATTTTGGTGCAAAATTCTATCGTCTAAAATTACTATGATGAATTTCAGTTAATCGTCATGGAATAAGAACAATAGTGAACGATATATAAGTTCAATAGTGACACAGATAAATGGTGTCATAAAAAAGTAATTTTCATTGACAAAAATAAAATTCGTCACAGTTAGTTAACAAATTATGACAAAATTTTATGTGGTACAGAAATTCATCATAAAATATGTGATTTCCTGTATTGGTGTGTTTCGAGAGAGAGAGAGAGAGAGAGAGAGAGAGAGAGAGAGAGAGAGTCTTGTTTCACTGTGTGTGTTCGAGAGAGATAGAGAGGAAGATGGCTTGTTTCACTTTTCACACTCTCTCTCATTGAGATCCCATGATTCTAGGAACGTGAAAACGCACCACCAAAAATAACTTCCCCACAATAACTGATATTAAGCGGGAATTACCAAAAGGTTCCATTCTTCAATAAATTAACCATAAAAAAGCCAAAAAACCGATTAATCTAAACCATTTAAAAAATAACTCAACACTCTAGATTTGGTCTCATGTACTTACATAACTTATCTGCACTTACCAGATCCAAATCCTATATATAGGATTTGGATCTGGTGAGTCCATATAATTTAAATAAGTACGTGAGACCAAATATGGAGCGTTGACCTCTTCTTTTTAACGATGCAGATTTAATTGATTTTTATTTCAGTTTATATTTAATTAATGGTTGTTAAGGATAAGTAGGTAATTTTGTATGAATATCAGTAAAAAATGGGAATTATTTTAGGTAATGCCCGTTCACATTCCGGAGGTTTTGGGATTTGTTTGAAACTGTATCTCTAACCTTATCCATTGTGAGAAATAGGTTGCTTATTGAAGACAAATATTTTGCTTATTGAAGACAAATATGTTGGTTTTTTTGGATTTGTTTGAAATCGTATCTCTTAAATTCTCTCTTTCCTTTCACAGTCAACTTGCAATTAATATTGGCGCATTCCGCTATGCGAAATATGTTACTTATTGAGGACAAATATGTTGCTTATTTAGGCAGACAATGTTGCAACCACAAACTATTCCTTTCGATTGTCTTTTTATATATATGTAATTATGTTTCTTATTTATGTCATCTATGTTGAATATCAAGGACAAATATGTTGCTTATTTAGGCAGACAATGTTGCTAAGTAAGTATGCTGCTTTTTATATGGACTGTGTTGCTTATTAAAGACAATTATTTTGCTTATTTAAGTAGACAATGTTGCTAAGATGAGTGTAAATCTGTTGATTTAAATAAGTCATAGGTCTTGTATATATGTATTTTTGTTGCTTTTTTATGCCAATCGTGTTGCTTATTGGTGACAAATATGTTGCTTCGATATTGTCTAATTGTTGCTTACAAAAATTACGTAATTTTGTTGTGGTTGTAGATAGTAAGATAACATCTATATTGTTATGTGTAACTTCCCTAATTTCATAGGAAATGATTGATTGGTTTGGACTAATATACCCCATTTATCAATTTAATTAGGTATTTTTATATATTTTAAGCATATTTATTATTAGTCATTGAAATTTGTTGATTTGTGGTCAAGATTTGGTCTCACGTACTTACCTAAGGCATTGGTCTCATAGAAACCTTCCCCTATATATATATATATATATATATACACATATACACACAGAGAGAGAGGCACATCCATTTTGGTTTGGTCTCAAACAAGTTGTTGTGCTTAAAAAATTATTTATTAAGGTCATCAATTAAGTAAAATATATACCAAGATTGAGTACAAAATGATCATATTTAATTACTCTATTTAATTCAAACTACTCAATAAAAGCATGTCTCCGAAACAAAAAGACACTGGAAATTTTCAATATGCGTGTCACATTTGAAATAAAACAACATTCAAGTAAAGTAACCTTACACCAAAAATTATAGAATTGAAAAACAAAAAAAATATTTGACACGAAACCAAATGTAAGTGTATATATATATTCATTTTGTATTACCTAAATCTCAATTTGCACTCGACTCAATGAATCGAAATATATAGTAGAACATTGTTATGAAAAATGAACTATATATATACAAGTAGAAGACAATTTTAGGAGGAAGATGAATTTTATTAACTTGATGTCTTGCAAAATTCTAAGTACAAGTATTTATATATGCATAAAAGATCCTTCAAAGCTAATTTAATGTAGTAAACCAATGGACTCATCCATCTACATGCACATCAACCAATCTAAAACATTCTCCATGCTTCTACATTAACTTTAGATTCATGAACCTAAAAGTTGCAGTCAACTAATAAGGCGTGCCCACGCCTTATGCAGAGACATAATCTGCAAATTCCAAATTATTACTAACAAAATCCTCCCTTATTTTAGAATTTCTTCTTCACTCCAAGTCTTGCCCTTAATCTTCGAAAATCTTCAAACTTCAGCGCCTTTGTGAAAATATCCGCAACTTGATCTTGAGTCTTCACAAACTTGAGTTCCACTTCTTTGTTCGCAATGCATTCTCTAATAAAATGGTACCTCGTATCGATATGCTTGCTTTGATCATCGAACACCGGATTCTTGGCAAGTGCTTGTGCCGACTTGTTACCAATGCAAATTTTTGTAGCTTCTACTTGAGATTAGTGAAGCTCCTTCAACAATTTCCTTAGCCATATAGCATGACAAGTACACGAAGTTGCAGCTACATATTCTGAGTCACAAGTTGATAATGTCACAATAGGTTATTTCTTCGAACACCAAGAAATAACACAATCACCCATGAAAAATACAAAACCAGACGTGTTTTTTCTATCGTCAATATCTCTAGCAAAATCACAATCGCAGCATCCTTTAATTTTAAAATCATCAGATGAAGTATAAAACATCCCAAAATCAAGCGTGCCTTTTAGGTAGCTAAGAATCCTCTTAACAACTTTCATATGGGTAGAAGTAGGAGTTTCCATGAAACGACACACTACCCCAATTGCATAAAGTATTTTCGGCCTTGTAAATGTCAAATATCTCAAACTTCCCACAAAACTTTTAAACAAAGTTGGATTTTCTTTTTCTTCATCCCCAAACTTGGATAGCTTCAAACCAGTTTACATAGGTGTGTTCACAAGATTGCAATCAATCATATTAAACTTCTTCAAAATTTCTTTTGCATAACCAATTTGAAAAAGAAATATACCTTCCTCCATTTGTTTCACCTCTAGGCCCATGTAATATGACATGAGGCCTAAATCAGCCATCTCAAATTCAAAAAACAACACTTTCTTGAACTCGTCAAATAAGCTTGGATTATTTGCGGTAAAAATTAGATCATCAACATAAAGACAAACAAGTAAAACATTGCCATTATGATAAACTTTTATGTAAATAGCATATTCATTAGGACAACGAACAAACCCGTACTCTTGAAAATATTTGTCAATGCGGCTATTCCATGCTCGTGGGGCTTGCTTTAGACCGTATAAAGCCTTTTTCAATCTCAAGACTTTGTCTTCATATCCATCTACGACATACCCCAAAGGCTGCTCAACATAAACATCTTCTTCAAGATAGTCTTTCAAGAAAGCTGATTTAACGTCGAGTTGATAGATTTTCCACTTTATTTGAGCCACCAAACAGATGACTAAACGAATAGTTTCCATGTGGGCAATCGGTGCAAAAACTTCATCGTAGTCAACTCCATGTTTTTGCTTGTAGCCCTTGACTATAAGTCTCGTTTTGTATTTTTCTACTTCCCCTTTAGCATTCTTCTTCACTTTGTACACCCATTTGACACCAATAGCGTCGTGCCTGGGAAGAGTAGTTAATTCCCAAGTATGGTTTTTCTCAATCGAATTAATCTCCTCATCCAAAGCTTTTCTCCATCGTTTGTCATGTCTTGCTTCATCAAAGGTTAGAGGCTCACTATCTGCATAAAGACAATACAATTCATCATTGTCAAGAGAAACTTCATGAGATATTTCATATATGTTATCAAGACTTCTCATTTTTAGTGGCGTTTCACTGAAATTTCTCCATGAGTAGGTGATGGAATTGGAGAAGGAAGTGGTGTAGAATTCTGTTCAAGCTCCAAATCATCTTGTTCTCCAAAATAGGAAGAAAATCATAAGATTTTTCTTCTTGAGCATCCCAATTCCACGTGGCTTCTTCATTGAACTGAACATCACTGCTTATCACAACTTTTCCATTGTTCGGGTTGAACAACCGATAAACTTTTGAATGATAATCATATCCAACAAACACGTGCTTGACAATTCGATCATCAAGTTTGGATCTCTCTTGGTGGGGAACTTGAACATACGAAATGCTTCCAAATACTCGCAAACGACTGACGTTCGGCTTCTTTCCATTCCATGTTTCTTGAGGTATTTGATTTTTGACATTCACCGTTGGTGAACGATTTGACAAATACAAAGCATATGAAACAGCTTCATCCCACAACTCCTTCGGCATATTTTTGGCTTTGAGCATACATCTGGCCATGTTGAGAGTGGTTCTATTCTTCCTCTCGGCGACACCATTCTATTAATGCAATCGAGGAACTGTTATAGGACGACGAATTACATAAGTTGCACAAAACTCATTAACTTCCCTTGAAGTGAATTCGCCTCCTCTATCGGATCACAATGCTTTGATTTCATAGCCACTTTCTTTTTAGCGAGTGTCTTGAATTTTTTGATAGTAGCGAAGGCTTCTGATTTTTGCTTTAGAAAGTAAACCCAAGTCTTTCGGCTGAAATCATCGATAAAGAGTATAAAATATTTATCTTACCAAGTGATTGTGGATTAATTGGTCCACACACATCCGTATGCAGAAGTTCAAGCGGCTTGGTCACTCTCCATGTTGCTTCTTTCGGAAAACTCTTTCTTGTATGTTTGTGAACAAGACATGCTTCACACAAATGATTGGGATGTTTAATTGAAGGCATCCCTCTCACCATATTATTTTCTCCCATCGCTTTAAGAGCTCCAAAAATCAAATGCCCAAATCTCATGTGGCATTGCCATGCAACATCTTGCACATTAGCTTCCAAACACTTTGCATCAATGATTTCATGTTAAATTTGAACATCCTGTTCTTTGTCATAGCCACTTTAGCAAGCAAATTGGCATTCTGATCTCGTAGCCAAAGACAATTGTCTTTCATGACAATTTTATACCTATTTTCAAGAAATTGACCCAAACTCAAAATATTTTTCAATTTAGGCGCATAATAAACATCGGAGATCAATTTATAGCTGCCATTTTTGGAAGAAATGAGAATTGTACCTTTCCCAAGTACCACATACTGTTGTTGTCATTCTCTTCATCTTTGATTGTTAACAACAACGTCGACTCTTCCGCTTCTTGCTTTTCGTCAACAAGATTGGCATTTTCTTTAGCATCGTAATTATTGTTGCGGCACTCCTAGGCAAAATGGCCAAGTCTATGACAACTGTAACTTTCAATTTTAGAGTTGTCATACCTCCTTTCATTTGATCTTTGATAATAGTCTCGTCCTCTTCCTCTTGCTCTTCCACAGCCTCGTTGTGGTGGTTGGCTTCTTTCTTCATTGTTGGAGTTGCCTCCACTGTCTCTTCCAGGCCTATTTTGGTTATTTACACGACCTCTTCCTCGTTCATAACCTCGTCAGCATCCATGTCCTTTGAAGTTATTTTTCTTTTCTACAGCATTTCTCAAAGTAGCTTTAACTTTGAGAACTTGCTCCAATTGCCCCTCTTGTTTTCTCTTGATCTTTTCTTCATGAGCTTGTAGAGAACCCTCAAATTCTTCAATGCTCATAGAATCTAGATCTTTTGTCTCCTCAATGATACACACAATATAATCAAACTTTGGAGTCAAGGAACAAAGAATTTTCTCCACTGCGCATACATCTTCGATATTATCTCCATATCTTTTTAATTGATTCACAAAAGCTTTCACCCTCGAACAATAATCCGAAATCACTTCTGATTCATTCATCTTCAAAGCTTCAAAATCACCCCTTAATGATTGAAGTCTCACCTTCTTAACTTTATCAACACCTTGTAGAGATTTGGCTAAAATCTCTCAAGCTTCCTTTGAAGTAATAGCGTTGGCTACTTTCTTGAACATTGAATCATCCAAACATTAATGGATGAGGGTGAGGGATTGTTGATCCTTCTTCGTTATCTTTGACAAAGTATCCTTCTCGGTTGAAGATAACATATCTTCATTTTGAGGCTTCTCATATCCCTTCTCTACGACCTCCCATACATCTTGGGAGCTAAGCAAAGCTTTCATTTGTAGACACCATTTTTCATTCTTTAGTGAGATGAGGGAATTGAAATGAAGCTACTCCATTATTTGACATCTCAAAGGATTATATGGCTCTGGATACCACTTTGTTAAAAAAATGAACTATATAAAAGTAGAAGATAATTTTATGAGGAAGAGGAATTTCATTAACTTGAGTCTTGCAAAATTCTAAGTACAAATGGGTATTTATAGATACATAAAAGACCCTTCAAACTAGCTAATTTAATGTAGTAAATCAATTGACTCATTCATCTACATGCACCTTAACCAATCTAAAGCATTCTTCATGCTTCTACATTAACTCTAGATTCTTGAACTTAAAATTTGTAGTCAACTAATAAGGCGTGGCCACGCCTTATGCAAAGACATAATCTGGAAATTCTAAATTATTACGAACAAACATATGTGAAAAAGATCAAACTACTGAGGCTGAAATTGTGTTTAACATAATTAAAACTTGATTTGAACAACAATTCAAACAATTTTCCAAGTACAAAGAAAATCAAAGAAAATCGAGTTGACCCATGCTTTGGACCTCGCCGTTATTTCGACTATGTACCAATTTGAATATGATGTTACACTTATAATTTTTTTTAATACAATGGGGTATAGTAGGGGAACGGACACACGCACTCGTATGAGATGGAACTCGGGTCGATTGCCCTTACAACACAAGACTTTACCGCTGGAGCACAAGATTTATCTCCATCACATGTATAAGTTTGAATCAGGTAACCTAGGATTGGGTATACCAAATAATGGAGTAGTTTTCCTCAAGACAAGCCCAAACGTCTCGGATGTATCAAGAGTTTCACCTTCAACAAGTTTCCAATTAAAAGAATGCACAAGTGAAGCCAACAAATAAGTTACCGTTCTCACTGCAAGAGGCATGCCAGCACATATCCTTCTCCCTGATCCAAACGGGAGATAATGAAAATGGTTACCCCTGAAATCTAATTTTTTATCGTCAATTAGGAATCTCTCAGGGTTGAATTCCGTTGGATTATCCCAAATGGAGGGATCCCTTTGGATTGACCACACATTTAAAAAAACCCTAGTATTCTTTGGGATAGTGTATCCCCCGAGAGTGCAAGAATGGGATGGAGTCCTCGGAAGCAAGTGAGGTACTGACGGATGTAAGCGTAATGTTTCTTTAATAATTGCTTCCAAATAGTTCAAATTTGGCATATGGAATTCTTCAACTATGTTTTTCAGTCCCACGACGTCAGATAGTTCTTTTTGTGCCTTGGCCATGGCATCTGGATTATTCATAAGCTCAGCCATTGCCCACTCAACTACTGGTGCTGTATCAGTCCCGCCTGCTATGATATCCTATTATAAGTTGATCAACAAACAAATTAATTGGTATTATTTCGTAAAGCTTTTCAATTAGTAATATTACATATGCACTTGAATGAATTAATTAAAGGGATAATTACAATAAAAGAAAAAACACAAAAATTCGGGTTAGTTACAAAAAAAACCAAGAAATTTTTAAAAGTTATAAAAATTCCCTTCTAAAGTTTGATTCTGTCTGACATTTGGTTTCATAAGCAAAAAAATATTTTCAAACTCCCTTTGATATTTTAGAAATAATACAGTTACCCCCTAAAATTTTAGACAGAATCAAACTTGAAGGTTTTTTTTTAAAATTTGAAACATGGCTGGGATTTTTTGTAATTAGCCGTAATTAACCCTGAAATAAAAGAAAATAATCATAATTAATTACCATTAACATAGCCTTAATATGTCTCTCACTGATTGATATATGGTCTTCTATCTCCTTAAGCTCAAACAGGATTTGGAGAATGTCCTTCTTTCCTTGTTCCAGCTGCTTGATTCCTCCGGTTAACTTGTGTTTATGTTTAGCAATAACAAGGTCGAGAATAGTGTCCACAGATTGCATAAGATTCTCCATTTGTTTCTTTACTCCTTGTATATCAAGCCCAGCGACAAGTGGATAAAAATCAGAAATATTTGACTTTCCAAATAACTCAATAAGCTTTGAGAGTAGAACTCGAAACTCTGCTCCAATTCTTTCGCCATCTTCAATTGTCCCACCCCAGGATATGTTCATCATGATATTAACTTCAGTTCGAAAACACAATTCACTAATATCAATGGGCTTTCCCATATAATTGGCGTAGACATGTCTGATGGTCTTTCTAACCTCGTCCTTACGAAAACTGTAGGATGCCTCCAGACTTGTGTTGCTCAACATCTCTTGAACAAATATTTTCCGCATTAAACGCCAATGGGAATTTGGTTGTGACCACGCAATGTCATATCCACCGTAAGTGGCGACGATTGCTGCAACGGTGGTATCCCGGTGAGCGAAAACGGCATCTTGATCGCGAACCACCTCCTTTATTAGGGATGGTGAGCTTATCACTACGCAGAGTTTATTACCCAGATAGAACTTGAAAATTGGACCATATTTCTGCCCGAGATCTGTGAATTGATGGAGTAAATCATTGCCAAGAAATGGCAAATATCCGACGACTGGCAGGCCCCGTGGTCCTGGTGGCAAGGGAGGAGTTTTTCCTCCTAATTGCGTTTTTATGTACCAGATAATGGATATAGCTAGAATTGTGAGTGAAAGGGTTGCCATATACAACTGATACATTTTCTTTTTTACTTTTTTGGCTACTACTTACTTAACTGCAGGTTATGAATTAGTATTTATTGACGCAACGGAACTTTGGAATCTCATGTTAAAGGAAATTGTTTATTTAAATATACTAATTATAATTAGCATGGCCTGTTCCTAGAATTTTTTTAATGACGGTGCCATATATTATTATGATATATGATTACAACAATTTTTATTAGGCAAAAACTCATATAGGACCGTTTTATGGGTCGCATTTTGTGATACGGACAACCTGCTACCAGCCCAAAAGACAAGTGACATTTTCGTAAATATTAGGCTAACAGACGGGTGAGATGATAATTACAAAGTATTAGTTTTTTGTCGAAAAGTATTACATGTTGAATTGAAAATAAATTATAATTTTAAGTGAAATTTTTGCATGTTTAAGTGAAAAATGTTACATAATTAGACTGTAAAGTGATAAACTTTAGAAAAACTTATGAAACTGTGTGTTATTAACTTGCGGAAACGTGTACAATATATACTAATATCTAGACTTGGGGATCAAGCCAACACCTAGAGTTAAGGAAACTAATATCAACAAGAATAGGAAAAACAAATCACCAAATCACTAATTTCCTAATACTCCCCCGCAAGTGGGAGCGTGTAGATCATGAACGCCCAACTTGGACAACAGATGGGAGAAAGCCAGAACACCAAGTGCCTTAGTAAATAAATCTGCCAACTGAGACTTGGTACGAACGTGAACTGTAGTTATGACCCCGCGTAAAAGCAACTCACGAACAAAATCCCAATCGATATCAATACGCTTAGAACGTTCGTGGAAAACTGGATTAGCAGCAATATGGGTAGCTGCTTGACTATCACAAAAGAGACGAACTGGCTGTCGATGGTGAACATCAAGAGATGCAAGAAGAACATTAAGCCACTTCACTTTGGCGCAAGCATGCGCCATTGCACGGTATTCAGCTTTAGCTGAGGAACGAAATACATTAGATTATTTCTTTGTCTTCCATGAAATAGGAGAGTTGCCCAGCAACACAAAATAACCACTAAGTGAGCGGCGAGAAATAGGACAACTAGCCCAATCAGAATCACAATAGGCATACAACTGCATATCACTATCAGCTCGTAAAAACAAACCTTCACCTGGATGCCCTTTAACATACCGTAGAACCTGAATCGCAGCCTCAAAATGATCCTGCCATGGAGATTCCATGAACTGAGATAAGATATGCACCGCATAGGAGAGATCGGGTCGAGAAATAGTGAGATAAATCAAGTGCCCAACCAAGCGCCGGGTCTACATAAAACTCGCTAGTGGACAAAGCAAGTTGGTGATTTTGTGTCAAATGAGACTCAACTGGCTTGGAAGCAAGAAGACCGGCCTCATGAAGGATATCTAATGCATACTTTCGCTGATTTAAAAACATTCCTTCCAAAGAACGAACACACTCAATGCCGAGAAAATACTTCAACGGGCCTAGATCTTTCAACTGAAAACAATCATTGAGGTACCATTTAAATGATGTACAAAGAGTCGGATTGTTTCCTGCAACCAATATATCATCCACATACACCAATAGAGACAAAATATACTCCCCCTTCCGATAAGTAAACAAAGTGTGATAGACATGAGATTGTTGGAAACTATACTTACGAAGAGAAAAAGTTAGTTTAGCAAACCAATTTCGGGGGGGATTGTCTCAAGCCATATAAACACTTGCGTAACTTGCACACCTTACCAGGGGAAAAAGAAGAAAACCCTAGAGGACGTCTCATGTAGACCTCTTCCTGCAAATCACCATGTACAAAGCCGTTGTTCACATCTAACTGGTGAACCTCCCATTTCTTGGCTACAACAACAGCAAGAAATGTACGTGCACTGACCATCTTAGCAACTGGTGTGAAGTATCAGTAAAATCTTCGCCTTCCTTTGGTGATTACCAAGAACCACCAATCGTGCCTTATCTCGCTCAATAGACCCGACATTCTTGTATTTTGTCTTGTACACCCATTGGCAACCGATTGGCTTCTTTCCCGGTGGAAGAGAAGTAATCTCCCATGTGTGATTTTTCTCAAGAGCATTAATCTCCTGATGCATGACCTTAAGCCAACGATCATGTTGTACTATCTCTTTGAATGACCTGGGCTCAACATTAGTACTAACCGCAACAGCAAATTTTCTATGACCAGCATCAAAGTTATCATAAGTGACATAATGAGTGATAGGATACCGCGTACCTGATGAGGACAATGAATCGGATGAGGCAGAGATGGGGTGTGTAATACGAGCCGAGGGACAAATATAATCAGAAAGATATGCCAGAGGACGTTGTGCCAGTAGCTCATCAACAGGAGCCATAGATGAGTCGGGCTCGCTAAACTGAACTGGAGTCACAAACAAGGAGGGTGAAGGGGCACCCTCGTTGACAAACACACGTACACCTAAGGCGTGCGAAGACGCAGCTGGATGTGCATTGGTTGTGTGACTTGCGGTACAAAAATAGGAGGAGAATTAGGAGTGGCGGGCTCCAAATTTCTACCCCTATCTGCGAAAGTGGCAGAAGATGCAGACAACGTAGATGGGGGCTCGGACGGGTCCGAAAAGCCAAAATCGAAATCTGCAAAATCTGGTAAACTTGCAATAGGGGAGACTGTAGATGACTCGGTAGCAAAAGAAAAAACATCCTCCATGAAGTGCACATCCTGTGAAACAAAAACTCATTTGTCTCCAAATCAAATACTCTCCAGCCTTTCTACCAAAGGGATAGCCTAAGAAATCACACTTTCGACTCCAAGAAGAAAATTTGTCCTTAAGCCTTGGCTTATTATGAGCATAACACAGACAACCAAAAAATGCAATAAACCCACATCAGGAGATGAGCCAAACAAAATCTCATAAGGGGACTTCCCTTCAAGTAACGTAGTAGGTGTCCGATTAATAAGATGCACTGCAGTATGAACACACTCGCCCCAAAACGTAATAGGAAGAGAAGCCTAAAACATGACAGCTCGTGCCACCTCTAAAATATTTATGTATTTCCTCTCAACACGACCATTTTGTTGAGGGGTACCAACACATGAAGTCTGAAACAAAATACCCTTCTCGTGATAAAATTGTAACAAGGGGGTGGTTGTTGTAAACTCCGTACCATTATCAGATCGTATGATTTTAACTACCTTATCATACTGAGTTTTGACCATAGCATAGAAATCTCTCAAAAAACCAGGAACTTCACTCTTTTCTTTAGATAAATAAACCCAAACAGCACGAGAGTGATCATCAACAATAGTCAGGAAGTAATGAGAGACAGAAGACGAAGACTGGATATAAGGTCCCCACAAATCACAATGAAGTAAACCAAACAAAACATCTGCTTTATTATCACTTAAAGGAAACACAATACGAGTTTGTTTTGCACGCAAACACACATCACATGAGTTTAACCATTTCTTTATTTTGCTATTCCTACTAGAAATAGAAACAGAGATAAATGCTGACTAGACGGATGCCCGAGCCGACGATTCAAAAGAAGAATGGACTCTGCATTAGTAGAATGAGATAGAATATGTTGTGTCATCGGCTGAAAGACATACACCCAATTCCGAAGATCACCAAGGCCAATCGCCATCCTCAACATGCGGTCCTGTATAACACAGTTGATCAGTAAAAGTCACTGTACAATGTGAATCAGTAATAAGCTGACCAACCGAAATCAAATTGCATTTAAGGTTATGAACATAAAGAATGTTCCGAAGTATTAAATCAGAACCCCAATGAACACTCCCTTGTAAAATAGCAGTGGTTTAAACACCATCTGGTAGACTAACAGGACAAGAAGGTATGTCTGAACGATCAAAAATATTATCTAATGTCCCGGTTATGTGATGTGAAGCACCACTGTCAATGAGCCAAATGCACTCCACTTTAGTATCCTTACCAAATAATTTTTCAGAAGCAGAAGAGAATTCCAGAAGAGTTAAAAGATGTTGCATCTGATCATTGGTAAAACCCGAAGGTGTTGTGCCACTGTTGGACTGGCGCGCGCTACTTTCCGTGTTACTATCAGACTAACACGGGGCTTGGGCAGCGTTAGCTGCTGCTGACGAGTTCTGGTTGTGCCCACCTAAAGCTCCCCCTCGACCTCGGCCACCCCTGCTCCATCCACGTCCTCGACCACCTTGAGGAAAACCAATTCGTTGATAATAATGGTCAATATCATGACCGATACGCCCACAATGGGTGCAAGAAAGTGGCACATGAGTAGTGGAATTAGGCTACGAGGTTGTCAAATTATAGGTAGCTTGAGTCGTGAAACTGACGGCTTCAGTCTTGTCATCCCGACCCCGAACTATATTGCGGTGTCGTTATTCCTGAGTTGCTAAAGAGAAAGCTTTATTAAGAGTAGAAAAAGGATCCATACTCAAGATCTGAGTGCGGAGAGGGCCATATTTAACATCATCAAGACCTAAAACAAAATCATGCGTCTTATCACGCTCAACCCGAGCACGCAATTTAATAGCAGCCGCACAAGTACAACCACAAGTCAAGTCCTCTGAACCATACAATTTATCCCATAAAGCCTTGAATTTATTATAATACGAAACAACATTCATGCCGTTTTGTCGAACCGAGGGATATTCAGATTTGAGTTGATTAAGACGAGGGCCATTGGTGATGGAATAACGCTCCTTTAAATCTGGCCACATCTCTTTAGCAATTTTATGTCAAGCAACACTAGGTTGAATAGATTCATCAACAAAATTAAACAACCATGAACATATAGTGGAATTATTGGCCTTCCAAGCAATAAAATCAGCATTTTTCTCATCCGTAGGTTTAATAATTTCATCATTAATAAAACCATATTTGTTTCTCCCTTCTAATGCATTAATAATGGTCTTTTCCCAAACATCATAATTTTCTCCATGCAACAAGTATGTAGTGAGAAAATTACCAGGGCCTTCCGAATGATGCAAATAATATATAGAAGAAACATCATGGATGAGTTGCAATTTCTTACCGTTCCCACCGTTAGCCATGAGAGAAAAGTTGAAATACCAACCGAAAACAAACCAAGAGAACAAACAAACTAAGGTGCTATCGTGCACTGACTTCAAGCAGTGCGCCTGGCCGGAGACAAGACTATAGTCGGCGGAGAAGAGTCGCACGAAAAACTAGAGCTCCGATGGAGATAAGAAATATATATATATATATGTTTTGAGGATCAAAAAACCATTGCCGTTGATACCAAGATAAACTTTATAAAAACTTATGAAACTGTGTGTTATTAACTTGCGAAAACGTGTACAATATATACTAATATCTAGACTTGGGGATCAAACCAACACCTAGAGTTAAGGAAACTAATATCAACAAGAATAGGAAAAACAAATCACCAAATCACTAATTTCCTAATAAAACAAATCACCAAATCACTAATTTCCTAATATAAAGTATTAACAATTCATGCGAAAAATATTAATTTTTCCCCTGAAAGTCTGAAATGTATTGGTTTTTCCTCTAAAAAGTATTTGTCTTCCCCTAAAAAGTAATATCTTTTACTTTAAAAAGTATATATTCTAAAAGTAATAAAACTAATATTAGTAGTCCCCTAAAAGTATTAGTTTTCCCCCAATAAATATTGTAGTTTCTCCGGAAACTATTAGTTTTTTCCGTAATTCCCCAGTACTATTATGGCCCTTCTCCACAACCTCTCCAAAACCAGCTTAATCATGAAAGAATTGTAGCGTGTAGATATTCCAATAATCAAACATAGATGTGGTCGCAGATGTAGTCACATCTACGATCACATGCAGTGGGAAAATAATAAAAGGAACAAGACACAAGATGTATAAATTTATCTACAAGCCAACAAACTTGTAGATGTGCCAGTGGGGCGAAATTTTTCACTAGTAAAACTGTTTGATTCCTTATACACTGAATACGAAAATCAACCACTTATCAAGAGTAGATTTAATACTTGTAATACAACTAATACAACAATAGACATGTATGTACTTCATTTATCACAATACATAAATCATATGGATAAAAACAAGCTAACAAACACAACGGCATATTGAATATAATCACTGGACTTCCTTAAGCTTGAATGATACTAATACTTTATCAACTCTCCTGTGTTTCTTGTATATCTCCTGTATCTTGTATGAGCTCGTCCTTCTCTCATTTATATGCATCCAAGAGCTTTCAAAGAATCCTAGTAAATATAGAAACTAGATATGCACAAATATATTGAAAGTATATCACTTATATTAGGAAACAAGATAAATATCCAAGAATCATAATATATCTATACCTTCTCCATATCAAATCTTTCCTACTTTAATTATAACTCAATCTCACCATAAGTCTAGAATGGCAAAACAATTTAGAACAAGATTCCTTATTTTGGGAAAATATTTAGGCATGTAAAATACACCCCAACAATCTCCCCCTTTTTGCTTTTCTGGACAAAACACACATCAAGCACAAAAATCAATGTGGTTGGAGGTGTTTAGTACGTTTTGTTGAAATTTGTGAATTTCTGAATTAAGTCATTTGTTGAAATTTCTTTTTTTGGTAATGTACAATAGTAACTCAGTCCTTTGTGTATTAGTTGTATGGCCGGTGTATGGTCGGCATATCATTTTTGTGGTTGGAGGTGTTTAGTATGTTGGTTGTTTTGTATTCAGTTTTATAGTCGCTGGCTTTGTAAGTTTGTGCTTTTAAAGTGTTACTTTATTGTTTCCGGCCGTGGTTCATTCCCATTACTAATTCTTTGGATGGTGCTTGAGAGTTCGATTCAAATACTGTTCGTTTGTATTTTAATGGGAAGCAAACAAAGCGTGTTATTATCCCAGTGGATTTCACATTTTCACAATTATTAGAATAAGTATATCTAGTCACAAAAATGAGTCGTGATGATTTTGAGATTGAGATGACTAGTTGACTGAGCTACCAATGTTAAAATTCATGACCACCTTGTCCGGTGATGGATGAAGATGATGTACAGTTATTAATGTTAAAATATAATATTATAATATTTGGATTCATTTTAGTTTTAATTCTTTTATGGTTGTAATTCCTAGTCCTTTTAGGTTTATATTTTCGTGTGAATATAGACAATTAGTTTTACACGAACAAACATGGATCCCCCTATGTTGTGGGTAAACAAGGCACAAGCGATTATCTCTCTCCCATCGCTCTCTTTACCATCAGTGTCATGTCCACCCTAACTCCCCTCTCCACCATCACTCCTCTTTAGTCTAACCACTACCTGTTCGAACACTCTTCTCTCTACATCATCATCATCATTCTTTTCATCAACCCTATATCCGATCTTCTTCATCAATGCTGTCAACATTGATATTAGCGTTGATATTTCCCTTAATCTTGTCTATTTTTTTTACAATGTTTCTCAATTTTACGGACGTCAACAAGCTATCTATTGATGCAACGGAACCTTGAGATCTCATGTGAAATGAAGCTTCACAATAGCCGTAATTAATTATCTATTTTTATATACTAATTATAACATGTTCTTAGAATTTTTAAATCACGGTACCATTTAGTATTATGATATGATTCGTTCTTTTGAGTGACACTCAAAGATATACAAATTCATGTACTCCTTTTACATAATTATTGTCTTGGATATCAGTGAATACAAAGATGGCAATGACAAAAACTCTTTTCACGCGGTATAACGGGCCCAAATTTGTTAGACAGATCTAAAAATCGATCCACTGGCGTCATTGTAATATTACAGATGTGATTTTTCTTTAAAGTGTTTTTTATTTAATTTCAAAAAAGATAATTAAGATAAAAATTGTAAGATGAATATGTTTAGTTGAACTTAATGTCGTTTTTGCCCCAACAATAACAATACATTTGTTTTTGTTAATGATATTGCTTCAAGTCTCAATCTATTCACGCATATGAGGTTTATTTGAGGTCTATGACTATTTTAGAGGTTTTAGGTAGGGGTATTCGTTTATTAATCAACTTTTCAATAATAATGGAGTGTTTTCCTCTACATTAAGGTAGACATTTGAAGATCTTTGAATATAAATATTTGTATAATTTGATTTAATATAGTTTGTTGTATGGTTATGTGTTTCTCTAGTCCATTTCTAGTTTATGGTATTAGAATATGAATTTTGTAAACTCATTGATATTGGGTGAAAATTGATATATGGATTTTAACCATGAGAGAGATGGATGCCTCCAAACTTGAGAAAGATGGATACAATTAAACTGCAAATCCCATTCACAATTTGTATATATCTTATTAAAACACGTGAACAATGCCAAACATACAAAATGATGCTTTTATTTTAAGGGCAAAATATAATACACCCCCTAAATTTGGTTATATGTCTTCTTTATCCACCTGAACTTGCCAATGTAACATTTACCCCCTCAATAGAAATAAAATT
This sequence comes from Rehmannia glutinosa, assembly GCA_016081115.2. Classification (NCBI taxonomy): domain Eukaryota; kingdom Viridiplantae; phylum Streptophyta; class Magnoliopsida; order Lamiales; family Orobanchaceae; genus Rehmannia; species Rehmannia glutinosa. The sequence goes on along the minus strand of CM071935.1, from coordinate 43,243,203 downwards.
TAATGTATAAACAAATTTTCCCTTGACAACAAATGTTTTAGCATATTTTAATAATATACTTCAATTTTGATTTTATGTTCTTTATATAAAATATTTTTTTAGCAAAAGCAATTTGTAACTCAATTTGTTCAAAATTTTAAAAAAAATTAACTGTATATGAGTATAACAAATATACAAAAAAATATTGAATATAGATATTTTGATTCCTTGAGTTCAATGTAAAAATAACTTTCAATTTTTATACTCTTTCAAATAATACGAATGAATATATTTTTGTATATTGAATATACATAGATATTTTTGTAAAAATATTTTCTACATTCAGTATTTTTTTATATTTGTTATACTCAGCTATTATGAAAATATTTCTAATATTTGAACTAGTTAAGTTACTAGTTGCTTTTTCTAAAAAATAATGTAAATAAAGATTATAAAATCAAAATTAAGGTACAATTAATAAAACATGCTAAAAATAATTGTTATTGAGGGTAATTTTGTCCACATACTTTGATTGAGGGGGTAGGTGTTACATTGGCAAGTATTGCGGGGTGTTTGGTACATTAGGTCAAGTTCAAGGGGGTATATTGTATTTTTCCCTTAATACTTGTCGTTAAGTTGTTCACTCTTCAATTGTAAAAAATTGTAAAATACGCAATGTAGGTGTTATAGACTGAGAAATCTGTTATTATTTGAATTATAGCACATGTAATAGTTTGGATGATAAAAATGTGATAAAATTGTGAATTAAGACGATTTTGTTGAAATTTATTTTTTTGGTAATATACAGCACTGACTCGGTCCTTTGTGTAGTCACTTGTATGGTCGGTATATCATTTGTGTGGTCGGAGGTGTTGAGTACATTGGTCGTTTGTATTCTGTTTTGTAGTCTTTTGCTTTGTAAATTTGTATTTTTTAGAGTGTTACTTTATTGTTTCACTTCGCGGTTCATTTTGATTACTAATTCTTTGTATGGTGCTTGAGAGTTCGATTCAAATACTCATCGTTGGTGTGTCAATGAGAAGTAAACAAAGCATGTTATTAACCCAACGGATTTTACATTTTCACAATTATTAGAATAAGGATATCTAGTCATAAAATGAGTCGTGAGGATTTTGGGACTGGGATGAATAGTTGGTTGAACTACCAATTTTAAGATCCATTACCACCTTGTCCAGTAATTTAGGTAATGGATGAAGATGGTGTACAATTATTAATGTTAAAATATAATATTAAAATATTAGGATTCCTTTAATTTTAGTCCTTTTATGATTGGGATTTCTAGTCCTTTTACGTTTAGATTTTTGTGTGAATATAAACAATTAGTTTTACACGACCAAACATTGACTCCCCTATGTTGTGGGTGAACAAAGCACAACCGATCATCTCTCTCTCCCATCACTCTTTCTACCATCAGTATCATGTCCACCATAACTTCTCTCTCCACCATCATTCTCCTTTGTAGTCTCACCACCACTTCTTCGAACAATCTTCTCTATATCATCATTCTTTTCATCAATCCTACGTCCGACCTTCTTTATCAGTGATGTGATCATTGATTTTTATCGTTGACATTTCCTTCAATCTAATCTATTTTTTTTACAATATTTCTCAATTTTACGGATATCAACAAACTATCGATTGATGCAACGGAACCTTGCAATCTCATGTGAATTTATATATACTAATTGTAAGCGGTTCCTAGAATTTTTATAAATCACGGTACCATTTATTATTATGATACGATTCGATCTTGCGACTGACACTCAAAGATATACGAATTCGTTTATACTTTCTTTATTATTTTCGACTTTGATATCAGTGAATACACATCTGCCAATATTAATAGCTCAAATCAAGTCAACTTGGGATATATCTGATCATGGGAAAAAATAATTACACTACTCCAAAGAACGTGGCTAATAAAATAAATTCCAATCTCGAGGTACTTCATTATTTATTATATATTGCAATCAGTGATTATTACACGTGGGCCAACTAATACCAACTCTGATATGGTTGGATATTTTGGTATATTTAACTCAAATAAAGAAAAATGTTTATCAAACGCTTAACATAATTAACTATGTTAATTCAATTATGAAACGCATACTTGAATTTCTAAAAAAGTAGTATATAGAAAAAGAATATTGCAATATTAGTTTCACAAGATTTCATTGATTGCAATTTTGGTCCCATAGATTCAAAATAGTCTTACTAGAATGGTTATGTTGCAAAATTAATTGAGTTAATTGCATCTATGGTGCCACATAATTTTCTTCATTACAATTTTAGTCTCACGTTTGCGCAATAGTTCCATAGGATTAAGATTGTTGCATAAGTAGTCCCGAGATCCTAAATTTAACATATTTGGTCCCATAATTTTCAAGGATTGCACCTTCGGTCCCAAAATATTTCATTTTATATTATACTCAATTTGCTTTAGATTGTTGACTCAATGGTATCAAACCCCAGGTTTATTAAGAACTTTTAGTTATATTTATTATATTTATGTAATTAACAATTGGTGAGAAAAATTTTCTTCGAGAATATGGATCTGGACAATTGTCGAAGATGTACAGCTTACAGGACATATCGTCAAATTTTGACAATGTATGCACAAGATCACAATGATAAGATAGCATATTGGAACAACCAATATGTTGAAAAGGAACTTGCGGAAGCCGATAGGGAAACCTTGAGACACTGCGAGAGACAAGCGGCATATTATATGGGTTTCTTCACAGTAAACCAGATATTATATATCGACCTGATGAACCGACAGGAAGCGGTCCATGAAAATGCCCATTAGAATCATGATTCCTGATGGTGTACCAGAATGGAACGAGATACTTCCAGATACATCTAAGATTTCAAAAGATCTTAGAGAAATCCAGAAGACGGTGCAGAATTATGGCAACTGCCATATTCATCTCCCAGCACAAGTTCATCAGATCCAAAGCCAAATAGAGACGAGGGTGAAATATCAGAAGGAAACTCTTGAAATCCTTCATGATATTTAAAAACGAGTAAAGAACCTGAAGGACAGACCAAGTTCATCCTGAGGAAAGAAACGTATTGATTTCAGAACAGTACCCTATTTACATCAAAAGGGAAAATCTGTCACAAACTAAAAAGTGATATATATGGAAAAAATGAATCTTAAAGATCTACATGACCTTGCAGAATCCTTCGCAGGATTAGGAATTGTAGATTTAAAGATGAACGCAGTAGATGGATCAACTTTGGTCACCTATGACCCACAAGGTAGACCAATTCCACCACCGCCACCAGTAAATCCCAACGTCGCAGAAAGTGCGGGTTCAAATGGAATCCAGGACGAGAGAATGCATCACGTTGGAGATTTCACCACAGGGAGTGAACCACTTTTAGGAACAGGAGCTCGACCACCTCTTACAGGAACTCAACTACCTTCTAGAAGGCCAAATGTTTATCAGACGCCTTATGAAAGATCGCATCTTGACCCGATACATCCATATATATGAGTTGATGTTAAATTTGGATATCCCAGATTTCAAAATACGAGAAGTCCTTATTGATGAATGGGCATCAGCGATAAGGATTGCAGCAGGTACCCTCAATCTTAAGAAAGAAGGATTCATTTTACTTCTTGAAATGAGTCTTAAAGGATCCGTAAGGATTGAATGGGATATGACCAAAGCACATATAAAAAGCGCGGTCCCAGCTGGAGAATCATTAAAAGAAATTGTCGAAGATGTGACAAAATTATTCAAAATCCATTTTATCGGCACATGCTACTTTGAGGGATTAGAAGAAAAAAAAAGAAATTAGATATAAACAAGCCATCTACAGCCTCGAGTTACATGATATTTGTCATATTGACGAATATATCAAGTTGTTCACTGAGTACCGGTGGAAATCCAAAGTGGGAGACAAAGAAGCTTCACAGCTATTCTTTGCAAAAATTCTGAGTCCTTTGAGAGAAATGCTTATCAGGGAATATAAGGATGCAGCTGATTTGGATACAGTGGCTAGAAGGATGTCTTTCCTAAAAGACAAGCTATCTGAATGGTGCTATCAGGCAGCACTATACCGGAATTACAAGAGATTACGTGGAATTAACAAAGCAGTTCCTCTATGTTGCGTAGACGATGATATCCCAACAGTGGTGGCAAGTCAACCACGGCTGCATAAGAAGAAGAAGGAGAGAAGCCATCCATACCATCGGAGAAGCAGCAGCAAAAGAAGTAGGTCTTCATGGAGACCCAGAAGGTTTTGGTCCAAACAAAAGGCCTGATGTTACAAATCAGGGCAAAAGACCAGCATCAAGCAGGAATAGAGCCTCTTCATCAGGTTCTAATCAAGGGAGTACCAGCAGATCTTCAGGACGAAGAACTTTCAGACGAGCTCACACTAGGGCTAATGAAAGTTTTAAATACTGTAATTGTTGGACGTGCGGAGTAAGAGAGCATATTTCAACAAATTGCCCAGAGAACCAGAAACGAGGAGTCAGACAGTTCGAAGCAACACCAGAATTCGAAGAAGCTGTCTATTATTAAGATTTGATCCAAGTGTATCAATATGAGGATTTACCCTCAGATGAAAGCATCTATGAAGAAGAGATCTATTCTGACGATGAAAGTGAATCCAGTTCAGAATCGAAGTGAAGAAGAATTTCTTCAACAGACAGTTCGGGAGGATATGTTAGGATTCCTCTCTCACACTACGGTTTGTCATAAGATTCTTATGAGAATTATGAAGGAAAATCCAAAGCTTCAGATATACGATAGTTTTACAATTGGAGATATAGAAAAGGCATTGGATAAGATCGGGTTTCGTAACAGAAAACACAAAATTATCCACAGAGTAACTACTGGAGAATTTGTAATTCCAATGGAATTCACCGGTAACCAGATCGAGATGCAATTGGTCCCTTATCGAGAAGTCCAGGAGATCAAAAGCAAAGTCAAGAGAGAAGTTGCAAGTACACTCTCGTGGATTCACATCGGAGCCATAAGAGTAATTATTAAAGCAACATTCAAAGAGTAATGATTCGATCTTTTGAGTGACACTCAAAGATATACGAATTCATGTACTATTTTCATATAATTATTGTCTTTGATATCAGTGAATACACAAATGGCAATGACAAAAACTCTTGTCACGTGGTCTAACCGGCCAAAATCCATTAGACAGATCTAAAAATCGACCCACTGGCGTCATTGTAATATTACAGATGTGATTTTTCTTTAATTTTTTTATTTAATTTAAAAGAATTAATTAAGATAAAAATTGTAAGATGAATATGTTTAGTTGAACTTAACATCATATTAATGAAATGTCGTTTTTGCCCCCAACAATAACAATACATTTGTTTTTGTTAATGATATTGCTTCAAGTCTCAATCTATTCACGCAGATGAGGTTTATTTGAGGTCTGTGATTATTTTAGAGGTTTTAGGTAGGGGTATTCATTTATTAATCAACTTTTCAATAATAATAGAGTGTTTTCCTCTACATTAAGGTAGACATTTAATTTGAAGATCTTTGAAAATAAATATTTGTATAATTTGATTTAATATAGTTGTTGTATGGTTACGTGTTTCTCTAGTCCATTTCTAGTTTATGGTATTAGATAATGAATTTTGTAAACTCATTGATATTGGGTAAAAATTGATATATGGATTTTAACCATGAGAGAGATGGATGCCTCCAAACTTGAGAAAGATGGGTACGACTAAACTACAAATCCCATTCACGATTTGTATATATCTTATTAAAACACGAGAAGAACGCAAAACATACAAAATGATGCTTTTATTTGATGGGAAAAACATAATACACTCCCTAAATTTGGTTCTATATCTCATTTACCCGCCTGAACTTGCCAATGTAACATTTACCCCCTCAATCAAAATAAAATTTAATGTATAGACAAATTTGCCCTTAATAAAAGATGTTTTAGCGTATTTTAATAATTTACTTCAATTTTGATTTTATGTTCTTTATATAAAATATTTTTTTAGCAAAAGCAATTTGTAACTCAATTAGTTCAAAATTTTATATATTTTTAATTATATATGAGTATAACAAATATACAAAAATATTGAATATAGATATTTTGATTACTTGAGTTCAATGTAAGAATAACTTTCAATTTTTATGCTCTTTCAAATAATACGAATGAATATTTTTGTATACGGAATATACATAGATATTTTTGTAAAAATATATTCTACATTCAATATTTTTGTATATTTGTTATACACATCTATTATGAAAATATTTCTAATATTTGAACTAGTTAAGTTACTTGTTGCTTTTTCTAAAACAAATAATGTAAATAAAGAATATAAAATCAAAATTAAGGTACAGTTAATAAAACATGCTAAAAATAATTGTTATTGAGGGTAATTTTGTCTACATACTTTGATTGAGGTGGATAGGTGTTACATTGGCAAGTTTAGCGGAGTGTTTGGTACAATAGGTCAAGTTCAAGGAGCTATATTGTATTTTTTCCCTTAATATTTGTCATTAAGTTGTTCATTCTTCAATAGTAAAAAATTGTAAAATAGGCAATGTAGGTGTTATAGACTGAGAAATCTATAATTATTTGAATTGTAGCACATGAAATAGTTTGGATGCTAAAAATGTGATGAAATTGTGAAATAAGACGATTTTGTTGAATTTATTTTTTTGGTAATGTACAGCACTGACTCGGTCATCTGTATAGTCACTTGTACGGTCGGTATATCATCTGTGTGGTCGGAGGTGTTGAGTACATTGGCCGTTTGTATTATGTTTTGTAGTCCTTTGCTTAGTAAATTTGTGTTTTTTAGAATGTTACTATATTGTTTCACTTCGCGGTTTATTTTGATTACTAATTCTTTGGATGGTGCTTGAGAGTTCGATTCAAATACTCGTCACTGGTGTGTCTATGGGAAGTGAACAAAACATGTTATTATCCCAATGGATTTTACGTTTTCACAATTATTAGAAAAATGATATCTAGTCACTAAAATTAGTCGTGATGATTTTGGGACTGAGATGAATAGTTGGTTGAACTACCAATTTTAAGATTCATTACCACCTTGTCCAGTAATTAAGGTAATGGATGAAGATGGTGTACAGATATTAATGTTAAAATATAATATTATATGGCAAAAACTTGTATAGGACCGTCTTACGGATCCTATTCCATAAAACGGATCCCAAGCCGCCCGACCCGCCCACGATCCGCGACCCGTCTGGATATAAAAAAAAATTAAATTGCACCTAAGACCCCTAACACGCTGGGCCCAATAGACCCAACCCAAGTCTCACGTGCCCGCCCGCCCAAGACGCCTGGATGGGCTAAGATGGCTGGATCCGCTTAATCAAGAAATTAACAAATTTGCACCATCTGGGAATTGAACCCGGGTCTGTACCAAGGCATGGTACTGTTCTACCGCTAGACCACTGGTGCTTGTTGTGTATATTTAGTATAACCATGAGTATAAATCATGGTTGCAGAAATCGCTAGGCGCTAGTCGGGAGGTTGACCAGCGCCTAGACCGCCTAGGCGGCCGCCTAGGAATAAGACTATTTTTTTATTTTTTTTTATTTTTGGCCGATTTTTGGTTGATTTTTCCCGCCTAGACCGCCTAGCCCGCCTAGTCGGGCGCCTAGCTCCGCTTTAGTGCCGCCTAGCCCAATTTTTTGCCAAAACAATTTTTTGTGAGATTTGGGCAAAATCGGATCGGCCTAGGGGCGCCTAGCGCCTAGGCGGCCGCCTAGGCCAATTTTTACAACACTGGTATAAATATGAATCAATATTGTAAAAAGCGCTAGGTGCTCGCTAGGCGGCAAACTGGGGCTTAGTGCCTAGGCGGAGCCTAGGCGGGGTTAGGCGGGACCTGGGCGGGATTAGGCGGGCCTAATCGGAAACAAAATCGTAGGTGGACACGGGGGGCCTAGCGCCTAGGCGGGGATTAATCGGGTCTAGGCGGAGATTTTTACAACAGAGATATGAATATAAAGCTTCATTATCATCCCTTCATTTTAAATATTTAAATTCTCTGAATAGGAAGTGATACTTTATCCGAAAATAGTGGTACTTTTGAGTAATAAATATGATACTTTTAAGGTGAAAATTAATACTTTAATTTTACATATTCAAAAAATAAGATTTTTTGATATATTCATTCTAGTCTCATAGCTATTGTTTTTTACGTTGAAAAACTGATACTTGTAATGGAAATAGTTATACATTTCATATTAAATATGATACATTTATGATGGACAATGACATTTTAAAATTTTAAGTTCTCTGAATAAAATGTAATACTTTATCCGAAAAGAGTGATACTTTTGAGTAAGAAATATGATACTTTTAAGGTGAACAATATTAAAAAAAAAAATTTTTTTGATGTACTCATTCTAGTCTCATAGCAAATGTTTTTTACCATTGAAAAACTAATACTTGTGCTGGAAATAGTGATACTTTTGATGTTAAATGTGATACATTTGTGATACTTCAATCTAATGATTTTCTAATATGCGACTGTATTAAAAAAAAACATGATACTTTATCTCAAAAAATGGATACTTTTACTCATAAAAGTGGTACTTTTAACTCTGTAAAATTTATTTTTCTTTTTTCACTGTACTGAATTAATACTTCGTGATTTATTTACAAAAACATGATACTTTATTTCAAAAATAGATACTTTTACTCATAAAAGTGTTACTTTAGCTCTGTCTTATTTATTTTTCCTTCGTGATTTAAAGTATCGTGTTTTTTTATATAGTCACAAATTAGAAATGAAGGAAAGAAGAAAAAATAAAAAATAAATATGATATAGTTAAAGTAACACTTTTATAAGTAAAAGTATCCGTTTGCTGAGATAAAGTATAAGATTTCTTAATACAGTTACAAACTAGGAACAAAAAAAGAGGAAAAATAAAAAATAAATATGATGTAGTTAAAGTAACACTTTTATAAGTATCCATTTATTGAGATAATGTATCATATTTTTTTAATAGACTTGGGTTCGATTCTTAGCCTTTACATTTATAGGGGTTTTTAATTTTTTTTATTACAGGCGTATTTATGAATGGGTTTATATATATTGTTATACTAAAATTGCACAATAAGTACTAGTGGTATAGTGGTAGAACACCACCTTAAGTCTATTAAGGTTGCAGGTTCAATTCTGCTGTGGAGCAGTTTTTTTTTTTTTAAATAAGAGATGTGGGCTGGTGGGCTGGGGCTGGGGCGCGGGTTGGGCTGGGGGATCCGTCTTACGGAATAGGATCCGTAAGACGGTCTTACAGGAGACCTACTCATATTATAGGATTCCTTTAGTTTTAGTCCTTTTATGATTGAGATTTCTAGTCCTTTTACGTTTAGATTTTCGTGTGAATATAGACAATTAGTTTTACACGATCAAACATTGGCCCCCCTATGTTGTGGGTGAACAAGGCACGATCGATCATCTCTCTCTCTCATCACTCTTTCTACCATCAGTGTCATGTCCACCCTTACTCCCTTCTCCACCATCATTCTCCTCTTTAGTCTCACCACTACCTGTTCGAACAATCTTCTCTATAGTATTATTCTATTCTCAGTGCTGTGATCATTGATTTTAGAGTTGACATTTCCTTCAATCTTATCTATTTTTTTTTACAATGTTTCTCAATTTTACGGACATCAACAAGCTATCGATTGATGCAACGGAACTAATTGTCTATTTATATATACATTGCTTCTCAATTTTACAATGTTTCTCAATTTTACGGACATCATGTGAAAAGAAGCTTCACAATAGGCGCAATTAATTGTCTATTTATATATACTAAGTGTAACCGGTTCCTAGAATTTTTATAAATCACGGTACCATTTATTATTATGATACGATTCGATCTTGCGACTGACACTCAAAGATATACGAATTCGTTTAGACTTTTTTTATTATTTTCGTCTTTTTTTTTTTTTTTTTTTTTTGATAACGGGGGAACCCGCAGCCGCTACTCTTTGAGTGCGCTCTGGATAAACCCTCGGGCCGGATATACGCAACTACGAATTCAACCAGTTTAAACCACACTGGCAGACCAAGATTATTTTCGTCTTTGGTATAAGTGAATACACATCTGCCAATATTAATTGCTCAAATCAAGTCAACTTGGGATATATCTGATCATGGGTAAAAATAATTACACTACTCCAAAGAAAGTGGCTAATAAAATAAATTCCAATCTCGAGGTACTTCATTATTTATTATATATTGCAATCAGTGATTATTACACATGGGCCAACTAATACCAACTTTGATATGGTTGGATATTTTGGTATATTTAACTCAAATAAAGGAAAATGTTCATCAAACGCTTAACATAAATTAACTATGTTAATTCAATTATGAAACGCATAATTTCTAAAAAAGTAGTATATGGAAAAAGAAATTGCAATATTAGTTCCACAAGATTTTATTGATTGCAATTTTGGTCCCATGAATTCAAAATAGTCCTACTAGAATGGTTCTGTTGCAAAATTAATCCCACCTCAACTTTTCCGTTAATTTCTTTTGCAATTTTGGTCCTGTCATTATTTTTTTTACAATTGGGACTAAAACTGCAACTATTCCGATTCTATGAGACCAAAAGTGCAATTATCGACCCAAATCAAACATTAAAATAGATTAATCTAAACTAATTTTTTTTATTTGTTGTCATTTGAATTTTTATTTAATTTCAAAAGAATTAATTAAGATAAAAATGATAAGATCAATATGTTTAGTTGAACTTCACATCATATTACAAATGTGATTTTCCTTTAAATATTTTTTTTTTTTTATCTTTGTGCAGTTTATAGTATAGTACGATTACTATTTTAATTTTCATGTGTATGTTCGGCCATAAAAAAAATTGTAAAACGATTTAAAATAACTTTTTTTCTTTATTAACTGGAAAAATTTGTAAAATTAGTCATGTAATTGATAGGTGGTTGCAAAATTACGCAAAATGCACGGTTTGCAAATTATTCCTATAATTTTATAAAAAACTAAATTTTTTTACCGAATTACACGTGTCCCTCATGTGATTGAAATCCCGTGAAAATTTTTAATTTATGGAGAAATTAGGAACATAGTGATTTCCATATAGCTATGAGGCTATTTTACTTTGCAAGACCTTTATACGACCGTCTTTTTGTTTTAACAATTCCGCTTACTATTTGTTTTGTAAAAATCTTTTTACTAGAGTATGAGGCACACCAAATAAGGTCAAATATATGAAGTGAGTGGGTAAAGTTGCTCATACCCGCCAGACACAAGTATGAGTAGGGACAAATTCTAGGTCATTTATAATCTTAGAGGGTCAAGTCACGATTTGAGTAAACATCAAAATCAACATCTTCTAACAACGCTCTTCTTTAAGATTGCGTTTGCACTATCATAAATTTTTTTAAACATTAAGATTATGAATAATATAGCACAAATATACTTAATAAATATTTGATATTTTTTTTATAAAATTTTGCATTTACTATACCTGGAGATCAAATCCCAATGGAGTACTTTAAAAAAAATTAGATTATCATGGGACATTAAGAAAACCTATGGGACCATACTTGCAAACAATGAGACTAAACTTGCAATGTCCAACTATTATGGAACCACTACTGCAATGTTTGTCAACATCTTAACTTTACATGATGCTCTCTGTTAGATTTTTAATGGCCATGGTACGAAAAATTCAATTTCAGATTCTTATGGGACTATGTTTGTATAAAAAGAAAATTTTGGGACCAAAAATACAAACTGTGGGACTAAAATCGCAACGTCCTGTCAAGTTTAAAGAAAATTAATATATTGTGAAAAATATTTATTAATCACTTAATTATGATTGCCAACTGTTAAGAAGTATTATCTTTTACTTTAAATTTAAAGTATATGCTCTAAAAGTAATAAAACTAATATTAGTAGCCCGTAAAAATATTAGTTTTCTCCCAATAAGTATTGTAGTTTCTCTGAAAACTATTAGTTTTTTCCGTAATTCGCCAGTATCATTAGACCCTTCTCCAACTCCTCTCCAAAACTAGCTTAATCTCATTTTCTCCACTTCTTTCCTCATCTCCAATGCCGCATGGAATTTAAGAAAAAACGCAACAAAGAAGAAAACCCACAAACCAAACTGGTTAATTAAAACTCAATACAACCTCATTCCCTACTTTGAAACCATCATCCTCAGAGACACCAATTTCAGAATCCTCACCAAAACAAAGGAATAACGCTCCAAATAGCCCCTCCAAGTCCTCTGCCTCGAAGATGCTGGAAAACACCACTAGCAGCTCGGTTTCCCTAAGGTCGTAAAGTTCTGAAATCCATTTCGGCCTCTTGCCAGAATTATATATGACGTAAATCTGGAGGCTGTGCTTCGAGAAATACAGAAAAAAGAAGTTTTCCTTTTTTTTTCCTGGGTTGGATAATAGCATATGGTTTGAGTTAGGTGGATCTATGTGACAGATTTACGAGAGACCTACTCTTTTTATTATTATATGATTCGATCTTATGAGTGACAATCAAAAGATATACGAATTCATATACTCTTTTTATATACTTATTGTCTTTGATATCAATAATTACACATATACTACCACGAGCTTCTAGCTCAAGTGATATCGCTCATTCTTTGTAAGAGTATTGACCAGAGTTTGAATTATGTATCTTTCAGTTTCTTTGAAATTTATCCACTCACCTCCAACCATTATTTCCAACTTATTGAAAAATCATTACTCATCTGTTAATATTAATATAGCTCAAATCAAGTCAACTTGGGATATTGCAGTCAGTGATTATTAATTTATTACAAATGGGCAAACTAATACCAACTTTGATATGGTTTGATTTGTTAGTATATTTAACTTAAATAAAAAAAACTGCTTGTGAAACGCTAAACATAAATTAACTATGGCAATTCAATTAAGAAACGTATAGTTGACTTTCTTAAAAAGTAGTATATATATGGAAACATCTGTGACAAGTTGATTTAAAGAAAACTAATATATTGTGAAAGATATTTATTAGTCACATTTAATTATGATTTCCCAACTGTTGCCCATTACTTATTTTAGTATGGCAACAATGCATTTTTTTTTTGGGATTATTAGAAAACTACCTGTAACAACCCAGTTTTTTTTTAAATATAACCGATTCAATAAAAAAGCTTTATAAGAACATATTTTATAAAACATAACCTACAATTAAAATTGGTATCCAAATAAACGGAAGCACTTCTACCCATACAAAATGTTTATCTTTTCAAAAATAAAATACTAACTATCTACAGTATTTCAAAATCATTAACAGAAAAAATACTTTTAAAGTTTTCAATTTAAACAAAATTTATTGACTTCACATCCACCGCCCCCAATCCTCGCTCAGGTACCTCAACCTGAAAATTATAAATATGGGTGAGCATTCAACTCGCTCAATGAGGACACATTTGCCAAAATTAAATACAACAAATAGGCATATTCATAAATATTCAACATATATTTTTTCCTCAGTAATTTTCCTCTGACTGGTCAGTTAATTTATAGCACGGTGGGTACATCCCGATGATACTTTTGATCCCGGACCTATTTACGTTCCCTGACTAATATGATTTTCATGATCATAGCACTGCGGGCTACCCCGATGATACTTTTGATCCCAGACTTATTTACGGTCCCTGACTAATATGATTTTCTCTTTCCAAGTTGCACATAAACGAAAACACATATATGAAACATTTAATAATGACAAATAATACTTGAATAGAAATATCACCACCTCTAAATAATAGTTGCCTTAATGCAATAATGAGAGCTTGACGATTGTTATATCGTAAATTCTAGATCTCGAAATTTTCGTCGTTGTCTATTATGAAAATAGAATAATTTATCTTAAAATATACATAATCTTAAAAAATAAGAGTAGTATAAGTATATTATGAATCTTATACATATATCTTGGTAAAATATTTTATAAGAATTTTATACATTATGTAAATATTGAGAAAAATATTATTAATTTAAAAATATTACAAATATATATAGCAATCTTTTAACTAAAACAAAATTTGAAGGCTTTTATGACATGAATCAAGAATTTATAATTAAAATTAATACTAAAATATATAAATTAATAATAATGTCACACACATTTATATATATATATATATATATAATATTTATATAAACTAACACTTACAACATCACACGCACACACACATACACATACACTACAATAACAATAAATAAACTAATGAACACACACTCTAATATTTTTGGTTTAATTATCATAAAATATAAAATTTAGAATCTTCACCTTTTCTTTTTCGTATCAAACGTTTCCAGTAGAATAAGGTTATATATATACTTAATAGATAATTAAGTTGAGGATTAATTAATGTAAGTATAAATTAAGTTAAGTATTTATTATGGTAAGTTTTAATTAAGTTTTTAATAAGGTAAGATTTAACTAAATTCAAATCATGTAGATATTAATTAAGTTAAATTAATGTACTTTTTTTCTAAATAGAATTTCTTCTTCTTATGTTATTGAATTAATAAAAGTAATCATGTAATTAAGAAAATATATATATAAATTAGGAATTTACTATACTATACTTATATATATACATATATATTTATTGTTTATACTAAAATACTATTAATAATATTATTATAAATGGGTGGTTATTACAAACTCTCCCGCTTAGAAAAATTTCGCCCTCGAAATTTAAGTTACTAACCTCGCTTAAGATATTCAGAGTATTTAGCTATGATCTCATCCTCTGCAATCCTTTCTATCGACTGAAAGAATATGCTTCTAACACACAAACTTGTAATGTGAGTGATTCTATATTAATTGTGCGTTATTATCTCAAACCTCTCATATATCATAGATTTTAGAATGTGAAATTGTAATGTAATAAAAATTCATGTAAAATCATGATAATTATCCATGACAATTGCATCATTGAATGACATGTAGATTAACAGAAACTCGTACCTTATTGGAGCCGGCGAGCGATGTAGAGGTCGATGACTTGCAGTGACTATTTCTTTAAATTTTACCTTTTTTTTATAAGAAAAATTCTTTTAATATTTTTTGAACTAGCCTTCAGGAAAGCAGATTGACTCTGATACCATTTGTAACGACCCAATTTTTTTAAAAATATAACTGATTCAATAAAAGATCTATATCAAAACATATTTTATAAAACATAACCTACAATTAAAATTTGTATCCAAATAAACGGAAATACTTCTACCTATACAAAATGTTTATCCTTCCAAAAATAAAATACTAACTATCAACAGTATTTCAAAATCATTAATAGAAAAAGTACTCCTAAAGTTTTTAATTTAAATAAAATTTATTGACTTCACATCCACCGCCCCCAATCTTGGCTCGGGTTCCTCAACTTGAAAAGTTTTAATAAATATGTGGTGAGTTTTCAACTCGCTCAGTGAGGACACGTTTGTCAAAATTAAATACAACATATAAGCATATTCGTAAATATTCAATATGTAATTTTTCCCTGTAATTTTCCTCTGACTGGCCAGTCACTTTATAGCACTGCGGGTACACCCTAAAGATACTTCTGATCCCGAACCTTCTTACAGCCCCTGATTAACATAATGTTCCTGATCATAGCACTGCGGGCTACCCCGATGATACTTTTGATCCCAAACCTATTTACGATCACTGACTAACATGATTTCATCTTTCCACGTTGCACATAAATGAAAACACATATATAAAAATTTAATAATGACAAATAATACTTGAATATAAATATCCCCACCTCTAAATAATAGTTGCCTTGATGCATATAATGAGAGCTTGATGATTGGTATGTCGTAAATTCTAGATCTCTAAATTTTCGTCGTTCTCTATTGTGAAAATAGAATAATTTATCTTAAAATATACAAAATCTTAAACAATAAGAGTAGTAAGCATATTATGAATCTTATACATATATCTTGGTAAAATATCTTATAAGAATATTATATATTATATAAATATTGAGAAAAAATTATAAATTTAATACTATTACAAATATACATAGCAATCTTTTTCCTAAAACAAAATTTGAAGGCTTTTATGATATGAATCAAGAATTTATAATTAAAATTAATACTAAAATATATATATTAATAATTAATGTCACACACATTTATATATATATATATATATATAAACCAATGAAAACACACTCTAATATTTTTTATTTAATTAGCATAAAATATAAAATTCATAATCTTCAATTTTTCTTTTTCGTGTCAAACTTTTCAAGTAGAATATGGTTACATATACTTAATAGATAATTAAGTTGAGAATTAATTATGTAAGTATAAATTAAGTTAAGTATTTATTATGGTAAGTTTTAATTAAGTTTTTAATAATTTAAGCTTTAACTAAATTCAAATCAATGTAGATATTAATTAAGTTAAATTACTTTGTTTTTTCTAAAAGATGTTCTTCTTATTATGTTATTGAAATAATAAAAGTAATCATCTAATTAAGAAAATATAAATATAAATTAGGAATTTATTATACTATACTTATATATATAATTATTATTTATGCTAAAATACTATTAATAATATTATTATTAGTGCGTGGTTATTACACTATCATCCTTAAAACAAATTTTAAAAAATGTAACCCAACTTAAAACCTTATAATTATACCATCCACCCATTGTGAAATGATCAAAATACCCATTTGCTCAAAATATTTTAATTTTTATTACCAGCATTTTCCCTCCTCAGATGAGCTGCAACAGAACAAGGTTGACCCCGAATGCTCTTCCTATCAAGCAAAATCCTGGAGACCTCCTTTCCCTTCTGAAATTTTGTCGTTTTATGACCAATGTTGATGACGAAGGGAGCAACTCAGGCATGGTTGAAGATGGAGAGTCGAGCAGAGCAACAGTCCGAATTGGGATTGTTTCCTCTCACATAAACTTCTCAGCCTTTTATAGTGGTAGTTCAAAAATATGTCCATTGAAGAGATAGACATACTTTCAAACTCCACTTCATGGTCGTTGACTTGTCTTGTTATGCAACAGTTGATGTTGACCCAACCTCGGTTTAATGCTCTACAGGTTGCCTGAAACACAACAGGTGTTCTGTGAACATCATATTGGTTCCCAACCTTTTGCATTCTTTCAGCAAAACTGCTTTAAAGTTGCAGTATGTCTTCTTTCCACTTTGAGTAATTCCTTGACTTTGCTTTCCAATGGACTTATTCAGCTTTCTTCGAATCCTTTTGCTTCTATACCCCTTTATAAGTCTTCTCCACACATTTGGGAGTGACAAGGACAACTTTTTGGTACTTGACTGAAACTTCTCTTTGACACTCAGCTACAAAACAGCTGAATCTTTACTCCGATCTTCAGCCAACTTCTGCAATCTTCAACTTGGCTATTTGACTTAGCTTATATATCATATCTATTACATAGTTTAATTTACAACAGAAAATGGGGTGCCAACTTTTCTAATCTAAGATTTACATAGCATCATCAAAATCTATACAATAAATTTTCCCAACAATTTCCCTCTTTTTGATGATGCCAAAACTTAAAATAAAAATACAACGCAAAAAGTGCTTAAGAAAAGAATGATTGTGTGAATGTATCATTTTATTGATCACATCATTATGCACTTTATAATGCACATACAATATACAAAGTACTTATAGTGTATTTGCGTATGTACAATCATGTAATAATATAACAAAAATTTCTTTGCAACTGATTCATCGTCTCTGCTACTTCCTCATCCTTTCTTCTTCTTCATCCTCCTCTCTTTTTATATCTTCAGCCTCCTTCCTCTTCTTCTTTTCATAATTTCTCTTCTGCCTTTCATCTTACCTTCTTCTCCCCTTATACTCTCTATCTTGTCTGACATTATCTTCTTCATATTTCTTCGCAAGCTCATCACTACGCCTGGTAACTTCTCTATTGGCAAGTTCTCTATAGCCCATCCAATATAGATGGTCCTTGTTGATGGGATCAACATACATCACATCTTTAGGCCATATTAGCGGAGTACATCTGCCTCTTCCACTAGACCTTCTATCTCGACCTCTTCCCCTACCAGAGTCAGCTCTTTTGGGAGTGCACTGACTGGGCTGAGCCCTCGTAGTCTGCTAACTGCTTGACTGAGTCGGCTGCTTCTTGGCCATATTCACAACTTCTAAACCCTTATCCCAGTACAAATCCCATGCATCTTGTAGATTCATCCCCTTAAAATATCATTCTAACTTGAGAGTTTTATACTTCTCAAGTGATCTTTCAACTAAGTTTGCTGGGGGATTGGAATCTTCAGTCGAGTCCTGGAGCTTCCCTGCTGGTGGACCTTGGAACTTGCACTACAAGAAATTTGATTTTTAATGACAAAAAACTAATGAGGGTATGAAAATTTCCTCATTAAAAGTATTATCCTGATTCTTTCAATGAGGGTAAAAATATTCTCTCACTAAAAGAGTTACTTATTAATGAGGAACACTAAGTCCCCTATCTACTGGTTATTATTCCTCTCATTATTTGTATGAACAAGGAGTTTCCCCTCATTATTGCTATTGCAATATAGGCGCCTATAATCCCCACCAAATAAGTAGAGATGGCAACGGGGTGGGTTTGGGGCGGGTTTGGCCAAATCCGGGACCCGCCCCGCCAAGGAGAAGTAAGACCCAGGACCCGCCCCGCCTCGCCTCAAAACCCGCCGGGGCAGGTCTAAACCCGCTAGACCCGCCAAATATATTTTTTAAATTATAATAATTTATATTTTTCTATTTGTGGCTAAATTTTCAAAAGTAATCAAATGCCAATAGATTAAAAAATAAATAAATATAATTATACAACTTATTATAACTATTTTTTTTAGAATTGGCTACTATTAAGATTTTTTTTAAAAACAAATACTATTAGTATACTACATAGTACTCAAGTAATACTTAAAATAAATATTCAAAGTAGAATATTACAAGAATTATATTAGTAAATTAAACTTTAAAAGTAAATAATATTATAATAGTACTCAACTAATATTTTTAAACATATAACACTCAAATTTAAAAGTAAATAATGCAAAAATATTTTAATATATATTTAAAATTAATAAAAATTAACATGCGGGGGTCCTGGGGGTCCTATAGGACCGGGACCCGCCTTTAATTTGGACGAATTTTTTTTTAACCTTAGACTTAGACCCGCCCCTGACCCATTTATCCGGGTCTAGACCCGCCCCATCGGGGCGGGTTTAATGCGGGGGCGGGTTTTGACCCGCCCCATTGCCACCCCTACAAATAAGTTAAATTGTTATTGTGAAAAAATACGACAAAACCCAGAAAATTCCTATTTTTCTCCCCGTAAATTGAAAACTATCATCTTTCTAGAATACCTATCACTAGAGAAACCCTTCTCGCCGGAGTTGGTGACCTGAAAAGAGTTCCTCTGTGCCGACAATTGGGGTTCCAGCAGTTGATAGCAAAGGCTAGAAGAAGTTCCGTCCATGTTCCCTAGGCGGCCGTGGAAGGGGAAATGTCGTTCTCTGGTTTGTTCATGAGAAGAGGGATTCTAAATCTAATGGAATTGATCCAGGGGGTATTGTGCAGTCGTACAATTCGAATTTTCCAATATTGAGGTTTTCTCCTTTTCCTCAATAAATTATTTTTCTTGTCTTTGCTATTTCACATTCTGATCCCTAATTTGGGAATTAATTGTGACATCCAATTTGGCTTAATACTTCTCTTCAATTTATTCAATCAATTTTTGAAAATCATGGGTTGGTATTATAAGATGTCTTGGGTTGGTATTTGTTGCAAAGAAGTATGTCTCGACACCGGATGATTGTAGGCGGTGAAGATGTCGACACCGGCGAGGAAGCGATTGATGAGGGATTTCAAGTGGTTTACAGCAAGACCCTCCAGCTGGCATCAACGGTGCCCCATATGACAACAACATTATGCTCAAGAATGCGGTTATATTCGGCTATGTTATGTGAACTAATAATTGTGGTGGTTGCCGCTGGTGAAATGATTGAACCTTCTGTTTTTGCTAAAATATTTGATTTATTGGAATTGCAGTCCAGATGATACTCCTTGGGATGGAGGTGAGTAGATTCTTCACTTGAGTTTAGTTTACTTTAATTTCATGGTGACGAATGTGGGAGTTAGGACATCGTTGTATCTATGTGGATATCATCTGCCCTTTTCAATCTTATTTCAATAGGGTAACATATAATGGGCTAGTTTCCAACTTCTCAATTTTGTTCAGATTACAGGGTGCTAATTCCCAGATCACATTGAACACTATATTTATTACCTGTAATGAATTCAAATTCTTATCTAGATAATATCTCTGTATCTTTTTCAATGAACATGTATTATGGCTACTTATATGTGTCATGCAAAGATAATGTTGTACATGCACATGTTTTATATTGTCTATACCTTGGATATCTGTATTGAATAACTTCAAGTGTTCAAGTAATCCTGTAAACAACATCGATTGCTCTTGTTGTTCTAGATTTTTTTAACTTACTCCTATATTACTTTTTTGTGATGTCATTCTCAATGAAAATTGTAATTTACAATCCTGTAGGGAATCAGAAAAATCTGTTTGGAGCATGTGGGTTTGAAAGGTGCAGTGGAGAACTTGTGAATTAATATATACACAAAGTATTTGGCTTTGTTGATCAGGCAAGAGAAAAAAATGGCCTTCATTGTTTGCTTGAAGACTCAACAAATGAAGTTAGACAGATAGTTTACTATATTATCTTTGCAGTTGCATGCAGTTTAGATTTCTTATATGCACATACATTGGACATCCTCCAATATATGCAGTATGTAACATTTATTAGATATCTCAAAGTTGGAGCCCTTGGTGGCTAAGGTGAGTAGTTTAAGCATCTTTAACCTCTTTCAATTATTTGAGCAAATTATTGAGAGTAGCGTGAGAATATATTTGTTGGTTATTGAGAGTAGCAAATTAGCTGACATACATATAGTTTCTTCTAAGATTATCTTCTGCATTGTACAATTAAGCTCTGCTTGTTTTCCCCTCCACAGCTTGAGTTTTCTGACCACAGATTTCCTCATAAACTATTTTTTCTCTCATTTCTCTGTTACCAAGTTGGGCCATTTGCTGCATATTATCAAGTACCATTGCGCCACATTCTACTGGAGAGTTCTTACTATGAACTTTTGATACATAATGCTACTTTTCCTTTTGGATTTTTTTCAGTAAAGTAATCAAGAACTCTTGTGAATCATAATTTAGAAATTTTGACAACTTCTAGTTCCCGGATGCTCCTTGTAGGTTTATGATGAATTGAGCTTACCAAATGGAGTATTGAGGCTTCAGCCGAAAGGAGGACATGGTCATCACAAAGGGTATTGTCTCTAAATAAAGTTTGTGAAGAAATTTGTTAAAGCAATTTCTCTTATGATTGAAAAGATTGAGTTAAACTTCAGATTGGCCCGTTGCTTCAACTTTTCTTGGATAATGAACGTACATGTGCATATATGCTTGTGTGCATCAATGTATACTACTGTACAGGAAATTTCACTTTTACAAGTTTTTTTCTACTACTAAATTATATATAGGTCATGTCTTTTCTCGCTCAATTATACTTCTCTGACTTGAATTTGGGTATGTGTTATGTGCGATTTCTGCGTTTCTGTCTTTAGATGCTTAATCGTACTTTCTACGAAAATATTTCTGCTGAAAATCAGTGTATTTCTCGAGTCACATTTCAGATTATCAATTTAAACACTTTATTGCATGATAATGCATAGAAGCTTATTCATTAAAAGAGAAGGATTATTGTTCTTGTACCACGGTTTTGCATAGGTTGGTTTCTCAATTAAATACCTGGTTGTTCTATTGTACCTTTCATGTCAGATTTGTGATTTAAGTACCCTTGATATTCTAGGTGTTGGGAATCCACCTGGTACGATGGACATGAAGGCTTTTCTTCTTCAGAAATTTAGTACCTTGGAAAGAGAACAGGTAAATTGCTAAATGGATCCTCTTTTGGCTTGTTTAGTACATTTAATTTCATGCAATCATAATTTTCCAGATGTGCCTGCACATGTACCAATAATACAAATAGTATAAAACCTCTTTAAATTTTTAATCTATTATTTAAATTTATATTCTAAGCATGAGCCATGAGTTTTAATTTGAAGTGTGCTAGGAAAATATTCAGTATAACCAACAAATATATTTTATTGATGATTATTGTGTAAGTTATTGATTTGTTGGTTTTTTTCATTAAAAATTATTTCTATAAATGGTTATAGTTATATCTTTCTTCTTCTTTAGTTATAACTTTTTGGATTGTTTTATATTGTTTGTAGTTCTTGTACTTGATGGCGTTGAGGAAGGACAACGTGCAACAATGGTTTAAAGCCAATCCTTTCATTTGTGGGTTGTCCATCACATTTCTTTAGTAATTTTAGCCTTTTAATGTTATTGTTTATTGTTTACTATTTGGATTAATGTTTTACTTTTTTTAATTTGTAGGTTGATTCACAAAGAGTGATTCAAGCGTGAAAGGAAATTGATGCATGGAAGCAACCAAGTGATTGATCACAACTCCAATATTTTTTGTACTAGTTGGAGTGGATATTAGAAAATTCTTTAGCGGTCTATTGCGATAAAACTCATCTTTTGTAACAAATTACAATTGTGTATATTATGAAATGAACATATTTTTGGATGTAATTGTTTATACTTTTTTTTATTTAGAATAATTACTTGTTCTGAATATTTAGCAATATTGATTTTTAATGAAAGTAATTATTGATTTTATTAGAGTTAATTTTATTGTTAAATTTAGTTTTCGATGTTGGGCAAGTAACTAATAATGAATGTAAATTTTATCGATAAACCAGTCTATTGTGAAGGGCAAATGATGATACAATGAGGGGTTGTGTTGTAATTAAATTACTATTTAATGAGAGGCAAATGATATTATAATGATGGAATTTTTTATCATTGAAATCAACTTTTAGTGACGGTATAATCTCATCATTAAATATATTGTACCAATAATGAGGGGACCTATTTTCCGTCACTATTTACCTTTACCTAGGAGGGCAATAATGAGGGGTCCATGACGGGAATTTCCCGTCATTAAAAGTCTTTAATGATGAAATTTGGACATATAATGACGAAATTTCCCGTCATTATAAATCATTTTTCTTGTAGTGTTGGCTTCATATATTTTATTCTTCCATGCTGCATTCTCTAAACCTCTTGTATTTTGGCTCGAGATTTCTGGAGTGTCTCAGCTATTTCAGCACGCAATCTTTGAAGTGCTAATAAAACTTTTTCTTCAGCTGACAACTCCTGCGGCAGCTGTAAATGGAGAGAGCTGGTCGATGAGCCAATTTGCGATTTAAGAATTAATTTCATGGGGTTGGGGGTTTCCTTTGATGAATCTTCTCCCTTGCTACTACCTTCCCCCTTGCTTCTTTCCCCCTTTTTGGCATCATCACCACGGCGAGAGAGAGATTTAGAGTCTATTGTAGGAGAGAGTCAAGTTTGTCATGAGTAATGGAGTGTGATGCCCGTTGCTTGATCACAAAATTTACACCTCTGCCTTCATTTCTAGCATCTTCGTGCGCATAATGCTTTTTATACTCTGCAAATTCTGTTTGAATTAAAGCTTTAGCATCTCCATGTCAGTCAAGTGACTCCTCTTGACACTACTGAAACAGACTTGTTGACCACACTAGATCACAAGCTTTGATAAAAGTGATCTGAAGTAGAAAACTTGCTCCTTGCGAAGTGCCTTTATCTGAGTAGTCCATTTTATGATTCTCAAAACCACTCATCTAATGTCTCCTAATATCATCGCATCATGGTTGTCAATCCTCTGGTTGAGCGCATCAAAGCTACGTTCCATAGCCTATATTTCAGTACACATTGCTTCGAAGGCTTTTCTAAAATCAGTTGCCTCAGGTGACTAATCCTCTAGAGGAACAGAATCAAAGTCAAAACCAAAGTGAAAAACCCTTAAATCATCTGGACCATGGAAATCTTCTAGACTTATTTCAACTTTGTATCGAGCAACTTCTTTAGTAGTGTCATCCTCCAATGGGATTTCAGCAATGAATGGGAATTCAGCTTCATAAAGGCCAATAGGTACTGAGGAAGGTCGCACTCCTCCTTCGGGAGTACTTGTCTCAGTTCCCTGGCAAGAAGCTCTTTGTGCCTCGGCTGTGTGAGCTTCATTGGCAGCCGCAACTGTGGAAGCCTGCTGAGCTGACTGAGCCGTCGATGTCTTAATAGCTTCGTTGGCTCCAGTAGAGTCATCTTTTTGAGTCGACTGGATCTCAATTGCCTAAGCAACATCACGAACTGGTGATGGCACCATAAGGGGTGGGCTATCAACAAATATAAACTTTGTAGAGGCAACTTTGGCATGGGCCTCCATCATTCTTGCCTCTAATTCCCTTTCTTCTAGATCAGAAGGGTATAACTCAGCTTCATTCTCCGAATTAATGAAATCCAGGATCACATCATTGTCTGAGTCATGCAATGCTTCGATCTCTTCTGGTTCAGTTGACTCAGATGGTGGCATTGTGGGAAGGGCTTCAGGCATCTTTCCTTTTTCCTATACAACTTCTCTGGAAGTCTCAACCTCCGAGTGCTAAACAAGAGGACTATGGTCACAGAAGAGTCTATCCATGTGGTATTTGATGAGCCAAATATAAATAGAGAAGACATTGATGAGTTAGCTGAGAAGCAAAATCAGCCAACTATGCAGAAGAGTCCTTATGTTGATGCAGATGTGAGAGCACTCAACCCTGAAGATGATGAGATAGTTGAATCTTAAAGACAACTGGAAGGTTTGCAGCTGAATGATGATGAAGAAGCTGTGCCAAGACAACTTAGCTGCAAGACGACTGAATCCAACAGACTTACTCCAATCAGATATGAGATGGCTGAGAGACCATCCACCTGAGTTAATTATTGGAGATATTAGAGATGGCATAAGAACCAGATCCAGAGTTCAGCTTAAAGCTATGTTCAATTGTTTTATTTCACAAATATAGCCTAAAAATATGTCTCAAGCATTAGATGACACACATTAGATTCAGGCTATGCAAGAAGAGCTGAATCAGTTTGAGAGAAATAAAGTATGGGAATTAGTCAAAAGGCCTACTCACCAAAATGTCATTAGTACGAAGTGGGTATTCAGGAACAAGATGAATAAGGAAGGATCTGTTGTTAGAAATAAAGCAAGAGTGGTAGCCAAAGGGTATTGCCAAGAGGAAGGTATATATTTTGATGAAACATTTGCTCCTGTTGCTAGATTGGAAGCAACAAGGATGTTTCTTGTTTATGTTGCACACAAGAACTTCGATGTATATCAAATGGACGTGAAGAGCGCATTTCTGAATGGACTTTTAGAGGAAGAAGCCTGTTGAACTACCTCCAGGTTTTTAGCGGAAAACTATTGGAAATAAGGTCTACAAGCTCAAGAAGGCATTGTATGGATTGAAACAAGCACCAAGAGCATGGTATGACACATTGTCACAATTTCTAATTGACAATGGATTTACCAAAGGAAAGGTTGACAAAACACTCTATAGAATTCAAGATGGAAAGAGTATACTGCTTATTCAAATATATGTGGATGATTTCATCTTTGGATCCACAAACAAGAGCTGCGTGACAAGTTCTCAAACCTCATGCAAGGCAAGTTGGAAATGAGCGTGATGGGAGAGCTAACTTTCTTCTTAGGACATCAAGTCAAGCAATTGAAGGATGGAACCTTCATAAGTCAAACCAAATATACCAGAGATTTAATGAAAAAATTTGGTATGGAAGAAAAGTCATCAGTGAAGATTCCTATGAAGACATCAGTCAGGATGGACATGCATGCAGATGGCAAGGCTGTAGATCAAACTAGATATAGAGCCCTCATTTGATCATTGGTCTATTTAACAGCAAACATACCAGACATCTCCTTTGCTGTAGGTGTATGTGCTAGATTTCAATCTGTACAAAAAGAGAGTCACATGACTGCAGCTAAGAGAATCCTAAGGTATTTGAAGGGATGCCAAGAAGTTAGCTTATGGTATCCAAAGGAAGGAGGATTCAAGCTGATAGGCTACTCAGACTCATATTATGATAGATGTAGAGTGGACAAGAAGAGTACATCAGGTACCTGTCAAATGCTTGGAAATATACTGGTTTCTTGGTTCAATAAGAAACAAAATTCAATAGCTACATCCACAGCTGAAACAGAGTACATAGCTGCGAGCAGCTATTGTGCCCAAGTTTTCTGGATGAGACAGCAACTGAGAAACTCTGATATTGAAGAAAAAGAGATTCCAATAATCTGTGATAATACAAGTGCCATTGCAATCACTCAGAATCCAGTGTTGCGCTTAAGAACAAAACATATTGATGTCAGATATCATTTTATAAGGGATCATGTTGAAAAGAATGACATCACTTTGGAGTATATCTCAACTGATAATAAGTTAGCTGATATATTCACCAAACCTTTATGTGAATCAAGATTTGAAGAACATAAGAATGAACTAGGATGAATTGAGCTGAGTTAGGAGACTCGGAAGACTCAATCAACAAAGATAAAGAAGAGAGAAACAAATATGAACAAGTTTTTATTTTTCAGACAAGTAAAACAACCAAGATGAGAATTCCGTTGTATCGAGTTAGCTGACCGCTGAGTGATCTGATGTGAAGAGAGAAGCAGAGTTAAGTCACTTTTGGATTATAGCTGAGTTATTTATGATCTAAGTGACAAAACACAATAATTTTTCTGCGAGCGGGAATGTTTTTAAGGATTACGTCAGCGTAATTATGATGTTAGAACAAAAGCTGCACATTTAGCCTATGATTGGATATAAATCATGTTGAATTTAATGCGGGGAAATTAATGCGGTTTTAAAGGTTGAATCCTGACCGTTGATTTTTGATCAAATTTTTTCAAATTCCAGAACATGTCCTTTTAAGTCCCATATAAACCAAAACTTATTTTCTCTCTCCTCACAAACTCTATCGTCTTCAACAAGCAAAGGAAGTTTTCTCCGTGAAAGTTGTGAAACCCTAGTTCTAAAAGTCAAGATTTTTCGATTCATTCACCGATTATTTTCTAAGAAAATGGAAGCCTTGTATGATTTTGTCAAGATGTCCGAAAAGATCCATTCAGGATTGACATTCGACTTCGAAGGGATGCTAAAACAGGGTGCTTATAAGGCCCTGGTGAAGAAGATCGCGGAAAAGCTCAAGAAATCTGATCTAAAGGATTTTCTCACGATGAAGTTTTCTCATATGTATTTGGAATAAGTTGCCATGTTCTATGTCAAAGCAGAAGTCCATGATGATGAGATTCACTCATCCGTCCACAACAAGGAGATCAAGATCATCACGCAAACCGCCATCAAGGGCTAAAGGAGATTACTGAGAAGGATGTGAACCTAGCTGCTGCTTGGAAGGAAATCGCCAAGCCCGAGTCAGCTGCGAAGGCTGTCTATACAATCAAGAAGGCTTCGATCAAGGAGGACTACCATAATCAGTTGTCTTGAACTAAGCTGGTGGTGATGGCTGCGATAATGGAGGAGAAGAAAGTAAATTGGGTTGAGATTGTCTTGAGCCGTATATGCCAGAACACGATCAGCAAGACCATCAAGAAGGATGGACTGTTTGGAGGATAACTGGGATATGTCCTGGTGATTGGTCATCTCATGGTAGTGAAGGGGATTGGCCTGCGACATGGAAAGTCGTTTCATGTAAATAAAAAGTTGTTTAAGGAAAATTTGTCAGGCGCTTAGAGGCAAGCGCATGCAAGGAAGGCTGACACCGGGGGGTGGTGTCCCGACCCTACCCGGAAGATACTGCTGCCAAATCGCCTAGCTCTCTCCTAAGCCAATCCAAAAGAAGAGAGCTGATGCAGCTAAGCCAACACCTGCCCTAGTAGCCAAGTCGAAGAAGATAAAGATGGTGGAGCCAGAATCCACTGAAGAACCTGAAGAGGAAGAAATTTCTCTTGTGAATACTAAAAGAAGAAGACTTGTTCGCAAGTCTGAGTTAGAGAAGATGAGCCTGCCACTCAGCCCGAGAAGCCTGAGAAAGAGACTATTGTAACTCAAGAAGAGAAGTCAAAAGAAAAAGATGGTGGTGATGCAACCACCATGGACAAAGAGAAGAATGCTGATGTCGATCAACAGACAATCGAAGACCTAGTTCTCCACTCGCCACCATTCAGGAAGAAGGATATGACGATGATGATGTGGTGATGTTATCTCTTGTCTATCCTGACGTTTAAGAGAGATTGACGTAATGGAGAAGTTGGAAGCTGAGTTACTCTCGATAGCAGTTTGAGCACCCGGAGTTCATAGAAGAAGAAGAGGAGCTCTTAAGCTTCTTGGGAAACATATGTCTTCACTCTGCCCTTGTTCCAGATTTTTGTATTGACTATCCTTTGTGAAATGAAGGAAGAAGAAAAACAAAGAGCTTTGGAGAAGGCCAAGGCTATTGAGAAGTCAAAGACCTGTTTATTTACTGGTGGACCTTAACATGCCATGGAATCAGCTGGCAGCAGCGATAGTAACTTAGAAGTGATCGATCCTACTGTGGCAGCAGAGAAGACTGAGTTAAAGCAAGCCATGGAAAGAATCAAAAGAGATGCACGAGCGTCGGATGCAAGAGGGTCCAGGAGAGTCTTCTCAAATCTCTCCTAACTCTGACCTTATGGATGTGGTGCATAACATAGCCATCAACATTGCTTCCACCACATTCCTAGTGCACTCTGAAGATAGCACCAGAAAAATTGACGATGAAGCTAGGGAAGGTGATGAAGTGGGCACCCTAACCAAGCTAACTCCTGCAGAAGGTGTTGAGACCCACACGACTGATAACTCAAAGGGAATAACGGCTTAGTCTCAGGTGCATAGCAACCCAAATACTCTTGACTCAGCTGGTGCGCCAGCTGAGGGGGAAGCTCTCCCCACCACGACCAGGTCAGGGGATGTTGTGGGAGACCAACCTAAGAAATTTGGAGGCGAAGGTGAGAATCAAAATGATAAGCAGAGTGAAGTTAACGATGCTCAGACGGTTCAGACTGTCTTAGATGATACTTCAATTGTACTGATGGCCAATAACGCCGTCGATGCAACTAAGGCATATGATGGAAAGGAGGCCATGGGAGTTGAGACTCTTGGCCCTGAAAGTGCAATTCTAGGAGTTGAGACTCCGATGGATGCCACCGAAGACCCCAAGGCAACTGAGTTTGTTGAATGGAAATCATCCAAGACCTGCTCCGCAGCTTGGGACTACATACAGGGATGTCGAAGGCCCTCCAGCGTTTGAGACTGTTGAGGGTGTAGAAGGCCCACAGGAGGTTGAGACTTCCTTGGGTAAAGAAGCTTTAAATGAGCCCACTCCTCAAATGGATGTAGTTGATGAAGAAGAAGAAATCAGCGCCCTTCGTGATTCACAGGAACATGTTGATATTGAATTCCTAGAATCCAATAAGGACACAACTAAGGATGCTCAAGCCTCTTGGAGTGAAGCTAGTGATGAAACTGCTCCGATAAGATTCGTATTGGTTGATGGGTCACCCCCAATGGCACAATCACTCTCCGATGACTCTGATGAGTCAGCTGAGGACCAGACTACTCATAAGGAAGCCCCAACTGATACCGAGAAAGATGTTAAGACAACTAAGGGTCATTCAGTGGAGCAGGCTCACACAACCGCTCAAGCTGAAACTCAGTCAGTTGAGCAGGCTTACACAGCTGCACAAGTTGAAACTCAATCAGCTCATCAGGCTAACACGGCTGCTCCAGATGCCGATGACGCTAAAGCAGCTGAGGCACGTCGAGCTGAGGAAATTTGGAAAGAGAAGGGAAAGGCTCCACAAGCTAAAGTTGTGGAAATCCCTTTTTACCCTGACTAGGTATTCGAGAATCTCTTTCCTTTTGAAGCCCGAATTCCCCTGGAAGCCGAATCAGCTGTAGAACAAGCCAAGTACACCATCCACATCCCACCAGAAGAACATAGAACTCTAGCTAATACGACAATGGTGCCTATATGTTTTGACTTTGATGGAGTATGGCCAGAGGATGAGTCCGCTTCGTCAGCCGACTTTCGAAAAGCCTTTAAAGCCATATATGCTGAGATCGAGAAAATGGAGCATGGCTTTACATCATTAGACCAAAGGCAGGATAATCATGATGCCAACATCACTCGAGACATTCACGGTGTTGTTCTAAGAATTCGAGAATGGGTTGGACAAATACTGGCTTTGCAACGAGAGCAGGTCCACTACTTCAATCCTCTATTCACAGAATTGGTGGTCTGGAGCTCCGATAATCTCAAGTTGCAGCAGCGGCAAAGGGACCACATTATAAGGATGGATGAGTCTCACAAGTCAGACATAGAGTTTCTCAAGCTGCAACACAAGAATGAAATTTCCAAATTGGAGACCAACATGAGTCAACAGATTCGGGTTCACCAAACAGAAATGAAGCTGATGGCAGCTAAGTCGAAAGCTACGCGGTCTGAGTTCGCAACATCTTACTCCAAGTCACATGATAAACATGATGCAACTAACAGCTGACTCGATGTCATCCTTGGTGGCACATTCCCTGACCTAACTTTACCTTTTGGTGATGATGCCAAAAAGGGGGAAGAAGAAGCCATGAGGGAACTAAAGGAAGGGCTAGGGCGTGATAAAGATGGAGATAAATGAGCAGAAAGTAAGGGGTAAGGAAGCTCTGTGAAAAATCCCCCATTGAAAATTATGTTTGCCAAACTCCTCAACAAGAAGAAGTCACAACCTCACTTCTCAGCAAACTACCTAAAGAGCTGACTCTGGAAGAGAAAGCTGAGTTGGCAGTCAAAGAATCAAGAAGAGCCATCGAATCTGAGTTTGAGAAGGTGGCTGAGAAGCATTCTGAGCGCATTAAAGATATAAGATCAAGGTACGATGGTCCCCCAACAGGAATATTAAAAGAATTCCCCTGTAATTAAACCCCCAAGAGAAATCACAATGCCCGATGTTGGATATGAGCCCAGATCACTAGAGGAATTTTAATTTCTAGATACATAAGGATACTTCAAGAACTTGACTCTACCGCAGGTGTGGGACTTGTACTAGGAGAATGGTCTCAAGTTGTGCAAATCACCGATAATAAGCGTGAGAGAGTTCCAACAAATCCACCGAAAGGCACTAAGATGCAAAGACACCCCCAGAGGAGGAGCTGAGTCAATTAGAGGGAGGGGAATGTTTGGAAGTAATGGAAGAGGCAGAGACACTCCACCAAAACCAAAACCCCAAAACATTAAATATATTAATCCGCAAAAGAAGGGATTAAATTACTGGGATGGGTATGATCATCTTGCCAACCTTGAAATAAAGCGCAAGAATGAGGAGGCAGTGAGGAGGCAAGAAGCAGAGAATGAGAGGGTAATACACGAATGGGAGGAGAGGCATTGTAGGGATTACCCTGCTGCTAAACGCTCTTATGAGAAGAAGAAGAAAGAGAAGGAAGAGAGGAAAAAGAGAAGAGCAGAGAAAGACATGAGGAGAGCTGAATATGAAGAGAGAAGAAGGAAGCAACCAATGTGTTGAAGATGACAGTAAACCCTTCACGTATTTTACTTAATTGTAAATATACAGCTGTAAGTATTCCGTAATAAAGCTCTGATACTTGTTGTAAATTTGTAACTTTGCTCGGATACATTTTGTAATTCAAATGTATGTATAAGCTCTGATATAGTGTACAAAGTACATTTTGCAAACAACTTTGTAAAGGGCAATAATGCTATGATCAATAAAATTGACATATTCAAAGCATATATTCTTTGTTACTGCACTACTTATGTTTGCTGTAATTTTTATTTAAGTTTTGCCATCATCAAAAAGGGAGAAATTGTTAGGAAATTTATTATCAGATTTTGCTGATACCATGTAAACTTAGAATAGAATGTTGGCACCCCATTTTCTTTTTATTTCTACTTTACAATAAATAGGACTGCATGAGCTGAGTGAAGTCAGCTATGTCGAAGAATGCAAGAAGTCAACTGAAGACTGAAGCGGAGACCTAACTGTGTGTCAGTTGAGTGCAGTCAAGATGAAAGGCAAAGACTCAAATGAAGGAGATCCAGCGGAGGAACAACTGTGTAAAGATTGAAGGAGTGACAGTTAAGTCAGTAAAGAGCCAAGTCTGCCTGTTGAACTGACAATTGAGTCTTTCCTAAAAGGTGTAAAAGCAGCTGTCAAGTCAAAGCGACTTATATTAATCAGTTGAACGGAAGTCAAGGATATTACTCGGTATAGTAATAATTCCAAGCTGCCCTGTCTTAAAGTGTTTGTTCCATAAACGTGCAAAAGGAATAAACCAATTGAGAGCATCAAGCTTGTTGTGTCGATCCTGAAAAGCTGCAGAGTCATTTAATACGAGGAAATGTCAACATCATAAGTTACAGGTCAAGAAAAGACAAGCCAACGAACAAGAAAGTGTAATTTGAAAATAGCATATCACTTCAATGGGCAAATTTTCAAATGAAAACTATAAAAGGCTGAGGAAGCATTTGAGAAAATGTAACTAATCTAACAAGCAATATCAAGCAAGCAAAACATGCACACATTTTCAAAAATCTTACTAAGATATTCCTCAGGCCAAACATTCGAATGAACTCAATCCAACACACTTAGTGAAGGAAAGAATACTTCAACCAGTTGAAGAGGAAAATGTTTTAAGAACAAAAAGGGGTCTACTCTCCAACTTTGAAGGAGCTGTAGTAAGGTTCAAGTTCCAACCAGAAGTGTCAAGCTCGTTGGAAGGCTGTGTGATCAATTCCAAGGGTTTGAACGGAGCTGAAGTAGCAAAACAACTATCTAGTGAAGAAGCTAAGTCGCAGGAGAAGCCATCTATGTGATTAAGGCTTTCTCTAGACTGAAGAACTACTTTGTAACCTGATCTATTACTTAGTGGATTCCTCCAGGAGTTGGAGAAGAGTGGATTATAGGAATTACCCCATCCTCGAACCACTATAAAATTTACCTATGTCATTTACTTACAACACTTTACTTTCTTGCATACATTTATACTTGCTGTTAAGTTAAATTTCTTACCCAACTGATAATAACATTGCTAAAAACAAGTGTTAAAAATGTTTTTAAAACTAACAAGGGTGTTAAGTCTTCCGCTCTGTAAAACCAAATAATCTAAAAAGTTAAGTGTTAGCTGACGCAACTAAATTATACTATCAATAGCTCAGTCGAGTCTGTTGAGTGGGTAACTTTGCTGAAGTAAGCCACCTAGTTGTCCCCCAAGGACTTAGCTGATTTGAGTCAACTTTGTTGAAATATTTTATAAGGACTAAAAAAGTGAAAAGTTGGTAAGGTTTATTGAACCCTCCCTTCTAAACCTTACACCACACCCCTTGGGACCTACATCCTTACAGCTTCCTTGAGGGTTCTGTTCCTTCTTTCAGCCACTTCATCTGATGTGGAGGTCTTACAACTGATAACTCATGGCAATATCATTCTCTGTCAGATCTTATCTTTTTAATGGTTTGACTCTTCTCATTTTGAACTCTCTTCATAAGCTGTGGAAGCTTCTGCAAACTTTCCTTCTTTCTACGCATAAAGATGGTCCGTGTGTATCTTGAATAGTCATCTACCACCACTAAGGTGTATTTATTTCCACTGATACTAGTTGGTTCAATAGGACCAAACAAATCCATATGGAATAAATTCAAGATCCTTGTTGAAGAAGGACTTGGCTTATCCTTGAATGAAGACTTGATTTGCTTTCCCTTCTGATATGCATCACATATGCTCTCCTTCTTGTACACTGAGTCTGACAATCCTTCCACAAGATGACTCCTTGCAAGCTTGTTGATTGTCTTGAAATTTAGGTGACTCAGCTTTTTGTGTCACAACCAAATTGATTTTGATGTGCTCTTTGCTAATAGGCATGTACTTGGGGTAACGGTAGACCAATCCACTACGTATATATTTTTCTTTCTTGATATAAATAGCACAACTTCATTAGAATCAACATCCTTGATTTGGCATACACCCATATTGAATCCTACATTGTAGTCTTTATCACAGAGTTGACTGATACTCAGCTGATTGAAATTCAACCCTTCAACATATGTTACATCTGTGATTTTTCAATCCATTTTTCTTTATGGATCCAATGCCTCTTATCTCCCCTAGATCTTCATTGCCTCCAAACATGACTTTTGCTCCCCTTGACTGCTTGATGTTTTACAGATTCTTCTTATTCCCAGTCATGTGTCTGGAAAAACCACTATTTATGTACCAGGTTCCTTGGCACTCAGCTGTTTCCTGAACCTGCAATCAAGAAAATCAAGTTTTAGGTATCTAAACCTATCTGGGTCCTGAGGGTTAGCACTATCAGTTCCATAATCATAATGAATCTTAGCAAATCGCTTTGGAGCTTTAGGAACATACAACTATCTTTTTTGTCTGTATGCCTGTGAGTGTGCTGGTGCATTTGCGTTCTTTGGATAATATAGAAATTTTTGTGCATATCGGGTATTGTGCCTGGGTGCATATGTGTGCTGATATTGGTTCCTTTGTGTAGGTCCGAAGGAGTGATAGAGTAAAGTCTATAAGGGGAGGGGGGAGGGGCTTGTATAGACTTTACAGATTTTTGATTTATATCCTTTTAAATCAGAGTTTAGTCAGAAGTCAGTTTAGTTCTTAAGGGACAACTTAGTTCGATCTTCATAGTAGACTTAGCTGATTGAGTTAACCTCTTTATAAAAACAACAAACTTGGTTTTTCAGTGGAAGTCTTTCACCCTTTGATTAAAATATGTTTTCAACACTTGTTTTATGGTTAAGTTATTATCAGTAGACTTAGCAAATTATCTAACAACAGATATAAAATATGCAAGAATTAAAGTGTTGAAAGATAAATGACACAGAGAAATTTTTATAGTGGTTCGAGGATGGGGTAATTCCTCTAATCTACTCTTCTATAACCCCTGGAGGTAATCCACTAAGTAACTGTGAATTTGTTACAAAATGGTGCCAGTCCGAGATAGCCTTGATCACACAACTGGCTTCTTTTGGGACTCAACTTCTTCACAAGACGACTGTCCTGCTACTTCAACTCTTTCAGACTTTTGGATTTGATCACGTAGCCCTAAAAAAAGTACAAAGCTTCATGTTCAAAGTGGAACCTCACTGTACTTCCTTCAACCTTGCATGTACAGACCCCTTGTCTTTCAAAAAAGATTTCCTCTTCAACAATTTTGAAGTTGTGTTTCCTTCATTGGGTGTGTTAGATGGATTTCCTTCGAGTTTTAGGCTTGAGGATAGTATTGAATGCTCGAGAGTATTATGCTCATATTGCATATTTTTTCTTGTGTGTCTCCAATCGCATAAATGTCTTTTCTCTTGAATTCCTCAGCCTTTTATAGTGCCTGTTTGAAAATTATATCCATTGAAGATATATATATATATATATTTCAAACTACACTTTGAGGTCGTTGGTTTGTCTTGTCTTCCAGCATTGATGTAGACTGATCCTCGAATTAATGCTCTGCAGCCTTTTCTAAATATCTGCAGGTTTCCAGGAATATCCCATTGGTTTGTTGCTTTTTACACTCTTTCAGCAAAACATCTTTATCGTACTAAGTCTGACATGTTTCTCCATTCAACAAACATTTCACATTGCTTAACAATGAATCTCTTCAACTTTCTTGAGTCCTTTTGGCTGGTTAACTCCTTAGACAGTCATCTCCACTTATCTTGGAGGGACTCAGTTGTCAGTCTGCTGACTGGGACAACTTTTCTGGTACTTGACTGATAATTCACTGCACTGCTCGGTTGACACATAGAAGAGTCTTCTATTCGATCTTCATTAAACTTCTGCAATCCTCAAGTTGGATGCTTTGACTCAACTAATAGAACCCTATCTATTACACAATTGATTTTATAGCAGAATTGGAGTGCCAACTTCTTAATCTATGTTTTACATGGTATCATCAAAATCTATTACATAAATTTCCCAACAATTTTCCCCTTTTTTATGATGCCAAAACTTAAATAAAATAACAGAGTGAATAGTGAAAAAAAAAGAATGATTGTATGAATATGTCATTTTATTTAACATATCATTCTTGCACCTTACAATGTATTACAATGTACAATGAAAAAAATTACAAAGTACTTACAAATGTTTCTGTGTATGTACAATTAAGTAAAGATACAACATGAAGGTGTCTGCAGCAGTCTTCATCACCTCTGCTGCTTCCTTCTTATCTCTTCATCCTCCTTTCTTCTATCTTATTCAAGTATTTTTGTCTTCTTCTCATCTTTCTCTCTTATCCTCTTCTCATACGCTCTCCTCTCAGCTTTGTCTTTTCTTCTTCTCTTCCCATGTTTGATCTTGACTTCTATTCTCCTCATCTTTACCCTTTGCTGCCTCTTCATTCTTTCTGGTAACTTCTCTATTTTCAAGTTTATTTAGTCCAACCCAGTATAGCAAGTCATTCTTCTGGGAGTTATGTATGTGACATTCTTAGGCCTTTGTGGTGGAGTGCCTCTGCCTCTTCCACCTGATCTTCCCTTCCTCTTCTAGAGTCAGCTCCTCCCCTTTGATTGTACTGCATTGGCTGAGCCCTTGAAGTCTGTCGACTACTTCCTTGAGTCTACTAGTTCTCAGCTGGTTGACAAATCTCTAAGCCCTTTTCCCAGTACATATCCCATGCTTCTTTCAGGGTCATTCTTTCAAAAAATTCTTCCGATTTGAGAGTTTGAAACTCCTCAAGCGATCTTGGCTCGGACCATACATCGGGAGCGGGTTCTTTTGGGAGCTTCACAGCTGGAGAGTCTGGAAGGAACCTAGTTGGGGATCATGGAACTTAAACCTTCTATTCGACCTTGCTGCCTTTGTTCAACTTCTGCAAATTCGGATTCGATTCTAGCTCTTGATTTGTGAAAAGCTAAGGCAACTTTATCTTCAGTTGGTATGTCCTACGGCAGCTGGGAATGGATAGAGCTGGTAGATGAGCCAATTTTTTATTTATCCAAAATAATTTTCAATGGGGGAATGGGGGCATCATTTTCCCCTTAATACTTCCTTCAGGTTCCCCTTTTTTGTCATCATCACCAACTAGAGAGGATTGAGGAGCTTGGGTCAGAAGTTTGTCCAATTTTTCATGTGTGACTGAGTGAGCTACTCTTTGTTTGGATGTAAGAGCATTCATCTCTGCATTCATAATCATCATTTTAGCTCGCAGAGTGCTCTCCATGTTCTGAAGATCCTTATTATGTTGAGCCTTCAAGAGCTCCATGTCAGTCTTGAGTCTGCTCACCACTCCAAATCACCAATTTGGCGAAGAGTGATTTGAAATAGCTCACTTTCTCTCTTCTCAGTGCCATGGTCTGTATAGTCCATTCTCGAATTCAGAGTACTGCTCTTCAGATATCTCCAGAAATCATATCATCATGGTTGTCCAGCCTTTGGTTGAGTGCAACAAACATTTTTTCCATAGATTCCATTTCAGAACACACAACCTTTAAGGCATTTCTGAAGTCTGTTGCCTCATCTGATTGTGTTCTGGCAATACAACTTCGAAATCAAAGCCAATTGGCACAACCCTTAAGTCATCTAGAGCCACGAATTCCTCTAGATCTATGTTCACTGTATAATTGGCATGTTCTTTAGTAGTCTCGGTTTCCAGCGGGACTTTCTCCATAAATAAAAAATAATACGAAAAAGGTCACTAGGGACTTTAGGAACATCTCCCACTCCTCCTTTGGGAGCCTTTCCTTTGTTCCCCTGACTTTCTTCAGCTCTTTGTGCCTCAGCTGTGGGAGCTTCATTGGTTCTCAATGAATTCGGGACTTTCAATTGAGACTGGGCTGCACTCAGCTTTTAGGCTCTCCATGTGCACATCTTATCTTTGATTTTTGGGTATGCAGGAGATAAGATTTCAAGATCATCATCATTGTCATCATCATTTTGTATCAACAATGTCTCTTTCTGAAGTCTTAGTGTAGGCCGAACAACTGTCTTTCGTTTAGATATATGTGGCTGAGCAGCTGTTTGATATCTGCTGCCCATCGAGAATAGCCTCTTCCTTCTCAGTTGTTCCTGTCTAAGCTAGCTCGGCAGCTTTGTCAGACTTCTTCTCCAGTCTCATCCTGGTTCTTCTTTCTTGAGAAACCTCAGCTTCAACAGTCTGTGGCTCCACAGCCGTGAAAGATGTCTCTCCTTGCTTCTGTTTCTTGGCAGTAGCTAGCTTGCGAGGCACAACTGTTCTCTTCTTTCAGACTATTGGAGAGGGAGTTGGAGCAACTTCGGTGAGGGGGCTTTGGCAGAAGCAGCTGTGTCCACGGGGACATGCTCAGCTGATTCCCCCTTGGAGGTTGCATACTTCTTTGCATGGGCTTGCCTCTGGGCACCAGAGAGGTTGGCCTTGAACATTTTCTTGTTTGCGTGAAAAGTTTTCCCATTGCGGAGAGGAATACCTTTCTTTTCCATTAGATGGCCTAGAATCAGGCCATATCCTAATGAGTTGGCAAACTTCCCATCTTCACCAATCTTCATGTTCAACACATTCTGGCACAGCTTGACGAACACGAACTCTGCCCAGTTAACCTCATTTTCCTCCATTATGGCCGCCATTACAATCAGCTCATCTCTGAGAGCTGATTGAATGAGCCAAACTTCCTGTCGATACACTTTTCTACCACATCCATAAGCTTGTGGTAGTCTTCTTTAATCAGCTTCTTCACAGCTGAATAGTTTGGTTTTGCAGCAGCCTCGGGCTTGGCTATCTCCTTCCAAGCAGCAACCAAATCACGTCCTTACCATTTAACTCCTTCAAACCAGTGGTAGGTAGAAAATTGTGTTAAGCTAGGTCAACAACAGTTAACTTAAATTCTGTGCTATTGATAGATGAGCGAATCTCATCATTGTGAACCTCATCATTGATGTAGTACATCACAACTTCCTCTAGATATGTATGAGAAAACTACATAGAAAGAAACTTCTTGAGACTAGCTTTCTCAAGTTTTTTTGCGATTTTCTTGGCCAAATCCTTGTCAACGCCTTGTTTGACAGACCTTCGAAACCAACGGTCGCAACGGTATGGATCTTCTCATCAAGCTTCACGCAGTAGTATGTTGGTGCCATTTTCAGTCGTGAATACAAGAGACAAAAAACTAGGGTTTTCAGAGTATTTCGTAGAGATAGAGTTCTGAGAATTGCTTCGAAAGCAAGAGTGTAAGTCTGAGGAGAGAGAAATGAAATTTCTCTATATAAGGGACTTGAAAGGACAGTTTTTAGAATTGAAAAGGTTTATAGCTGATCAATAGTTGAGATCACGTTTGAAAACCGCATTAATTTCCCCACATTAAATGCAACAACATTTATATCCAATCATGGATAAACTATTGCAGGCTTTTACTGACGTCATTAAATGACATTGACGTCAAGCCTAAAAATATTATCGCTCATAGAAAACGACTATGTTTTATCACTTAGCTCATAAATGACCCAACTTTCTTCATTTATGACTCGACTCTGCTGCTCTTTTAACTAAATGATCACTTGGTTATGTAGCTAACTCGATACAACTGACTAGCTATATAAGTTGTTTCACTTGGCTGATAAGTGAAACTATTCTGATGTGCATTTCTCTCTTGTTTAAACCTGCTGAATGAGCCTTCTGAGATTCTTAACACAACTCAATCAATCCAAGATCATTCTTACGTTCTTCAAATCTTGATTCACATAATGGTTTTGTGAATATATCAGATAACTACTTATCAGTTGATATGTATTCCAATGTGATGTCATTCTTTTCGACATGGCCTCTTATAAAATAGAGCAATGATCTAATGAGGGCTCTATCCTTTGTTTGATCACCAAACATTCCTTCTACATCTATGTCCATCTTCACTGATGTATTCATGGGAATCTTCACAGATGACTTCACCATACCAAATTTCTTCATCAAGTCTCCAGTATAATTAATGTGACCTATGAAGGTTCCACCCTTCAATTGCTTGACTTGTAGACCTAGGAAGAAAGTCAACTCTCCCATCATGCTCATCTCAAATATCCATTGCATAAGGTTTGAGAATTTGTCACACAACTCTTTGTTTGTGGATCCAAAGATGATGTCATCCATATATATTTGAACAAGCAGTATACTCTCCCCATCTTTAATTCTGAAGAGTGTTCTGTAGGTCCCAAGGGGTGTGGTGTAACGTTTAGAAGGTGGGGTTGAATAAACCTTACCAAATTTTCGTTTTTTAGTCTTTTTAAGAATTTCAACAGAGTTGACTCAAATCAGTTGTGTCCTTGGGGGGACATCTAGGTTGGCTTTCTTCAGCAAAGTTACCCACTCAATAGACTCGACTGAGTTGTTGATAGTATAACTTAGTTGTGTCAGCTAACACTTAACTTTTAGATGATTTAGTTTTTAACAGCGGAAGACTTAACACCCTTTTTAAATTTTAAGCACATTTGTAACACTTGTTTTGGCACTTGTTATTATCAGTTGGATAGTAATATAACTTATCAACAGATATGAAAATATAAGCAAGAAAGTAAATGCTGAAAGTAAAGGACACAAGCAAATTTATAGTGGTTCGAGGATGGGGTAATTCCTCTAATCCACTCTTCTCCAACTCCTGGAGGAATGCACTAAGTAACAAATCAAGTTACAACAGCGCGGTTCTCGATCTAGAGACACTTTTGATCACACAAATGCTTCTTCGCAACTCGACTTCTTCACAAGACATACCCTTTGCTACTTCAAACTCCTTCAAGTCTTTGGAATTTATCACACAGTCTTCCAACAAACTTGAATTTTTTGGTTCGACCTTGAACCTTTCTACAGCTCCTTCAACTTGGAGAGTAGACCCCTTTTTCGATCTTTAAATGTTTCCTCTTCAACTGGTTTAAGTATTCTTTCCTTCACAGCGTGTGTTGGATCGAGTTCTTTCGAGTGTTTAGGCTTGAGAAATTCTTTGATAAGCTTTGAGAGTATTGCATGTTATGATTGCTTGAATATTGCTTGATTCGTTTGTGCTTGGTTCAGGTTACCTTTTCTCAAATGCTTCATCAGCCTTTTATAGTGCTCATTTGAAAATTTGCCCGTTGAAATGATAGGCTATTTTCAAATGACACTTCTTGTTTGTTAGGTTGTCTTTTCTTGGTCTGCAGAGATGTGATGTTGACCATTCCTCGTATTAAATGACTATGCTGCTTTACAGGGTCTGACACATGCTCCAGTGTTTCCCATTGGTTTATTCCTTTTGCATATTTCTGGACCAAACACTTTAAGACCTGGCAGCTTGGACTTATTACTGTATCGAGTAATATCCTTGACTTCCTTTCAAAGGATCAATGTCAGTTGTCTTGACTTGACAACTACCTTTTCCCCTTGACTTGAGTCTGCTCCAAACATATGGGAATGACTCAACTGTTAGACCTGGCTTTTTTTACTTACTTGACTGACACTTCTTCATACTTCACACAGCTGTTCCTCAGCTGGTTCTTCTTTAGTTGAGTCCTTATCTTCCGTCTTGGCCATACTCAGCTGACACACAGCGGAGTCTTCACTCTAGTTTGCAGTTGACTTCTTGCATTCTTTGGCATAACTGACTTCACTCAGCTTTTTCAGTCCTATCTATTACAACATAAAATTACAAGAAAAATGGGGTGCCAACTTCCTAGTCTAAGTTTTACATGGTATCGTCAAAATCTAACAAATAAATTTCCTAACAATTTTCCCCTTTTTGATGATGCCGAAACTTAAATAAAATAAACATGTATGCTTCAAATAATCAAATTCATTGATTATAATATTCTTGTCATTTACAAAGCTGTGTACAACAATATACTCTATACATTTATTGAAATACAACATGTATCAGAGCAAACTTATAAAGAAGATATCAGAGCTAACAACTAACTTACAAAGAACTTACAGCTGTGTATTTACAAAGTAAATTACATAAAGGGGTTGCAGTCGCCTTCAACGCCTTGGCTGCTTCTTT
This sequence comes from Rehmannia glutinosa, assembly GCA_016081115.2. Lineage (NCBI taxonomy): Eukaryota > Viridiplantae > Streptophyta > Magnoliopsida > Lamiales > Orobanchaceae > Rehmannia > Rehmannia glutinosa. The sequence continues at coordinate 43,201,129 of CM071935.1, read as the reverse complement.
TTTCTCTCTTAATCATCAGCTCTCATTCTCTTCCTTTCTTCTTCATCCTTCTTCTTCTTCTTATAGGCACGCCTTGCAGCAGGGTCATCCCTAAGCTGTCTTTCCTCCCATTCACGCGTCGTTCGTTCATTTTGCACTTCATGTCTTCTCACAGCTTCTTCATTCTTACGTTGGGCTTCTAAATATGCAAGATGATCGTACCCAGCCCAGTATATGATCCCTTTATTCTACGGATCATTATATTTGATGTTCTTAGGATTTTGTTGCGGTCGAGAACCTTTGCCTCTTCCACTTCCACTTGATCTTCCCCTTCCTCTTCCCGACTCAGCTTCTCCTCCTCTGGGAGTGTACTGTATTGGAGCTTTTGATTTTCTAGCTGAGTGACTGCTGGAACTCTGCTGCACATTAGCTAGGTTGCACACATCGAGACCTTTCTCCCAGTACATGTCCTAGGCTTGCCGTAGATTCATATCTCTGAAGTAGCCTTCTACCTCTAGAGTTTGAAACTCCTCTAGGGATCTGGGTTCTGACCCAGCATCAGGCATATCAATCTCTCTTGGGAGCTTGATCGCATGGAAATCCTTTCCTGCTGGAGGACCATCATATTGCAGCCTTATATTCTGAATCCGCACAGTATGCTTCTTAGCTACCTTCTCAAATTAAGCTTCGATCGCTTTTCTTGACTCTTTGAATGCCATCTCAGCTTTTTGTTCTACTGACAGCTCTTTCGGCATCATCTTGAGGATGGAGGTTGTTATCTCTCCTTGTTGGGGAATTTCAACGAACATAAGCTTCAAGGGGAGGGGGGGTTTCGAGCTTTCTTCTCCCTTCTTCTCCACCTTATGACTCCTTTTCCTTCCTTCAGTTCATTCAAGGCCTCATCTTCCCCCTTTTTGGGATCATCACCAAAAGATAGGGTCAGGCCAGGGAACAAACCACTAAGAATGAAGTCAAGTCAGTTGTTAGTAGAGTTTTGCTTGTCATCTACTTTGGAGTAGGTTCTCAGCTGCCATTAATTTCATTTTTGCCTGAAGAAGACTGAACTTCTGGTTCATGCTGGCTTCCAGTCTTGCAATTTCGCTCTGGGTGTTGCAGCTTGACTAACTCCATATCCGACTTGTGGGAATCTTCAATTCTCACCATAAACTCCTTATGCCTCTGCTGAAATTGTACATTATCCGCACTCCATACTAGCAGTCCTGCAAAGCACTAGTCTGTGCAGCCCATTCCCTGATCTGTAAGACAACACCTCGATATCCCTGATGATGTTTGCATCACCGTTGTTCAGCCTTAGGTCTAACGATGCTAGGTGGCATTCCATCTTCTCAATTTCTGCGCAAATATCCTTAAACGCATTTCGGAATTTGGTTATAGAAGCTGACTCTTCCCATGGCCAAATAGCATTGAAGTAAAAACCTATAGGCAGCATGGAATCAGCTGGAACTTCGGGCTCTTCCTGCATAGTGTATTTCGCTTGTTCTATAGAAGACTCGGCATCCATAGGTGGCAATTCAGCTTCGAAGTGGAAAATTTCTTCAAACGTATCATCTGGAATGAGAGGGATTCCCGTAGGTCCAGTTTGTGGAACTTTGTCTTTCTCTTTTCGTAGTGCTTCAGCTCTATTTGCCTCGACTGACCCAGCTTCATCGGCAGTTAATGCAGTTGTGGTAGCCTGATGTTGAGCTGAATGAATTTATGCTTGAGCGATTGTGTTAACTGCTTTGTTAGCCTCGCCACCGATCGATTGGCCGAGCATTGTTTCGGTCTGCTAAGATGACGGATCCTCAACAGTATTTAAAGCTTCAATGGCATCAATGTGTGTTTCCTGTTGAGTTGACTGGTCCTCAGCTATTTTATCAGCGTCATCGGAGTGTGATGTAGCCATAGTGGTTGGCTCATCATCCAATACAAATCTCATCGGAGCTTTTTTACCACTTACAGTACTCCAAGAGTCTTGAGTATCCTCAGCCTGGTCCCTTGCAGATTCGTCAACGGGTGTGGACTCGGCTTCATTGTCGAATTCCAAAAATTTTGTGTCAATGTTTTCCTAGGAATTATGTAGGGCACTGATCTCTTCTTCTTCATCAGTTCCCTCCATTTGAGGAATATGCTCTTGCTCAGTTTCTTTACCCAAGGAAGTCTCAACCTCCTTTGGGCCTTCAATACCCCCAGCAGTCTCAACCGATGTAGGGCCTTCAACATCCCTACGTGTAGTCTAAACTGCAGTCTGGTCTTGGACAGATTTCCTTTCGGCAGACTCAGCTGCCTTGGGGTCTTCGGTGGCATCCGTCGGAGTCTCAACTTCTAGGATTGCACTTTTAGGACTAGGAGTCTCAACTCCCATGGTCTCAATTCCATCATTTGCCTTCAGTTCATTCAAGGCCTGATCTTCCCCCTTTTTGGCATCATCACCAAAAGATAGGGTCAGGCCAGGGAACAAACCACTAACAATGAAGTCAAGTCAGTTGTTAGTAGAGTTTTGCTTGTCATCTACTTTGGAGTAGGTTCTCAGCTGCCATTAATTTCATTTTTGCCTGAAGAAGACTGAACTTCTGGTTCATGCTGGCTTCGAGTCTTGCAATTTCGCTCTGGTGTTGCAGCTTGAGTAACTCCATATCCGACTTGTGGGAATCTTCAATTCTCACCATAAACTCCTTATGCCTCTGCTGAAATTGTACATTATCCGCACTCCATACTAGCAGTCCTGCAAAGCACTAGTCTCATGCGACCCGTTCCCCGATCGTAAGACAACACCTCGATATCCCTGATGATGTTTGCATCACGGTTGTTCAGCCTTAGGTCTAATGATGCTAGGTGGCATTCCATCTTCTCAATTTCTTCTCAAATATCCTTAAACGCATTTCGAAATTTGACTGTAGAAGCTGACTCTTCCCATGGCCAAATAGCATTGAAGTAAAAACCTATAGGCACCATGGAATCAGCTAGAACTTCGGGCTCTTCCTGCATAGTGTACTTCGCTTGTTCTTTAGAAGACTCGGCATCCATAGGTGGCAATTCAGCTTCGAAGTGGAAAATTTCTTCAAACGTATCATCTGGAACGAGAGGGATTCTCGTAGGTCCAGGTTGTGGAACTTTGCCTTTCTCTTTTCGTAGTGCTTCAGCTCTATTTGCCTCGACTGACCCAGCTTCATCGGCAGTTAATGCAGTTGTGGTAGCCTTATGTTGAGCTGAATGAGTTTATGCTTGAGCAGTTGTGTTAGCTGCTCGATGGATTGGCCGAGTAGATGTTTCGGTCTGCTAAGCTGACTGATCCTCAACTGTGTTTAAAGCTTCAATGGCATCAATGTGTGTTTCCTGTTGAGTTGACTGGTCCTCAACTATTTTATCAGCGTCATCGAAGTGTGATGTAGCCATAGGGGTTGGCTCATCATCGAATACAAATCTCATTGGAGCTTTTTTACCACTTACAGTACTCCAAGAGTCTTGAGCATCCTCAGCCTGGTCCCTTGCAGATTCGTCAACGGGTGTGGACTCGGCTTCATTGTCGAATTCCAAAAATTTTGTGTCAATGTTTTCTCGGGAATTATGTAGGGCACTCGATCTCTTCTTCTTCATCGCCCTCCATTTGAGGAATATGCTCTTGCTCGATTTCTTTACCCAAGGAAGTCTCAACCTCCTTTGGGCCTTCAATACCCCAAAGAGTCTCAACCGATGTAGGGCCTTCAACATCCCTACGTGTAGTCTAAACTGCGATGCAGGTCTTGGACAGATTTCCTTTCGCGGAGACTCACCGCCTTGGGGTCTTCGATGGCATCCGTCTTCGGTGGCATCCGTCAGAGTCTCAACTCCCATGGTCTCAATTCCATCATTTGCCTTCAGTTCATTCAAGGCCTCATCTTCCCCCTTTTTGGCATCATCACCAAAAGATAGGGTCAGGCCAGGGAACAAACCACTAAGAATGAAGTCAAGTCAGTTGTTAGTAGAGTTTTGCTTGTCATCTACTTTGGAGTAGGTTCTCAGCTGCCATTAATTTCATTTTTGCCTGAAGAAGACTGAACTTCTGGTTCATGCTGGCTTCCAGTCTTGCAATTTCGCTCTGGTGTTGCAGCTTGAGTAACTCCATATCCGACTTGTGGGAATCTTCAATTCTCACCATAAACTCCTTATGCCTCTGCTGAAATTGTACATTATCCGCACTCCATACTAGCAGTCTTGCAAAGCACTAGTCTGTGCAGCCCATTCCCTGATCTGTAAGACAACACCTCGATATCCCTGATGATGTTTGCATCACGGTTGTTCAGCCTTAGGTCTAACGATGCTAGGTGGCATTCCATCTTCTCAATTTCTTCTCAAATATCCTTAAACGCATTTCGGAATTTGACTGTAGAAGCTGACTCTTCCCATGGCCAAATAGCATTGAAGTAAAAACCTATAGGCACCATGGAATCAGCTGGAACTTCGGGCTCTTCCTGCATAGTGTACTTCGCTTGTTCTTTAGAAGACTCGGCATCCATAGGTGGCAATTCAGCTTCGAAGTGGAAAATTTCTTCAAACGTATCATCTAGAACGAGAGGGATTCCCGTAGGTCCAGGTTGTGGAACTTTGCCTTTCTCTTTTCGTAGTGCTTCAGCTCTATTTGCCTCGACTGACCCAGCTTCATCGGCAGTTAATGCAGTTGTGGTAGCCTTATGTTGAGCTGAATGAGTTTATGCTTGAGCAGTTGTGTTAGCTTTGCTCAATCGATTCGATTGGCCGAGCGATTGTTTCGGTCTGCTAAGCTGACTGATCCTCAACTGTGTTTAAAGCTTCAATGGCATCAATGTGTGTTTCCTGTTGAGTTGACTGGTCCTCAGCTATTTTATCAGCGTCATCGGAGTGTGATGTAGCTATAGGTGTTGGCTCATCATCGAATACAAATCTCATCGGAGCTTTTTTACCACTTACAGTACTACAAGAGTCTTGAGCATCCTCAGCCTGGTCCCTTGCAGATTCGTCAACGGGTGTGGACTCGGCTTCATTGTCGAATTCCAAAAATTTTGTGTCAATGTTTTCCTGGGAATTATGTAGGGCACTGATCTCTTCTTCTTCATCAGTTCCCTCCATTTGAGGAATATGCTCTTGCTCAATTTCTTTACCCAAGGAAGTCTCAACCTCCTTTGGGCCTTCAATACCCCCAGCAGTCTCAACCGATGTAGGGCCTTCAACATCCCTACGTGTAGTCTAAACTGCAGTCTGGTCTTGGACAGATTTCCTTTCGGCAGACCCAGCTGCCTTGGGGTCTTCGATGGCATCCGTCGGAGTCTCAACTCCTAGGATTGCACTTTTAGGACTAGGAGTCTCAACTCCCATGGTCTCAATTCCATCATTTGCCTTCAGTTCATTCAAGGCCTCATCTTCCCCCTTTTTGGCATCATGACCAAAAGATAGGGTCAGGCCAGGGAACAAACCACTAAGAATGAAGTCAAGTCAGTTGTTAGTAGAGTTTTGCTTGTCATCTACTTTGGAGTAGGTTCTCAGCTGCCATTAATTTCATTTTTGCCTGAAGAAGACTGAACTTCTGGTTCATGCTGGCTTCCAGTCTTGCAATTTCGCTCTGGTGTTGCAGCTTGAGTAACTCCATATCCGACTTGTGGGAATCTTCAATTCTCACCATAAACTCCTTATGCCTCTGCTGAAATTGTACATTATCCGCACTCCATACTAACAGTCCTGCAAAGCACTAGTCTGTGCAGCCCATTCCCTGATCTGTAAGACAACACCTCGATATCCCTGATGATGTTTGCATCACGGTTGTTCAGCCTTAGGTCTAACGATGCTAGGTGGCATTCCATCTTCTCAATTTCTTCACAAATATCCTTAAACGCATTTCGAAATTTGATCAGAAAGATGACTCTTCCCATGGCCAAATAGCATTGAAGTAAAAACCTATAGGCACCATGGAATCAGCTGGAACTTCAGGCTCTTCCTGCATAGTGTACTTCGCTTGTTCTTTAGAAGTGGAAAATTTCTTCAAACGTATCATCTGGAACGAGAGGGATTCCCGTAGGTCCAGGTTGTGGAACTTTGCCTTTCTCTTTTCGTAGTGCTTCAGCTCTATTTGCCTCGATCGACCCCGACTTCATCGGCGCAGCTTAATGCGATTGTGGTAGCCTTATGTTGAGCTGAATGAGTTTATGCTTGAGCAGTTGTGTTAGCTTTGCTTTCGGTGTCGATTGGCCGGAGCGATTGTTTCGATCCTGCTAAGCCGATCGATCCTCAATCAGTATTTAAAGCTTCAATGGCATCAATGTGTGTTTCTGTTGAGTTGATCGTCCTCGGCTATTTTATTTTATCGGCATCGGAGTGTGATGTAGCCATAGGGGTTGGCTCATCATCGAATACAAATCTCATCGGAGCTTTTTTACCACTTACAGTACTCCAATAGTCTTGAGCATTCTCAGCCTGGTCCCTTGCAGTTTCGTCAACGGGTGTGGACTCGGCTTCATTGTCGAATTCCAAAAATTTTGTGTCAATGTTTTCCTGGAAATTATGTTGGGCACTGATCTCTTCTTCTTCATCAGTTCCCTCCATTTGAGGAATATGCTCTTGCTCAGTTTCTTTTCCCAAGGAAGTCTCAACCTACTTTGGGCCTTCAATACCCCCAGCAGTCTCAACCGATGTAGGGCCTTCAACATCCCTACGTGTAGTCTAAACTCATGATCTTGTCTTGACAGATTTCCTTTCGGCAGACTCAACTGCCTTGGGGTCTTCGGTGGCATCCATCGGAGTCTCAACTCCTAGGATTGCACTTCTAGGACTAGGAGTCTCAACTCCCATGGTCTCAATTCCATCATTTGCCTTCAGTTCATTCAAGGCCTCATCTTCCCCCTTTTTGGCATCATCACCAAAAGATAGGGTCAAGCCAGGGAACAAACCACTAAGAATGAAGTCAAGTCAGTTGTTAGTAGAGTTTTGCTTGTCATCTACTTTGGAGTAGGTTCTCAGCTGCCATTAATTTCATTTTTGCCTAAAAAAGATGAACTTCTCGTTCATGTCAAGCTTCGATCTTGCAATTTCGCTCTGTGTTGCGGCAGTAACTCCATATCCGACTTGTGGGAATCTTCAATTCTCACCATAAACTCCTTATGCCTCTGCTGAAATTGTACATTATCCGCACTCCATACTAGCAGTCCTGCAAGGCACTAGTCTGTGCAGCCCATTCCCTGATCTGTAAGACAACACCTCGATATCCCTGATGATGTTTGCATCACGGTTGTTCAGCCTTAGGTCTAACGATGCTAGGTGGCATTCCATCTTCTCAATTTCTTCTCAAATATCCTTAAACGCATTTCGAAATTTGACTGTAGAAGCTGACTCTTCCCATGGCCAAATAGCATTGAAGTAAAAACCTATAGGCGCCATGGAATCAGCTGGAACTTCAGGCTCTTCCTGCATAGTGTACTTCGCTTGTTCTTTAGAAGACTCGGCATCCATAGGTGGCAATTCAGCTTCGAAGTGGAAAATTTCTTCAAACGTATCATCTGGAACGAGAGGGATTCCCGTAGGTCCAGGTTGTGGAACTTTGCCTTTCTCTTTTCGTAGTGCTTCAGCTCTATTTGCCTCGACTGACCCAACTTCATCGGCAGTTAATGCAGTTGTGGTAGCCTTATGTTGAGCTGAATGAGTTTATGCTTGAGCAGTTGTGTTAGCTGCTCGGATCGATTCTGGTTGAGAGCGATTGTTTCGATGCTGCTAAGCGGATCGATCCTCAATCAGTATTTGAAGCTTCAATGGCATCAATGTGCGTTTCCTGTTGAGTTGACTGGTCCTCAGCTATTTTTTCAGCGTCATCGGAGTGTGATGTAGCCATAGGGGTTAGCTCATCATCGAATACAAATCTCATCGGAGCTTTTTTACCACTTACAGTACTCCAAGAGTCTTGAGCATCCTCAGCCTGGTCCCTTGCAGTTTCGTCAACGGGTGTGGACTCGGCTTCATTGTCGAATTCCAAAAATTTTGTGTCAATGTTTTCCTGGGAATTATGTTGGGCACTGATCTCTTCTTCTTCATCAGTTCCCTCCATTTGAGGAATATGTTCTTGCTCAGTTTCTTTACCCAAGGAATTCTCAACCTCCTTTGGGCCTTCAATACCCCCAGCAGTCTCAACCGATGTAGGGCCTTCAACATCCCTACGTGTAGTCTAAATGCGATGCAGTCTTGGGACAGATTTCCTTTCGGCAGACTCAACTGCCTTGGGGTCTTCGGTGGCATCCGTCGGAGTCTCAACTCCTAGGATTGCACTTCTAGGACTAGGAGTCTCAACTCCCATGGTCTCAATTCCATCATTTGCCTTCAGTTCATTCAAGGCCTCATCTTCCCCCTTTTTGGCATCATCACCAAAAGATAGGGTCGGTGCCAGGGAAAAAACACTAAGAATGAAGTCAAGTCAGTTGTTAGTAAAGTTTTGCTTGTCATCTACTTTGGGGTAGGTTCTTAGCCTGCCATTAATTTCATTTTTGCACGAAGAAGAACAACTTACGGTTCATGCTGGCTTCCAGTCTTGCAATTTCGCTCTGGTGTTGCAGCTTGAGTAACTCCATATCCGACTTGTGGGAATCTTCAATTCTCACCATAAACTCCTTATGCCTCTGCTGAAATTGTACATTATCCGCACTCCATACTAGCATCTCTTGCAAAGCACTAGTCAGGTGCACCCATTCCCGATCTCGTAAGACAACACCTAGATATCCCTGATGATGTTTGCATCACGGTTGTTCAGCCTTAGGTCTAACGATGCTAGGTGGCATTCCATCTTCTCAATTTCTTCTCAAATATCCTTAAACGCATTTCGGAATTTGACTGTAGAAGCTGACTCTTCCCATGGCCAAATAGCATTGAAGTAAAAACCTATAGGCACCATGGAATCAGCTAGAACTTCGGGCTCTTCCTGCATAGTGTACTTCGCTTGTTCTTTAGAAGACTCGGCATCCATAGGTGGCAATTCAGCTTCGAAGTGGAAAATTTCTTCAAACGTATCATCTGGAACGAGAGGGATTCCCGTAGGTCCAGGTTGTGGAACTTTGCCTTTCTCTTTTCGTAGTGCTTCAGCTCTATTTGCCTCGACTAACCCAACTTCATCGGCAGTTAATGCAGTTGTGGTAGCCTTATGTTGAGCTGAATGAGTTTATGCTTGAGCAGTTGTGTTAGCTTTGCTCACCGATCGATTCTGCCGAGCGATTGTCTCGATGCCTGCTAAGCCGATCGATCCTCAATCAGTATTTAAAGCTTCAATGGCATCAATGTGCGTTTCCTGTTGAGTTGACTGGTCCTCAGCTATTTTATCAGCGTCATCGGAGTGTGATGTAGCCATAGGGGTTGGCTCATCATCGAATACAAATCTCATCGGAGCTTTTTTACCACTTACAGTACTCCAAGAGTCTTGAGCATCCTCAGCCTGGTCCCTTGCAGTTTCGTCAACGGGTGTGGACTCGGCTTCATTGTCGAATTCCAAAAATTTTGTGTCAATGTTTTCCTGGGAATTATGTTGGGCACTCTCTTCTTCTTCTTCATTCCCTCCATTTGAGGAATATGTTCTTGCTCGGTTTCTTTACCCAAGGAATTCTCAACCTCCTTTGGGCCTTCAATACCCCAGCTCTCAACCGATGTAGGGCCTTCAACATCCCTACGTGTAGTCTAAACTGCAGATGCAGGTCTTGGACATATTTCCTTTCGGCAGACTCAGCTGCCTTGGGGTCTTCGGTGGCATCCGTCGGAGTCTCAACTCCTAGGATTGCACTTCTAGGACTAGGAGTCTCAACTCCCATGGTCTCAATTCCATCATTTGCCTTGATTCATTCAAGGCCTCATCTTCCCCCTTTTTTGGCATCATCACCAAAAGATAGGGTCAGGCCAGGGAACAAACCACTAAGAATGAAGTCAAGTCAGTTGTTAGTAGAGTTTTGCTTGTCATCTACTTTGGAGTAGGTTCTCAGCTGCCATTAATTTCATTTTTGCCTGAAGAAGAAACTTACGGTTCATGTTTGGCTTCGATCTTGCAATTTCGCTCTGTGTTGCGGCTGAGTAACTCCATATCCGACTTGTGGGAATCTTCAATTCTCACCATAAACTCCTTATGCCTCTGCTGAAATTGTACATTATCCGCACTCCATACTAGCGGTCTTGCAAAGCACTAGTCTCAGGCGACCCGTTCCCCTTGATCTGTAAGACAACACCTCGATATCCCTGATGATGTTTGCATCACGGTTGTTCAGCCTTAGGTCTAACGATGCTAGGTGGCATTCCATCTTCTCAATTTCTTCTCAAATATCCTTAAACGCATTTCGGAATTTGACTGTAGAAGCTGACTCTTCCCATGGCCAAATAGCATTGAAGTAAAAACCTATAGGCACCATGGAATCAGCTAGAACTTCGGGCTCTTCCTGCATAGTGTACTTCGCTTGTTCTTTAGAAGACTCGGCATCCATAGGTGGCAATTCAGCTTCGAAGTGGAAAATTTCTTCAAACGTATCATCTGGAACGAGAGGGATTCCCGTAGGTCCAGGTTGTGGAACTTTGCCTTTCTCTTTTCGTAGTGCTTCAGCTCTATTTGCCTCGACTAACCCAACTTCATCGGCAGTTAATGCAGTTGTGGTAGCCTTATGTTGAGCTGAATGAGTTTATGCTTGAGCAGTTGTGTTAGCCTGCTCAGCTGACTGATTTCTGGCTGGAGCAGTTGTCTCGGTCTGCTAAGCTGACTGATCCTCAACTGTGTTTAAAGCTTCAATGGCATCAATGTGTGTTTCCTGTTGAGTTGACTGGTCCTCAGCTATTTTATCAGCGTCATCGGAGTGTGATGTAGCCATAGGGGTTGGCTCATCATCGAATACAAATCTCATCGGAGCTTTTTTACCACTTACGATTACTCCAAGTCTTGAGCATCCTCGGCTGGTCCCTTGCGGTTCGTCAATCGGGTGTGGACTCGGCTTCATTGTCGAATTCCAAAAATTTTGTGTCAATGTTTTCCTGGGAATTATGTAGGGCACTGATCTCTTCTTCTTCATCAGTTCCCTCCATTTGAGGAATATGCTCTTGCTCAGTTTCTTTACCCAAGGAAATCTCAACCTCCTTTGGGCCTTCAATACCCCCAGCAGTCTCAACCGATGTAGGGCCTTCAACATCCCTACGTGTAGTCTAAACTGCGATGCCGTCTTGGACATATTTCCTTTCGCGGACTCAATTTGCCTTGGGGTCTTCGGTGGCATCCGTCGGAGTCTCAACTTCTAGGATTGCACTTTTAGGACTAGGAGTCTCAACTCCCATGGTCTCAATTCCATCATTTGCCTTCAGTTCATTCAAGGCCTCATCTTCCCACTTTTTGGCATTATCACCAAAAGATAGGGTCAGGCCAGGGAACAAACCACTAAGAATGAAGTCAAGTCAGTTGTTAGTAGAGTTTTGCTTGTCATCTACTTTGGAGTAGGTTCTCAGCTGCCATTAATTTCATTTTTGCACGAAGAAGAGTCAACTTCTGTTCATGCTTTGGCTTCGATCTTGCAATTTTGCTCTGGTGTTGCAGCTTGAGTAACTCCATATCCGACTTGTGGGAATCTTCAATTCTCACCATAAACTCCTTATGCCTCTGCTGAAATTGTACATTATCCGCACTCCATACTAGCAGTCCTGCAAAACACTAGTCTGTGCAGCCCATTCCTTGATCTGTAAGACAACACCTCGAAATCCCTGATGATGTTTGCATCACGGTTGTTCAGCCTTAGGTCTAACGATGCTAGGTGGCATTCCATCTTCTCAATTTCTTCTCAAATATCCTTAAACGCATTTCGGAATTTGACTGTAGAAGCTGACTCTTCCCATGGCCAAATAGCATTGAAGTAAAAACCTATAGGCACCATGGAATCAGCTGGAACTTCGGGCTCTTCCTGCATATTATACTTCGCTTGTTCTTTAGAAGACTCGGCATCCATAGATGGCAATTCAGCTTCGAAGTGGAAAATTTCTTCAAACGTATCATCTGGAATGAGAGGGATTCCCGTAGGTCCAGGTTGTGGAACTTTGCCTTTCGCTTTTCGTAGTGCTTCAGCTCTATTTGCCTCGACTGACCCAACTTCATCGGCAGTTAATGCAGTTGTGGTAGCCTTATGTTGAGCTGAATGAGTTTATGCTTGAGCAGTTGTGTTAGCCTGCTCAGCTGACTGATTTCTGGTTGGAGCAGTTGTTTCGGTCTGCTAAGCTGACTGATCCTCAACTGTATTTAAAGCTTCAATGGCATCAATGTGTGTTTCCTGTTGAGTTGACTGGTCCTCAGCTATTTTATCAGCGTCATCGGAGTGTGATGTAGCCATAGGGGTTGGCTCATCATCGAATACAAATCTCATCGGAGCTTTTTTACCACTTACAGTACTCCAAGAGTCTTGAGCATCCTCAGCCTGGTCCCTTGCAGTTTCGTCAACGGGTGTGGACTCGGCTTCATTGTCGAATTCCAAAAATTTTGTGTCAATGTTTTCCTGGGAATTATGTTGGGCACTGATCTCTTCTTCTTCATCAGTTCCCTCCATTTGAGGAATATGCTCTTGCTCAGTTTCTTTACCCAAGGAAGTCTCAACCTCCTTTGGGCCTTCAATACCCCCAGCAGTCTCAACCGATGTAGGGCCTTCAACATCCCTACGTGTAGTCTAAACTGCAGTCTGGTCTTGGACAGATTTCCTTTTGGCAGACTCAACTGCCTTGGGGTCTTCGGTGGCATCCGTCGGAGTCTCAACTCCTAGGATTGCACTTCTAGGACTAGGAGTCTCAACTCCCATGGTCTCAATTCCATCATTTGCCTTCAGTTCATTCAAGGCCTCATCTTCCCCCTTTTTGGCATCATCACCAAAAGATAGGGTCAGGCCAGGGAACAAACCACCAAGAATGAAGTCAAGTCAGTTGTTAGTAGAGTTTTGCTTGTCATCTACTTTGGAGTAGGTTCTCAGCTTCCATTAATTTCATTTTTGCCTGAAGAAGACTGAACTTCTGGTTCATGCTGGCTTCCAGTCTTGCAATTTCGCTCTGGTGTTGCAGCTTGAGTAACTCCATATCCGACTTGTGGGAATCTTCAATTCTCACCATAAACTCCTTATGCCTCTGCTGAAATTGTACATTATCCGCACTCCATACTAGCAGTCCTGCAAAGCACTAGTCTGTGCAGCCCATTCCCTGATCTGTAAGACAACACCTCGATATCCCTGATGATGTTTGCATCACGGTTGTTCAGCCTTAGGTCTAATGATGCTAGGTGGCATTCCATCTTCTCAATTTCTTCTCAAATATCCTTAAACGCATTTCGGAATTTGACTGTAGAAGCTGACTCTTCCCATGGCCAAATAACATTGAAGTAAAAACCTATAGGCACCATGGAATCAGCTGGAACTTCGGGCTCTTCCTGCATAGTGTACTTCGCTTGTTGTTTAGAAGACTCGACATCCATATGTGGCAATTCAGCTTCGAAGTGGAAAATTTCTTCAAACGTATCATCTGGAACGAGAGGGATTCCCGTAGGTCCAGGTTGTGGAACTTTGCCTTTCTCTTTTCGTAGTGCTTCAGCTCTATTTGCCTCGACTGACCCAGCTTCATCGGCAGTTAATGCAGTTGTGGTAGCCTTATGTTGAGCTGAATGAGTTTATGCTTGAGCAGTTGTGTTAGCCTGCTCAGCTGACTGATTTCTGGCTGGAGCAGTTGTTTCGGTCTGCTAAGCTGACTGATCCTCAACTGTGTTTAAAGCTTCAATGGTATCAATGTGTGTTTCCTGTTGAGTTGACTGGTCCTCAGCTATTTTATCAGTGTCATCGGAGTGTGATGTAGCCATAGGGGTTGGCTCATCATCGAATACAAATCTCATCGGAGCTTTTTTACCACTTACAGTACTCCAAGAGTCTTGAGCATCCTCAGCCTGGTCCCTTGCAGATTCGTCAACGGGTGTGGACTCGGCTTCATTGTCGAATTCCAAAAATTTTGTGTCAATGTTTTCCTGGGAATTATGTAGGGCACTGATCTCTTCTTCTTTATCAGTTCCCTCCATTTGAGGAATATGCTCTTGCTCAGTTTCTTTACCCAAGGAAGTCTCAACCTCCTTTGGGCCTTCAATACCCCCAGCAGTCTCAACCGATGTAGGGCCTTCAACATCCATACGTGTAGTCTAAACTGCAGTCTGGTCTTGGACAGATTTCCTTTCGGCAGACTCAGCTGCCTTGGGGTCTTCGGTGGCATCCGTCGGAGTCTCAACTCCTAGGATTGCACTTTTAGTACTAGGAGTCTCAACTCCCATGGTCTCAATTCCATCCTTTGCCTTAGCTGCATCAGCAGCATCATCAGCCTTTAGTGTAGATGAAGTTTCAACTGAGATAGTCTTAAAAGTCCGAGCTTCATTATCTTCACTCTGACGTTCAATTTATTTCTCACATTCTCCTCCTAACTTCATAGTTCGGTCTCCCACAACGTCCTCTGACCTTACTTTGGTGGAAAGAGCTTTCCCCTCGACTGGCGCACTAGCTAAGTTAACGGTTGTAGGGTGACTCTGCTCGTTAGACTCGACTATTTGTCCTTTTGAGTAATCAGCCGTTTGTGGAGGTATCTCAACACCTTCTTCGGGGTTTGGCTTGGCTAGAGTGCCCGCTACATCTCCTTCCCTAACTTCATCACCATTCCCCTGAGAGCCATTTTTAGATTGCACAGGGGATGTGATGGGAGCAATGTCAGTAGCTATCTTTTGCGCTACCCCCAAGGGATTTGATCTACGAGAGAGTTGGGAGGACTCTCCTAGTCCGTCTTGCAAATGTTGCTCGTGCATGGCTTTTGATTCCTTAATTGCTTGTTGGAACTCGGCCGTCTAAATTGATGCAGCAGGGTCAAGCTCTTCTAGGTCGCTGTTGTTAGTTGATTCCATGTGATGTTCATGACCTCCAGTGAACATGCACATCTTTGATTTTTCAAGTGCTTTAGCCTTCTCCAAAGCTTTTTTTTTCTCATCTTCCTTGATGGCACGAAGGGCATCCATGCAGAATTCTTCATTAAGGGCATAGGCGACAAAGATGTTTCCTAAGAAGCTTGGGAGCTCCTCCACTTCTTTGATGAATTTAGGTTGCTCAAATTGCTGTCGAGAGTAGTCCAACTTCCATCTTCTCCATTCCCTTGATCTCTGTTTAATATCCGGGTAGACTAGAGAGTACATAATTACGTCATCATCATCGTCTCCATCTTCCGGAATTGTAGCAAGTGGAGTTTGATCCTCCTCAGGTTCATTTGTATAAGTCTGAGGGGTCGAGACAACTCTTTCTTTAAGAATTTTAGCTGTCTCAGCACTTTGCTTCTCCACAGCTGTCTCACGAGCAGTTGGGTCTTCTACACTCTGCTGATCGACATCAGCAGTCTTCTAGGCATCCATGGTGGCTACAACTCCACCATCCTTCTCTCGAGACTACTTTTCTTGAGCATCAGTAGTCTCTTCGTGCTCCTCTAGTTGAGTATCGGACTCAGCTGGCTTCTCCAGCTCTGACTTTTTGAACAACCTTCTTCGTTTTGTTGGAACCAGAGGAATTTTTGGCTCCATATTCTCAGGATCTTCAAATGTAAAAGCCTTTGCTTCAAAAATCATTTTCTTCGACGTAGCTGCCTTTCGAGGCACTGCAGTATCGTTTCTTCACGACTGGAGAAAGGATTAATGATTCCTTCTCAGTCTTGGCTGCGGGGGCAGGGGCTTCTGGGCTTGATTCTAGGGCAGGTGCTTGTGGCTCGGCTACAGGGGCAGGAGCCTCTTGGAATTGGCTACAGGGGCTGGTGCAGGTTTAGTTGTCGCAAATCTCTTATTTTGAATAGGCTTGGGAGAGAGAGCTGGAGCGGTCGCAGTTGTGTCTTCGGCAGGGTCAGCTGACTCACCCTTACTCGTGTCAGCTTTTTGGGCATGCGCCTTCCTCTAAGCTCCAGAAAGGTATGCCTTGAACATCTTCTTGTTCACATGGAATGGCTTTCCATGGTGCAGAGCAATTCATTTCACTTCCATCAAATGGCAAATCACGAGGCCATACCCCAAAGAGCATCTGAAAGTCCCATCCTCCTTGATGGACTTATTGATCACGTTTTGGCAGATATGGCTGAAGATAAACTCAGCCTAGTTAACCTTCTTTTCTTCCATGATCGTAACCATCACCACCAGCTTAGTCTACACAGCTGGTTAAAGCTTCCAAACTTCATATCTACACACTTGGACACGATGTCCATCAGTTTGTGGTAATCTTCTTTGATCAACTCCTTCTTGGTTGTATAGATAGCCTTCGCAGCTGATTTAGGCGTGGCTATTTCTTTCAAAGCCGCAGCAATGTTGTCATCCTTCTCGTTGATCTCCTTCAGCCTATCAGTAGCCAACTTGCAATGCTCAGCAAGGTCCGCAACAATGATCTTGATGGCCTTGCTGTGAATAGATAGTGAATCTCATCATCGTGCACTTCCACCTTGACATAGAACATTGTGACCTCCTCTAGATACGTGTGAGAGAACTCCATGGTGAGAAAGTCCTTCAGACCAGACTTCTCGAGTTTCTCAGTGATCTACTTCACAAGGGCTTCATCAGCACCCTGTTTTACCATCCCTTTGAAGTCCATTGTTAATCCTGAGTGGATCTTCTCAGATAACTTAACGAAATCATAAGATGCATCCATTTTCAGAGAAAATAACTGGTGAAAAATGCGTAAAATCTTGATCTTTGAAAGTAGGGTTTTTGAAATATTGCACAGAGTTTTCTTGCTTGTTGAAGACGAGAGACTTTTTGTGAGGAGACAGGAAATGTGTTTTTAGCTTATATCAAACTTGAAAGGACGGTTTTTGGAATTTAAAAAACTTGATCGAAATCGACGGTCCGGATTTAATCTTCAAAACTGCATTATTTCCCCGCATTAAATGCAGCAACATTTATATCCAGCCATATGTTTTACCGTGCAACTTTTGTACTGACAACCATAATTATTCCGATGTCATCCTTAAAAACATTCTCGTTCGCATTAAACGACTGCGTTTTTGTCACTTAGCTCATAAATAACTCAGCTATCATCCAAAAATTACTTAACTCTGCTTCTCTCTTCACATAGGATCACTCAGCTGTCAGTTAACTTAATACAGCCGATTTCCGGTCTAGGCTGTTTAAACTTGGTTGAATTGTGAAACTTGTTCAGTTTTCATTTTCTCTTTTTTTGTCTCTGTTGATTGAGTCTTCTGAGTATCCTAACTCAGCTCAATTAACCCTAGCTCATTCTTAAGCTCTTCAAATCTCGATTCACATTAGGACTTTGTGAATATGTCAGCTAACTGCTTATCAGTTGAGATGTATTCCAAAGTGATGTCTTTCTTTTCAACATGATCCCTTATAAAATGATATCTGACATCAATGTATTTTGTTCTTGAGTGCAACATTGGATTCTGAGTGATTGCAATAGCACTGGGTTTATCACACATAATTGGAATTTCTCTTTCTTCAATATCATAGTCTCTCAGCTGCTATCTCATCCATAAGACTTGGGCACAACAATTGCCCACAACTATGTACTCTGCTTCAACTGTGGATGTAGCTATTGAATTTTGTTTCTTGTTTAACCAAGAAACTAATCTGTTTCCAAGCATTTGACATGTACCTGATGTACTCTTCCTGTCAACTCTACATCCAGCATAATCTGAGTCTGAGTATCCTACCAGCTTGAATCCTTCTTCCTTTGGATACCATAAGCTGACTTCTTGGCATCCCTCGAAATATCTAAGGATTCTCTTAGTTGCAGTCATGTGACTCTCTTTTGGTGCAGATTGAAATCTAGTACATACACCTACAACAAAGGTGATGTCTGGCCTGCTTGCTGTTAAACAGAGCGAAGATCCAATGAGTGCTCTATATCTAGTTTGATCAACAACTTTGCCATCTGCATCCATGTCCATCTTGACTGATGTATTCGTAGGAATCTTCACTGATGACTTTTCTTCCATACCAAATTTCCTCATTAGATCTCTGGTATACATGGTTTCGCTTATGAAGTTTCCATCCTTCAATTGCTTGACTTGAAGTCTTAAGAAGAAAGTCAGTTCTCCCATCATGCTCATCTCAAATTTTCCATGCATGAGGTTTGAGAACTTGTCACACAGGTCTTTGTTTGTGGATCCAAAGATGATATCATCCGCATATATTTAAACAAGCAATATACTCTCTCCATCTTGAATCCTGAAGAGTGTTCTCTAAACCTTGCCTTTGGTGAATCCATTGTCAATTAGAAACTGAGACAATGTATCATACCATTCTCTTCGTGCTTGTTTCAATCCATACAATGCCTTCTTGAGCTTGTAGACCTTATCTCCAATAGTTTGCTGCTCAAAACCTGGAGGATTTTCAACATAGACTTCTTCTTCTAACAATCCATTTAGAAATGCACTATTCACATCCATTATATATACAGTGAAGTTCTTATGTGCAACATAAGAAATAAACATCCTTATTGCTTCCAATCTGGCAACATGAGCAAATGTTTCATCAAAATTTATACCTTATTCTTGACAATACCCTTTGGCTACCAATCTTGCTTTGTTTCTGACAACAGATCCTTCCTCATTCATCTTGTTTCTGAATACCAACTTAGTACCTAAAATCTGGAGATTGTTCCACCTAGACTTCTTCTTCCAAAAGACCATTTAAAAATGCATTCCTCACATCCATCTGATAAACTGTGAAGTTCTTGTGTGCAACATAAGCAAGAAACCTCCTTATTGCTTCAAATCTAGCAACATGTGCAAAGGTTTCATCAAAACCCATACCCTCTTTATGGCAATATCCTTTGGCTACCAATCTTGCTTTGTTTCTCACTGCAGATCCGTCTTCATTCATCTTTTTTCTGAGTACCCACTTAGTACCAATAACATTCTGGTGGGTAGGCCTTTGAACCAGTTCCCAAACTTTATTCCTTTCAAACGTATTCAGCTCTTCCTGCATAGCTAGAATCCAATGAGTGTCATCCAATGCTTATGACACATCCTTTAGCTTAATCTTGGAAATGAAACATGTGAACATTGCTTCATGTTGAGTCCTGGATCTGGTTATCACTCCTTCTCTTACATCTCCTATAACAAGCTCTAGAGTATGGTCTCTCAGCCATCTCACATCTAGTTGGAGTAAGTCTGCTGGATTAAGTCTTCTTGCAGCTAAGTTGTATTGAACAACTTCCTCATGATCATCATTCAGTTACAAACCTTCCAGATTTCTTTGAGATTCAGCTATCGCATCTTCATCTAGGTTGAGTATTCTGATGCCTGCCTCAATATATAGACTCTTATGAATAGTTGGTTGATTCATCTTGTTAGCTAACTCATTAATGTCTTCTCCATTAATATTAGGTTCATCAAAAACCACATGGATAGAATCTTCTATGACCATAGTCCTCTTGTTCAGCACTCTAAAAGCTTTACTCTCAGCCGAGTATCCCAAAAAGGTACCTTCAACAGTTTTTGCATCAAAAGCTTTCAAATTGTGTCCAAATTGAATAGGGGTTTTCGACAGCTGCCTACTGATCATACACCTATTCTGTGTGTAGCATGCAGTATTAATGGCTTCACCCCATAATATTTTAGGCAATCCAGCTTCCGCTAACACGGTCCTTGCAGCTTCCTTAAGAATTATGTTCCTTCTATCATCCACTCCATGTGTATCTTGAATAATCATACTTGAATGGTCCATGTGTATCTTGAATAATCATCCACCACCACTATAATACGGTCCTTGCAGCTTCCTTAAGAATTATGTTCCTTCTATCAGCCACTCCATGTGTATCTTGAATAATCATCCTTGAATGGTCCATGTGTATCTTGAATAATCATCCACCACCACTAAGGTGTATTTCTTTCCACTGATACTAGCTTGGCTTATCCTTGAATGAAGATTTGATTTGCTTTCCCATATGGCATGCATCACAAATGCCTTCCTTCTGGTATAATAAGTCTGACAATCCTTCCACAAGATGACTTCTTGCAAGCTTGTTTATTGTTTTGAAATTCAGGTGACTCAGCTTTGTGCCACAACCAACTTAATTCGACTGTACTATTTGCTAGAAGACATGTACTTGTTGTACCAGTTGACCAATCCACTACATACATGTTTTCCTGTCTTGATCCTAATTGCACAACTTCATTAGAGTCGACATTCTTGATCTGGCATACTCCCATGTTGAATCCTACATTGTAGCCCTTATCACAGAGTTGGCTAATGCTCAGCAGATTGAAATGTAGCCCTTCAACATAGGCTACATTTGTGATTTCCAATCCATTTTTCCTTATGGATCTAATTCCTCTTATCTCCCGTTGAACTTTATTTCCTCCAAATATAACTTTTGCTCCTCTTGATTCCTTGAAGTTTGATAGATTTTTTTTATTACCAGTCATGTGTCTGGAACAACCACTATCTATGTACAGGATTCCTTGGCACTCAGTTGTTCCTTAACCTGCAATCAAGAAAATCAGTTTTTATGTACCCAAACCTATCTGGGTCATGAGGGGTTAACATCATAAGGAGATCCAAACAACCTATAGCCAAATGATCTGACTCTAAGAGGTCGCCACCAGTCAGTTCATAATCATAGTGATTCTTAGCAAACTGCTTGGGAGCTTTAGACACATACAACTATCTCTTTTGTCTGCATGCCTGTGGGTGTGCTTGTGCATTTGCTTTCTTGAGATAGTAATGAAACTTTTGTGCATTTTGAGCATAGTGCTTGGGTGCATTTGTATGCTGATAATGGTTCCTTTGCCTAGGGAATGACCTATATTGAGTCTGAGGTCTTAGCCACTTGGGCTTGTATCTCTTTGGACTTGGCTGATATATCATTTGATTATTCCAATTACCTTGGCTACGATAATTTCTACCACTTCCTTCATATGGTCTTCTATGCTGAAAGCTCTGGGGCTTTTGGTAGTTCTGTTTTGCTTTCAAAGAATACTTTCTATTAGGAGTCTGCTGATGGACTCTTCCTATCAGCATATTCTACTGGCTTTTTGCCTTTACCTTTATATCCTAGGACAACATGTTTGTGATTGTGAGTGTGAGCTGGTGCAACATATGGTGCTTTGGGTTTTTGGACTCCCCCATTTTTTGGGGATCCTTTCTCCAAAACCACTCTTCGAGTTTGAGCACGGACAAAGGAATTGAATCATATGCTTGTCTTATCTCCACTTTCTTTCTGCATCATTATCAATTTATCCAATGATTTAAATGCCTTGCTAAATGATGTAATCACATTTTTCAAATATTTTTCCCTCTTTTCTATTTCGGCTGTGCTACCGGAAGCTCTGGGGAAATATCTCAGCCTTCAGCTCTTTGTTCTCATCAGCTATGTGACATAGAGTTTTCAGCTCCTTAGTCAGCTGTGAGTTTTGGCTTTTGAGCTGGCAGTTTTCCTCATTTAAAAGTGTGTGTGAGGATTTTATGTGCTTAAAACCTTTCATCATTTTGCCAAAAGAATCATAAAGATCTGTGGGTGGTGAAATATTTGTGTCACTTTCACTATCATCAGAATTAGAATGAAATGAGTCAGAATGTACCTCATCTTCCTGTTCTTTGGGATATTGTTCTTTGGCCATGAGGCATATCAGTGCCTCTTCTTCAATATCTGAGAGTAGTATGCCTCACTACTATCTGACTCAGTTGTCTCTTTGCACTTGGTTGTTTAAGTTTCAGCAGCCAACATGGCTTTCTTCTTTTCTTGTCTCCATTCTCTGAAGACCTTTCTTTCCTCGTCATTGCTAGACTTATTGATTGGTGGATAAGAACAGTCAATAGAAAATTAAAGTGTCCTGGTTGTCTGCAATTCCAGCATAGGTTCCAGCTTTCTGGTAGTCAGCTGTCTGATGGTCAGCTCTCCTTGGTGGTCTACGATCCTTGGTCTTAGAAGGTGCTGGTGTCTCCTGGAGGTTTCACCCTTGTTTCTTTTATAGTTATTATTAAAAAACTTGTTAAATTTTTTCACCATCACGACAATATCCTCTTGGTCAATGTCATTGGAGTCCACTTTCTTAGTTTCTCTAGCCATGAGTGTAGTTGTCTTGGGTACTACTATCTCTTCTTGCTCTTTCCATTGGAGCTCAAATTCATAAGATTTTAAATATGAGAATAGCTCATCGTTGGATGTTCTTGTTAACTCAATGGAGTGTCTCAATGCCATAACCTTAATTTCCCACTCAACTGGGAGCGACCTCAATATCTTTATACACATTTCTTTCTGGGCGTATTGTTTGCCTAGAGCTTAGAGCTCATTTGTAATCTCTGTGAATCTGGCATCCTGTTGATCCAGAGTTTCACCTGCAAGCATCTTAAAGTTTTCAAATTTCTGTACATCAACAGCTAATTTATTTTCTTTAATTTGATCAGATCCTTCACAAATTCAATTCAAATTTCCCCAAATCTCTTTAGTCACTCTGTGTGATTTAACTTTGTTAAACATGGCTTTATGGAGGGTTTTATATAGAATATCCTTGGCAACATTATCCAAGTTATATCTCTTTCGATCTTCATTGGTTCACTCGCATTGAGGTTTTTTGACCATGGCTGGTCTTGGTGCAACAAGTACAATTGGTATGGCGGCAAGAATAAAGACAGGCACCACGTCACGGCGGAGCCGCAATGACCTCTTCTTCACCGGTGTGCGATCAACAAAGCAATTTCGGGAGCCCTTATAGCTGTGTTAACTTTAATTATTTGCAATGGCCCACCCTTAATTACGAACCACATTTTATTGTGTAAAACTGAAAGAAGTGTCTGCATGCGAATCTTCCATTTATTAAATTCCTCAACATTAAACATATGAATGCGAGTTATATTTGCTTCCATGATAATAACTTATTTTTGAAAGAAAATTTTAAAACAGCAGGTGTTGTATCTTTTAATAAAGATTGAGATCTAGTTCAGTAACCAGTGCGGAAGCCTCAATGAACCAACCACTCTTATACCATTTGTAGTCCCAATGGGTGATAGAGTAAAGTCTACAAGGGGATGGGTTGAGTAGAATTTACAGATTTTTGATTTTTATCCTTTTAAATTAGAGTTTAGACACAAGTCAGCTTAGTCCTTGAGGGACAACTTAGTTCGACCTTCACAGTAGAGTTAGCCACTCAACAAACTCGACTGAGCTGGTGATAAGATAACTTAGTTGATTTAGTTAACCTCTTTATAAAAACAGCAGACTTAGTTTTTCAGCGAAAGTCTTTCACCCTTTGATTAAATATGTTTTCAACACTTGTTTTATCGTTAAGTTATTACCATTAAACTTAGCAAATTATCTAATAGGAGATAAAAAAAATATGCAATTTTTATAGTGGTTCGAGGATGTGGTAATTCCTCCAATCCACTCTTTTCCAACCCTTAGAGGTAATCCACCATGTAACTGTGACTTTGTTACAAAATGGTGACAATTCGAGATATCCTTGATCACACAGTTGGCTTCTCCTTGGACTTAGCTTCTTCACAAGACGGTTGTCCTGCTACTTCATCTCCTCCAGACTTTTGGATTTGATCACGTAGCCCTCTAACAAGTCCAAAGTTTTTCGTTCGAATTGGAACCTAATTGTACTTCTTTCAACCTTGGATGTACAGACCCCTTGTCTTTCAGCAAACATTTCCTTCTCCAAAGTTTTGAAGTTGTCTTTGTTTCACTGAGTTTTAGGCTTGATGATAGTATTGAATGCTCGAGAGTATTATGCTCAGATTGCTTGATTTCTCTTGTGTGTCTCAAATTGCATAAGTGTCTTCTCTCTTGAATTCCTCAGCCTTTTATAGTGCCTACTTGAACATATATCCGTTGAAGAGATAGATGTATTTTTCAAACTACACTTTGAGGTCGTTGGCTTGCATTTTCTTGCTACATTGATGTAGATTGATCCTCAAATTAATGCTCTGCAGCCTTTCCTAAATTTTTGCAGGTTTCCACAAACATCCCATTGGTTCCTTGCTTTTTTATCTCTTTTAGCAAAACAAATTTATCGTACTCAGTCTGACGTGTTTCTACTTTCAGGAAACATTTGACTTTGCTTAACAACAGATCTCTTCAACTTTCTCGAGTCCTTTTTGTTGTCTAACCCCTTAGACAGTCATCTCTAATTATCTAGGAGTGACTCAGCTGTCAGTCTACTAACTGAGACAACTTTTGTGGTACTTGACTGATACTTCACTACACTATATGGCCGACACACAACAGAGTCTTCTCTTTGATCTTCAGTCAATTTCTGCAATCTTCAACTTGATTGCTTCAACTCAGCTTATAGAACCCCATCTATTACACAGTCGATTTTACCGCAGAATTGGGGTTCCAACTTCCTAATCTAAGTTTTACATGGTATCATCAAAATCTATTACATAGATTTCTCAACACTTTGCCTTGGGAATGACCTATATTGAGTCTGAGGTCTTTGCCACTTGGTCTTATTTCCGTTAGGACTTGGCTGATGTCTCACTTGATTATTCCAATCAGCTTGACTAAGATAATTTCTACCAATCCCTTCATATGGTTTTTCTCTGCTGAAACCTCTAGGGCTTTTCGTAGTTCTTCTTTGCGTTCACAGAATATTTCCTGTTTAGAGTCTACTGATATTTTAGTTGTCTTTTCAGCAAACTCAACTGGCTTTTTAACTTTACCTTTATAACCTAGGCCAACATGTGTGTGTTTGTGATTTTGAGTGGGTACAACATATGGTGTTTTTGGCTTTTGGACTCCCCCATTACTTGAGGATCCCTTTTTCCAAAACCACTCTTGAGATTTAACATTGACAAAGGAATTAAACCCTAAGCCTGCCTTGTCTCCAATTACTTTTTGAATCATCATTAATTCATCCAATGTTCTGGATGACTTACTGAGTGATGCAATCACATTTTTGAGTTTCTTTTCCCTCTTTTCACTTTTAGCTAAGTCTACTTTGATCTTAGCTATCTCAACCTTCAGATCTTTATTCTCATCATCTATGTGACTGAGAGTACTCAGCTCTTTAGTCAGCTGGGAGCTTGGCATTTGAGCTGGTTGTTTTCCTCATGTAAAAGCATGTGTAAGGTTTTCATGTGTTCAAAGTCTTTCATCATTTTGCTAATTGAGTCATAAAGATATGTGGGTGATGAAGTGTGCATGTCACTATCACTATCATCAGAAAGTGAGCTAGATGAGTTAGAATTTATCTCATCTTCCTATTCTTTGACCATGAGGCATATCAATGCCTCTCTTCTATTTCTGAGGAATAGAAGGCCTTCACTGCTATCTGACTCAGTTGTCTCCTTTCACTTAGTTGTGTCAGGTTCAATAGCTGCCATGGCTTTCTTTCTCTCTTGTCTCCTTTCTCTGAAGTCTTTTCTTTCTTCATCATTTTGTACTTGTTTACTGGTGGATAGGAACAATCAACAACAAAGTGTTTTGGCTGTCTGTAGTTCCAGCATAAGTTCTTAGCTTTCTGTAAATCAGCTCTCTGGTTGTTAGCTCTCTGATTGTGAGCTCTCTTTGCTGGTCTATCTTCCTTTCTCTTCGAAGGAGCTGAGTGTCTTCTTGAGGTTTCACCCTTGTTCATCTTGTAGTTCTTATTAAAGAACTTGTTGAATCTTTTAACCATCAGGGTTATCTCTTCTTGGTCAATGATGTCCTTCGATTCAGTTTTCTTGGATTCTCTAGCCAATAGAGCAGTTGTCTTGGGTACAACTATATCTTCTTGTTATTTCCTACTGAGCTCAAATTCATAGGCTTTTAAGTCTGATAATAACTCATGGTTGGAGGTTCTTGTCCAATCCATTGAATGCCTAAGGGCCATCACTTTCATTTCCCACTCAGCTGGGAGAGACCTTAGAATTTTCATACACATTTCCTTCTCTGTGTATTCCTTCCCCAGAGTTCAAAGTTCGTTGGTGATCTCAATAAATCTGACATCCAATTGATCAAAAGTTTCACCTGCAAGAATTTTAAAATTTTCAAATTTTTGTACAGCAACAGTTAGTTTATTTCTTTGATTTGCTCTGATCCTTCGCATATCAAAGTCAGCTTTTCCCATATCTCACTGGTAGTCCTGCAAGATTTGACATTGATAAACATAGCTTTGTCCAGAGTTTATAAAAATGTTCTTGGCAATATTTTCTAAGTTGTATCTTTTTATGTCCTCATTGATCCATTCGTTTCGTGGTTTTTCAACCATAGCAAGCATTGGTTCAGCAGGTGCTGCAATAGCCTCTCCTTCAACAGTGGGGGAAGTAGCTCTCACAGATGTATTCACTTTCATGATTTGTATGACTCCATCTTAAATGACAAACCTCATTTCATCATGCAACGCTCAGAGATGTGCCTACATGCGAATCTTCAAATCATCAAACTCCTCAACAATGAACATAGGAATGCGAGATATATTTGCTTCCATGATAATGACTTTTTGAAAGAAAGTTTAAAAACAGTCAATTGTTGATTTTTGAAAAGGATTGAAATCTAGTTCAGTAACTAGTGCAGAAGGTTCTTTGAACAAACCGCTCAGATAGAAGTTGTAGGTCCCAATTTTCGCTTTTAGATCTTTAAATCAGAGTTTTACACAAGAAGCAACTTGGTCCTTTTGAGACAGCTTAGATCATCCTCAACAGTAGAGTTAACTACTCAACATACTCGATTGAGTTGTTGATAGAGTAACTCAGTGGAGTGAAGTGAGTTCTTTAAAAAATACAGCTTACTTGGTTTCATCAACGGAAGTCTTACACCCTTTTGTTAAATATGTTTTACAACACTTGTTTTTTTCAACTTATTATCACTTGACTTTAGCAAATTTAACAATCAGCACAGTTAAATATGCAAGAAATAAAATGCTTAAAGTAAATAGACATAGAACAATTTTATAGTGGTTCTAGGATGGGGTAATTCCTCTACTCCACTCTTTTCTTACTCCTAGAGGTAATCCACTAATGCAACAAACGTGTTACAAAAAGGACAAATAGTCCAAGCAAGCAAGCCTTGATCACACAGCTGGCTTCACTTCTGGGAGTCAGCTCTCCACAAGACAGCTGTCTCGCTACTTCAACTCCTTCAAATTTTTGGATTTGATCATGAATCCATCCAACGAATCCAAGCTGATTCTAACTTGAACCTCACTGCACTTCCTCCAATACTTAGCTATGCATGCCCCTTATTCTTAAAACAATTTTCCTCTTCAACAGATTAAAGCTTTTCCTTCCTTCACTGAGTGTGTTGGATAGATAGACTTCGAATTTTGGCTTGAGGATTAGAGTGTATTGCTTGAGAGTATTTTGCTTGCTTTTTGCTCAGATTTCTTGAAGGCCTTAGTGTCTGTGTGTTTTCTCTCACATAAACTCCTCAACCTTTTATAGTGGCGGTTCAAAAATATGTCCATTGAAGAGATAGACATACTTTCAAACTACACTTCATGGTCTTTGGCTTGTTTTGTTATGCAGCAATTTATGTTGACCCAACCTTGGTTTAATGCTCTGCTGGTTTGCATGAAACACAGTCGATGTTCTACGAACATCTGATTGGTTACCAACCTTTTGCACTCTTTCAGCAAAATAGCTTTAAAGTTGCAGTCTGTCTTCTTTCCATTTTGAGTAATTCTTTGATTTTGCATTCCAATGGACTTCTTCAGTTTTCTTGGAGTCTTTTTGCTGTTGTACACCTTTATAAGTCTTCTCCACACATCTTGGAGTGACTCAGCTGTCAGTCTGCTGACAAGGACTGCTTTCTGGGACTTGACTGAAACTTCTCTTCGACACTTAGTTGCAACACAGTTGAATCGTTACTTTGATCTTTAGTCAACTTCTGGAATCTTCAACTTGGTTGCTTCGACCAGCTTATAGATCCTATCGATTACATAGTTGAATTTATAACAGGAAATGGGGTGCCAATATTTCTAATCTAAGTTTTACATAGCATAATCTAAATCTATAAAATAAAATTTCCCATCATTTAATAGTCCTCATAAAATGTATTTAGTAATTTCCCTAAAAAAGTAATAGTTTTTCCTTTAAAAAGTATTAATAGTCAGACTAAAAAGTATTAGTTTTTATTATGAACACTTTTTTATAGTCCAATGAAAATGTATCAGATGTTGAATGGAAAAGTATTATTACATGGTAAAATAAAAAAGAATTATGGTTTTAAGTGAAAATTATAACACATTTAAAAGAAAAATATTACACATTAAACTGAAAAGTAATACCGATTTGCTGAAAAGTACTACACGTTTAAGTGAAAAGTATTATTAATACATAAACAAACCTCAAATTAATAAAAGCCCCAATTTCTACATTGTGAACAGTAAGTCTTCTTCCAGGGCTCCATACAATAATGGAGGTTTTCACAACACTGTGTGCAAAATCAAATGCAATTTCCATACTAAAATTCTCGCTTCCAACCACCAAAATTTTGTCCCAAACTTCTTACCATTATTGGACTTAGTCAAATGCAAAACCTCACCATAAAAGCTCTTCAAACCTTCGACCTCCTTAAGAATACTTGTGTTTCACGAATCACGAGTAACAACAACCAGAAATCTCAACCAACAATCTTCGAACTTCGTCGAAAACCAGATTTTTCAAGTTCATCATTTTCTATTTTCCGATGTTATCATCGTATGGACGCCACCTCCACCTTTCTATTATGCATCGGAGAATGGAGATTGACCGAGAGAGAGAGAGAGAGAGAGAGCAGATCAGAGCAAAGCATATCGATTGTCTTTATTTTTTATTTTAGATTTGGGTCGGGTGTTGTGGTCCATCTAATGGATTTAGATGTGTTAGACAGTTTGATAGAAGACCAATATTTCAGGTTAGTTTTTCGTGTGAACATAGACAATTAGTTTTACACGACCCAACATTGACCACTTGTTGTGGGTGAACAAGGCGCAATCGATCTCTCTCCCACCACTCTCTCTACCATCAGTGCCATCTCCACCCTAATTCCCCTCTCCACTATCATTCTTCTCTTTAGTATCACCACCACCTGTTCGAACACTCTCTTCTACATCATCATCATCATCTGACCTTTTTCATCACCTCTGTCAACAATTATTTTAGCGTTGACATTTCCTCCTCAATTTTATCTATCTTTTTTTGTACAACATTTCTCAATTTCACCGACATCAACAAGCTATCTCTTTATGCAATAGAAATTCTCATGTTAAAGGATGTTTCACAATAGCTGTAATGAATTGTCCATATATATATTCTAATTATAATTAGTATGACTTGTTCCTAGAATTGTTTTTGAATGAAGGTACCATATATTATTATGATATAATTACGTCCTTTTTTATTAGGCAAAAAAAACTGATATTGGACCATCTCACGGGTTACATTTTGTGAGACGGGTCTCCCACAACCTGCTATCCAGCCCAAAAGACCGATGGCATTTTCATAAATATTTGACTAACAAACGGGTGAGGTGATAATGAATTAAAGTATTAGTTCTGTGTCGTAATGTATTGCATGTTGAAATAAAAAGTATTATAATTATAGGTGAAATTATTACACGTTTAAGTGAAAAATATTACATATTGAACTGGAAAGTTTTAATAATTCATTTGAAAAGTATTAGTTATTTCCCTTAATGTTTGAAAAATATTAGTTTTTTCTCTAAAAAGTATTATTCTTTCTCCTAAAAAGTATATGTTGTTGATACGTGTAAAATATACATCCATTTATGGGCTTAAAATGATACATATTTGATGCATTTGCACGCATATTTAGTGTGCTATACTTGGTTTTAATAAAAGGGCATGATACTGCGTATTGTTGTAACCTTTTTATAGGAAATTGAGCTCAAACGAAAAGATATCAGTTGGAAGGCCCAGACGAGATTGACGATGCAAAGAGAAGATCAAAAAAAGGGAGAAAATGAAAAACAAATCAACCACACGGTGAGCCCGTGCAGGGTGACACGACTTGTGACATGTCCGTGTGAAGGATGTGTTCAGAAGAAAATAGAGGCAGAACCAAGCCGCACGGTTGGCCCGTGTAGGACCACACGGTCGTGTAGTGTGGTCGTGTGAAACCACACATCCCGTGCGATGTGTCTGTGGTGGATTTTTGTTTCCTTTTCCTACCAGAACTCTAAAAATGATCTCTCCAAAAACCTATATAAAGGGACCATGGCTTGCACAAAGTTACATCATTCATACAATATACAACACATCAAAATACACAGGATTACACAAATCAAAGGTCTTCTGAGATAGGAGGGCTAGG
The DNA here is from genome assembly GCA_016081115.2 of Rehmannia glutinosa. Taxonomy (NCBI): domain Eukaryota; kingdom Viridiplantae; phylum Streptophyta; class Magnoliopsida; order Lamiales; family Orobanchaceae; genus Rehmannia; species Rehmannia glutinosa. The sequence goes on along the minus strand of CM071935.1, from coordinate 43,170,930 downwards.
TTACAAAGAACACCACAAGGCCTTTTACATCTACGGAAGCACAAGAGTTTCGAAGGCTTGGAAGGAGAATCCATCCTGACAAGAAAGAATTTTCTTTCTTAGTTTAGATCTCTTGTCTATACTTAAACGATGTCACAATGTTGATTTGAAGTTTACCTATGATTTTGTTATCAATGTTTGGCTAATATTTCGGATCCTAGGGCATAAACAAAACTGTGGATTCATGTTAAGTCTTGATTGATTGTGTTTCTTAATTGATTCATGTGTTCTATTTTATGAATTCAAGTCCTTATTATTAATTGTTTATTATCTGATCAATAATTTGCATGTCATATTTGTTAGTGCAAACTTCGGGAGAGGAGTTCTAAGAAAGACGGAAATCAAATTCAGACATAATCGGGTGTAACGAGTTGGGAGACCTACAACTGTTTGTGGGGAGTCATTCAATTCATAGACCTTTTGGGAGTTAATAATAGTTGTAAGATATCGGGAGACCTACAATTGTTATTTATCTACTGTTTTTGTGCCGCCCAAGAGGGGGAATGGACTAACTTAGGAATTAAACCCATAGAATTGCGTGAATTGGTTTCCTGAAACATTAATTGGATTTAATATTAAAGAAGCATGTTGAGATTATGTGCCTAGGGTTGCTTTCGTAATTGTTGAAAATACTTGTGGGGTTCGAAATTTATTTCTTTTTATTTTTAATTTTTGATTTTTATAAAACTCGTGGTTTTCCGTTGCTTCAATAAAATTGAAATGCGAGGTTATTATAGCTTAAGTATTTCGTAATCAATCCCTGAGGAATACGACCTTGCTTGATATTATCCTATAAAATACACTATACACTTGAAGTATAGAGATCCAAACAAATTTTTGACAAACAGTTGTAAAAATATTAAAACTAATATTAGTAGTCTCCTAAAAGTATTAGTTTTCCCTGATAAGTATTGTAGTTTCTGCGAAAAGTATTAGTTTTTTCAGTAACTCCCCAGTGCTATTATGTCCCTTCTCCATCTCATCTTCAAAACAACTTACTCACATTTTCTCCACTTCTTTCCTCATCACCGACCCCCTGAAATTAAAAAAAAGTGCAAGAAAGAAGAAAACCCACATACCAAATTGGTTCAAACCCAATCCAACCTCATTCCCCACTTTGAAACCATCCTTCTTAGAGACAATTTCAGATTCCTCACCAAATCCAAGGAATATCTCTCCAAATACCCCCTCCAAGTCCTCTACCTTGATGACGCCAGAAAACTACACCAGTAGCTTGGCTTCCCCGTGGCCGAGCAAAGTTTCGAAATCTATCCCCGCCTTTTGCCTGAATTATGGTGAAAATTTGGAGGCTATAATACAAGGGATACATATAGCATCTAAGTTTGGGTTGGGTGGATCTGCCTCACGGTTCTAACAAGAGACCTATTGTTTTTATTATCATATGATTCGATCTTGTGTGTGACAATTAAAATATATATGATTCATTTATTCTTTTTATAAACTAGTATTTTACCCGAGCAATGCACGTGGTATATTATGTCGTTGGATGTAAATTGGATACATGTAAGAATCACAATATTAATGAATATAAAAATGTACACATGCCCCTAAATCTATATTCCTGTATTCTGACTTATGAGGATCTTTCTTTTTTTTTTTGTTTGCATAAACATCCTAATGTGGGATGAGGAATTAAGGTCATATCCCCAACCTATTTATTAATATTGATGTGGATCTTTCTTATTTTTCCATGTATTCAATCTCACTACAATAAGATAAATTGAAATTGATAGTAGTTTTGTGATACAATGAAGTTTGGTTTATATTTCAAAAAATAATTAGACCTCTGCATCTTGAATATACAATGTAGGTTGTTTACATTGGTTATGCCATTATATGTTTGTTCATAGACAGTGACTAGGCGTATTTGCATATCCATTGAGATTTACTCGTATTTATATTCTCGGTGAATTAATGTAAGTATTAGTGCTATTATCTTGAAAGGATAACAAGACTAACTGAGAATTTAATTGGATATTTCAGAATCGATATATCTTTCTTTTTTGGTAATTCAATTCCAATTATATGAGGTTATTTATTATTGTTCAAGCTAAGAAAGCATAAATTGATCATCAGTTACGTTAAATTTAACTTTTGTCAAGATTTTTATCTTATATTTTTGGAATATTTATATATGCTAAAAATATAATTATGCATATCATGAGCTTAAATTTTTATCAACATTAGATCTACCAAAATCTCTGCAGAAACTTATTAGTTGGTTGATATTTTTATGGGCATATATTAGATTGCAATCAACAAATAAATAAACTATAAAACAGATTAAAAGTTTCCACTATAATATAAGTGACATAATGTAACGGTCAAAGGGCGATGCACTTGCCCATGCTACCTGTAGTCTAAGCTATAATATTTAATAGCTTTTAGTGAGACTTTTTCTAAGTGTAACATTAAATTCTCTATTTGATATGAATCATATGTAACACTTTTTGCAGCGCTTTGTCTTTTTTTGCCTCTAAAGAGCTTCGACCCATGGCGTGCATATGTGGAAGTTACAATTTACCATTAAGCTAAGTTGATTTTTATTATAACTTTTGTATTATTATATATATACACACACACATATATATATATATACATATTAATATTATATTAAATTGATATGAAAATTATATTATATGTATACAATATATACTTTATCAATTACAGATTATATTATATAATATATGTATTGAAAACCATGATATACACTATATACTATAGATATTGAAAATAATTATCGACTAATTAATTTTCCATTGGTAAAAATAAAATAATCTCAAAATATGAAATTAATTTACCAACAGATTAAAAATATTTATAAAATTATTAAATAAATAATGATAAATTAATTTACTGACAAAATTTTGTAAGTAATTACCGACAACATCAATTTTCATTGGTATATATTTTTCAAAAAGTAAAAAAAAATAAAAAAAAAAGATTACTGATTAATTGGTTTCTGTTAGTAAACATTTTAAAAATTAAAAATAATAATAATAAAATATATACTTACATATTTTTCGTTGGAATTACGGTAGAATTAATTACCTTCGTAAAAATAAAAATAAAGATTTTATAAAAATAAAACAAAAATTCAATAAAAAAAACATAGTACATGATGTCTACAACTTTTATGTTTAGTGACTGCCTTTGTCTTTACTTGTTTTTGGTATCAATTAATTAAATAAATTATTGGCATTATTTAATGAAAGTGTTATAATTTTGTATCACCAAAATATAGCCAAAAAAGTGTTAGAAAAATATTTTGATTTTGATTTTGATGATTTCATATAAATGAGTTTTTTACCAAAACAATATCTCCAAAAGTCGAGTACTTCAAAACTTTTCTAATTATTTTTACTAAATTTTTGAAATACTTCTTGAAACCCATCAGCCATATAGGGAGAGCCATACCTGAAAATTTGCAAAATTGAATTCAAAACAGAGAGTTTAACAGGGGTAGGGCGACCGATCGCCCCATAGGATGACTGGTGCGTGCAGGTTTTATTTTTTGGTTAAAACTTATAGTTTCAAGAGCGAACAGTCAGTATCAGAGCAACCGATCGCCATGTACAGTGATCGATCGCCCTGGACAGTAACCTGTCGCCCTATATGCCTTTGGAAATCAAATCTGGAAGCTTTCATGTAACTAGTTGCGTGATTTGAAGGATCAACACAACACATCAATCTACTATCACAACAAGAAAATCAGCAAATTTCTCAAGCTTCTACTTTCATATTCTTGTTGTATTAAGCCTACCACTACACTTTCATATCTAGTTTGATAGGCTTTTATTCTTGATTACACTTGCACTTTTAAGCTGTATTATTCCATTAAGAGTGTAATCTTGATTGCACTTGTAAAATTATCCAAAACAAGATATACTTGTTACGTGTTATTTTGGCAAGAACACACTTGGTTGATTCATAGGTGTTTAAGAGTTTGGTGCTCTTCATAGAGGTGGGAGGAGTTTGGTGCTCTTCTAATTTGGTGTTGTAAGATGAGTGTGGTGCTCTTTGAGGTAAAGGTTGTAATTTCTTGGTATCAATTAATAAACTTTTTCCTTTCAAAATCCACTCGAACATCCCGGGTGATAGTGGACGTAGGCCCTAGGTGGGTCTTGTGCATATTGATTTCTCTGCACTTCTATTTTGCTTATTCATCTTGATCGAAAAAGAGGGTTTAAATCGGAAAATCGGGAAAATCTATTCATCCCCCCTCTAGATTTTCTTAGCCACTTGACTAACATGTGGTATCAAAGTCAAACTCTTTGGCAAGCTCGTTCTTCATTGTGAGTAAAGAGAAAAAATCCATGGCTATGAACGAAAGTTATCATCACCGGCGCCTCAACCAACAAGCCACCACTTTCTGACGCCACCAACTACGCCTTTTGGAAAGACGAAAAGGAATGTTTCTTACAAGGTTGTGAGTTTGTTATTTGGAACGCGGTCATCGAAGGAATAGCCCAACCAACCAAGAAATTATAGGATGTAACTATGGTTCCAAAATCTTCAAAGAGTTCGATAAAAATGACAAGAAGTCTTTTTTCTCTAAATGGTAAGGCTTTAAATATTTTGCATTGTTCTCTTACCTCCACCTAGTATAATCGGATTCGAGGTATAAAGTCCGCACATGAAGTATAGGAAAAACTCTAAACCATGTATGAAGGAACTAAAAAGGTTAAACATGCTAGAAACACCATGCATATTAAATACTTCGAAAACTTCATAATGTTTGAAGGTGAAAGAATTTCAAAAATGATGGAAAGGCTCGATAACATCTTCAATCCTCCATTGGCGCTTAGGAAAGTCATCTCCGAAGAAGACAAGGTAACCAAATATTAAATGCTCTTCCTAGTTCTTGGTCCGAAAAGGTGGCCGCTATTACGGAAGCTCAAAATCTTGAAACTCTCAAGTTTGATAAGCTTATCGGAAATCTTCTCATTTACGAAGTCTGTCTCAAACAAATGAAAAATTCCAAATCATCCATCTCTCAGCCGAGTATGCAATCTACTCCTAAAAGTCAAGCATCTAGTTCAAATAATTCTTATTTTGCTAGTTATGAGGATGATGAAAAAATGGCCGCCCTTGTACGAAAGTTCGCCATGTTTGCCAAAAAAAATAAGGCAAGAAAGACAAAAGACAACTCGTGCTTTAAATGTAGGAAATTCGGCCGCTTTATATCCAATTATTCCAAAATGGACAGGAGGAACAAAAGAAGAAAAAGTTCTTTCCTAAAAAGAAGTCCTTAAATGCGGATCTTAAAACATGGGATGAGCTACTTGCAACATCCGATGATAAAGAGAAAGCGGAGCAAGGACTTATGGCCATAGACGATTAAAACAGTGAGGTAAGCTCTAACTCTTCTTCTTCTTCTTTAATTGACAAACGTCAAGGAGATTACGATGAATTACAAAATGAATTTAGATATATGATTTGTAAATACAAGAATTTGAAAAGGGATTTAAATAGTTAAAATTAGAGAAAGATAAGTTATTTGCTTCTTATGAATCTCTTGATCATGCTCATACTATTACTCTTGCCAAGTCAAAACTCATTGATTTCGAAAACAATGGCTCACAAAAGATATAGAATATTTGAAAAAATATGTGCAACATTTTAACTTATGTACCAATAAGGTTACAAAAATTCTTGGTGCACAAAGAAGTGAGCAATCTAAATTATGACTTGGTTACAAACCTTTTAAAATAAATTCCAAAAACAAGAACCAAGCTCCACTTTTATACGTGCTAGTAGTCCTAAAATTATTACTTGTTTTTATTGTGGCAAAAATGGTCATTTTTTGAGACCCAAAGATTTCAATGCTAACCCCCATAGACCCCAACACTCTAGGGTATCTAAATTAATTTAAAATGTAGGTACTTGGAGCAATTACGGTCAAAGAAAATTCCAAATGTCTCGTGGACAGCAGATGTTCGTGTCATATGACCGGAAAGGAACATATCTTCACCAACACCCAGCGACAAGAAAAAGAAATAATTATGTTCGGAAATGGCAAGGGTGAAATTGTTGGCAATGGAGACATTGGTATTTCTTCTTTCTCCCTTCATGATGTTTTATTAGTAGATGGGCTTAAGTTTAATTTGATAAGTGTTAGCCAATTATGTGTTTATATTATAATGTTTTTATAATAAAGAAAAATGCCTTATTCTCAAAAATGGTAAAACTATTTTTGAAACTAGTAGAAAAGACAATCTTTATAAAATTTGCATAAGTGATTTGGTTAGTCCAAATATTTCTTATCTTATCACAAATAATGATTTAACTCATTTATGGCATAAGCGACCTGGACATGTTGGATATAAAAATTTGCAAAATATTTACAAAATTCAACAAGTTAGTTAAGAGTAGTTTTAAGCCCAAAGATGAAATTTCTACGACAAACCTCTATAACTTCTTCACCAAGATTTGTATGGGGATATTGGCATGGCTAATCTAAGTGGAAAACATTATACTTTCGTCATAGTTGATGATTTCTCTCGATATACTTGGGTTATTTTTCTTGCAAATAAAAGCGATGCCTCTTATGAGTTTGCTAAGTTGTGTAGACTTATAGAAAATGAAAAACAGGACACTGTCAAATCAATAAGAAGTGATCGAGGAGGTGAATTTGATGGTGAATTTAGTTTCTTATGTGAAACAAAGGGAATAATTTTTTAGCTCCAAGAACTCCTCAACAAAATGGTGTAGCCAAAAGAAAAAATCAAACTTTACAAGAAATGTGTCGGTCTATGCTGAATGAGTTTTATCTTCCAATGTATTTTTGGGCCAAAGCCATTAACACTGCTTGTTATATCATAAATCGGGTATATCTTAGTCCAAAGTTGAACAAAACACCTTATGATCTTTGGAAAGAAAGAAAACCAAATATTAGCTACTTCAAAATATTTGGTTGCAAGTGTTTTATCTTGAACACTAAGAATCAATTGGATAAACTTGATCCTAAAGCCGATGAAGGAATATTTATGGGGTATTTGACTAAGCGCAAAGCATACCGGGTTTATAACAAAACAAGCTAGGGGGTTGGAAATCCATTCACGTCAAATTCAATGAAGCCTCTGGTGTTGAAAGAATACCGAACGATGATAGTGATGAAGAAGACGGAGTTGAACCAATTGTTCAAAACATTACTTTAGATGATCAACCTTCTAATTTAAATGTTCAACAAAAAGAAAATAGTGACGTATCGGATCTTTATGTGGCATTAAAGTTCAAAGATCATCCAAAAGATCTTACAACTGGGGATCCTCTTGATAAAGTCATGACAACGATGAAATTTTCTGAAAAAATTCATATATCTCAAAAAGAGTAAAAAAAAAGGCAAATGAAGCAATTGAAGATAATGATTGGTTTCTAGAGATGCAATAAGAGCTAATCAATTTGAAAGGAATGACGTTTGAGAACTTGTGCCTTGTCCTCAATCACAAACTGTCATCGGAACAAAATGGGTATTTCAGAACAAGCTAGACGATCAAGGCAACATCATTCAAAATAAAGTCAGGCTAGCAGCTCAAGGTTATTGTCAAGAAGAAGGTATTGACTATCATGAAACTTTTGCACCCGTAGCACGTTTAGAGGCTATTCCTATCTTGCTTGCTTATTCTTGTTTCAAAAACATCAAACATTATCACATAGATGTCAAATCTGCTTTTCTAAATGATTTTATTCAACAAGAAGTCTATGTTAAACAACCTCTAGGGTTTGAAAATTTTTCTAGACCAAATGATATCTATAAACTCAAAAAGGCTTTATATGGTTTAAAGCCCCGAGCTTGGTATGATAGACTTAGTTCATTTCTTTAACAAAATAATTTTACAAGAGGTAAAGTTGATACTACTCTCTTTGTTTTTGAAAAAGGACAAGATATCCTCTTAGTTCCAATTTATGTTGATGATATTATTTTTTGTGCTACTAATGAATCTTTGTGCAAGAAATTCTCTAAGCTTATGCAAGAAATTCTCTAAGCTTATGCAAGAAGGAATAACTGTTGCAACTCCTATGGCAACAAATATTAAACTTGACAAGGATAAAAAAGGCAAGTCGGTTGATGAATGCAAGTATCGATGTATGATGGGTAGTTGCTTTATTTAACTGCAACTAGACCCGATATTCTTCATGTCGTATGCTTATGTGCTCGATTTAAAAGCAATTCCAATGAATCTCATTTAAATGCCTTTTTTAGATATTTGAAAGGCACTATTTTATATGGTTTATTTTATCCAAAGAATGAAAATTTTTCTTTAAAAGGATATAGTGGCTCGGATTATGCCGGTAATATTGATGATCATAAAAGTACATCCAGATCATGTCAATTTTTAGGCGATTACCTAGTTTCTTGGTTTTCAAAGAAACAAAATTATGTATCTTTATCAATGGTCGAAGCCGAATATATTTCTGCGGCCTTTTGTTGTATTCAACTACTTTGGATGAAACAAATTTTAGCGGATTACAAATTTAAACTTGAAAATGTAACTATTTTTTGTGACAATACTTTCACTATATATATTTCTCAAAATCCTGTTAATAACAATCGAACAAAACATATATAGGCTCAACACTATTTTCTAAGAGATTGTGTTTCAAAAAGAAAAATTGAGATGTGCTTTGTTCCATCTCAAGATCAACTCGCCAATATTTTTACAAAATCATTAACCGCAAAGTCTTTTAACTAAATTCTAGGTCGTTTAGGCATAATGCATATTTAATAAGGTGTATGTTTTCATTTTCAGTATTTTAAAACTTACTGGTGAAAATTCACATTTTCAAACTTGAAAATCGGATAGAAAGAGTGCACTAAAGCAGGGACGAGTCACTGTGGAGAGTGAACAATTGCTGTCTTCAGGCACCGGTCGCCCTATATTGTGCATATTTTTTGTGTTAAAACCATATGTCCTCCATTTTCGTTTTATTTTACAACTTTCACACCCCTTCGCCCAATTCACACATATCACTTAAAATGAGTTTTCTTGCATTTGCTACTATTTTGGGCTCATAAAATGTGTATCTCATCTATCTTATTGATCTTCCAAAATCATTAGTAAGTGTGGCTTCCTTTCTATCTTCTCATTTGGGTTGAACCGTTGATATTTTTTTGGAATTGTTGGAATTATGTATATTGCTGGTTTTTTTTATGAGAATGGATTATGTTGTTGGATTATTGCATTAGAATTAGAATTGGTATTGAAATTTTTGGCTTAATTCGGTATACAAGTTGCATATACGTCCTTGTTCTATATCTAAGCATGCCATGTCTTTAATGAAATGTCTTAAAGAGAATTGTCTCTTTAGCATGCTCTTCTTGGACTAATTTATTGAAACTCATATGTTGATCATAATTGTATGACATAATATATCCCTCATTGTCTTAAAATGTTATTGTGATTCCTTGAACTCATAGCATGATATTATAATGGTTATTGCTCGTTTTAATTCTCATGCGCACTTTGATATATACATATGATATTTTTATTGTGTTAATAGTCTTTTTGATGATTACAAAGGGGGAGAAATATACAATAAGCTCATAAGCTAATGGTAAGATCAAATGAGCTAGAAAAAGCTCAGTGATAATAGTTGAGGATTGTTTCTCTTGAATTTATTGAGATTTATGTCTAATGAGTTATTTTGACGTGGGGGCTTTCAAGCTCTTGAGCTTTTAAACTATTTTGATAGTTATTTTAAAAAAGCTAAGCTTTTAGCTTATAATCTATTTGCTTTATTCTATGCATGTTTATTGGGGAGCTTTTAAAACTTATTTTTGAAAACCCTTTGCTCCTTTCCCCTATAAATTTTTGTTTTGATAAGTGTTCCTTAAATCGGATAGATTATTTTTTATCAGAAAAACTTATTTGCTCGTTTAAAATTATTTTGGTCTATAATCATGAAAAAGGGGGAGTTTAATTTTTAGAAAAAAGTTTTTATTTTGATTTTGATGATTTCATATAAATGAGTTTTATACCAAAACAATATCCTAAAGTTGTCCAAATACTTCAAAATATTTCAAATGATTTTTACTAAGTTTTTGAAGTACGTCTTGAATTTTATTTTTGACAAAAATCGAACAATTTGTCTGTATTGAGGTCGACCGGTCGCCCTATAGGGAGACCCTGAAAGTTTGCACTACATAATTCAAAACAGAGAGTTTAACGGGGGTAGGAGCCTTAAGGTCTGATTGCTTGGTTAAAATTTCTCTGTTTTAAGAGCGAACGGTCACTATCCAGAACAACTGGTTGCCATGTACATCGACCAGTCGCCCTAGACAGTGATCGGTCACCCTATATTCAGATATGTGTCAAAGCTTGATCCAACGGTTTAAACTATGGAATTTTATACACAGCGACCGGTCTCCTTATGCTTTTTGACAGCAAAATCTACATGTTGTTTAAACACTTATCAACAAAAATGACTTTATCATTTCTTAACTCATTTTTTTAGAACTTTTGATCCTTCTTTTACAGACAAAATTCAAATTGGAGGAGCCTATGCTGGAAATCAAATCTGGAAGCTCTCATATAAATAATTGAAGGACTTGAAGGATCAAGACAAAACATCAATATACAATCACAACAAAAAAATCAGCAAATTTCTCAAGCTTCTACTTTCATATTGTTGTTATATTAAGCCTAGCACTACACTTTCATATCTAGATTGATAGGCTTTCTTTCTTGATTACACTTTCACTTTTGAGTTGTATCATTTTCATTCAAGTGTAATCTTGATTGTACTTGTAAAATTATCAAATACAAGATATACTTTTTGAGTGTTCTTTGGCAAGAACACACTTGGTTGATTCATAGGTGCTGAAGAGTTTGGTGCTCTTTATAGTGGTGAGAAAACTTTGGTGCTCTTCTAAGTTGGTGTTGTAAGAATAGTGTAGTGCTCTTCAAGGTAAAGGTTGTAATTGTTTGTTATCAATTAATAAACTTTTTTCTTTCAAAATCCACTCGGACATCCCGGATGGTAGTGGACATAGGCCCTAAGTGGGTTGAAGCACTATAAATCATCTTGTGTTGATTTATTTTTCTGCACTTCTATTTTGTTTATTCATCTTCATTAAAAAAGAGGGCTTAAATCGGAAAATCCGGAAAATTTATTCATCCCCCATCTAGATTTTCGTAGCCACTTGGACTAACAAAAAGTGTTACAATTAAAAAAATATAGTGTTTAGCTAGAGTGTTGTTTAATTAAAGTAATACATATGTGTTACTAAAGAAATAACAAAAAAAAAAGTGATACTTAAAAAATGATGCTTATTTAAAACCGTTACATATAAGTGTTAAATATTGATAAAGTGTTGGAAAAGTGTTACATAGATATTGTAATGTAAAAAGTATTACAAACACGTATTACATAATGCACCTTATGTAAAAATTGCAATAATTTGTGTTACCTAACATCATTTGTGTTGTAGTGTTTAATAATAGATAATTTATTCTAACAACCACAATTAATGTTTACACTCTTTCCAAATTTATTTTGATTAAATACCAAATTTTAATGATATGTTTTCCAAATTTAATTTATTAAATACCAAATTTAATGTTGCATGTTGAAATTGTATTTTACTATTTTTGGCAAGGTGTTTGAGGAGGGAAAAAATTAGCATACTATTATAAGTAGTTTATTACTTACTAGATACATAGATTTAATTTTTAATTAGCGTTTTTGTGTCTACTGTTTTGGTAATTATTCATTCAGTTTGATAACTATTTTTTTATTTTACTTAAATAAATTTGAACTGAATAATTACCAAGTGACGAAGTTTTTCCAAATTCTATTTTGGTAGAAACTTCTTGTTGCCAAATCTATTAACCTTCCAGGCTCACCTGTAAATTTAATAATTTGAAATTAGTGTACAAAAATTAGTATAAGAAAAGGTAATTGTACAAAAGTTTCTCAAATATTAATTTTCATATAATTCACATAAACACATTAGAAGTATGTCGTTGAATATATTTGTGTGTTGGATTCATTAACTAATCCCACTATCCTCGCTAAAGATAGATCCTTGACAAATAGGCATCATGTGTATTAGTTAAAATATTGAATATATAAAGACATTTGACTAACTAGTTTCTGGCAATAATTATGTTGTGTACTTTTTTGTAATTAGGCCAAACGTAAGGGTAACTCAATCATATGAAATTACTATCACCAGAAAAAATGAAGCAGGAGCAGGAAACATGTCTTGCATTTGAATATGTCAGTATGATTCCTTTTGGCCCCTAATTGAGCTACATGTTTATTTATTTATTTATTTTATTATTTCTCTTAAAGTGAAAATCTTAGTGAAATAATGTGTTGGGTGATGCGTATGTTAATATTTCTAAACTTTTTGACTTAAAAATTAATTTTATACCCATCTTTTCAGGTTGTTTTACCAAATCGAAGGGTCCAAGGATGTTTCAGGACGTGTTTGTTCTATTTTCACTAGTACTAATTAGATTTTGTTTATAAACGTTACTAGTAAGGATTTACAATGTAAATTGACAAATTGAGAACTATGAGGATGTTGCAACATTAAGGCCCTTTAAGTACTCATTTGTATAGCCATGTTTTGGCCTTTACGTATACTCATTGTGCACATTTTCAATGAATGGCTTAATGCAGGTTATATTTGTTAATTTCGATTGTACTTAATTGTTTGTTGTTTTAGATTGGTGAATATTGGTGCTATTGTCGTTAATTACACGGGTAAAAAACACAATATTGTTCAACGAAATGAAATCAATAAAAAAAACAAACATCGGTTATAAAGTAATGTGTAAAATGCAAACGACATCATTTATGCTAATTAAGACATTGTTTTCAAAACCGATGTCATTTCCTAACTGGCTAAACCAAAACAACAACGCTTATTAGCCGTTGTGATTGCAGGTATCCACATCGGTTAAAAACCGATGTTACAAACCGAAGTTGTTAAAGGAAACAACATCGGTTAAGAACTGTTGTTAAATAGTTGACACTTTAACAACATGGGCTTTAACATCACTTATATTTATTAATCAACATCGTTTTTTAAACGATGTTGTTTCACGTTTTGACATCGGTGAATAACCGATGTTGAAAACCCCCCCTTTAACAACAGGGCTTTCAACATCGGGTTTTTTCATCATTCGACATCAATTTTTAACCGATGTCTATTTGCTTTTTTCTTGTAGTGTTTTTTTTATCGGAAATCATCAAACAAAAAATTAGCTTTCAATTTCAAACAAAAGGGCCTAACATCGACCTTGTTCACATACTTAAATATGACAAAAATATCGTGGACAATGAAACTCCTCCTTGTTTATGTTTATTAAAGCCACGTACAATAACAAAATACGAATATACAGTCTGGAGTATCTTTTCCACGATGTTGAGGTATGATAACATACTTATATGTTTGTTTATAATAATACAAATGTAAATATCAATCAATTAACTAATGTTAATTTTAAATTTAAATATATTCATTGCAGAGGGATAAAATACATGGGACGATAGAAAAAATATATGTCAAATAGTGTAGGAAGTAACTAGCTGAAGTACGTATCACTTCAATTAGAGATTTTATAATTCTAACTTCTATGCATTCAATATAAATAATCAAACACAACACACCCCGTGTATCATACGGGTAAAACACTAATTACTAAATTAACAAAATTACATTAATAGTGATTAGAATATTTATTGTCAATGATAAAATTCTGCTTAACAAAATTAAGTATTCGTTTTATATCCTTTTAATAGTTTTTTAATAAAATCAAGCTAATAAAAAATAAACATTTAAAATCAACTACTGACAAATGTATATTATGACTACGATATTTTACTTGAATTATACGGACACATCATTAACTGATTAGATTACATCATTAATCATTGCAAATAGAGATGAACAACATTAAGAAAACAATTAAAAATATATAACTAGCTTTTTTTATTAAACTAAATAAATATCGAAATTTATTTTTTGCAACTGCAAATAGGCGCGAAAATATTTTTAATAAATATATATAGGATTTGGTTCAAATGAGACCACCCTCCCTAGGTGAGACAGTGTGGACTTATCTTACCCATTGATCTTAAAAAATGAAGGGATGTGATTAATTTCATTTTTTTTTAATTCCCTGATTTCCGCCAATTTAAGAGTAATGTGGTAATTTTGTAATTCAAATTAGTGGTCCCAGCGGATTTTATGGGCTGAGATTGAAACTGCCGGATTTGGTGGCGGAATTTAAGGAAGCCGTTTTTTTTCCAAATATTTTTATTTTACAGTATAGTTAAGGTTCTTCTACTGCATAATTAGACATCAAATAATGCATATTTAGTTGTTTTGTTGGCACTGTTTTATGAAATCAAGACATAATTGAATATAACGTACTGCATATTTCGTTATTCTACACTGCTTAAATAGGTTCAATGTAATGTATATATAGTTATAAATATGAGATGTTGCTTTTGGAAATTATAAAAATGGGATGTTACATAATGTACTGCATATTTAGTTATTTCACACTGCATAGATAGTTTCTAGATAATGCATAGTTATTGATTTAGTTGCATAGTTTATGACGTCTTGCATAGTTGGGTATATTGTACTACATATTAGTTTTTTTTCGCTGCATAGATAGTTTTCAGATAATGTATATTTAGTTTATTTTTGTTTCATATTTTCAAATATATAATATCCTACAGATATATGCATCGTTTCATAAGTATCTATGCATCATTTAATAAGTATTTATACATCATTTCATAATCAATGCACCTTATTCAAAATCCGCTTTTTTAATATTTATGTCAAAATTTTGAACTCCATCGATGTCTACACCATTATTTCATTGGTTTTTTCCACCATGATTCATCAACATCTATTTAACTCGTTTAATATAATTATTTTTATGTATATTTAATAGTTTCAATTGAATAAATTTAATTTTTTTAAAATCAACCACAATGACACTCTAATCAATCAATAAAAAATATCACAATTCACAACATAAAAAAAATAAATTATATAATTGCATAAATAATATGAACATGTTGATTAAATTAATGTTTTAATATATTTTTTATCCCTTAAATCATACCCATTTTAAAGACATGTGTTGTTTTTATTTTTTCTTACAATTAATTATTTACTTAGTTTTTTCTAAATTAAAAAGTCAACTTTGGGATTATTTAGAAGTGTCGATTTTTGTTGTTAAATGTGTTATAAGCATCTCTAATCCATTTAAATATTTATGTCAAAATCTTGAACCCGAATCGATTCGACTTTATTTCAAACATAAATAATTTTGTCAATAAATTTTTTTAATTATATTTAATAGTTTCAATTGAAAAAAATTTTTTAAAATCAACCACAATGAATATAATCAATAAAAATATCACACCAACAACATAAAAAAATAAATTTTTAATTGCATAAATTTTGAATACATACATACAAATATTTTTTAGCATTTAACTATTAAAAGACATTTGTGTTTTTATTTTTTCTTACAATTAATTATTTACTTAGTTTTTTCTAAATTAAAAATGGGTCTTTCGATCTTAAATATTCCAAAAAATGTGTTATAGCATCTCTATTCCAACCGTGTGTGGATGATTGACACGTGTATTACACTTACTATTATCAACATAAATAATTTTGTCACTAAATTTTATAATTTGATTCTACTTGAAAATAGAAAAAAATTATTGTCCCCGTGTCAATCATCCACACGATTGGAATAGGAGATTTTCTTCGAAACACTACAAATATTTTTGTAGAAACTATAAAAGATCTTTGGTACATCCTACTCAAAGAACGTGGCTAATAAAGAAACATTCCAATCTCGAGGCACTTGATTATTTATCTTATATTGCAATCAGTCATTATTACACCTTTGATATGGTTTGATTTGTTGGTATATATTTAACTCAAATTAAAAAAAACTGCTCATGAAACGCTCAACATAAATTAACTATGTTAATTCCATTACGAAACATATAGTTGATTTTCTTAGAAGGTAGTATATGGAAACATCTCTGTCAAGTTTATTTAAAGAAAATTAATATATTGTGAAAGATACTTATTAGTCACACTTAATTATTATTGCGCAACTGTTGTCGATTACTTGTTATAGAATGGCAAATGACGCTGCCTTTTTAAGCGGACCACTTAAAGTCAACGGTGGTGATAAAATCATTCTTTCCGAGGGGAAGTAGTCAAGTCTTCTTCTTCTCTAGAAGCTGGAAATCCTTCGGTTCGAAACTTGCCTGCACACATACGCCAATGTTAGGGGGGTCCCTGCGGTTGCCCAGGAAGGCCCCTACGATGCTCAAGTCAGCATGGTGATTGAGAGAGAATGAACGTAATCGAATACTAAATTAAATATGTAGGAGTCTTTTTATACCTGGGAGATGGGCCCTGAGGGCAGCATAGGAGAAATCGGCCTATAGGCCGAGTTATTTTATTAAGAGCTCATTGCAATTAATATTAAATTAATATATAAACTGAACTATATACTAAATAATTAAATGTTGTTATTGCCCCTAACATAAGCCCCTCAGCTCCGGTGCTACGGAGGTACAGAGCGTTGCGGGAGCTAAACCGTTATCATGTTTGGCTTGACTTGAAATTCCTCGAAAAGTTAGGATGACCCTTCCCCTCCGGGATCTTAGCCGGAGAGGGTTTAATTTTCCGATAACATCGAGTGGATCCCCATGAGGGGATCGTTCCCCTCCGGGTCTTAGCCGGAGAGGGTTTATTTTATGAGGAGCCCCTCATTTGGGGGTGCTTAGCTTTAACCTCGTCGTCTAATTCTCTTTCTTGGTAGAACACTTAGTGAATTTTTCTTGAAAATTTGAGGAGAATACCCATGGAGAGTTGTAGAGAGCACTGGAGTACATCGAGTGAGGAGAGTTGAGATGAGAGCCCGAGAGAGGGGAGAGATTGCTCTGGGCGCCTCCCAAGAGCGGGCAAAGGCGCCTCCGAGGCGCCCTTGAAGGGTTCCCCTGAGGGCACCCCGTGCGCCCTCCTGTACGGAGGAGGACCCCCGGGAGGCGGCCCAAATCCCCTGACCCTTCATTCCATGCATTTTTCTCCGTCTCTTCCGGAGTTTTCCCCTATTTTGAGCCAGATTTTGGATTCAGACTTTTCTTTATTTCCACATTCCCCCATCTTCTCCGGGGTTTAGCTTTTGATTCCTTGTCTATGAGGACTTGTTCAGATTTTGTAGAGACGAACCCTTCCCTGTGGAAGGAAGCTTTTATTCTTCCAGAGTGGCCAGAGATACTTTTATTTTGCTTTATCCCTTCTGGAGCTTGTAGGGAGCACCCTTCTTGAGCTCGGAGGGAGCAACCTTCTGAGGCTTGGAGGGAGCACCCTTATGGAGCTTGGAGAGAGCACCATTCGGAGCATTTTTTATGGTTTTCTTTTTCCCACATGTGTTAGCATTTTTGCTTTCTTTTTCTTGCACATTTTCGTCGTGGAGAAGAACTTACGGATACCATGCCTCTTCTTTCTGGGGTCTTAGCTGGAGGGGAGAAAACTTACTAGGACCCTTCTTGTGAGATCATCCCATCCGGCCGTATGAGGTTAATATATTGGGGAGCCCTGGATAGCGTAATGCTACCTCACTAGGGGCATGAATGAGGGGCTTTGGACAACGTTAAACTATCTTACTATGGCAACCCCCGGGAACCCTCGATAGCATTAAACTACCTCACTATGGGTTTTAATGAGGGGCCCTGAATATCGTGAAACTACCTCACTATGGGCGACCTCGGAGTCTTGGATAGCGCAATGCTACCTCACTATGGGTATTAATGATGGGCCCTGGATAGCATTATGGAAAACCCCCGAGAAACCTGGATGGCGTTAAACTACTTCATTATGGTTTTTAATGAGGGGCCATGGATATTGTTAAAGCTATCTCACTATATCTATGGGGCTTGGTAGTGAAGAACATTACTAAGGGGTTTCATTTTTGAGCCAATATCCCCATACAAATCTAAATGAAGAAGTTGTAGAGGCTTGGTAGTGGAAGTTTCATTAAACTACTCTTAACTAATTTGTTCTTTTGACAAGTGTCACATAAGCCAAGATTTTCAAAATTCAATTTGGGTAGTCCTTTTACATGTTGGTTTTTGTAAATAGTTTGCAAATTTTTATATCCAACATGTCCAAGTCGCCTATGCCATAAACTAGTTAAATCATTATTGGCGACAAGACAAGAAACATTTTGACTAACCAAATCACTTGTACAAATTTTGTAAATATTGTCTTTTCTAGTTGCTTCACAAATAATTTTATCATTTTTGGAAATAAGGCATTTTTCTTTATTAAAAAAACATTATAATTTGAATCACAAAGTTGGCTAACACTTATCAAATTGAACTTAAGCCCTTCTACTAAAAGAACATTACTAAGAGAGAAAGAAGAGTTACCAATTTCTCCATTTCCAAGAATTTTTCCTTTGCCATTGCCGAACATGACCATACCTCTTCTTGGAGCTTGATGTTGGTAAAAAGTTCTCTTTTTCCGGTCATATGGCCTGAACATCCGCTGTCCACGAGCCATTTTGAATCTTCCATTATTGTTATAGCCCCTATAACCTAAAAAGGAATTATTTTTAGGTACCCTATAATTTTGGGGTCCATGGGGTTAGCCTTGAGACCTTTAGATCTCCAATAATAGCTAAAATTATTCTTCAATTTACAATTACTAGCATAGTGTCCATTCTTACCAAAATAAAAACAAGTAATAATACGAGGACTACTAGCACGTACAAAGGTTGGACCTTGGTCATTTTTCTAAGAAGCATTTTGAAAAGATTTGTAACCAAGTCCTAATTTAGAATGCTCACCTCTTTGTGCATCTAAAATTTTTGTGACTTTATCCGTACTTAAATTGAATCGATGAACATCCTTTTTCAAATTTTCAATATCATTTGTGAGCGTTTGTTTTTCGGTTTCAAGAGTACGGACCATAGTAAGAGTAATAGCATGAGCCTTATCAAGAGAATCATAAGAAGTAAATAATTTATCTTTTTCTAGTTTAAGCTCTTTATGCTCCTTTTCCAAATTCTTGTATTTAACAATCAAATTTTGAAACTCATTTTGCAATTCATCAAAATCACATTGTAATTCATCAACTAGGGAAGAAGATGAAGCATTAGAGAGTACCTTGGTATTTTCATCGTCTATGGCCATAAGAACATGTTCGGATTATCCTTCCTCATCGGTTCTTTCAAGTAATTCATCCCAAGTTTTGATATCCACATTTAACGCCTTCTTTTTTTGGAAAAGGATTTTTCTTCTTTTGTTCCTCTTCCGCTAATTTTGGGCAATCGGCTATGTAGTGCCCGGATTTTCCGCATTTGAAACAAGAATTGTCTCTAGGCTTTCTTGCTTTATTTTTGTTTACAAATTTTGCAAATTTTCTAACAAGAGCCGACGTTTCTTCATCATCCTCATCACTAGCATAATAAATATTATTAGAAAAAGATGCTAAGCCTTTAATAATATTTTGCGTGCCTTTTAGAGGTGGATGGTTGAGAATTTTTCTCACCTTGAGATATACTTCATAAATGAGGAGGTTCCCAATGAGCTCATCAAACTTGAGTGTCTCAAGATTTTGAGCTTCCATGATTGTTGTCACCTTTTCGGACCATGAGCCGGGAAGGCGTTCAATACCTTGGTCACCTTGTCTTCTTCGGAGTTGACCTTTCCAAGAGCCACAAGAGGATTGACAATGTTGTCAAGCATTTCCACCATTTTTGATATGCTTTCACCATCATGCATATTGAAATTTTCAAAGTCTTTCACAAGCATTGTTTTTCTTCCTTGCTTCACTTTCTTTGTTCCCTCGTAGATGGTTTCTAATTTTTCCCAAACTTCATGTGCCGACCTTATGCCTCTTATACAATTATACTTGGTGGCGGTAAGAGAGCAATGCAAAATATTTAAAGCCTTACCGTTTAGAGAGAAGGCCTTCTTGTCATTTTCATCGAACTCCTTGAACGGTTTGGGAGTCGTGGTGCCATCCTCCAATTATTTTGTTGGTTGAGCAACTCCTTCAATGCCCACATTCCAAATATCAAATCCGCACCCTTGTAGAAAGCACTCCATACGGTCTTTCCAAAATGCGTAATTGTTGGCATCAAATAGTGGTGGCTTGTTGGTGGAGGCGCTGGTGGTGAGGTAGCTTTCGTTCGTAGCCATAGATCTTTCCTCTTTACTCGGAACGAGCTAGCCAAAGAGTTTGGCTTTGATACCACTTGTTAGTCCAAGTGGCTACGATAATCTAGAGGGGGGTGAATAGATTATGCCGATTTTTCTCCAATCGCCCTCTTTTTCGAATGAACAAGTAATTGACAAGAAAGTAAATGCGGAAATTAAACAACACTCGATGATTTATAGAGCTTCACCCCACCTAGGGACTACGTGTTCCACCACCCCGATATATCCGAAGTGGATTTCAAAAAGAAAAAAAGATTTTATTAACAATTACCACAATTGTTACAACACCACCTTTGAAGATTACCACAATCTTCTTACAACACCTTCAAGGAGATTACCACAATCTTCCTTCAACACCTATTAAGAGTACCACACTCTTCAACACCTAAGATCACCCAAGTGTGTTCTTACCACAAGAACACTAACAAGGATATCTTGTTTTGGATGATAGAAAAAATTCAAGATTACAACTCAATAAATGAAGTATACAAACTTTGAGTGCAAGTGTAATCAAGAACAAAAAGCCTAGACCTCAAGATTGTGCAAGTGCAAGAACTTAGGCTATAACAACAAGAATGTAAAAATGGAAGTTTTGAGAATTTTGCATATTTCTTGTTGTCTTGTATGCTTGTATGTTGTGTCTTGTGTCTTCAAATCATCCTCTATTTATAAGAGAGTCTTCAAGATTGGATCTCCAACATAGGCTCCTCCTTCTTCACTTTTGTCTACAAAAAGAGGATCACAAGATGTAGAAATGCTTTGTACAAAAATCAAAAGAAAATCTTGCTTGATAAGGATTTCAAGCATCATAATTTTGCTGTCACAAAATTACATAGGGCAACCGGTTGCCCTGTATAAGATTTCGAACGTTTGAAATAAAATAGTGCGATCCAGGACAGGTTGCGGGGGGGGTCCGACTGGTCAAGGGGGTGCGACCGGTCGGAGGGGGTCCGACCGATCGACCCTACCTACCTTTGACCGGTCGCCTCCCTTATTTTTCAAGTCCAAAGTTCTATTTCATTTTGTGCGTTCTTCAGGTACCGATCGACCTCTTGTTCGACCGGTTGACCTCCAATTTGAAATGTTGTCCAATTCTTGTCAAAAATAAACTTCAAAAAATACTCCAAAAAATTAGTAAAAATATTTTAAATCAGTTGGGAGTATTTGGACAACTTTTATAATAATTGTTTTGGTATAAAAACTAATTTAAACAAAATCATCAAAATCTTGATAAAACATTTATCTAACAGGGTCCCTTATATAGGTGCTTGGAAAGATCACTTGTAGAGTTTGAATGGGAAAGGGACACAAAAATCCGCCACAGCTCATCACACGGCCTGGCTGTATAGCTTCACACGGGCACTCCACACGGCCGTGTGGCTCTCACACGGTCCGACCGTGCGGCTCTCACACAGTCCAACCATGCGGCTTGTTTTCGTCCCCTGTTTTTGCCCAACTTCACACGGACATGTCATATTCGCATCGGGCAGGTCACACGGCCGTGTGGTCCCACACGGTAAGGCCATCTGACTAGTTTTTGTCCAGTTTCTTTGTCTTTTTGATCTTCTCTTTGCACTCGTCAATCCTATTCAGGCCTTCCAACTGATATCTCTTTAATTAAACTTCGTTTCCTGTAAAAATTACAATAATACTCAGTATCAAAAACCAAGTAAAAACACACTAAATATACATGCAAATGTATCAATTATATACCATTTTAAGCCCTAAATGCACGTACATTTTACACGTATCAAAATCCCCCAAACTTAAAGCATCGCTCGTCCTCGAGAAAATTAAGAAAAAAATATCAAGGGGTATAAAGAACACACAAGAACACTACAAACATTCAATCTCATTTGACTTCATATTCAAGTAGACCATGCGATTCATTATCAAGAAGTCATCATTCAGAAGTTTGCCATAATTAATACTCTCTCGGGTATTTGACATCGAGACTCGCAAGTAGTAGTGCATCACTCGACTCTCAAAGTGTATTGTAAAGTTTACGCTCAACTCAATTCAATGAATGTAGAACTACCATAGGCTTGCAATTCGCCTAACATCTCGACCACTTTTGTGTGCACAACTTAAGAATCAAAAAAGACTTTCATTTGGTTGTAATGTAGGCTCTTTAGTAAGGGTAGGGAAAGTTTTGATTAAGTGACTTGACTTGAGCAAATAAAATTTAAGCACACAAACTTGAAATTCACCAATCCAATTTCATCTAAAAATTATTTTTGTTTCAAGACATTTTCTTTTCACCTCAACTCCAACCTTTTTACCTTTTTTCATTCTTAGGCCGTTTTGCCTTCTTTTCTTTTTCTTTAGCCTCAAGCTCTTCAATTTTCTCAAGATTTTCAGAATTTTTTTTCTTTTCTTCTCTTTTGCTTGATTTTCTCTCTTCTTTTTTCAGAGATTTTTCTCTTTTTCGAGCTACATTATTCTCCCATTCACCTAGACACTGCTTATCCCTATTTCTTTTGCCAACTCTCTCTCTTTTTCAGAATTTTAACAACATCTCCCCCAAACTTGTTCATTTTCTGTAAGCTCAAGAAATTTCAGGGATAAAATCATTTTTTTAATTTTAAGGATCAAAATGTGGCTAACAATAAAAAGTTTAGGCTCAAGCGGCTAATTAGGCAATCATGGGTTCATAGGTAGGCTTTCTAGGCTAAGTAGGCTAAACAAAGATGGCTTTAAATAATTTTCAAAAATTGCACACATACATGGCTTCAATGAAGATACCAGAGCAAGTTCTAGAGTTCTACCAATCATGAATGACACACTCAAGAAAAAATAAGATTGCATAATGTAAAGCAGTTTAAGGCACAAAAGCTTACAAGCTTATTTTTCGCAACATGCTCAAATACACAATTTTCTTAACTATTGCTAAACAAATAAATGACATCTCCACAACTATTCATCATATTATTCACAAAAATATGTCATCTCATAAAATTAAATGCTCATAGTAAAAATCATATGGAAGTTATGCTCTTTCAAAATCTTGATTAAAAATACACACAAAAGTAATTAAATTTGCTAAAGCGATAAACTTGCTAAAAATTAAAAAATTTAAAAAATTGATAATTTTAAAAAAATCAAAAATTTTAATGCAAATTTTTATGCTCTACATGCAATCCTAAATGCAATGCAAAATGCAAAAGTACTAAACTACGCATTTTTGACAATCCCCAAAACTTAAAATATGATTCGTTCCAACATATGAGGAAACTATCAAAAGTAAAGAGGAATGTGTAATAAGTACTTACATGGATCTAGTATCGGGTTACCTCCCAACAAGCGCTAAGTTTTACGTCTTCCGCCGGACTCCTGATTTTCTTATGTGTCAATTAAGTCAATGGTTGAAATTTCGTGTTGCATTTATTGTTCATAATAATGTTTGATTCTTTGTCCATTCACTATGAAAGCTCGACCATCCTTTGCTAGTAGTTCAATGGCTCCTCCCGGTGATAATACTTTTTTATGACAAATGATCTCACCATCATAATTTAAGCTTACCCAGAAATAATCGTAATCTCGAATTATATAAAAGTACCACTTGCCCAGGTAAAACTCTCTTATTAAAATTCTTTTATCATGCCATTTTTTTGTGCGATCTTTGTAAATTTGGGCATTCTCGTATGCACCTTGGCAAAATTCTTTTAATTCGCTTATTTGCAATTTTCTTTTCTCACCTACTGTCGTCATATCAAAGTTAGGCTTCTTCACTGCCCAAAATGCCTTATGTTCTTATTCCACCGGAAGGTGGAATGACTTCCCAAAAACTAATTGATACGAAGACATATCCAGAGGTGTTTTGTATGCCGTACGATAAGCCATAAAGCATCATCAAGCTTTAAAGTCCAATCTTTTCGATTTATGCTAATCGTGTTTTCCAAGATCTGTTTATCTCTCTATTTAAAACTTCGGCTTGCCCATTTGATTGAGGATGATAAGAGACATATACTATATGTTTTACTCCATATTTGTCCATCATGTTGTTAAATAGTTTATTACAAAGTGAGATCCTCCATCACTAATAAGGGCTCGTGGAGTGCGAAACCTTGTGAAGATGTTCTTTTGCAAAAAATTCAACAAAACCCTGGCTTCATTTGTTTTAGTCGAGATTGCTTCCACCTATTTGGATACATAGTCTACTTCAAGGAGAATATACATGTACCCATTTGACACTGGAAAAGGTCCCTTGAAATCTATAATGGCATCTCATGTCTTCTTGAAATGTTTCCCATACATTGACACATATCGCTCTACAAAACAAACTTATAGAAATCTTTGAAAATAGAAGGCCAAAAGAAACCGGACTGTAATACCTTAGTCGTAGTGCATGTTGTTCCGAAGTGACCCCCACATGGTGATGAATGGCATTGTTCCAGAATGCTTGCCCATTATTCTTGAGGTACACATCTCCTAATAACTGAATATGCACATCTTTTAAATAATAGAGGTTCATCCCACAAAAAATATCTCACATCATGAAGAAATTTCTTCTTAGCATGAAATGTGATATCTAGTGGTAAAACCCCACTTATTAAATAATTCACAATATCAGCGTACCATGGGATGGTTGTTTCATCCATCAGATATAACTCATCCGGGAATGTTTCTTTTATTGTTGTGCCTTTTGTGTTCTTATTAGCCATTTGCTCAAGTCGTGAGAGATGATTAGCTACCATGTTCTCACATCCTTTCCGATCCCAAATTTTGATATCAAACTCTTGTAACAAACAAATGGGCCTTGGCTTGGCGTCTTTCTTTGCGAATAGGTATTTGACCACAGCGTGGTCTGTATGGACTTTGTCTTTGTCCTAATTAACTATGCCCGATATTGTCAAAGGAAAACACCACTGCCAGCAATTCTTTCTCAGTTGTAGTGTAATTTTGTTGTACCAGATCCAATGTTCGACTTGCATAGTAAATAACACGAAACAACTTTTCGCATTTTTGTCCAAGTACGGCCCCTACTGCATAGTCGTTTGCATCGCACATTATCTCGAATGGTTGACTCTAATCTGGTGTGATCAAAATTGGCGTAGTCACCAGAGCCTTTTTTAGTGTTTGAAAAGCCTACAGACAATCATGGGTGAAAGAAAAAGGTACATCTTTTTCAAGTAAGTGGGACAGGGATTTAGGTATTTTTGAAAAATCCCGAATAAAGCGTCTATAAAAACTAGCATGTCCCAAAAAGCTCCTTGCTGCTTTCTCATTCTTTGGAGATGGAAGCTTCTTAATTGCTACCACCTTTGCTCGGTCAACATCCAAACTTGCAGAAGAAACCAGATGACCGAGTACAATGCCATCTTTTACCATAAAATGGTATTTTTCGCAATTAAGTATTAAGTTCTTCTCATCGCACCTCTGCAAAACAAGGGTTAGATTATGAAAGCAATGATCAAACAAACTACCAAAAATTAAGAAGTCATCCATGAAGACTTCCATTATATTTTTAATCATTCCATGAAATATCGCTATCATCATACATCTTTGAAATGTTGTAAGTGCATTACATAGCCCAAATGGTAATCTACGAAATGCAAAAACACCATAAGGACATGTAAATGCTGCCTTTTCTTGGTCCTCAAGAGTAATCAAAATATGATTATATCGCGAATATCCATCCAAGAAGCAATAGTATGCGTAACTTGCAAGGCGATCTAACATTTGATCCATAAAGGGGAGGGGAAAGTGATCCTTGTGTGCTGCTGCATTTAGCTTTCGATAATCAATACAAATAGGCCAACCTGTAACAACTATAGTAGCTAAGATTTCATCAGTTTCACTT
Organism: Rehmannia glutinosa; assembly: GCA_016081115.2. Classification (NCBI taxonomy): domain Eukaryota; kingdom Viridiplantae; phylum Streptophyta; class Magnoliopsida; order Lamiales; family Orobanchaceae; genus Rehmannia; species Rehmannia glutinosa. The sequence goes on along the minus strand of CM071935.1, from coordinate 43,144,829 downwards.
TTTACTATTTGAATCCCTCCCTTTTTTGGTACAACTTGTACTGGACTTACCCAATTGCTATCAGATATAGCAAATATCATTCCATTATCTAACCATTTAAGCACTTCTTTCTTAACGACCTCTTGCATAATTGGGTTAAGTCTCCGTTGGTGTTGCACAAAAGGTTTATAATCATCTTCCATTCTTATCTTAGGCATGCAAATCGAAGGACTTATACCTTTTAAATCAGAAATAGACCATCCAATAGCAGTTTTATGTTCCCATAAAACTTACAATAGTTTTTCCAATTGGTTTTCAATAAAGGTAGAAGAAGCTATTACCGGAAAGGTTTTGTTGTCGCCCAAAAATGCACATTTAAGATGATCCGGAAAAGGTTTAAGTTCTAGGGGAGCCGAGAGACCATTCTTTGAATTTTCAGATGAAAAAACTTGTCACACGGTCAGGTTGTGTGACACCACACGCTCGTGTGGATTTTTGCTTTTGAAGGTTGATTGCATGGCTCGACCATGTGAGGTCACACGGTCGTGTGGGGAGTCGCCCATTGTCGCACAGTCAGTCGTGTGAAGTCACACGGCCATGTGGATCGGTTCTTCGGAGCCGTGTCATGCACGGCCTGGTCAGTCTATTTTCACACGCACCCCAAATGGCGTCGCGACAAACTCCTGGGTTGAAAAAAAGACATGACAGACACACATGGGCGTGTGGACGCACACGACCTGACCATGCGATCTGCTCCTCCAAGTTTCAAATTTGATGGACGAGCTCCCGGCTTCACCGGAACTATCCGGTATATACTTTTACGGGAATTTTCCTTTCTAGTCTTTGGCTGGCGTTTATTGATGTAGCAATTTGCCCCACCTATTTTTTCCATCAATTAGTATGTAATTGAGTTACCTGATCCTCAATTATGTCTATCTTGGCTTCATCCCTGTTTAGTCGAGGTCGAGTTTCCCCAATGAATGAAGCTAACATCTCTTCTAGAGATGGTTTATGTTCCTTTAATTTGATTCGTTTGATTGCTCTTACCCGATCTAGAAGTGGTTGCAAGTGTAGTAGCCCCGGTTTATAGTACGATTGTGCCTGTGTATATCTGTAGTTGTTGTAGCCTTGCATTCCTACAAAGTTTGCTTCTTCCACAACAAATTGCTGCCTCTCTTGAAGTTTCTTGATGTATCACATCCAGTTTCATACTTAGCATGGATATTTGTTCTGTGAGTATGGCTATCTTATCCTCATCCTGAATTTCCGCGATACGTTTATCCTTGGATCTCTTAGATGGCCATTGTTAACTATTATTCGCCATGTCCTCTAACAGTTCTAGTGCCTTATCTAGATATTTCCCTAGCAGTGCACCCCCAGATGTAGCATCTATAATAGTTCTTGTGTTGCCACTTAAACCATTATAAAATTATTGAACCTGTTGGTAGTCAGGATATCCATGTGGAGGGGACTTCTTTAGCAATTCTTGGAATCTATCCCATGCCTCATACAACAGCTCTGAATCTTACTGCCTAAACTGAGCGATTTCAGATTTCAATTGTAGTGTCTTACTAGGGTGAAAGTATTTGGATAAAAATCGCCGACTTGGTTCAGCCCAATCTGCTGTTGGTGGTGTTAGAGAGCATAACCATCGCTTAGCTTTATCGCGCATAGAGAATGCGAAAAGGTGGCATCAAATGATATCCTCAGAAACATCATTCATCTTAACAATTTAACAGATTTCTAAGAATTGTGCCAGATGCGCGTTTGGATCCTCAACAACTCTGCCCCCAAACTGATTTTGTGAAACCATATGGATCAATGCAGGTTTTAGTTCAAAGTTATTTGCATTGATTGGCAGATGGGCCACACCCCCATAAGTTCGACTAACCTCCGGCTGGAAGTATTCAATAACTGCCCTTCTCGCGGGTCTTTCCACTATTTGGTCTTGTGCCTCTGCCCCAGGTGGGCGCTCCTTATTGTTTCTGTTGTTCACGACATTCTGATTAGTCACATCCGCCATTGCCTTAGATCTTTTCCTTAGTTGTTTTGATGTCTTCTCGATTTCCAAATCAATGGGTATTGGCTGGGTAGATCTGGAATGCGTGATCATGCACTATCTGCACTTAACAAAAAATATTGTTAGAATCGAAGAAGAGAAAAAATAAAAAAATCGAAAAAAAGAAAAAAATAAATTATTTACAAAATGCTTCAATTAAGATTGAACTACTTATTACTATATTTAAGTAGAATCTTTAAATCCCCATCAACGGTGCCAAAAACTTGTTCGCCAAAAATATTTTGGATCTTACAACTGCAAGTGTACAGTGTAGTTTATAGAATAATGGCAAGTAATGTCGTATTACTCAGGGATTGACTATGAAACACTTAGACTATAGTAACATCACATTCCAATTTTATTGAAGCAACAAAATATCAAGAAGTTTTACAAAAATCGAAAATAAAAAAAAAAAAAAAAAATAAATTTCGAACCCTACAAGTATTTTCAACAAACACGAAAGCAACCTTAGGCACATAATCTTAACATGATTCTTCAATATTAAATTCAATTAATGTTTCAAAACTAATTCATGTGTTTCTATGGTTCAATTCCTAAACTAGTTTATTCCCCCTCACTGGTGGCGCATAAACAGTAGATTAATAGTAATTGAGGTCTCCCGATCTATCACAACTATTATTAACTCCCAACAAATCTTTGAATTGAAATACTCCCCACAAACAAAAGTAGTCTCCCGATACATTACCCTGCTTATGTCTGAATTTGATTTTCGTCTTGCTAGAACTCACCTCCCGGATTATGCACTAACAAGTATGACATGCAAATTATTGGCCAAATAATCAAAAATTAAGAATAAGCACTCGAATTCATAAAATAGAACACATGAATCAATTAAGAAAATAATTAATCAAAATTTAACATGAATCCACAATTTTGATTATGCCCTAGGATCCGAAAGATTAGCCAAACAATGATAACAAATTCATAGACAAACTTGAAATCAACATTGTGACATCGTTTAAGCACAGACAAGAGATCTAAACAAAGAAAGAAAACTACTTCTTATCAGGATGGATTCTCCTTCCAAGCATTCGAAGCTCTTGTGCTTCCGTAGATGTGAAAGGCCTTGTGGTGTTCTTCGTAACCTAGCCCTCCTCTCTCAGAAGACCTTTGATCTTGTGTTCCTGTGTATTTTGGTGTGTTCTATAGTATATGAATGTTGTAATTTTAGTGCAGCCCTTGGGTCCCTTATCTAGGTGCTTGGAGAGATCACTTGTAGAGTTTGAATGGGAAAAAGACACTAAAATCCGTCACAGCTCATCACACGGCCTGGCTGTGTAGCTTCAAACGGTCACTCCACATGGTCGTGTGGCTCTCACATGGTCTGATCATGCGGCTTGTTTTCGTTCTTGTTTTCTCCCAACTTCACACGGACATGTCATCTTCGCACGGGCAGGTCACATGGCCGTGTGACTATTTTTTGTCATGTTTCTTCTTCTTTTTGATCTTCTCTTTGCGCTCATCAATCATATCCGGGCCTTCCAACTGATATCTCTTTAATTAAGCTCTGTTTTCATGTAAAAATTACAAGAATTCACAGTATCATGACCTTCTAAGAAAACCAAGTAAAAACACACTAAAGATACATGCAAATGTATCAATTATATACCATTTTAAGCCCCTAAATGCACGTATATTTTACACGTATTAGGAAGACTCCCTACAGTTAGCGATGAAGAATCCGACAACCAAAGAAGGATCGCTGTGGATGCTTGGCATAACAACGATTTCCTCTATCGAAACTATGTTTTGAATGGGTTGGACTACATCCTCTACAACGTCTATAGTTCGTTCAAAATGTCAAATGAGTTGTGGGACTCTTTGGAGAAAAAATACAAAACGGAATATGTCGACACAAAGAAATTTGTTATCGGCAAATTTCTGGATTACAAGATGGTTGACACCAAAACGGTGATAAGCCAAGTTCAAGAAATTCAAATCATACTTCATGACTTGGTGTTTAAAGGGATGATTCTGAACGAGTCATTCCAAGTGACTGCGATAATCGAGAAGTTGCCGCCATTGTGAAAGGATTTTAAGAACTACCTCAAGCACAACGCAAGGAAATGGGGCTTGAGGATCTAATAGTTCGACTTTGGATTTAGGAAGATAACCGAAAATCCAATGTGAAGTCCAGTAAGTCTGGAATGGAGGCCAAGCCCAATCTTGCTGAATCTAGCACTAGCAAGAAGAGAAAGCATTCCGTAAAAGACAAGGGAAAGGTGAAGAAATTCAAAGGAAATTGCTACAACTGTGGAAAACCGAACCACATGGCCAAAGATTGCCGACACACAAAAAAGGGCAATCAAAATGGAAACCAACAACAAGAAAATGTGACGGAGGATAAGTTTATTCCGATAGGCATGTCGGAGCTCGATCTCACCGCCATTGTGTTTGAAGTTAATATGGTGGATAACCCAATGGAGTGGTGGATAGATACTAGGGGTACTGGTCACATTTGTGCCGCCAAGGAGATGTTTTCCTCCTTGTTAGTCCAAGTGGCTACGATAATCTAGAGGGGGGTGAATAGATTATCTCGGTTTTTCAGATTTTGCCCTCTTTTCCGAATAATCAAGGAAAAGACAAGAATGTAAATGCGGAAATTAAACAACACTCGTCGATTTATAGAGGTTCAACCCACCTAGGGCCTAATCCTCTACCACCCAAGTATATCCGGGATGGATTTCAAAAAGAAAAAAAAGATTTTATTAATTACCAAAATTAATACAACAACACCTTGAGGATTACCACAACCCTCTTACAACACCTTCAAGGAGATTACCACAATCTTCCTTCACCACCTTTGAAGAGTACCACACTCTCCAAACACCTATCACCTAGATCACCCAAGTGTATTCTTACCACAAGAATACTCACAAGGATGTCTTGTGTTGAATGATGACCAAAATCAAGATTACAACTCAATAATGAATAATACAATATGAGTACAAGTGTAATCAAGAATTGAAAACCTAGACCTCAAAGAAGTGCAAGTGCAAGTGCTTAGGCTAATACAACAAGATTTATGAAAGTGTTTGCTTGTATGCTCTTTTGCTTGTGTAATGTCTTGTATTTTGTTGCTTGAATGAAGCCTCTATTTATGGGAAAGGTCTTGGCTTGATTTCCAGATATAGCCTCCTCCTTGGGGAGTGATTTGCTGCAAAAGAAATCATTTTAAATCAAGATTATAGCTATTAGAAATCAATCCCACAAATTAGGGAAAAGTTGTCTGAAAATGCAACGGATAGTTTGCTGATAAAACAGGGATACGACCGGTCGCGCAGAGATAAGATTGAAATGAGTTTGTTGCGATTTTTACACAGGGGGACCGGTCGGAGGGGGGTTCGACCGATCGCCCTTGATCTTGACCAGTTGGGGGTGTTTAAAAAATGAAACAGAGAAGTCTGCACTTGATAGGGCATTCCCAGGTACCGGTCGCCCAGAGGTCAACCGGTCGCCCTCCCAGATTTCTCCTACGTCCCTTTTTCTGTTTCAAAACTCAACACAGGTATAGGTTGCCCTATAGGGCGACCGGTCGAGCCTGAAACAAAAGTGTTGTCCAATTTTTTTTCAAAAATAAACTCCAAGAAATACTCCAAAAAATAGTAAAAACATTTTAAATCGATCGGAAGTATTTAGACAACATTTAGGGACATTGTTTTGGTTTAAAAACTCATTTGAACAAAATCATCAAAATCATGATAAAAACATTTATCTAACAAACTCCCCCTTTTTGATGATTACAAACCAAAACAATTTTCACGAGGAAAACAAAACAATTTTCCGATTTTATGAGAAAACTATCCGTTTAAAAACATTTTATAAATAGTTCCCCCTATCAATAAGCACATCAGTAAGAAGTATTGCATAAGCTAGAAGCACAAACTATTACAAGATACACATAAACATCATGAGCTAAGAAGCTCCCCCTGTCAAAATACTCAAAATCCATTGCAATTAAGTCCATAATACAAGCCATGGACTAGGTATACTTGGCTTTAAGAAGCCACAACTTATAGCTTTTATGTCGAGCTTTTATTAGCTTCGTTGAGCTAACGAGCCCATTTCCTGTTTCTCCCCCTTTGGAATCATAAAAAAAATGTTAGGATGATAAAAACATCATACAAGTATATCAAAGTGCGCCAAAGATACGATTTATCACCCCTTGAAAAAACAAATTAGGCTTAGAGACCGAAGAAATGGAAGAAATGTATCATGAAAAATCCATAAGCTCGTTTTGATTGCCAAGACATGATCTCAATAAGTATTTAAGACATTTGAAAGCAAGAGAGTCATGTAGAGGTTGAAATTTTCATTGTGACATTTCATCGAACACGTTGTGGGCGTGAAAAATAAAAGAAGTTGTATAAAGCCCTTATAAATGAATCAAGCCAAAAATATTCATCACCAAATCATACCAAACACAATACAATACATCATAATAAATAAGCTCATCATGATCATATGACAATTACATCAAGAAATTTTTAAGAAAGCCAAGAACTCAAGGGTTCAACCCAATTGAGCAAAGGGAGTAAAATTCTTACCATTCAATCGGTAAAGATGAGCAATGATGATGATAATCGAGCTATATTAAGTCCAAGATATGAAATGTATGCATGAAAACAAATTTTGAGTGAAAATTGTGGGTATTTGGCAAAGGGGACGAAAAATGGCAAAAATGAGGTAAAATGACTAAGTATGAAGACAAAACGGTTTTAATCCATAAAATTGCTATGGGCGACCGGTCATTGTTGAGGGCGACCGGTCGACATCGAGGGAGACCGGTTGCCCTCTTCCCAGTCAGCCCACTGTCTTGTCCAATTTTCCAAAATCCGAATTTTCAACCAAAAATCTAATTTTTCGCCCCTGACCCTAAGTTTTAAAAACATGCAAAATGCAAACGTAAACCTCATTCAATATGCATTATGCCTAATCGAGCTCTCGGAAGATAGCGGTTTTGTAAAAATGTCCGCTAATTGATCTTGAGAAGGTACGAAAGATATCTCAATTTTTCGTTTAGAAACACAATCCCTTAGAAAATGATGTCGAATCTCAATATGTTTAGTACGGTTATGATGAACCGGGTTTTGAACAATATTTATAGCGGATATATTATCACAGAAGATAGGAACATTTTCAAAACAACATTTGTAATCCGCTAAGGTTTGTTTCATCCAAAGAAGTTAAGTACAACAAAAAGCTACGGAATTATATTCGGCTTCGGCCGTTGAAAGTGATACACAATTTTGCTTCTTTGAAAACCAAGAAACTAGGCAATCGCCTAAAAATTGACATGATCCAGAAGTACTTTTCCGATCATCAATATTTCCCGCATAATCCGAATCACTATAACCTTTAAGAGAAAAATTTTCATTCTTTGGATAGAATAAACCATATTGAATAGTGCCTTTCAAATATCGAAAAATCCTTTTAACGACACTCATATGAGATTCTTTGGGATTGCTTTGAAAACGAGCACATAGGCATACGGCATGAAGAATGTCCGGTCTACTAGCGGTTAAATAAAGTAAACTACCAATCATACCTCGATACTTTGATTCATCCACGGACATGCCTTTTTCATCTTTGTCAATTTTGACATTAGTTGCCATAGGGGTAGACACGGTTCTTCCTTCTTCAATGGCGAACTTTTTCAAAAGTTCCTTTGTATATTTTGATTGTGAAAGGTATATACCTTCTTGGCATTGTTTAATTTGAAGCCTAAGGAAGAAGTTGAGCTCCCCCATCATACTCATCTCAAATTCTCCTTGCATTAACTTAGAAAATTTCTTGCACAAAGATTCATTAGTAGCACCAAAGATAATATCATCAACATAAATTTGCACAAGTAAACAATCTTGCCCTTTTTCAAAAACAAAGAGAGTAGTATCAATTTTACCTCTTGTAAAACCATTTTGCAAAAGAAACGAGCTAAGTCTATCATACCATGCACGGGGTGCTTGCTTTAAACCATACAAGGCATTTTTAAGTTTATAAACATCATTAGGCCTAGAAAAATTTTCAAACCTCGGAGGTTGTTTTACATAGACTTCTTCTTGAATAAAACCATTTAAGAAAGTGGTTTTAACATCCATTTGGTAAAGTTTGAAACTTTTATAACAATAATAGGCAAGTAAAATACGAATAGCTTCTAAACGTGCTACGGGTCAAAAGTTTCATCATAATCAATACCTTGCCTTGTTTCGAACAATGTTGCCTTGATCATCAAGCTTGTTCCGGAATACCCATTTTGTACCAATAATAGTTTGAGAAGGAGGACAAGGTACCAATTCCCATACATCATTTCTTTCAAATTGATTCAACTCTTCTTGCATCTCCAAAAACCAATCCTCATCCTCAATAGCCTCCTTAGCATTTTTAGGCTCTTTATGAGATATAAGAGCTTTTTCGGCAAATTTTCTTCGGGTCATCACTTTATCAAGGGGATCACCAATAATAAGATCTTTTGGGTGATCTCCTTTAAATTTCAATGCCACGGGAAGATCCGAAGTATCACCTTTGTCTTATTGAGGAGCACTTGAAGTGGATGGTTGATCATTTGATGTAGTAGGTTGATCATTTTGAGCATCATTTTGAACAATGGATTCAATAATATCTTCTTCATCACTATCATCATTGGGAATTCTTTCAACACCCGAGGCTTTATTGAATTTTACATGAATAGATTCTTCAACAACCATGCTAGTCTTATTGCAAACCCGATATGCTTTGCTCTTGGTTGAATATCCCATAAATATTCCTTCATCGGCCTTAGGATCAAGTTTGTCCAATTGATCCTTAGTATTCAAAATAAAGCACTTACATCCAAATATTTAGAAATAACTAATATTTGGAGTTCTTCCTTTCCAAAGCTCGTATGGAGTTTTATTCATTTTAGGACGAATATAAACTCGATTAATGACATAGCAAGAGGTACTTACGGCTTCGGCCCAAAAATATTTTGGAAGTAAAAATTCATTTAGCATGGACCGACTCATCTCTTGTAATGTCCGATTTTTCCTTTCGGCTACTCCATTTTGTTGAGGTGTCCTTGGAGCCGAAAAAGTATGTGCATATCCCTTGGTTTCACAAAAGACTCTAAATTCACCATCAAATTCTCCACCTCGATCACTTCGAATAGACTTAATAGTATCTTCCTTTTCATTCTCAGTAAGTCTACACAACTTAACAAATTCATTAACGGCATCACTTTTATTGGTATGAAAAAGAGCCCAAGTATATCTAGAAAAATTATCAACAATAACGAAAGTGTAATGTTTTCCACTTAGACTAGCCGTACCGATATCCCCATACAAATCAAGGTGAAGCAATTGTAGGGGTTTGGTTGTGGAAATTTCATTTTTGGGCTTAAAACTACTCTTAACTAATTTGTTCTTTTGACAAGTGTCACATAAGCCAAGATTTTCAAAATTCAATTTGGGTAGTCCTTTTACATGTTGGTTTTTGTAAATATTTTTCAAATTCTTGTATCCAACATGTCCAAGTCGCCTATGCCATAAACTCGTTAAATCATTATTGGCGACAAGACAAGAAACATTTTGACTAACCAAATCACTTGTGCAAATTTTGTAAAGATTGCCTTTTCTACTTACTTCGCAAATAATTTCATCATTTTTAAGAATAAGGTTTCTTTATTGAAAACAACATTATAATTTGAATCACAAAGTTGGCTAACACTTATCAAATTAAACTTAAGCCCATCTACTAGTAAAACATTACTAAGAGAGAAAGAAGAGTTACCAATGTCTCCATTGACAATGATTTTTCTTTTGCCATTGCCGAACATGACCATACCCTTTTCTTGGAGTTTAATGTTGGTAAAAAGTTCTCTCTTTCCGGTCATATGGCGTGAACATCCGCTGCCCATGAGCCATTTTGAATCCTCCATTGTTGTTATAGCGCCTATGACCTACAAAGGAATTATTTTTAGGTACCCTATAGTTTTGGGGTCCATGGGGGTTAGTCTTGAGACCTTTGGGTCTCCAAATATGACTAGAGCTATTTCTCAAATTGCAATTGTTAGCATAATGTCCAACTTTGCCACAATAAAAACAAGTAGGCGTATAAGAGCTACTAGCATGTACGAAAGTCGGACCTTGATTAATTTTCTTAAAACATTTTGAAATGGTTTATAACCAAGTCCTAATTTGGAATGCTCACCTCTTTGTGCATCTAAAATTTTTGTAACTTTATCCGTGCTTATGTTAAAACGATGCACATCCTTTTTCAAACATTCAAGATCTTTGGTGAGCGATTCTTTTTTGGTTTCAAGAGTATGAACTTGAGTAAGAGTAATAGCATGAGCTTTATCAAGAGATTCATAAGAAGTAAATAATTTATCCTTTTCAATTTTAAGCTCTTTATGCTCCTTTTTCAAAGTATTGTATTTAACAATCAAATTTTGAAACTCAATTTGAAATTCATCAAAATCACATTGCAATTCATCAACTAAGGAGAAGGTAGAATAGTTAGAGCGTACCTCATTATTTTCATCGTCTATGGCCATAAGACCATGTTCGGTTACTCCTTCCGCGTCGGTTGTTTCAAGTAATTCATCCCAAGTTTTGACCTCCGTATTTAGAGCCTTCTTTTTCGAAAAATGCTTCTTTTTCTTTTGTTCCTCCTAATCGAGTTTTGGGCAATCGGCAATGAAGTGCCCGGGTTTTCCACATTTAAAGCAAGCATTATCTCTCGGTTTTCTTTCCTTATTTTTATTCACAATTTTTGCAAATTTTTGAACAAGTGCGGCCGTCTCCTCATCATCATCATCATTATCATAGTATGCCTTATTAGAAGAAGAAGCAAGACCTTTAGAAATATTTTGCATACCCGATTGATTGATGGTTGGTTTGGAATTTTTCCTCTCCTTGAGATAGACTTCATAGATGAGGAGGTTCCCAATGAGTTCGTCAAATTTGAGTGTCTCAAGATTTTGTGCCTCCGTGATTGCCGTGACCTTTTCGGACCATGAGCCGGGAAGAGCATTCAATACCTTAGTCACCTTGTCTTCTTCGGAGATGACTTTACCGAGGGCCACAAGAGGATTGACAATGTTGTCAAGCCTTTCCACCATCTTAGAGATGCTTTCACCATCATGCATGTTAAAGTTTTCAAAGTCTTTAACAAGCATGGTCTTTCTTGCTTGCTTGACCTTCTTAGTCCCTTCATAAATTGTCTCCAAATTTTCCCAAACCTCATGTGCCGACCTTATGCCTCTTATGCGATTGTACTCGGTGGCGGTAAGAGAAAAATTCAAAATATTTAAGGCCTTACCGTTTAGAGAGAAAGCCTTTTTGTCGTTTTCATCGAACTCCTTGAAAGGTTTAGGAGGCGAGGTGCCATCCTCCAATTTCTTGGTTGGTTGATCAACTCCTTCAACAACCACATTCCAAATGTCGAACCCGCACCCTTGTAGGAAGCACTCCATACGGTCTTCCAAAATGCGTAGTTGTTGGCGTCGAATAGTGGTGGCTTGTTGGTGGAGGCGCCGGTGGTGAGATAAGCATCATTCGTAGCCATGGATCTTTCCTCTTTACTCGGAACGAGCTAGCCAAAGATTTTGGCTTTGATACCACTTGTTAGTCAAAGTGGCTACGATACTCTAGAGGGGGGGTGAATAGATTATCTCGGTTTTTCAGATTTTGCCCTCTTTTTTGAATAATCAGGCAAAGACGAGAATGTAAATGCGGAAATTAAACAACACTCGTCGATTTATAGAGGTTCTACCCACCTAGGGCCTAATCCTCTACCACCCCAGTATATCCGGGATGGATTTCAAAAAGAAAAAAAAGATTTTATTAATTACCAAAACTAATACAACAACACCTTGAGGATTACCACAACCCTCTTACAACACCTTCAAGGAGATTACCACAATCTTCCTTCACCACCTTTGAAGAGTACCACACTCTCCAAACACCTATAACCTAGATCACCCAAGTGTATTCTTACCACAAGAATACTCACAAGGATGTCTTGTGTTGAATGATGACCAAAATCAAGATTACAACACAATAATGAATAATACAATATGAGTACAAGTGTAATCAAGAATTGAAAGCCTATACCTTAAAGAAGTGCAAGTGCAAGTGCTTAGGCTAATACAACAAGATTTATGAAAGTGTTTGCTTGTATGCTCTTTTGCTTGTGTAATGTCTTGTATTTTGTTGCTTGAATGAAGCCTCTATTTATAAGAGAGGTCTTGGCTTGATTTCCAAACATAGGCTCCTCCTTGGGGAGTGATTTGGTGCAAAAGAAACCATTTAAAATCAAGATTATAGCTATTAGAAATCAATCCCACAAATTAGGGAAAAGCTGTCTGAAAATGCAAAGGACAGTTTACTGATAAAATAGGGGTTCGACCGGTCGCGCAGAGATAAGATTAAAATGAGTTTGCTGCGATTTTTATACAGGGGGACCGGTCGGAGAGGGGTTCGACTGGTCGCCCTTGATCTTGACCGTTTGGGGGTGTTTAAAAAACGAAACAGAGAAGTTTGCACTTGAGAGGGCATTCCCAGGTACCGGTCGCCCAGGGGTCAACCGGTCGCCCCTACCGGTCGACCTCTGGGTCGACCGGTCGCCCTCCCTGATTTCTCCTACGTCCCTTTTTCTGTTTCAAAACTCAACTCAGATACAGGTTGCCCTATAGGGCGACCGGTCGAGCCTGAAACAAAAGTATTGTCCAATTTTTTATCGAAAAGAAACTCCAAGAAATACTCCGAAAAATAGTAAAAACATTTTAAATCAATCGGAAGTATTTAGACAACATTTAGGGACATTGTTTTGGTTTAAAAACTCACTTGAACAAAATCATCAAAATCATGATAAAAACATTTATCTAACACTCCTACACTCCGATAAATGGGAGGAAGCTTTTCATGGGAATCTCTTTGACTTCCAATATCCTGGGGCTTGGGAAGGTTGTGCTCAAAATGACTTGCAAAAAGGAGCTTACAAGGTCGGGTTTCCGGTCCTTTCCTTAGTAAGGTCGGGTTTAGACTAGTGTTTGAGCCCGACAAGTTTGTAATGACTAAGAATGGTTAGTTTCTGTGTAAGGGGTACCTTGATAAAGGGCTCTTTAAGATGTTTGTAGTGTCTGTTTTCCGCCAAGAGGCAAAGAATAAAAACGTTACTTTTGTTTACTTGTTGGATTGTTCTAATTTATGGCATGATAGATTAGGACACATAAACATCAACACAATTAAAAGGTTAGTGAATCTGGAATTAATACCTATGTTTAAAATCGATTCACAAGATAAATGTGAAATTTTTGTTGAAGAAAAATTGGCTAAAGCACCATTTCATTCGATGACGAGAAAGTACCAAACCACTTGCACAATTCATACAAATTGTGTGATTTAAAACTTGTATATTTATAACTTTTGAGATGAAATCTTTTGAGATGAAAAGATGAAGCTTTAGTAGCTTTTAAATCTTACAAGAATGAATTTGAAAATCGGCTTAATTTGAATATTAAGATGATTTGAAGTGATAGAGGCGTAGAGTATTTTGCTTCGTTTGAAGAATTCTGCTCGGAAGCGGGTATAATTCATTAAACGACAGCTCCTTACTCACCTCAATCAAATGGTATAGCAGAACGCAAATCGTACTCTTACGGAGATGATGAATGCGATGTTGATAAGTTCTAGCTTACCCTAAAACTTGTGGGGGGGAGCTATACTTTCTGCAAGCTATATTCTTAATGAAGATCCCATACAAAGGTAAAAACGAAACTCCATATTTGTTACGGAAATGATGTAAACAGTCATATAAATACCTTAAAGTATGGGGGTGTTTGGCTAAAGTCAAAGTGCCTAAGCCGAAATAAGTTAGAATCGGTCCAAAGACGGTCGATTGCATTTTCATTGGATATGCAAACAATAGTAGCGCATATCGCTTTTTAGTGCACAAGTCAACTATTCCTGATATAAATGAAGGAATGATCATAGAATCAAGTAATGTTGTATTCTTCGAGAATATCTTTTTGAATAAAGAAAGGAAACAAGAAAGTTCGAATAAACGAACTTATGAAACTGTAAGGTTACCTCAAAGTGACGATGAAGAGGAACCAAGATACAGTAAAAGGATAAAAGTAGCTAAGTCTTTTGGTCCTAATTTTCTAACTTATATGTTAGAAAACGAACTTAGAATTATTCAAGAAGCATTCTCTAGTCCAGAAGCTCCTCTCTGGAAAGAAGCTATCAATAATAAAATAGATTTCATCATACAAAATAATGCATGGGAGTTGGTTGATCTCCCATCAGGTTGCAAACTTTTGGGATGCAAGTGGATCCTTAAAAGGAAGAATAAAGCAGATGGAGAAATTATAGATAAGTACAAAGCCCGTTTGGTAGCTAAAGGGTTTAAACAAAAGGAGGGATATGACTTTTTTTATACATATTCTCCTGTTACGAGGATCACGTCCATTGATGTTCTTATTTCTATTGCAGCTTTGCATAACCTTGAGATACATCAAATGGATGTAAAGACTGCATTCTTGAATGTTGAGCTTAAAGAGGAGATTTATATGGAACAACATGAGGGGTTTGTTACACCCGTTCAAGAGCGAAAGGTGTGTAAACTTGTTAAGTCACTTTATGGACTAAAACAAGCATCTACGCAATGGCATGAAAAGTTTGACTCGACTATGAAGTCAAACGGTTTCAAGATCAATGAATGTGACAAATGTGTCTACATTAAAGGTACTACAACTGATTACATCATAGTATGACTTTATGTAGATGATATGTTGATTGTGGGTAGCAGTCATGATTTAATCATGAATACTGAGAACATGTTAAAGGAAAAAACTTTGACATGAAAGATATGGGATTATCTGATGTTATATTAGGGATTAAAATCTTTAGAACTTCAGATAGAATTGTATTGTCACAATCCCATTATGTCGAAAGCATACTTAGAAAGTTTAATGCTTTTGATAATCCTCTAGCTAAGACACCTGTAGATTTAAGTCTTCACTTGGCCAAGAATAGAGGAGAACCGATTTCTCAACTGGAATATGCAAGAATAATTGGCAGTCTGATGTACTTAACAAATTGTACACGTCCAGACATTGCATATTGAGTGAGTAAGCTAAGTAGGTTCACAAGTAACCCGAGTAAGGATCACTGGAAAATCGTGACAAGGGTACTTAGATATTTAAAGTATACCATGAATTATGAAATACTTTATACGAGATATATAACAGTATTAGAAGGATACTGTGATGCCAATTGGATATCAGACACAAAAGACTCCAAGTCCACAAGTGGATATGTTTTCACAATAGGTGGAGGAGCGGTGTCATGGAAGTCTTCTAAGCAAACGTGCATAGCTCGATCCACTATTGAATCAGGGTTCATTGCTTTAGATAAAGCGGGAGAAGAAGCATAAAGGGTTAGAAACTTCTTAGAGGATATTCCTTGTTGGAATAAGTCAGTGCCTGCTGTTTTGATACATTGTGCTAGTCAATCAGCAATTGGAAGGGTACAAAGTAGTACGCATAATGGTAAGTCTAGACATATTCGTCGAAGACGCGATACCAGTAGACAGTTGATTTCGAATGGGGTTATTTCAGTTGACTACGTGAAGTCAAAGGAAAATCTTGCGGATCCGCTTACAAAAGGAATAAATCGAGATCAATTGTATAAACTATTAAGGGAATGGGTTTAAAACCCACTAAATAAATAATGTTCATAGCGGTAACCCACCTTTGTGAACGGGAGATCTCAAGACCTTGGTTTAATGGGACAACTAAGTTATGAATGTTCAGCTGAACACTTGAAAAATTAGTTAGCTCATTCCTGGAACTTCCAAGTGAAATAGAAACCTGCTGAATACGGTAAGGTTAAGTTTGAGACTTTTTAATGATTTCTATACCAAAAGGTGGAGTATGGCAGGATACTTTTCAATAGGATATCACCTATATAAGTTAGAAGTAATGGTCGCTTCAAAGAAATACGTATGAATCTAAAATATGGTACAGCGCCGAAATGGACACAACGTGAGAATAACAAGTGTTATAATTATTATGTGTAAGTATTATTGTTTCGATTTACACAAATTGATGAGTAGTTCAAGACATTGTGTCACTAGACAGCTATTAAATCCGGTAGTATTTTACTAAGGAAGGTTCAAAGCCACAAGCTACCTATCTAGATGCAATAATAGTTCACTGAGACTTTTAAACGGATTTGCGTACACGCATGCATTAATTTCATTCATGTGGGGGATTGTCGGAATTTGGTTTGTTCAATTGGATGTTGACCCGATTTTGACCTAATATTTAAGTGGATTCCAATGGTCGAAAATGGAATTAAATTATATGTAAAAATTCTACTAAGTGAGTAGATGAGAATAGCATTTGGAATTTCTCAAAATCAATTTCGGGTGAATGAGAAATTAATGCTACAATTTAGCCACTTAAAACTAGAAATTAATATGAAAAATAGAAAATGTGGGGAAGGAGAAAAACTCCATCCCACATAGAGTAGAAAGCCAAAGATTGCTCTATTTTTAAATACCAATTTGCACAAATGGGTTTGGGCCCTTGGGGTACCAAAGTTTTTAAAGGGGTGAAGACCTACATACTTGAGGGTTTGGTTCAAAACACACGCACGCGCGCGTGCCATCGCCGCCGCCCGCCCGCCAACTGGCTCAGCTCTACCCTGCCCAGCCCCGCCCGGGTCTGGGTCATGGGCCTGGGCTTGGGCTTCAAGGCCCTTGTACTTTTGGACCAAATTTATTGAAAAAACCCTTTAAAATTAATTAATTTTTTAATTAATTATTTTTCCAACTGAGACATGCGCGCCGCGCAACATGGTGTACGCACGCCCAAGGACGGTGCACGGGCGCACACAAGTGCACTGCGCGCACCACGTGGGCAGAGCGCAACGTGCACGTGTCGTGCACCAGTGCGCGGCACGCACCGCATAGACATTGAGCAAAAATAGATGCGTGCGCAGGTGTGCGTGGATGTGCACGTTCGGACTTATGCACCTGTTCGAGCAACCATATGAATTTTTTGCTGGAGATATGTCTTTTCGATCAAAAAGACATATCCTTTCCATTAGGCACCTTGATGCCTATAAATACAAGGCATCTGCAGACGAAATCTGACACGAAATTATAAGCCTAAAATCGAGTCATTCTGCATTACAGCATATTGAAATCAGTCCCTTCCAAAAATCTTGAAAGCCTCAAGCACTTTAGTTCGCTGTTGTTTTGACTTTTGTAGGTACTGTTAAGTCAAAACAGTAAAGTCGTTGTATCTTAGGGACGATCGTCAGAACCGTAAGCACTCTATATACGAGGCGAATTTGTCTTGTGGAGACAATATACAATACTGGCCTCGACTTAAAATCCTATCCAGTTTTGTCCAAACACTTTTAGCCATTTTCTTCTTAATAATAAATCACCCTTCCAACACATTTGAAGGTCTTTAAATATAAATATTTTTATAATTTGATTTAATATAGTTGTTGTATATGGTTACTTGTTTCTCTAGTCCATTTCTAGTTTATGGTATTAGAAAATGTATTTTGAAAACTCATTGATATTGTGTGAAAGTTGATATATGGATTTTAACCTTGAGAGATCTGCCTCTAAACTTGAGAAACATGAATACAACTAAACTGCAAATCCCATTCACGATTTGTCTATATCTTAACACGAGAAGAATGCCAAACATACAAATTGATGCCATTATTTTAAGGCAAAATATAATAACACCCCCAAACTTGGTTTTATGTATCATTTATCCCCCTGAACTTGCTAATGTAACACTAAATAACAGTTTTTTAGCATATTTTAATAATTTAATGTATAGACAAATTTGCCCTTAATAACAAATATTTTAGCATATTTTAATAATTTACCTCAATTTTGATTTTATGTTCCTTATATAAATTATTTTTTTTAGAAAAAGCAATTTGTAACTTAACTAGTTCAAATTTTAAAATATTTTATCTATATTTGAGTATAACAAATATGCAAAAATGTAGATATTTTGATTACTTGAGTTCAATATAAAAATAACTTTGAATTTTTATACTATTCGAAATAGTACGAATGAATATATTTTTGTATACTGAATATACATAGATATGTTTGTAAAAATATTTTCTACATTCAATATTTTTGTATATTTGTTATACTCATCACTTATGAAAATATTTATGATATTTGAACTCGTTAAGTTAGTAGTTGTTTTTTCTAAAAAATAATGTAAATAAAGAATATAAAATCAAAAATTAAGGTACAATTATTAAAACATGATAAAAATAATTATTATTAAGGGTAATTATGTCCACATACTTTGATTGAGTGGGGTAAGTGTTACATTGGTAAGTTTAGGAGGGTGTTCGGTACATTAGGTCAAGTTCAAAGGGGTATATTGTATTTTGCCCTTAATATTTTTTCATTCTTCAATTGTAAAAAATTATAAAATACGCAATGTAGGCGTTTTTGTAGACTGAGAAATCTGTAATTACTGGAATTGTAGTATATGTAATAGTTTGGATGCTAAAAATGTGATGAAATTGTGAATTAAGACGAATTTCTGGAAATTTCTTTTTTTGGTAATGTACAACACTGACTCGGTCCTTTGTGTAGTCACTTGTATTGTCAGTATATCATTTGTGTGGTTGGAAGTGTTGAGTATGTTGGTCATTTGTATTCGGTTTTGTAGTCCTTTGCTTTGTAAATTTGTGTTTTTGGAATGTTACTTTATCGTTTCAGGTCGCGGTTCATTCTGCTTACTAATTCTTTGGATGGTGCTTGATAGTTGATTCAAATACTTATTGCTGGTGTTTCAATGGGATGTGAACAAAACAAGTTATTATCCCAACTGATTTTATATCTTCACAAATATTAGAATAAGGATATCTAGTCACTAAAATGAGTCGTGATAGTTTCGAGATTGAGATGACTAGTTTGCTGATCAATCAATGTTAAGATTCATTACCACCTTGTCCGGTAATGGATGAAGATGGTGTACAGTTATTAATGTTAAAATATAATGTTATTTTATTAGGATTCTTTTTAGTTTTAGTCCTTTTATGGTTAGGATTTATAGTCCTTTTAGGTTTAGATTTCCGTGTGAACACAGACAATTAGTTTTACACGAACAAAAATTGACCCCCCCATGTTGTGGGTGAACAAGGCAGAACCGGTCATCTCTCTCTCCCATCACTCTCTCTACCATCAATGTCATGTCTAGTCTAACTCGCCTCTCCGCCATCATTCTCCTCTTTAGTCTCACCACCACATGTTCAAACAATTTTCTCTATATCATCAGTCTTTTTATCAATCCTACATCCGACCTTCATCTGTGCTATCAACATTGGCGTTGACATTCCCCTCAATCTTATATATATGTTTTTTTTTTTTGTTTTACAACATTTATCAATTTTACGACATCAACAAGTTATCTATTGATGCAACGGAACCTTGCAATCTCATGTGAAAAGAAACTTCACAATAGCCGCAATTAATTGTCTATTTGTATATACTAATTATAACCTGTTCCTAGAATTTTTTTGAAATCACGGTACCATTTATTATTATGTTACGATTCGATCTTGTGAGTGGCACTCAAAGATATACGATTTCATTTATACTTTTTTTTATTATTTCATTTATTATTTTCGTCTTTGATATCAGTGAATACACATCTGCCAATATTAATGGCTCAAATCAAGTCAACTTGGGATATATCTTATTATGGGTACAAATAATTACACTACTCCAAAGAACGTGGCTAATAAAATAAATTCCAATCTCGAGGTACTTCATTATTTATCTTATATTGCAATCAGTGATTATTACAAATGGGCCAACTAACACCAACTTTGATGTGGTTGGATTTATTGGTATATTTAACTCAAATGAAGAAAAATGTTTATCAAACGCTTAACATAAATTAACTATGTTAATTCAATTATGAAACGTATTCTTGAATTTCTAAAAAGTAGTATATGGAAAACAAAATTGCAATATTAGTCACACAAGATTTCAGTGATTGCAATTTTAATTCCATGGATTCAAAATAGTTCTACTATAATGGTTTTTTTGCAAAATTAGTAGGGGTGAAAATAAGTCAAGCCAAGCCGGGCTTTGAGTTGGAAGGTATGGGCCTGCTTTATTAAGTTTAGGCCCAAACTTGACCTATTATCGTAATGGGCTTTATTCATAGGCTCGGCTTGGTCTTTTTAAGTAAAAAGGTCAAGCCCGGGCCTATTTAAAGCCTGTCAAAGTCAATTTAAAAAATAAAAAAAATTATAAACTACAAAAACAAACGAGTATCTCACGAGCCACGATAGTCAATACAAGATCCATAATGAAAACAACAAAATGCACATGACAATAGAATCTATTACGATCTACCTCCGAATGACATAAATATGATAATACACTATCCAATAACTTCATAACAAAACAAATCCAAATACAAAATAAATCTCATAGTGTTCTAATATTATATTTATATATAAGATATATGTAGTATTTTTATACAATCTATATCTTCAGTATGTATATAAAATATTATACATACATGTATTTTATATAATACTATTTATTCCTATATATTATATATGTACTATATATAATATTATACATATGTTATACGTATGCCTTAAATAGGCTAGCCTGTTGAGCTTAAAAGGTTTTTTAAAGGCCCAGGCCTGGCTCAACTATATAAATAGGCTTTGTAAAAGGCCTGAGCCTGACCCAATTGTTAAATAGGCCAAGCCAAGCCAAGCCCTTAGTAGGCTGTTGGGTAGGCTGACCTATTTCCAACCATAAAAATTAGTCCCACCTTAACTTTCCGTTAATTTCTTTTGCAATTTTGGTCCCGTCGTTATTTTATTTACAATTGGAACTAAAACTACAACTATTCCTATTCTATGGGACCAAAAGTGCAATTATCCCAAATCAAACATTAAAATAGATTAATCTAAACTAATTTCTCTCATTTGTTGTCATTCGAATTTCCATTTAATTTCAAAATAATTAATTAAGATAAAAATGATAAGATCAATATATTTAGTTGAACTTCACATCATATTACTTATGTGATTTTTCTTTAAAGTTTTTTTTATTTTTATATAGTTTAGTAGTATAACACGATTACTATTTTAATTTTCATGTATATGTTTGACTGTAAAGAAAATTGTAAAATGAATTAAAATAACTATTTTCTTTCTTAATGGTGGTTGTAAAATTGTAAAATGAATTTTCATGTCATGTAACTGATTCGTGGTTGCAAAAATATTTTGCAAAATGCACGGTTTGCAGATTATTCCTATAACTATATAAAAAAAACTCAATTTTGGTCATAATTTTCTTGAATTACACGTGTCACTTATGTGATTGAAATCCCATGAAATTTCTAATTGATGGCGAAATTAGGAACATAGTGATTTCCATATAGCTACGAGACTATTGCAATGTCCAACTATTATGGGACCACTACTGCAATGTTTGTTAACATCTTAAATTTACATGATGCTCTCTGTTAGGTTTTTAATGGCCATAGTAGCAAAAATGCAATTTCAAATTCTTATGGGACTATGTTTCTGTAAAAAAAAACTTTCGGACCTAAAATGCAAATTGTGGGACTAAAATCGCAACGTCCCAAATCTTGTGGGACTAATATTTGCAATTTTCTCTAAAATGTCTCATTCAAGTTTAAAGAAAATTAATGTATCGTGAAAGATATTTATTAGTCACATAATTATAATTGCCAACTGTTAAGAAGTATTATCTTTTACTTAAAATTTCAAGTATATATTCTAAAAGTAATAAAAATAATATTAGTAGTCCCTAAAATTATTAATTTTCCCCTGATAAGTATTGTAGTTTCTTTGAAAATTATTAGTTTTTTCCGTAATTCCCCAGTAACATTATATTCCTTCTCCACCTCCTCTCCAAAACTAGCTTAATCACATTTTCTCCACTTCTTGCCTCATCATCAATCCCCCGTGGAATTTAAGAAAAAGCGCAAGAAACCAAACTTAAACTCAATGCAACAATCCTCCTCAGTGACAATAATTTCAGATTCCTCACCAAAACAAAGGAATAATGCTCCAAATAGCCCCTCCAAATCCTCCGGCTCGATGACGCCGGAAAAATCAACTAGCAGCTCTGCTTCCCTAAGGTAGCAAAGTTATGAACTCCATTCCCGCCTCTTGCCAGAATTATGATGTAAATCTGGAGGCTATGCTACAAGAGATACATAGAAAATAAGTTTTCATTTTTTTTTGTGGGTTGGATAATAGCATATGGGTCTGAGTTAGGTGGATCAGTGAGACAGTTTCACGAGAGATCTACTCTTTTTATTATTATATGATTCGATCTTGTGAGTGACAATCAAAAGATGTACGAATTCATTTACTCTTTTTATATACTTATTGTCTTTGATATCAATGACTACACATCTGCTACCACAAGCTTCTAGTTCAAGTGGTATCGCTCAATCTTTATAAGAGTATTGACCAGGGTTCAAACTCTGTATCTTTTAGTTTCTTTGAAATTTTATCCCATATCCTCCAACCAGTACTCCCAACATATTAAAAAACCATTATCTGTTAATATTAATATAGCTCAAATCAAGTCAACTTGGGATATTGCAATCAGTGATTGTTAATTTATTACAAATGGGCCAACTAATACCAACTTTGATATGGTTTGATTTGTTGGTATATTTAACTTTAACTTAAATAACAAAAACTTTTTGTGAATCGCTAAACATATTAACTATGTTAATTCTATTACGAAACGTAGAGTTGTTTTTCTTAAATTCAAAAAAAAAAAAAAAAAAAAGATTGTATATGGAAACATCTGTGACAAGTTGATTTCAAGAAAATTAATATATTGTGAAAGGTATTTATTAGTCACACTTAATTATGATTGCCCCAACTGTTGCCCATTACTTATTTTAGAATGGCAACAATGCATTTGTTTTTGGGATTATTGGAAAACTACCACCATTAAAATAATTTTTTTAAAAAATGTAACCCAACCTTAATCTTTGTAATTATACAATCCATTCCTTGTGAAAGGATCAAAATACCCGTTTGCTTAAAATGTTTTATTACCAGCATTTTTCCCTCCTCAGACGAGCTGCAACAGAACAACATTGACCCCGACTGCTCTTCCTATCAAACTGTTAGTAAATATGGGTCAAAATTTAAATCACATATTTGCAAATATAAGGTGGATCGAGTATACCTATTTGCAGCGGAACTGTCGATCCACATAGCCAGGACTGAGCCCATCTACAAGTCTCCTTTTGATCAATGATTAAGCCATCCACAAGCCTTCTCTTGATTGAACCCCGGACAACATATGAACCTCGTAGAGTGGTTGAACCATGAACAAGATCACGAACTGCCTTTCTCGTTGGTGTAAATAACTAGTAGAGTTATTAACTTGATTATGCACATCTTAAACCCCTGGAGAACTTTGGTGATGCTCCAAGAATAAAAACGTAGAGAGAAATTTTCCGTAGAGAGAAATTTTATGAGAGAAATTTCTGATATTCCGTAGGAGACGTCTAATGTCTCTACTACTAATAATATATGGAGAGAATATAGTACGATATATCTCAATTCATATTATAATTGGATGTTTCCATATTAGATGCAATTCCAAGATGAATGTTAATCAATTAGGATCCCCAATATCTTTCCTTATTTAAAAGATATGGATGTAATCTCCAATATCTCCCACTCATACATTTCTGATCATTCGAATCACATTATAATATTCTCATCTCACGTCCCTTCTTTCATGCAGGGAATAAGGTGTGCGACCAAGCGAGAAAGAATAGGTGAGGAGAGTTATATTAAGTTATCACCAAACTAACATAACCTTACATCTCAATAACTCGTTGTGTACCCCAAATCAAATGGTCGCACTCAGTCAAGCATCTCTAGATCCCTAAGTGAAATAAATAGAATATGCTCGATTCACTTAAATATGTTTCTATAGTCATGACTAGTCAAACATATTTCGACACAGTCGCCCGGGCTATGATCATAGAACATAAGTGTGTTACCAATTTAGTTCTTTCTCGGCCCCACATGCCAATTAGCTTGGTCTTGATAGCTTTCCTAGACATGCTCCGATAGACCGAATCACACATGGCCACTGGATACATGCTACTTGATACATGCTAAAGTAGCATCATCAAGCTTAAACCTCATGACATGATCCAGAGGCCCAAACGGTACAAGAAAATAATATGGAATCACACAAAACATGCTTTTAAAGTGATGAAGCGGGGACCCATTTAGTCACTTTCCCGAGGGCGGTCGCCTCAAAGCACATGTAGTATGAATACATGCTATGATGGAGCTCCCACTCAATTTAAGCACGTCACGCCACAAACAAATAAGCGAATTCAACATATCTGCATTAATCACAATATGTTCTCATAAGCCACATGATCAATTCTACTTAATCCCTAATGATACATCATACAAATCTTAGTCCAATCACTCGCTATTCAAGCGCCCGACATGCGTACTACTCGTAGTCACTCCCAAAGTGTCATACGATAGTTCGCATTTTTTTATTTTTTATGAAGGCAATTATTTCGCACAAACATGCTTTTATGAAGTTTGGATATAATTCATAATCGATCAACTCGTATCTCATCTTAACCTCTAGTTAAGGCGATTGTTAATTATTCTTATTAACCTTCCTCACGATATTTTTAATTTGTTGTGTCCTTTAATATATAATATAATATGATCATTCGCAAAAATTCCTTATGCAACACAATCTTTTAAGTCTCATCATGCTCGCTCTCTTATTGCTAGGGCGATTGCCCGGTGAGATGGCCAATCAAAGCCTGTGACAACTTACAAATTGCCACTTCTATACATAACAGTCATGGGTTCAAATCTACTTGACCAAACAAATAATGAGAATTCAACATATCTCATTAATCACAATATGTTCTCATAAGCCACATGATCAATTCTACTTAATCCCTAATGACTATAGGTAGCACATGCCTTTGGAGCATATCTCCAAAAAATTTTATGGCTCATGAAAGGGATTTTTCGAAATGCCCAATGCCATTTATGTTGAAGTATGCCTGAGAACAATATATAACAATGTGCAAAAACTCTTAAGTCAAGTAAAGCCTCGAGTAAATATGTTTGGTCTACCATCCATGTTTAGCACCCAAACTATACACCAAAGTGGTTTTACTATCATAAAGACAATAAAATACAACATGGATGTGCGCGCAATCTGCATCATTTCAAGATGCCAAATTTTCCTCTAGCAAATCATAGACCAATTTGTTAAGATATCTAAGTATCCACATGTCGGCATCACAATAGCGCATGTATCACTTCGATATCTACTCACCAATCACACTACTAAGTGCAAGACTTATTGAGTACTCACATACGCATATCAAACATTTGACAATACTTTCATAAACTAACTAGCATTTCGTCATCTTCCGAAGATATCATTTCTTGACTAAGAATATGATCTTTGACCATGAAATGTAAAGACAACTAACACTGAGTGGCGATAACTCCATGTTCTTTCCAGTCATCACATTTTTGTCAGATACAGTTAGATACAACTCTTGACGTATGTTCAGAAAATTAATTGACCAACGTAGGCCTATCAAAATGATAGCTCGATGAAATTAATGATGATTCAAGTCAAGCTGGAGCTTCTTGATCAGCAATCAATGCGCTCTTACTCCACTGCTTGAATTCATCGGGTGATCCACACAGATCTCCTTATTCAACTTTCACTGAACTATGTCAACATCAATCATCCAGGACAACCCAAGACAAAAGTGGAAATAGTAGATAACATAAAAGGCAAATTGAGGCAATCTCACCACTTAGGGAGAACATCTCAAAATATTTACGCTCTTCTAACCGGCATAAATATTCCGTCCTTAGTCGAGCTACACACATGTAAATCAACCAATCTATTTTGCACTTGACCTTCTGAAACCACATGTTTCAAATGGTCTTGCCTCTAGGCAGAAGATTAATATGCTCTTAGACGTTATTCTTAGTCAATCGACTTATCTTTCCCTTTGCAACAACTATCCATTTATGGCATCAAGTGAAGTCACATATTCTATCGACTCATCAACATCCACAAAAGTAATTGTGAAGGATACCCACTCAATCTCATATAGATGATGGAGAATATTTCATACTCTCTCCTTTTTACTCGTGCAATGTGAGAAACCTTTTCGTGTGAGACACTAGCTCCCACTGACTTAGTGTCGCTCCCACTATCACAGGGATTACTAGATGAGTATAAAATACAACATCCTCGCTAGAGAAACGAGCGCCTCCTAAGGATCTTGCAACTCGCATAGTTTCAACATTTCTTATGACCTCGCATATGGTCAAGAAATTCCTCTGAGGGGAAACTGAAATCGTGCGACTTGATTCTCCACTTGAGAACACATATTCTCGAACTTACATAAACACATACCCACTAATTTGGGCTTGTTACCCAATTAAAGCTCATACAGGGTTGAACAATCATTTGGAGGCACATTTTTTATGATGTAGGCAGTAAATCAACTTGTGTCATCATAAATCTAAGTGGTAAATGTAATTAACACCCAAACTATACGCAATTTTCTACCTTGCCCACTTAACTTTGAATTGTTCTACTTTACCCCCTGAACTTTTAAAATTGTTACGCTTAGCCAAAATTTCCGAAAATACCCCTCGAAATTTGATAGTTTGTTTCCAGTTTGCCCCCTGAACTTCTAAACCTGTTGCGCCTTACCTTTGAATTTATAAATCCATTATATTTTGAGATTTACTCCTACTGGGTTTTGCAATCCTTAAAATTGGTATCAGAGCCTAGTTTATTAAGAACTTTTGGTTATATTTATTATATTTATGTAATTAACAATTGGTGAGGAAAATTTCTCCGAGATAATGGATCCGGACCAATGTCCGAGATGTACCCCTTATAGGACATATCGTCTAATATTGACTATCTATGCACAAGAACACCTTGACCTGGTTTCATATTGGGAATACCAACATGAGGAAAAAGAACAGGCAGGAGCCAACGGGGAAACCTTAAGGCAATGCAAAATGCGAACAGAATATTATAGCGATTCGGATGCTTAACTGACCTTATATGTTCACTTGATGAACCTTCAAGAAACGGTTCATGAAAATTCCCATAAGAACAATGATTCCCGATGGAGTACCCGAGTGGAACGAGATAATTCCCATACAAAATCTAAGTTCTCCAAAGATCTTAGAGAAGTCCGAAGATGGTGCGATGGCAACCGCCATATTCATCTACAAGACAAGTTCATCGATCCAAACTGGATGGAGACGATGGTGAAATATCAGAAGGAAACTCTTGAACTCCTTCATGATATTCAGAAACGAGTCAAGAACCTAGAGGACAGGCCGAGTTCTTCCGGAGGAAAGAAGCGTATAGATTTCGAGACAGTACCCTATTTACACCAAAAAGGGAAACCAACCGAAGTTATACGGAAAATAACAGATGAGGAGAAGCTCATTGCTCTAATCAAAGGAAAATCCATCAAAAATTAAAAAAGATGGATATGGAAAAGATGAATCTTAAAGATCTACATGACCTTGCAGAATCCTTCGCAGGATTAGGAATTGTAGATTTAAAGATGAACATGGGAGATGGAACATTAGTTACCTATGATCCAACAGGAAGACCGATTCCACCACCACCACCAGTTAATCCTAACGTCGAAGAAAGTATGGGTTCGAATGATGGAGCTCGGGATGAGAGGATGCCACACGCGGGGGATTTCACGATCGAAAGTGATCCACTTTCAGGGATCGGAGGTCGAAACCCTCTTACGGGAACTCGACAACCTACTGGAAGGCCGAATATTTATCAAACGCCTCATGGAAGATCGCACCTAGACCCAATACATCCATAGGGGTTGATGTTAAATTTGGATATCCCAAATTTTAAAAATAGAGAAGTTCTCATTGATGAATAGGCCTCAGCTATGAGAATTTCAGCAGGAACCCTCGATCTTACAAAGGATTCATTCATTTTACTCCTTGAAATGAGTCTTGAAGGATCGGTGAAGATTGCCTGGGATATGACCGATGCTAGTACAAAAGGTTCGGTCACATCAGGAGAATCACTTAAAGGAATTGTCGATGATATGGCAAAGCTATTCAAAATCCAGTTCATCGGCACAGGTTATTTCTAGGGATTAGATGATGAAAAAAGAAAGAGATATAAACAAGCCCTCTATAGCCTTGAGTTACATGATATTTGTCATATTGACGAATATATCAAGTTGTTCACCAAATACCGGTGGAAATCCAAGATTGAAGAAAAGGAAGCGGCACAACTATTCTTTGCCAAGATTCTGAGTCCCTGGAGAGAAATGCTTATCAGGGAATACAAGGATGGAGCGGAAGTAGAAACTGTGGCCAGAAAAATGTCTTTTCTAAAGGCCAAGTTATCTGAATGGTGTTACCAAGCGACTCAGACAGAATTACAAGAGATTAAGAGGAATTAACAAAGCGTTCCTCTATGTTGCGTGGATAATGACATCCCAACAATTGTGGGAGGTCAACCAAGGCGCACAAAAAAAAGAAGAAGGAGCGCGAAGCCATCCATACCGCCGAGAAGAAGCAACAACAAAAGAAGCGGGTCTTCATGGAGACCTAGAAGGTTCTCGCTCAAAACAAAAGCCCGGTTACAAATCGGGGCAAAGACCAAAGACTAAGCAGGAGTAGTAGAGCCTCTTCATCGAGGTTCTAATCAAGCAAGTACTAGTAGAATGCCAAGAAGGAGAACTTTCGGACGAGCTCACACTAGGGCCAATGAAAGTTTCAAAGATCAATTGCTTTGGACATGCGGAGCAAAGGGGCATATCTCAACAGATTGCCCAGACAATCAAAGACGAGGAGTCAGAAAGTTCGAGGCTACGCCCGAGATCGAGGAAGCTGTCTACTACCAGGATTTAATACAGGTGTATCAATTTGAGGATATTCCCTCAGATGAAAGCATCTATGAAGAAGAGATCTATTCTGATGATGGAAGTGACTCGATTCAAATCGAGTGAAGAAGAAATTCTTCAGTAGACGGTAAGGGAGGATATGTCAGGATTCCTCTCTCACACTACGGTATCTCATAAGACTCTTATGAGAATTATGAAGGAAGATCCAAAGCTCCAGATATACGATGGTTTTACTATCGGAGCTATGGAGAAGGCGTTAGATAAGATTGGGTTTCGTAACCGAAAACACTAAATTATTCAAAGGGTAACAACCAGAGAATTTGCTATTCCGATGGAATTTACCGGTAACCTGATCGAGATGCAGCTGGTCCCTATTAGAGAAATACAGGAGATCAAAAGCAGAGTTAAAAGAGAAGTTGCAAATACACTCTCATGGATTCACATCAGAGCCATAAGAGTCATTATTAAGGCAACATTTAAGGAAGGAACAGATTCGCCACTCAATCTTGCTATTTTTGACAAGCGAATCTCACATCTCAAGGATTCATGCCTTGGAGCTGTTACAGGAAATTTGTATGCAGGAAAATTAGCATTCAATGTCTATCCAAGAATTGCATACAATTTGGGAGATCGAGATTTTAATAGAGTCCTATCCCTTCATCAAGATTTCAAAAGAGTCGATTCGATGAAAGAAGGAAATAGGCCTTACTCGATCACATATAAAATTTCCTATGCTCTCTCGAATACCCATAATTCCGAAGTATTCTTGAGAAAGGAATTTATTGAAATCCCAAGAATCTTTGAGGACTTTGCCAGGGTGGTTCTATCAGAAATCATTGAGTCTCCAACTATAAAGGAGATTGATATGATAATTCAAGATCAACCAGTCTTCAACAAAAGTCGAAGTCTCGAGTTGAGTTGAGCCCAGAAGGATGTCTTTCCAGCAGGACATAATGGTGAGTAGTAGCCGTTGGGAAGAAAAGAGACCAAGTACAGTTCAACGCATCCCCGATGTTTTTAAAACAGCAGGAGAGCTGAAATGTCCAGAAGGTTGGCGAGAAGTTGAAGTAATATTCGACATCACTCAAAAGGATAATATTTTTCCTTGTGATGTTCTATATTATCTCCAACAACCAATAGTTGGGAGGTATCAAGGAAGCCTAAAGATAGGAGAAATTGAGCTTACTATCACAGGAGTAGCGGGGAAAATCCCAGAACAATTAATGCTGGGAATGGAATTTCTCGAGGATCATAAACCTTGGGAAAGATTACAAGAAGGAATGGAGTTCACGTGGGCGATAAAAGATACGAGAATCGGATGACCACTAGTCCATCTCCAAACATTTCTATCGATATGTTGAATACCAGGCCGAGTATTTCACCGCCTATATTGATTCAAAGTATGTACTACAAAGCCGATGTTTTTCCCAAAGAAATTGGAGAAGATTTACCAGCTATTGTAGGAAGAGATTTCTCAAAAGAATTCTTATTCTTAACGAGGGGATTAAACAAGCAAAAATCATGATCGGAGGCGCAGGCAGTACCCCATGGTACAAAGTGAAGACGCCACCAATCTATTTCCATGATACAGGAGCAGATGTATTGCTAGGAAATAATTTCCTACAAACATTCAAGCGATTTACACATGAGAATGAGGCAAGAAGACTTATTTTCACAACATTATGTGATCATAAGATCATTGTCCAGAGACTGCGGGAAGCATATTACAGAAAAATGCCTATTAATTTCCGCAGCAAGCGTGGTGATGAAGCCAAACTCCGAAATCCCAAAATGGTGGATCGAAGGAAATTTGGTGAAGCTTTATTATCCTATAGATAATTCGGTTCTCGAGAGAATAAAAAGCTTTGGGATAATAACTTGTATTCATTCAGAGTGCAAGGAGAAGAACGAGTTACTCCAGAGGTTATTGTTGAATTGAGGGTGAGCCTAATAGAGAACCCACAGAGTGACGTAACCATTAAAGAACAAATATCACTCGAGGATATCAAGAAGAAGATCCAAAGGAATTATAATGAAAATCCTTTGGCATGGTGGGACAAGAACGAGTTCAAAGCATCCTTGACGGTTAAACCAGGAAAGGAGTACGAGTTCGTAAGATTCAAACCAATCCTTATGAATCAGGACGATCGTGAGGATATGCAAAAGATACTTAAGGAACATCTTGACCTTAAGTTAATTTCACCAGGAGTTTCTCCATATAGCAGTCCAGGATTCTTAGTCAGAAACCATGGAGAAATCAAAAGAGGAAAGCGAAGACTTGTTATTAATTACAAGGGGATTAATAACATTTCGGAATTCGACGGATACTATATCCCAAGTAGAGAACATCTGGTTAACCGCATCAAAGGTGCCAAGATATTCTCAAAGTTCGATTGCAAGTCTGGATTCTACCAGATTAAGATGGAGGAAAAAAGTAAGAAGTTTACAGCTTTCTCTACACCACAGGGACACTATATTTGGAACGGGATGCCTATGGGATTGGCTAACGCACCCCAAATATATCAAAGAAAGATGGATAATCTCTTCAAAGATTATTTTAGTTTCATGTTCGTATATATTGATGACATTCTTATCGCATCAAAGAACATGAAGGAGCATCTCAAACATTTGGAGATATTTTCAGATGTTTGTCACAAAGAAGGATTAGTGCTTTCGGAGAAGAAGGCGGTGATCGCAACAAGACAGATTGAATTCCTCGGAATTGAAATCGATGAATCTGGAATTATTCTCTGAGAATCATATTGTGGAAAAGATACGGGATTTCCGTTACACTTTGAAAGACAAGAAGCCACTTGAGTTTTCTTGGAGTTGTTAATTTCTTTGGGATGTTCATTAACAATCGGCATATTACGAAGGTGTTTAGCCCTTTGCTTAAAAAAGATGCAGTATTCAAATGGGAAGATGAACATCAAAAAGGAATTAAACAACTTAAAGAAGTTTGTATAAAGCTTCCAAAGCTTGCGATTCCCAAGACGAGGACGAATCGGTTCTTTATACAAATGCCGTGATGATTGGTGGGCGGCATTCTTACTAAGGTCACACCAAATGAAGAAGTGCCATGCAGATATTGCGGTTTATTCACACCCGGTGAAGCAACCGGATGGCATATCAACGAGAAAGAATTCTTTGCGATCGAATGAAAGGCTTTTAAAAAATGGCCTCTATTTTTACTTGGCTAAAAAGTTTACTTTAAAAATTGATAATTCAAGTGTCAAGGCTTTTAAAAAACAAAATTGAATCAAAACCAGAAAAGGCTAGATTACTTAGATGGCAAGTCAATGTCAATATTATGATTATGATATTGTCATTATAAAATCTCATGAAAATATTCTTGCAGATTTTTGACACGAGATGGAAGGACGCGTTGCTGACGAGGTCCTTAAACGAGTAAGACATCTCAGGGAAAACCTGGAGAGTCTAGAAAGATATTTTGGGACGTTTTGTCTCCATGCAGAAGTTGCAGGACGACTTCAACAGGCTGACCAGAAATCCGTTTCTAGTCAAATACGAGCATGCCAGTTCGCTCAAGGACAATTGTTCTTAGCGCAGCAAGGGCCTCTCCTCCAGGCCGCATCTCCTATAATGCAAAAAGGGGCGAATAGAGAACGGGGCTCTAACACGAAGGTTATGGATTCAAGTACCATAATCACAAGTGTTGCAGGTGATGCATCCCCTGAGGGTGTACAAACTATAACGAATGTTGAAGCTCAGGTGTCACAACCCGAGTCTTCAAGTCAACCCAAAGACCTGGGGGTAAAGAGGGAGAGTTGGATCTTAGGCCACAGACAGGCAAATCTAAGGTCCAAACTGACGAGATTAAGATTTCTCCAATGTAGGTATATCAAAGACAATGGGAGAAATTGGTTACAAAAAGAGGTATCAACCCAGAAAAAATAATAGTTGATATCTCGGGCAAATATCCCGAGTTTGGATGAAACCGTGAAGTCATCCAAATGAAATACATGAATGGTATACTTTTGGAGTTCTAGCTTCAATCTATACTGTATCACCAGGATTCCCAGAAATTTTAAAATTACCGAAATGGATTGGGGAAGCAGTTTACGAGACTTGGGCCAATAATCCACATTTGGCCAGAGGAGATATTTTGGAACTATATTTTATCAGTGCAGCTCCTGAACCAGCGAAGAAAGGCTTTAATGAAGCTTTTCATTTTATCGAGCTAAGAAGACCTGATGAAATGCTTTAAAATATATCAAGGCAGCTTCATCGGAAGAAGGACAAGTATTAGTACGAGCAATTTCTGAAGACGAAGCTTCTACACGACGAACATGGGGTCTTTGGGTTTGTCTAACTGAAATGGACAAAGTCAAATATCCATTTAAGTTTTTCCAGAATTCAGCAAATGGATCTTTCCTACTGAATTCAATGACTGGATCAACAACAGGATTCGCAGAGTAGATTTTCGAGACGAAATGAAGAATACTCTGGGAGAACAAGATTCCGGCAAGCAAAGAAACTTACTGGAAACTCTGTAACATGGCGCATGTTGGCCGTTGGATCGACCGGATCTGTCAAACATGCCCCGAACAGAAGGAACCCGAATTTGGGAAAGGATTTCGACCCAAACACGACCGACAAGATCATGCAGCTGGAAAGGACAAGGGCCCAGCTCACAAGACGCATTATCCTCGGGGACCACGCAAACCAAATTTTTAAAAGATTCCCCTACAAACCTCACATGGGCTGAGTCACGCGGAAGAAAAAGAAAAACAGCTGGCGAGGCAATAATGTGGGATATGATGTAAGTAGTGACGTCATAGATATCAGCAAGATTTGAAGTCCGCCTTTGAAGTCTGGACTTACCTCTATAAATTGCAGGATTTGAAGGAAGCTGAGGACATCGAACATTTTCCTTAGTTTTCTTATAATAAAGTCTGAGAGAAAAATTTGTAATATTTGGAGTGTTTTAGTTTTTAAGTTTTTATGTGTTTTCGAGGGCAAGCCTCATACATGAGAGGCTAAACAAGTATTCTCCTCCCAAAAGGAGATTACTAATGTATTAAATATTTCAATAAGTTCTTAATAAAAAGGTGCTTTCTGCTTCAACATGTCTTCATAATGTTCCATTAATTCATCCCGTTTAAGAATTACTTATACGCCTGGAGTAGGAAACGAACCAAGGTTGTCTTTGAGCGATTCTTTGAAGGAGTCGGATAACTTGCGATCATCTTCCCGAGGTGAGGTTGAACAGTGAGGAGATGTTTGTCAAACGATCCGGGGCGATAATTTTCCATTTGGTGGTGTTGTTGTGAGCCATCTCACCCGGTGCTGTTTCGGTCAAAGAAGGTATGAATTTTAAGGCATTTGTTAATTTTACGGAAGTATGTTGGGCCTGATATGGTCCTAATGGACTATATCCAAATTTAAATCAAAAACCCAGTTCGGTTCGGATTGCCTCAATAAATCCGGAACCAAGAAATTTTAGGAGTTAAAATCAAATTATTTAGATCATATGATAATTTTATAAATTTTGGGGGTCGATGCAACAAATAGTAGTTTAGATGGGCTTTTAAAACTCTGTAAATAAATTTGCAAAAACTAGGGGCAAAATTGTCCATATATGGTTAAGGGTAAACTTTCGCATAAGACGGGGGCATAGTAAAACAAAATAAAGTTTGGTATGCACAATCGAAAAAGGGGCATAGTTTGGAGGGTAAAAAGTATTTATCTCTAAATCTAACCATTTTGAAGTGATTGTCCCTTCTTCGCAAGCTCATATAGTTGTCATTTTAGAATCATCATTCAACTTGCAACTTCATTTTCTTCAACTGCGTGTGTCCAAACTAATTAGACACGCTACTACTACGCTCCCTATTAGCACATCTCCATCTATTAAGACTCGCTCAAAGCAATGTGGCGTTTCTAATTGATGAGAGTGCTTTGATGTACTAACTTATAGCGTATATAGCAATGAAGGAAAATATAATGCATTAATTTGTGCCTAACACTCATAAGCACGCACTTTTCGGTTTAGTGGACTTAGCTTTAAAGGAAAGTAGTCATCTTACATTCTTCCAAAGCAAGCTTATCCCGTTGGAAAAAAAATTATGCGAGAGGGAAATTGACCTTAATGAGTTGACAATAAAGCCTCCTGAGCTAATACAATAAAGCCTAACTTTGCTATCAATAGAAGACCTAAAAAAATACTATCTAAAACCAAGCATCACAAAGAAAAGATAGACAAGTCTTCTTACTCCACAAATATCTTATAAGTGCATTTATTTTAGTAAGACTATATCGACATATCAAATTGCTCATACCAACTGTTGAGCTTGAGGTGACTCTTTTTAGCCTCCTCTTGTGCGCTCTATGGCTGCACAACTGATAATAGTCATACACAATTGCTCAAACTCAAATGTATGCTAAGTCAACCAATATCTACAATCCACGATAAGACAATAATTAAATAGTCAAACTTCATCTCTGTACAATTACGAGCGAATTTACCAATCTCATAAGTGCACTTAATATTTGTTGATACTTCATTGCCTCATTCAATAAGGTGACATGACTTCTTGTCACTTTATGGATCAATTTATAGTTCTAGTTTCAGCTTTTGCTCTCGTCAAGCTACATTATGCTTGTTCCAACATTCACCCCTTGGTTTATGTCGTCGGTCGGCAAGCGACAAAGCGCACTCACTTGTGTATTTCTCAACTCTTTATAATCAACCTCTAGATAGGTGATTTTCATTAATAATAACACAAGTTACTAATATCCTTAATTCAACTCAAATAGTGAATTTGGATAACTAGAGTTTTACTTGGGAGTAAGCTCAAATTCCAAAATAGAGCTTAAACTCTTTATAGAATAATGGCAAGCAACGTCGTATATTCCTCAGGGATTGACTATGAAATACTTTGGCTATAATAACATCGCATTCCAATTTTATTGAAGCGACCGAATATCAAGAAGTTTTATAAAAATAAAAAATAAATAAATAAATAAATTTCGAACATCAAAAGTATTTTCAACAAATACGAAAGCAACCCTAGGCACATAATCTCAACATGCTTCTTCATTATTAAATTCAATTAATGTTCCAAAACCAATTCATGTGTTTCTATGGGTTCAATTCCTAAACTAGTTTATTCTCCCTCCCGGGTGGTGCATAAACAGTAGATTAATAATAATTGAGGTCTCCCGATCCATGACAACTATTATTAACTCCCAACAGATCTTTGAATTAAAATACTCTCAACAAATAGAAGTAGTATACTAATACATTACCCTGTTTATGTCTGAATTCGATTTTCATCTTGCTAGAACTCACCTCCCGGATTATGGACTAACAAGTATGACATGCAAATTATAGGCCAAATAATCGATAATTAAGAATAGGTACTCGAATTCATAAAATAGAACACATGAATCAGTTAAGAAAACAATTAATCAAGATTTAACATGAATCCCCAGTTTAGATTATGCCCTAGGATCCGAAAGATTAGCCAAACATTGATAACAAACTCATAGACAAACTTGAAATCAACATTGTGACATTGTTTAAGCACAGACAAGAGATCCAAACTAAGAAAGAAAACCCCTTCTTGTCAGGATGGATTCTCCTTCCAAGCTTTCGAAGCTATTGTGCTTCCATAGATGTGAAAAGCCTTGTGGTGTTCTTCGTAACCTTGCTCTCCTCTCTCAGAAGACCTTTGATATTATGGTCCTCTGTGTTTTGGTTTGTTGTATGGTGTATGAATGTTGTAATTTTCGTGCAGCCCTTGGTCTGTTAGTCCAAGTGGCTACGATAATCTAGAGGGGGGTGAATAGATTATGCCAATTTTCCGCAAATCGCCCTCTTTTTCGAATGAACAAGTAATTGACAAGAAAGTAAATGCGGAAATTAAACAACACTCGATGATTTATAGAGCTTCACCCCACCTAGGGACTACGTGCTCTACCACCCCGGTATATTCGAAGTGGATTTCAAAAAGAAAAAAAGATTTTATTAACGATTACCACAATTGTTACAACACTACCTTTGAAGATTACCACAATCTTCTTACAACACCTTCAAGGAGATTACCACAATCTTCCTTCAACACCTATTAAGAGTACCACACTCTTCAACACCTAAGATCACCCAAGTGTGTTCATACCACAAGAACACTAACAAGGATATTTGTTTTGGATGATAGAAAAATTCAAGATTACAACTCAATAAATGAAGTATATACAAACTGTAATCAAGTGTAATCAAGAACAAAAAGCCTAGACCTCAAGATTGTGCAAGTGCAAGAACTTAGGCTATTACAACAAGAATGTAAAAATGAAAGCTTTGAGAATTTTGCAGATTTCTTGTTGTATTGTATGCTTGTATGTTGTGTCTTGTATCTTCAAATCATCCTTTATTTATAGGAGAGTCTTCAAGATTGGATCTCCAACATAGGCTCCTCATTCTTCACTTTTGTCTACAAAAAGAGGATCACAAGATGTAGAAATATTGTACAAAAATCAAAAGCAAATCTTGCTCATAAGGATTTCAAACAACATAATTTTGCTGTCACAAAATTACATAGGGCGACCGGTTGCCCTGTATAAGATTTCGAACGTTTAAAATAAAATAGTGCGATCCAGGACAGGTTGCAGGGGGGTCCGACCGGTCAAGGGGGGAGCGACCGGTCGGGGGGGTCCGACCGGTTGACCCTACCCTTGACCGGTCGTCTTCCCTCATTTTTCAAGTCCAGTGCGTTCTGTTTCATTTTGTGCATTCTTCAGGTTCCGGTCGACCTCTTGTTCGACCGGTTGACCTCCAATTTGAAATGTTGTCCAATATTTGTTAAAAATAAACTTCCAAAAATACTCCAAAAAATTAGTAAAAATATTTTAAATCAATTGGGAGTATTTGGACAACTTTTATAATCATTGTTTTGGTATAAAAACTCATTTAAACAAAATTATCAAAATCTTGATAAAAACATTTATCTAACAAACTCCTCCTTTTTGATGATTACAAACCAAAACAATTTTAGGAAGTTGATTTTAAAACAAAAGAAATTCTCCGGTCTAAAACATCAATCCATTTTAAGCAAGATTCATCATAAGTACAAACACACAAGGATAGGAGCAAAGATTTTTCAAAATCATTTTTGCACAAGCTCCCCCTATCAACATGCATAACAAAGATAAGTATAAGCAAACAACTACAAGCTAAAAACTTGAATTTTATGAGCTTAAAAGCTCCCCCTGTCACAAAAGCATCATTAGACAAGCATAGAAGTCCATAAAACATCACATGGACTAAGTGTTATCCATAGCTTTTGGCTTTTAAAAGCTCTAGCTTATAGCTTTTCTTGCGAGCTTATGTTCACTTCTTTGAGCGTATGAGCGTTTTTCTTGTTTCTCCCCTTTTGGAATCATCAAAAATATCATACAATTATATCAAAGTGCGCAATTTAATCGCTTTATCGAGCATATTGAACATTTAAGCTTAAATTCCGAAGAAAAGGGAAAATATTGCTCATTTGATTTGTAAAAGCTCATTTGATTGATAAAACATGATCTCTATAAACTTATAAGACTTTTCAAATCAAGAGAATCATGTAGGTGATGAATTTTTCATTGAAACATTTTGTCGAACACTTGGCGTACGTCGAATAAAACAAGAGAAATATAACGCCTTTGTGATTCGTTTAAGCCAAAAACTTTCATCACCAATTGCAATACAACAATATTCATTCATCACCAATCATCATATACAACATACTAATACAAGAATTTCATCAAAATAGCAAGATACAAGTACATTCTCAAGGGTTCAACCCAATTGAGATAAAAAGGAGAAATTCTTACCATTGAATCGGTAAAGATGAGCAATGATGATGATAATCGAGCCTCATGATGTCCAAAATGTAAAATGTATGCAATAAAACAAATTTGAAGTGAAATTTGTGTGCAAAATGCGAAGGGACGAAAAATGGACAAAATTAGCCAAAATGACTGTGACTGAGAACATAAACGTTTTTAACCAAATTTTAGTCATGGGCGACCGGTCAGCCTTGCCCCAGTCAGCCCAGTTGTTCATTCTGTTTTCCAAAATCCGAGGTTTGAACCAAAAATCCGATTTTTCGCCCCTATGTTTTAAAAACGTGCAAAATGCAATCATAGACCCCATTCAATATGCATTATGCCTAACCGAGCTCGTATTGACGCAAAAGTCTCGGAAGATAGCGGTTTTGTAAAAATGTCCGCTAATTGATCTTGAGATGGTACAAAAGATATCTCAATTTTTTGTTTTGAAACACAATCCCTTAGAAAATGATGTCGAATCTCAATAAGTTTAGTACGGTTATGATGAACCGGGTTTTAAGCAAAATTTATAGCGGATATATTATCACAAGAGATAGGAACTCTTTCAAAAGAACATTTGTAATCCGCTAAGGTTTGTTTCATCCAAAGAAGTTGTGTACAACAAAATGCCGTGGAAATATATTCGGCTTTGGCCGTTGAAAGTGAAACACAATTTCGTTTCTTTGAAAACCAAGAAACTAGACAATCACATAGAAATTGACATGATCCGGAAGTACTTTTACGATCATCAATATTTCCCGCATAATCCGAATCACTATAACCATTAAGAGAAAAAATTTCATTCTTTGGATAAAATAAACCATATTGAATAGTGCCTTTCAAATATCGAAAAATCCTTTTAACTGCACTCATATGAGATTCTTTGGGATTGCTTTGAAAACGACCACATAGCCATACGGCATGAAGAATATCCGGTCTAGATGCGGTTAAATAAAGTAGACTACCAATCATACCTCGATACTTGGATTCATCAACCGGCTTGCCTTTTTCATCTTTGTCAATCTTGACATTTGTTGCCATTGGGGTAGAGACGGTTCTTCCTTCTTCAATTTCGAACTTCTTCAAAAGTTCTTTTGTATACTTGGATTGTGAAATGTATATTCCTTCTTGGCATTGTTTAATTTGAAGTCCAAGGAAGAAGTTAAGCTCCCCCATTATGCTCATTTCAAATTCACCTTGCATTAACTTAGAAAATTTCTTGCACAAGGATTCATTAGTAGCACCAAAAATAATATCATCAACATAAATTTGCACTAATAAGCAATCTTGCCCTTTTTCAAAAACAAAGAGAGTAGTATCAACTTTACCTCTTGTAAAACCATTTTGCAAAAGAAAATAGCTAAGTCTATCATACCATGCATGGGGTGCTTGTGTTAAACCATATAAGGCCTTTTTAAGTTTATAAACATCATTAGGCCTAGAAAAATTTTTAAACCCCGGAGGTTGTTTTACATAGACTTCTTCTTGAATAATACCATTTAGAAAAGCGGATTTAACATCCATTTGGTAAAGCTTGAAATTTTTAAAGCAAGAATAGGCAAGTAAAATACGAATATCTTCTAAACGTGCTACGGGTGCAAATGTTTCATCATAATCAATACCTTCTTCTTGACAATAACCTTGAGCTACTAACCTTGCTTTGTTTCGAACAATATTGCCTTGGTCATCGAGCTTGTTCCGAAATACCCATTTTTGTACTAATAATGGTTTGAGATGGAGGACAAGGTACTAATTCCCATACATCATTCCTTTCAAATTGATTCAACTCCTCTTGCATTTCTAAAAACCAATCCTCATCTTCAATAGTTTCCTTAGCATTTTTAGGCTCTTTTTGAGATATAAGAGCTTTCTCGGCAAATTTTCCTCGAGTCATTACTTTATCAAGGGGATCACCAATAATAAGATCTTTTGGGTGATCTCCCTTGAATTTCAATGCTACGGGAAGATCCGAAGTATCACCTTTATCTTCGTGAGGAACATTTAAGCTTGAAGGTTGATCATTTTGAGTATCATCTTGAACAATGGGTTCAACAATATCCTCTTCATCACCATCATTGGGTATCCTTTCAACACCCGAAGCTTCATTGAATTTGACATGGATGGATTCTTCAACCACTCCACTAGTTTTATTGTAAACCCGATAAGCTTTGCTCTTAGTTGAATACCCCATAAATATTCCTTCATCGGCCTTAGGATCAAGTTTGTCCAATTGATCCTTAGTATTCAAAATAAAACATTTACATCCAAATATTTTGAAATAACTAATATTTGGAGTTCTTCCTATCCAAAGCTCATATAGAGTTTTATTCATTTTAGGACGAATATAAACTCTATTAATGACATAGCAAGTGGTACTTACGGCTTCGGTCCAAACATATTTTGGAAGTGAAAATTCATTGAACATGGACCGACTCATTTCTTGATGTGTCCGATTCTTCCTTTCGTCTACTCTATTTTGTTGAGGTGTCCTTGGAGCCGAAAAATTGTGACTATATCCCTTGGTTTCACAAAAGACTCTAAATTCTCCATCAAATTCTCCACCTCGATCACTTCGAATAGACTTAATAGTATCTTCCTTTTCATTCTCAATAAGTCTACACAACTTAACAAACTCATTAACGGCATCGCTTTTATTTGTAAGAAATAGAGCCCAAGTATATCTAGAAAAATCATCAACTATAACAAAAGTGTAATGTTTTCCACTTAGACTTGCCGTACCAATATCCCCATACAAATCTAAATGAAGAAGTTGTAGAGGCTTGGTAGTGGAAGTTTCATTTTTGGGCTTAAAACTACTCTTAACTAATTTGTTCTTTTGACAAGTGTCACATAAGCCAAGATTTTCAAAATTCAATTTGGGTAGTCCTTTTACATGTTGGTTTTTGTAAATAGTTTGCAAATTTTTATATCCAACATGTCCAAGTCGCCTATGCCATAAACTAGTTAAATTATTATTGGCGACAAGACAAGAAACATTTTGACTAACCAAATCACTTGTACAAATTTTGTAAATATTGCCTTTTCTAGTTGCTTCACAAATAATTTTATCATTTTTGGAAATAAGGCATTTTTCTTTATTAAAAAAAACATTATAATTTGAATCACAAAGTTGGCTAACACTTATCAAATTGAACTTAAGCCCTTCTACTAAAAGAACATTACTAAGAGAGAAAGAAGAGTTACCAATTTCTCCATTTCCAAGAATTTTTCCTTTGCCATTGCCGAACATGACCATACCTTCTTCTTGGAGCTTGATGTTGGTAAAAAGTTCTCTTTTTCCGGTCATATGGCCTGAACATCCGCTGTCCACGAGCCATTTTGAATCTTCCATTATTGTTATAGCCCCTATAACCTAAAAAGGAATTATTTTTAGGTACCCTATAATTTTGGGGTCCATGGGGTTAGCCTTGAGACCTTTAGATCTCCAATAATAGCTAAAATTATTCTTCAATTTACAATTACTAGCATAGTGTCCATTCTTACCAAAATAAAAACAAGTAATAATACGAGGACTACTAGCACGTACAAAGGTTGGACCTTGGTCATTTTTCTAAGAAGCATTTTGAAAAGATTTGTAACCAAGTCCTAATTTAGAATGCTCACCTCTTTGTGCATCTAAAATTTTTGTGACTTTATCCGTACTTAAATTGAATCGATGAACATCCTTTTTCAAATTTTCAATATCATTTGTGAGCGTTTGTTTTTCGGTTTCAAGAGTACGGACCATAGTAAGAGTAATAGCATGAGCCTTATCAAGAGAATCATAAGAAGTAAATAATTTATCTTTTTCTAGTTTAAGCTCTTTATGCTCCTTTTCCAAATTCTTGTATTTAACAATCAAATTTTGAAACTCATTTTGCAATTCATCAAAATC
The DNA here is from genome assembly GCA_016081115.2 of Rehmannia glutinosa. NCBI lineage: Eukaryota > Viridiplantae > Streptophyta > Magnoliopsida > Lamiales > Orobanchaceae > Rehmannia > Rehmannia glutinosa. The sequence goes on along the minus strand of CM071935.1, from coordinate 43,102,025 downwards.
ACATTGTAATTCATCAACTAGGGAAGAAGATGAAGCATTAGAGCGTACCTCGGTATTTTCATCGTCTATGGCCATAAGACCATGTTCGGATTATCCTTACTCATCGGTTCTTTCAAGTAATTCATCCCAAGTTTTGATATCCGCATTTAACGCCTTCTTTTTTGGAAAAGGCTTTTTCTTCTTTTGTTCCTCTTCCGCTAATTTTGGGCAATCGGCTATGTAGTGCCCGGATTTTCCGCATTTGAAACAAGAATTGTCTCTAGGCTTTCTTGCTTTATTTTTGTTTACAAATTTTGCAAATTTTCTAACAAGAGCCGACGTTTCTTCATCATCCTCATCACTAGCATAATAAACATTATTAGAAGAAGATGCTAAGCCTTTAATAATATTTTGCGTACCCGGTTTAGAGGTGGATGGTTGAGAATTTTTCTCACCTTGAGATATACTTCATAAATGAGGAGGTTCCCAATGAGCTCATCAAACTTGAGTGTCTCAAGATTTTGAGCTTCCATGATTGTTGTCACCTTTTCGGACCATGAGCCGGGAAGGCGTTCAATACCTTGGTCACCTTGTCTTCTTCGGAGTTGACCTTTCCAAGAGCCACAAGAGGATTGACAATGTTGTCAAGCATTTCCACCATTTTTGATATGCTTTCACCATCATGCATATTGAAATTTTCAAAGTCTTTCACAAGCATTGTTTTTCTTCCTTGCTTCACTTTCTTTGTTCCCTCGTAGATGGTTTCTAATTTTTCCCAAACTTCATGTGCCGACCTTATGCCTCTTATACAATTATACTTGGTGGCGGTAAGAGAGCAATGCAAAATATTTAAAGCCTTACCGTTTAGAGAGAAGGCCTTCTTGTCATTTTCATCGAACTCCTTGAACGGTTTGGGAGTCGTGGTGCCATCCTCCAATTATTTTGTTGGTTGAGCAACTCCTTCAATGCCCACATTCCAAATATCAAATCCGCACCCTTGTAGAAAGCACTCCATACGGTCTTTCCAAAATGCGTAATTGTTGGCATCAAATAGTGGTGGCTTGTTGGTGGAGGCGCTGGTGGTGAGGTAGCTTTCGTTCGTAGCCATAGATCTTTCCTCTTTATAGCCATGGCTTTGATACCATTGTTAGTCCAAGTGGCTACGATAATCTAGAGGGGGGTGAATAGATTATGCCGATTTTTCTCCAATCGCCCTCTTTTTCGAATGAACAAGTAATTGACAAGAAAGTAAATGCGGAAATTAAACAACACTCGATGATTTATAGAGCTTCACCCCACCTAGGGACTACGTGTTCCACCACCCCGATATATCCGAAGTGGATTTCAAAAAGAAAAAAAGATTTTATTAACAATTACCACAATTGTTACAACACCACCTTTGAAGATTACCACAATCTTCTTACAACACCTTCAAGGAGATTACCACAATCTTCCTTCAACACCTATTAAGAGTACCACACTCTTCAACACCTAAGATCACCCAAGTGTGTTCTTACCACAAGAACACTAACAAGGATATCTTGTTTTGGATGATAGAAAAAATCAAGATTACAACTCAATAAATGAAGTATACAAACTTTGAGTGCAAGTGTAATCAAGAACAAAAAGCCTAGACCTCAAGATTGTGCAAGTGCAAGAACTTAGGCTATTACAACAAGAATGTAAAAATGAAAGTTTTGAGAATTTTGCAGATTTCTTGTTGTCTTGTATGCTTGTATGTTGTGTCTTGTGTCTTCAAATCATCCTCTATTTATAGGAGAGTCTTCAAGATTGGATCTCCAACATAGGCTCCTCCTTCTTCACTTTTGTCTACAAAAAGAGGATCACAAGATGTAGAAATACTGTACAAAAATCAAAAGTAAATCTTGCTGATAAGGATTTCAAGCATCATAATTTTGCTGTCACAAAATTACATAGGGCAACCGGTTGCCCTGTATAAGATTTCGAACGTTTGAAATAAAATAGTGCGATCCAGGACAGGTTGCGGGGGGGGTCCGACTGGTCAAGGGGGTGCGACCGGTCGGAGGGGGGGTCCGACCGATCGACCCTACCCTTGACCGGTCGCCCTCCCTTATTTTTCAAGTCCAGTGCATTCTGTTTCATTTTGTGCGTTCTTCAGGTACCGATCGACCTCTTGTTCGACCGGTTGACCTCCAATTTGAAATGTTGTCCAATTCTTGTCAAAAATAAACTTCAAAAAATACTCCAAAAAATTAGTAAAAATATTTTAAATCAGTTGGGAGTATTTGGACAACTTTTATAATAATTGTTTTGGTATAAAAACTAATTTAAACAAAATCATCAAAATCTTGATAAAACATTTATCTAATAGGGTCCCTTATATAGTGCTTGGAAAGATCACTTGTAGAGTTTGAATGGGAAAGGGACACAAAAATCCGCCACAGCTCATCACACGGCCTGGCTGTATAGCTTCACACGGGCACTCCACACGGCCGTGTGGCTCTCACACGGTCCGACCGTGCGGCTCTCACACAGTCCAACCATGCGGCTTGTTTTCGTCCCCTGTTTTTGCCCAACTTCACACGGACATGTCATATTCGCATCGGGCAGGTCACACGGCCGTGTGGTCCCACACGGTAAGGCCATCTGACTAGTTTTTGTCCGGTTTCTTTGTCTTTTTAATCTTCTATTTGCACTCGTCAATCTATTCGGGCCTTCCAACTGATATCTCTTTAATTAAACTTCGTTTCCTGTAAAAATTACAATAATACCCAGTATCAAAAACCAAGTAAAAACACACTAAATATACATGCAAATGTATCAATTATATACCATTTTAAGCCCTAAATGCACGTACATTTTACACGTATCAAAATCCCCCAAACTTAAAGCATCGCTCGTCCTCGAGAAAATTAAGAAAAAAATATCAAGGGGTATAAAGAACACACAAGAACACTACAAACATTCAATCTCATTTGACTTCATATTCAAGTAAACCATGCGATTCATTATCAAGAAGTCATCATTCATAAGTTTGCCATAATTAATACTCTCTCGGGTATTTGACATCGAGACTACTAAGTAGTAGTGCATCACTCGACTCTCAAAGTGTATTGTAAAGTTTACGCTCAACTCAATTCAATGAATGTAGAACTACCATAGGCTTGCAATTCGCCTAACATCTCGACCACTTTTGTGTGCACAACTTAAGAATCAAAAAAGACTTTCATTTGGTTGTAATGTAGGCTCTTTAGTAAGGGTAGGGAAAGTTTTGATTAAGTGACTTGACTTGAGCAAATAAAATTTAAGCACACAAACTTGAAATTCACCAATCCAATTTCATCTAAAAATTATTTTTGTTTCAAGACATTTTCTTTCACCTCAACTCCAACCTTTTTACCTTTTTTCATTCTTAGGCCGTTTTGCCTTCTTTTCTTTTTCTTTAGCCTCAAGCTCTTCAATTTTCTCAAGATTTTCAGAATTTTTTTTCTTTTCTTCTCTTTTGCTTGATTTTCTCTCTTCTTTTTTCAGAGATTTTTCTCTTTTTCGAGCTACATTATTCTCCCATTCACCTAGACACTGCTTATCCCTATTTCTTTTGCCAACTCTCTCTCTTTTTCAGAATTTTAACAACATCTCCCCCAAACTTGTTCATTTTCTGTAAGCTCAAGAAATTTCAGGGATAAAATCATTTTTTTAATTTTAAGGATCAAAATGTGGCTAACAATAAAAAGTTTAGGCTCAAGCGGCTAATTAGGCAATCATGGGTTCATAGGTAGGCTTTCTAGGCTAAGTAGGCTAAACAAAGATGGCTTTAAATAATTTTCAAAAATTGCACACATACATGGCTTCAATGAAGATACCAGAGCAAGTTCTAGAGTTCTACCAATCATGAATGACACACTCAAGAAAAAATAAGATTGCATAATGTAAAGCAGTTTAAGGCACAAAAGCTTACAAGCTTATTTTTCGCAACATGCTCAAATACACAATTTTCTTAACTATTGCTAAACAAATAAATGACATCTCCACAACTATTCATCATATTATTCACAAAAATATGTCATCTCATAAAATTAAATGCTCATAGTAAAAATCATATGGAAGTTATGCTCTTTCGAAAATCTTGATTAAAAATACACACAAAAGCAATTAAATTTGCTAAAGCGATAAACTTGCTAAAAATTAAAAAAAATTAAAAAAATTGATAATTTTAAAAAAAATCGAAAAATTTTAATGCAAATTTTTATGCTCTACATGCAATCCTAAATGCAATGCAAAATGCAAAAGTACTAAACTACGCATTTTTGACAATCCCCCAAAACTTAAAATATGCTTCGTCCCGAACATATGAGGAAACTATCAAAAGTAAAGAGGAATGTGTAATAAGTACTTACATGGATCTAGTATCGGGTTACCTCCCAACAAGCGCTAAGTTTTACGTCTTCCGCCGGACTCCTGATTTTCTTATGTGTCAATTAAGTCAATGGTTGAAATTTCGTGTTGCATTTATTGTTCATAATAATGTTTGATTCTTTGTCCATTCACTATGAAAGCTCGACCATCCTTTGCTAGTAGTTCAATGGCTCCTCCCAGTGATAATACCTTTTTTATGACAAACAGACCCGACCATCATAATTTAAGCTTACCCAGAAATAATCGTAATCTCGAATTATATAAAAGTACCACTTGCCCAGGTAAAACTCTCTTATTAAAATTCTTTTATCATGCCATTTTTTTGTGCGATCTTTGTAAATTTGGGCATTCTCGTATGCACCTTGGCAAAATTCTTTTAATTCGCTTATTTGCAATTTTCTTTTCTCACCTACTGTCGTCATATCAAAGTTAGGCTTCTTCACTGCCCAAAATGCCTTATGTTCTTATTCCACCGGAAGGTGGAATGACTTCCCAAAAACTAATTGATACGAAGACATATCCAGAGGTGTTTTGTATGCCGTACGATAAGCCATAAAGCATCATCAAGCTTTAAAGTCCAATCTTTTCGATTTATGCTAATCGTGTTTTCCAAGATCTGTTTATCTCTCTATTTAAAACTTGGCTTGCCCATTTGATTGAGGATGATAAGAGACATATACTATATGTTTTACTCCATATTTGACCATCATGTTGTTAAATAGTTTATTACAAAGTGAGATCCTCCATCACTAATAAGGGCTCGTGGAGTGCGAAACCTTGTGAAGATGTTCTTTTGCAAAAAATTCAACAAAACCCTGGCTTCATTTGTTTTAGTCGAGATTGCTTCCACCTATTTGGATACATAGTCTACTTCAAGGAGATTATACATGTACCCATTTGACACTCGAAAAGGTCCTTGAAATCTATACCCCAAACATCAAACAATTCAACATCCATAATATTAGTTAATGGCATCCATGTCTTCTTGAAATGTTTCCCATACATTGACACATATCGCTCTACAAAACAAACTTATAGAAATCTTTGAAAATAGAAGGCCAAAAGAAACCGGACTGTAATACCTTAGTCGTAGTGCATGTTGTTCCGAAGTGACCCCCACATGGTGATGAATGGCATTGTTCCAGAATGCTTGCCCATTATTCTTGAGGTACACATCTCCTAATAACTGAATATGCACATCTTTTAAATAATAGAGGTTCATCCCACAAAAAATATCTCACATCATGAAGAAATTTCTTCTTAGCATGAAATGTGATATCTAGTGGTAAAACCCCACTTATTAAATAATTCACAATATCAGCGTACCATGGGATGGTTGTTTCATCCATCAGATATAACTCATCCGGGAATGTTTCTTTTATTGTTGTGCCTTTTGTGTTCTTATTAGCCATTTGCTCAAGTCGTGAGAGATGATTAGCTACCATGTTCTCACATCCTTTCCGATCCCAAATTTTGATATCAAACTCTTGTAACAAACAAATGGGCCTTGGCTTGGCGTCTTTCTTTGCGAATAGGTATTTGACCACAGCGTGGTCTGTATGGACTTTTGTCTTTGTCCTAATTAACTATGCCCGATATTGTCAAAGGAAAACACCACTGCCAGCAATTCTTTCTCAGTTGTAGTGTAATTTTGTTGTACCAGATCCAATGTTCGACTTGCATAGTAAATAACACGAAACAACTTTTCGCATTTTTGTCCAAGTACGGCCCCTACTGCATAGTCGTTTGCATCGCACATTATCTCGAATGGTTGACTCTAATCTGGTGTGATCAAAATTGGCGTAGTCACCAGAGCCTTTTTTAGTGTTTGAAAAGCCTACAGACAATCATGGGTGAAAGAAAAAGGTACATCTTTTTCAAGTAAGTGGGACAGGGATTTAGGTATTTTTGAAAAATCCCGAATAAAGCGTCTATAAAAACTAGCATGTCCCAAAAAGCTCCTTGCTGCTTTCTCATTCTTTGGAGATGGAAGCTTCTTAATTGCTACCACCTTTGCTCGGTCAACATCCAAACTTGCAGAAGAAACCAGATGACCGAGTACAATGCCATCTTTTACCATAAAATGGTATTTTTCGCAATTAAGTATTAAGTTCTTCTCATCGCACCTCTGCAAAACAAGGGTTAGATTATGAAAGCAATGATCAAACAAACTACCAAAAATTAAGAAGTCATCCATGAAGACTTCCATTATATTTTTAATCATTCCATGAAATATCGCTATCATACATCTTTGAAATGTTGTAAGTGCATTACATAGCCCAAATGGTAATCTACGAAATGCAAAAACACCATAAGGACATGTAAATGCTGCCTTTTCTTGGTCCTCAAGAGTAATCAAAATATGATTATATCGCGAATATCCATCCAAGAAGCAATAGTATGCGTAACTTGCAAGGCGATCTAACATTTGATCCATAAAGGGGAGGGGAAAGTGATCCTTGTGTGCTGCTGCATTTAGCTTTCGATAATCAATACAAATAGGCCAACCTGTAACAACTATAGTAGCTAAGATTTCATCAGTTTCACTTTTTACTATTTGAATCCCTCCCTTTTTTGGTACAACTTGTACTGGACTTACCCAATTGCTATCAGATATAGCAAATATCATTCCATTATCTAACCATTTAAGCACTTCTTTCTTAACGACCTCTTGCATAATTGGGTTAAGTCTCCGTTGGTGTTGCACAGAAGGTTTATAATCATCTTCCATTCTTATCTTAGGCATGCAAATCGAAGGACTTATACCTTTTAAATCAGAAATAGACCATCCAATAGCAGATTTATGTTCCCATAAAACTTACAATAGTTTTTCCAATTGGTTTTCAATAAAGGTAGAAGAAGCTATTACCGGAAAGGTTTTGTTGTCGCCCAAAAATGCACATTTAAGATGATCCGGAAAAGGTTTAAGTTCTAGGGGAGCCGAGAGACCATTCTTTGAATTTTCAGATGAAAAAACTTGTCACACGGTCAGGTTGTGTGACACCACACGGTCGTGTGGATTTTTGCTTTTGAAGGTTGATTGCATGGCTCGACCATGTGAGGTCACACGGTCGTGTGGGGAGTCGTTCCATTGTCGCACAGTCTGGTCGTATGAAGTCACACGGCCATGTGACTGAAGTTCTTCGGGAGCCGTGTCATGCACGGCCTGGCTGTCTATTTTCACACGGCCCAAATGGCGTCGCGACAAACTCCTGGGTTGAAAAAAAGACATGACAGACACACATGGGCGTGTGGACGCACACGACCTGACCATGCGATCTGCTCCTCCAAGTTTCAAATTTGATGGACGAGCTCCCGGCTTCACCGGAACTATCCAGGTATGTACTCTTTACGGGAATTTTCCTTTCTAGTGCTGGCCGTTTATTGATGTAGCAATTTGCCCCACCTATTTTTTCCATCAATTAGTATGTAATTGAGTTACCTGATCCTCAATTATGTCTATCTTGGCTTCATCCCTGTTTAGTCGAGGTCGAGTTTCCCCAATGAATGAAGCTAACATCTCTTCTAGAGATGGTTTATGTTCCTTTGATTCTGTTTGATTGCTCCTACCTGAATCTAGAAGTGGTTGCAAGTGTAGTAGCCCCGGTTTATAGTACGATTGTGCCTGTGTATATCTGTAGTTGTTGTAGCCTTGCTTTCCTACAAAGTTTGCTTCTTCCACAACAAATTGCTGCCTCTCTTGAAGTTTCTTGATGTATCACATCCAGTTTCATACTTAGCATGGATATTTGTTACGTGATTATGGCTATCTTATCCTCATCCCGAATTTCCGCGATCGTTTATCCTTGGATCTCTTAGATGGCCATTGTTAACTATTATTCGCCATGTCCTCTAACAGTTCTAGTGCCTTATCTAGATATTTCCCTAGCAGTGCACCCCCAGATGTAGCATCTATAATAGTTCTTGTGTTGCCACTTAAACCATTATAAAATTATTGAACCTGTTGGTAGTCAGGATATCCATGTGGAGGGGACTTCTTTAGCAATTCTTGGAATCTATCCCATGCCTCATACAACGACTCGAATCTAATCGCCTAAACCGAGCGATTTGATTTCAATTGTAGTGTCTTACTAGGGGAAAGTATTTGGATAAAAACCGACTTGGTTCAAATTAATCTGTTCTTTGTTGGTGTTAGAGAGCATAACCATCGCTTAGCTTTATCGCGCATAGAGAATGCGAAAAGATGACATCAAATGATATCCAAAGAAACACCATTCATCTTAACAATTTAACAGATTTCTAAGAATTGTGCCAGATGCGCGTTTGGATCCTCAACAGCTCGGCCCCCAAACTGATTTTGTGAAACCATATGGATCAATGCAGGTTTTAGTTCAAAGTTATTTGCATTGATTGGCAGATGGGCCACACCCCCATAAGTTCGACTAACCTCCTTTGGAAGTATTCAATAACTCGCCCTTCTCGGGGTCTTTCCACTATTTGGTCTTGTGCCTCTCGCCCAGGTGGGCGCTCCTCATTGTTTACATTGTTCACGACATTCGATTAGTCACATCCGCCATTGCCTTAGATCTTTTCCTTAGTTGTTTTGATGTCTTCTCGATTTCCAAATCAATGGCTATTGGTCAGGTAGATCGGAATGCGTGATCATGCACTATCTCGCACTTAACAAAAATATTGTTAGAATCGAAGAAGAAAAAAAAAAAAAATCGAAAAAAGAAAAAAATTAAATTATTTACAAAATGCTTCAATTAATATTGAACTACTTATTACTATATTTAAGTAGAATCTTTAAATCCCCATCAACGGTGCCAAAAACTTGTTCGCCAAAAATATTTTGGATCTTACAACTGCAAGTGTACGATTGTAGTTTATAGAATAATGGCAAGTAAGGTCGTATTCCTCGAGGGGATTGACTATGAAACACTTAGACTATAGTAACATCACATTCCAATTTTATTGAAGCAACAAAATATCAAGAAGTTTTACAAAAATCGAAAATAAAAAAATAAGAAAAATAAATTTCGAACCCTACAAGTATTTTCAACAAACACGAAAGCAACCTTAGGCACATAATCTTAACATGATTCTTCAATATTAAATTCAATTAATGTTTCAAAACTAATTCATGTGTTTCTATGGTTCAATTCCTAAACTAGTTTATTCCCCCTCACTGGTGGCGCATAAACAGTAGATTAATAGTAATTGAGGTCTCCCGATCTATCACAACTATTATTAACTCCCAACAAATCTTTGAATTGAAATACTCCCCACAAACAAAAGTAGTCTCCCGATACATTACCCGACTTATGTCCAATTTGATTTTCATCTTGCTAGAACTCACCCCGGATTATGCACTAACAAGTATGACGTGCAAATTATTGGCCAAATAATCAAAAATTAAGAATAAGCACTCGAATTCATAAAATAGAACACATGAATCAATTAAGAAAATAATTAATCAAAATTTAACATGAATCCACAATTTTGATTATGCCCTAGGATCCGAAAGATTAGCCAAACAATGATAACAAATTCATAGACAAACTTGAAATCAACATTGTGACATCGTTTAAGCACGGCAAGAGATCTAAACTAAGAAAGAAAACCCTTCTTATCGGGATGGATTCTCCTTCCAAGCATTCGAAGCTCTTGTGCTTCCGCAGATGTGAAAGGCCTTGTGGTGTTCTTCGTAACCTAGCCCTTCTCTCTCGGAAGATGTAGGTCCCAAGGGGTGTAAGTGTAAGGTTTAGAAGGGGGTTGAATAAACCTTACCAAATTTTCGATTAAGGCCTTTTAAATCTCTGAGTTCTACACACCATGTCCTTGATGGACATCGAATTAGTCACTCAAGAGAGTTAATCTCTCAACAGATTTCGAAATTGAGGTACATTAGTAGAGTAACTCACCGTGTTGGCTATAATTTGACTTCACCTGTGGTTTTGTTTTTCAGCGGAAGACTTAACACCCTTAAGTTTGATTAAGCAAGTTTTTACACGATTTAGTACTTATAGATTATCAAATGGATAGCAAATTTATCACAGATATAAGCAATTAAAAGTGCGAGAAATTTAAATCTTTGAAATGTAAATGACACAAAAAGTTTTTATAGAGGTTCAAGATGGGGTAATTCTTCTACTCCTCTCTTCTCCAACTCCCGGAGGAATCCACTAAGTAATGATCGGTTTACAAAGTGGTAATGATCCGGATACAAGTCTTGATCACAACGGCCGACTTGATCCTTTGGGACTCGATCCGAGACGCCTTGATCACTCACCGGCTTCTCGTGCGACTCGGCTTCTTCACAGGGCAGTTGCACTTGCTTGCTACTGTACTCACTTGCTCAAGCACTTTGGATTTGATCACGAAGCCCTCCAAAAGCTTAAGACTTGGTTCACCTTTGAACCTTTCTACAATCCTACTTGGAATGTAGACCCCTTGTTTTCAGTATTTTCCTCTTCAACTCGATTGAAGTTCTCTTTCCTTCACGGGTAAGTGTTGGATTGATGTACTTGAGATGTAGGCTTGAGGATTGAGATTGTTTCAGATTATTGATAAGCTTGTATATCTCACGTGTGTCATTCATCCTTTCTCTCAAACAAACTCCTCAGCCTTTTATAGTGAACTTTCAAAAATTTGCCCGTTGAAGAGATAGGCTCATTTTTGAAAATCACTTTGCGATCGTTGGTATGCGATTCTTGGAATTGCCATTTCCTCGTATGAAATGTTTTATCACCTTTTCGGAGTTCGACACGGTGTAGTGCTTCCCATTGGTTCATTTCTTTTGCACGCTTCGGGATCGAGCACTCCAAGAAAGGTAGTATGGAGATATTACTTGTTTAAGTAAATCTCTTGATTTACGTGCAACGGTTCTTTTACTGATTATCTCGACTTGACGCATTTCCTCGCTTTCCCCCAGGTGACTTAGAGTCGACTTCCAATCATTGGATGACTCTTCCGTCACTTCGACTTGAGACTTGGCTTCTCTTGAGTTGACTTGATGATGTTCCACTCACCGCATCTCACCGCTTCTTGATCGAGTTCTGTCTTTTCTTTGTTGTACTCACTGTCTCACAACAGAGTTTTCCTTCAAGCCTTCGGTTGTCTTCTTGCAAGTTGGAGCGTAGGCCGACTTAACTCGGCTTTGGCCAGCTCTAATTGTTACAATACATTTCAAAGCAAGAATTGGGGAGCCAACTTTCTATTCTAAGTTTTACATGGCATTCATCAAAATCTAAACAATATAATTCCTAACAATTTCCCCCTTTTGATGATGCCAAAACTTAAATCATACAAAGATGCAAATAACAAAGATACATACTGAGATAGTGTATTGACATAGAATGTATGCACATAATCAATCTTTTTATTGATCATATCATTCTTGTACTTAACACAACTGTTTACAAGGTGTATCGTAGTATGTAATTGTAAAAAATTTATAGCATTATTACGTAAGACTTACATTGTATGTATTTACATATAAAATACACGAAGGGTTGGACAAAGAATACTTTATCTCCTTCATTTGTCTCCTTCTTTCATCTTGATCGACATCTTCTTCTCTTCTTCTCTTCTTCTCGTCATCACCGCTTCTTTTTCTTCTCATATGCCTTCCTGGCAGCTTCATCTTTCCTTATTCTTTCCTGTCTCTCCCCGCCATAGCCGAGTTTGTCTCTTGTTTTCTTCTTCTATCCTTTTTGCATACTCGGCGTTGGTTTTAGCCACTTGCAAGTTCGCCACATGGTCAAGCCCAGCCCGATGAGATCCCTCCTTTCTTTCCTGGATCTACATATTCAATATTCTTGGCGAGGCCTAGGTCCAAGCTTCTTCCTCCATCACCGCTTCTTCCTCTACCTCTGCGGGCGTATCTCAGACGGGGCCTTCTTCTTTCAAATTGAGTGCCCGGCGGAGTGACCAGCAGAGGATCGCGGTTGTCTCATTGTCGCTTCTTTCTTCACATAATGTGAGACCTTTTTCCCAAGACAGTCCCAAGCTTGAGCCAAGGACATATTTGCAAAATAACCTTCGATTCGAGCGTTTTGAATTCGTCAACGATCTTGGCTCGTCCCGACATCCGAAATGGCATACGTGTCTCTGTAACCGGAATGCCTCCGTGTTCTTTCAAAATGTTCATCACCCTGGCATCCATTCTTCCTTCCACCTCCTTCATCCCCGCTTCAATTTCTTTTCTCTTCTCGGCCATAGATACAAAATAGTGTTGGAGTGGCGAGTCACGGAGTTTGTCTTTGCTTATAATGTCACCGTGATGAGGACCTGTTGGGGGTTTGTGCAATCATCAAGGTCATATTCTTTGATCCTTCCCCCTCAAAGATTTTCCTTTCTTCGATTTCAAAATTTCCTCGGTGATTTTCCTTCTCGATTGTTCCCTTGTCACTTGTTCCTTGTCACCGCTTGCTCCTTTCTTTCGGCTTGATTTTGTTTGCTTTAAGGTATTCCTCTTCCCCCTTTTTGGCATCATCAAAGGATAGAGGAACCCCAGGAAACATCTTTGGCAAGCATGAAATCGAGTCTTCGATGGTTGAATTTTGCTTCAAGTCTCTTTGCGTTGTATCTTTGCACGAATTGCACCGAGTAGCGTTGGATTCTCACAAATCAGCTTCATCTCAGCCATGAGAAGGCTGAATTTTCTTGTCATGTGTTCTTCCAAACGCCAGTATATCATTTGCATTTCGCTCACGCAGCGACTTGATCTCGGCGGTGTGAGCTTCGTGCATATGGTCAATGTGTTCCCAGCCTTCGTTTCGATCAACATTTTCGACTCTCCACACCAGGACTTGTTGAATAATTGTCTCAGTATCTCACATGTTCCACACGCATTGATTCTTCTTGTTGCCACCATTCCCTTATCCTCGACCGTGATGCCTCTCAAGTCACCGTAAGGTTGGCATCTCTGTTGTCCAGCATATCCAAGGGCCTCGATGCCTCTCCATCTTTTCAACTTCAAAAAAGAGTGCCTTGAACACTTCTCGTACTTCAAACATTCTTCATTGCGGTGATGGCCATACAAATACGTCGAGTCGAAGTCGGCCGAACAATGGTGCCTGAGTGAAAAACAGAGGCTGGTCCGTGATAGCGTGCTTGCTCATTTTCGACTCTTCGTGGAGTTCTCGTATCTCCGGTGAGAAGGGAAAGATTCCACAAAGGATTCATCACCGCCATCCGGGATTTGTTCGATGATAAGCGGTGGGCGTGAAGTTCTTTTGGGAATCGATCCACTGTAGCTTGAGGAGCCGGAGCGGTGGTCACCGGTTGGGGTTTTGTGGTGCGAAGAGACTCGCTTGCCGAGCCTCACTGTCTTAACACTTCGTTGGTCTCAAATGATTTCTCCTTTTGAGTAGACCGGTCCTCGGCCCGTATCGAAGCGTCATCGGATGATGATGAGATTTCCATTGGTGGCTCATCATCAAAATTAAAGGTCCGACGAGTAGTCTTGGGATCGAGACTTGCTCGTGCCTGAACATCCGCACTGAGTCTTTTGGATTTGTCATGGGGTTGACTCGGCTTCTTCTTCGCTTCGATCCCGAGAAGGTGACATCGGGGTTGTCCTGGGAATCATGAAGTGCGCCGATCTCCTTCTCGGATGGATCCATGATTGCGGGAGGGATGTTCTCTACTTCACTGTTGTTACCCTGGAAGTCTCAACCTCCCTGGGCCTTCATTTCCTCCAAAGCTCTCTCTTGTCTGCGAGGCTTGTCCTCCCTTTCGACGAAAGGTCACTGTCTTAGGGTCTTCTACAAATGGCATCCATTGAGTCTCAACCCCATGGATTGCACTTTCATCGCCAGTGTTAACTCCCGGGGCTGTTCCTTCTCAGTGCCTCGATTTGCATCGGCGCGTTATTAGCCTTCGTGAGAGCGGTTGGCACCTCACCGAGACAGTCTCAAGCGCCTCAAACTTCGTTGATGGCAACTTGTCATTTCTTCTTGTGTTTGAGTGTTCTTTGCTTCGCCTCCTACATTCTTTGTGGAGTCATCTCGCAGCATCCTCCGACCTTGCCGCAGTGGAGGGAGTTTCCCCCTCGCGCACGCACCCGGTGAGTGACTTGGAGTTGGGTCACTCGTCTCCGGACTCATTTGTTGCAATTGATGGTTCAGCCGTTGGGGCGGTGGTGGCACACCTTCAATAGGGGTTGCTCGACCGGGGTCCCCACTAGCCCGGTTTCATCGCCATCTCCTTATTGCCTTCTTCCGAGTTAGGCTGGGAAGTGGTAGCAAAGAATATCAGTGGCTATTTTCAACCACTCCCATTGGATCGATTTCACCGTGTTCGGAGGACTCTCCTGGTCCCTCCATCGATCTTTTGCTCGTGAAGGATTCTTGATTCATGCAATGCTTGCTGCATCCGCAATTCTTCCGTGGCGGCGGCATTCTCTCGGTTCCTCGTCACTTTCGGAGAAGACATCAAGGAGAGGATGGAAGTGTTCGTGGTGCCGGAGATAGGGCGATACTTGCCTTTTCGCGTGCTTCGGCTTGACTTGCTTTTCTCTCTCCTTGTCCTTGTAGATCTCTGCGAGAATATCCATGCGATTTGTCTTCATCTAGAGTCGGGAGCACAGAGATAATCGAGGAAATTTAGCAGTTCCTCTTCTTCTTCTATGAATTCAGGTAGCCGTTGGAATGTTCCCTTGACTTGCTCAACTTCCATTTTCTCCACTCACGCAGACGATTTTGGATGTCCGGGTAAGGTGGAGATAGGATCATTACATCACTATCTCGCTTGTCTTTGGTTCTTGAGTTTCAATTTGTGAGCTACTGTTGTGTCTTGGGTTGCCTCTGCCGATCACCTTCAAAGAGACTTGGGCTTGTTCATCAACTACATCCGGAGACTCTACTTCTTCCGTAGTCTCCGGTATTTGTGCTAGCCGAGTAGCCGACTCACCGGTGGTTTCTCTGTCGGATTGCTTTACAAGTCTTCTACGTCTCTTAGTTTGTACCGAGGAGGGATTTACGTTCGAGAGATGGTGTCCTCTCGAGTCTTGGGCGGCCGTGGGGCTTGTGTGTTTGTTTCTCGAGGAGCCGTCTAGGTTTGTCGGATCTCCTCTTTTTGACGATCGTGAGAAGGAATTTGTGAGTCCTTCTCGACCGCCGCTGCGGGGCGGTGACACGGCTGCCCAGGCGGTGACTCTGCTGCGGGGCGGAGCATGTTTGGTTTTCTTTCTTTGCAGCAGGGGCGAGATTTCTTGGTAGCCGCAGGGCAGCTTTCTTCTTGGTTGGAGAGGAGGCGGTTTGTGTCTTCGGGTCACCGATTCCCCCTCACCGGTGTCGCTCTCTTGGCGTACGCTCGCTTCGAGCACCGGAGAGATTAGCTCAACATCCTCTTGTTAACATGGAATGCTTTCCCATGTCTAAGAGGACTCCTTTCACCTCCATAGCCGGCCAATCACCAGGCCATATCCCGGAGATCCTCCAAATGACCCATCTTCTTTGAAGGACTTGTTCCCCACGTTAAAGCAGAATCTGTGTAGATAAACTCAGCCCGGTTTATCTTCTTTTCTTCGATTATTGCGCCATCACAATCAATTTTGCCTTTGACATTGGTCAAAGCCGCCAAATTTGATGTCGATGCATTTGGCAACTATGTCCAACAATTTGTGATAATCCTCCTTCAGCCATCTCTTGTTTGTTTGTGTATATTATTTTGTCGAACGCCGGACTTGGCTATTTCTTTCCATGCGTCGACCAAGTTTACATCAGCCTCTTTGATCTCGGATGCTCCTCTGGCTGGTAGTGAGCAATATTCACCAAATCCTTGGCGGTGATAGTCACCGCTTCCCATGAATAGATGACTTGATTCCTTCATCGTGAATCTCAAAGCATTCACGTAGAATTGTGCGACCTCCTCCACGTAGGTCATAGGATATTCCAGCGTTAAGCGGTTTTGATCCGACGCGTTTCTAACTTCTCCGCGATTTTCTTCACCAGGGTGTCGTCGGACCCCGCTTCACCATTCCGTCGAAATCCACGGTCGAACCGGTGTGAATTTGTTTTCCCAACTTGGTAAAGTCATACGTTGGTGCCATTTCTCGAAATAATTTCAAGATAAATTCAAAATTGATTTGAAGGTTGATAGGGTTTCGAGAGTATTTGCCTTGCCTTTTGAGAGAAAGAGATTGAACAGTTTTTAGAAGTGTGAGAGAGAAACGGACGAAAATGGTTTAAATATGGTTTATGAAAAGACGTGCGACGGTTTTGAATCGTGATCGAAATCAACGGCTTGGATTTCGCACGCATATTGAGCGATTCATGTCTCGTATTTAATGCGGCAAAGATTTATATCCAATCATAGGCTTGGTGTGCGGCTTTATGTCCGTACACATCATCATTATCTTTGACGTGTCTCTTAAAATATTCCCGCTAAGTCAAAAACGATTTGCGTTTTTGTCACTTTGCTCATAAGTTATTCACTTATCTCTTAGGGCCGATTTAACTCTCGCTTCTCACATTTCTCTTAGTGACTCAAATTTGCTCACCGACTTGGTATAGCCGACTTTTCCGATCAAGGTGATTCTTCGAGCCAATTTTTGTTTTCACTCTTTTTTCACCTTCTTTCCTGTTCCATTTCTTTTCTTTGATTCTTCTCGTGTCTCGGCTTAGCTCAATTAGCCCCAACTCATGTTTGAGTTCTTCAAATCTTGACTCACATAATGGTTTTGTGAAGATGTCACCTAGTTGTTTGTCGGTTGAGATATATTCCAAGATAATGTCCTTCTTTTCAACATGATCTCTTATGAAATGATATCGACATCAATATGTTTTGTTCTTGAGTGCAACACAGATTTTGAGTGATTGCAATGGCACTTGTGTTATCACACATGATTGGAATTTCTTTTTCTTCAACTTCATAATCTCTCACTTTGTCTCATCCATAGGACTTGGGCACAACAATTGCCGCATATGTATTCTCGCTCACCGTAGAAGTGGCTATTGAGTTTTGCTTCTTGCTAAACCAGAAATTAACTGTTTCCAAGCATTTGACATGTGCCTCAAGTACTTTTCTGTCCACTCGCATCCAAAGATAGTCAGTCTCGAATAGCCAATTAGCTTGAATCCACCTTCCTTTGGATACCATAGCCCTACTTCTTGGTTTCCTTTTAAGTATCTCAATATTCTCTTAGTGCATCATATGGCTCTCTTTTGGAGCAGATTGAAATCTTGCACATACACCTACAAAAGGTGATGTCCGCCTGCTAGCCGTGAGATAGAGCAGTGATCCGATAAGTGCTCAGATCTTGTTTGATCTACTGTGCTTGCCATCTGCATCCATGTCCATTTTGATGATGTGTTCATTGGTATTTTTACGTAAGACTTCTCCTCCATACCAAATTTCTTCATTAAATCTCTCGTGTATTTTGTTTGACTTATGAAGGTTCCATCCTTCGCTGTTTCACTTGAAGTCCAAGGAAGAATGTCGACTCTCCCATCATGCTCATTTCAAATTTACTTTGCATGAGGTTTGAGAATTTTCACACACTCTCTTTGTTAGTGGATCCAAAAATGATGTCATCCACATATATTTGAACAAGCAAGATACTCTTCTTGTCTTGAATTACGAAAAGTGTTCTATCTACTTTTCCTTTAGTGAATCCATTTTCGATTAGGAATTGTGACGGGGTATCATACCATGCTCGGGTGCCTGTTTCAATCCATACAGGGCTTTCTTGAGTTTGTACACTTTGTCTCCAAGAGTCTTCTCTCAAATCCTGGAGGTTGTTCAACATATACTTCTTCTTCCAATAAACCATTTAGGAATGCACTTTTTACATCCATCTGATATACAATGAAATTCTTGTGAGTCGCATAGGCAAGAAACATCCTTATAGCTTCCAATCTTGCTACGGGAAATGTTTCATCAAAATCTATCCCTTCTTCTTGGCAATATCCTTTGGCTACCAATCTTGCTTTGTTTCTTACCACGAACCTTCCTCGTTCATCTTATTTCTCGAATACCCATTTGGTTCCAATAACATTTTGATGTATGGGTCTTTGTACTAATTCCCATACTTTATTTCTCTCAAACCGATTCACTCTTCTTGCATAGCTTGAATCCAATGTGTGTCGTCCAATGCTTGTGACACATCTTTGGGCTCTATCTGCGAGATGAAGCATGTGAACATTGCTTCTTGTTGAGTTCTCGATCTTGTCTTGACACCTTCTCTCATGTCCCCAATGACAAGTTCTCGTGGATGGTCTCTCGGCCATCTTACGTCAGGTTGAAGTAAGTTAGCGGATTCATGACTTACACCGTTGTGTTCTTTGTGAATGGGTCTCTCTCGTGATCACTCACCGGCATTTTCCACTTTTTTTGAGATTCACTATCTCATCTTCTTCCTCAATTGATAATCCCCGCCTTGACTTGAAAGATAGGATTCTTCTCGTGAGGTTGGATGTTTCAAACCTTATCACCGACTCTTCAATGTCTTTTCCATTTATGTTTGGCTCATCGAATACTACATGAATGGATTCTTCTCAGTAACCATAGCTCTTTTGTTGAGTATTCTCAGAGGCTTTGCTTTCACCGAGTATCCTAAGAAGATACCCTCATCGACTTTAGCATCAAAAGCCTTTAGGTTGTCTTTGCCATTATTGTGGATGAAGCATTTACATCCAAATATCCCGAAATATGCAACATTTGATTTTCTTCCATCCAGATCTCATAGGAGTCTTTGTCACCGCCTATTTATCATACATCTGTTTTGGGTGTAGCAGTCGTGTTGATTGCTTTCAGCCCAAAATCTTTTGGTAACCCCGCTTGACTAACATGGTCCTTGCCGCCTTGAGGGTTCTATTTCTTCTTTCTCGCAACTCCATTCTCACATGGAGTCCTTGTCACTGATAGTTCATGACTAATACCATTCTCAATACAATATTGAGTTATTATTCCATTGACAAACTCGATTCCTCTCTCGATCTTATTTTGATAATGGTTTGACTCTTCTCATTTTGAATCCTCTTCATCACCGTGGTAGTTTTTGTAGTGTTTCTTTCTTCTTGCACATATGAATAATGTCCATGTATATCTTGAGTAGTCATCTACTACCACCAAGGTGTATTTCTTTCCACTTATACTTGGCCGGTTCCACTTTGGGCCAAATAGATCCATATGAAGCGATGCAATATTCTTGTTGAGGATGGGCATGTCTTTTCTTTGAATGACGACTTGATTTGTTTTCCTTTCGACATGCATCACATATACTCTCCTTCTTGTATATCGAGTCCTGGAAGCCCTTCCACAAGATGACTTCTTGCAAGTTTGTTGATCGTTTTGAAATTCGGATGACTCACTTTTTGTGCCACGACCAACTTGATTCAAATTGCTCTTTGCTAGTAGACAGTCTTTGGGTGTTGCGGTTGACCAATCCACTACATACATATTCTTCTCGCTCTATTTCCTTGCAAAGACAACTTCATTTGATTCAACATTTTTGATTTGGCATATTCCCATGTTGAATCCAACATTGTAGCCCTTGTCGCAGAGTTGGTGATGCTTAGTAAATTGAAGTTTAGTCCTTCAACATATGCAACATCTGTGATTTCTAATCCATTCCTCTTGATGGATCCAATGCCTCTTATTTCACCAGGAGCTTCATTTCCCCCAAATATGACTTTGGCTCCTTTGACTTCCTTGAATTTTGACAGATTTCTCTTATTTCTGTCATATGTCCGGAATGTGCACTATCCATGTACCAGGTTCCTTGGCACTCACTGCTTCCTTGAACCTGCAATCAAGGAAATTAAGTTTTAGGTACCCATTCTTGTCCTGGTCCTGAGGGGTTAGAATTGTAAGATGATCCAACCAACCTATAGCCAAATGATTTGACTCTAAGAGGTTGCCATCTATCGATTGCCATAATCATAATTAATTCGCAAATTGCTTGGGGAGTCCAGGTTCATACAAATTGTCTCTTTTGTCTCGTATGCCTGCATATGTGTTTTAGCAATTGCCTTTCTTGGGTAATTGTGGTGTCTTTGAGTGTAGTGCCTAGGTGCATATGTGTCTTTGATGAAAGCTCTTATGCTTTTGGAATGGCCTTTGTTGAGTTCTAGGCCTTTGCCATTTGGGCTTGTATTCCATAAGTCTAGCCGGTAGTTCACATTATTCCAATCGGCTTGGCTTGGATATTTTCTACCATTCCCATCATATGTATTTCTTTTATGAATTTTCTCGGGATTTTTGGTAGCTCTTCTTCTTCTTTACTGAGTATTTTCTTTGGAGTCCGAGGACTCGGTGAATCTCTTCTCACTGTCCTTTCAAAGACTCTCTCAATCGGCTCATTTTCCTTTTCCTTTGTAACCAAGGCCGTTTGCTTAGCATTGTGCTTTGGATTGAAAGTGTGTGCATCATTTAGAGTTTTGGATATTTCGGACTCTTCATGACTTGAAGATCCTTTTTCCAAAATTACTCTTGAGGTTTGACATGGCACAAAGGAATTAAATCCTAAGCCCTGTCTTGTCTCCACATTCTCTTTGACTCATAATAAGATCATCCAATGATTTAGATGCCTTAGTGAATGAGGCAATAACATTTTTGAGGTCATTCTCCCTCTTTTCTATAGCAAATTTACGCTATTAATTTAGCATTTTCACCTTTAAACTTTTATTCTCATCGGCTATTTGACTTAGAGTACTCGGCTCCTTAGTCGACTTTGAGTTTTGATTTTTGAGTAGGCTGTTTTCCTCATTCAATAGTGTGTGTGAGGTTTTAATGTGCTCAAAATCTTTCATCATTTTGCCTAATGAATCATAAAGATCGAGTGGGTGATGAAGTGTGTGTGTCACGTCACTATCACTAGTGTCCGAGCTTGTTGAGTTAGATTGTACCTCATCTTCTTGATCTTGTTCTTTGGCCATTAAGCGGATCAAGGCTTCTTCTTCAGAGTCACTCGAGTAGTCACTTCACCGCTGCTCTCAATCACCAGTATCTTTTGACTTGGTTTTTTCAGCAGTCTCTGCACCATCATTGCCTTTTTCTTTTCTTGTTCTTTCTCTCAAGACTTTTCTTTCTTCTTCATTCATGTACTTGTTGACTACGAGGATATGAGCAATAATGGCGTAGTGACCTGGTTGTCTACAATTCCAACATAGATATTCAGCCTTTTGATCGACTCTTTCTACTCTTGAGTTGTCACCCTTTGATACTCAACTTGTTGATGATCTTCTCTTGGTTGGCCTATCATCTCTTGATTTGGAGGGAGCCGAGTGTCTTCGGAGGATTCACCCTTTCCTCTCTTGTAGTTCTTGTTAAAGAACTTGTTAAATCTTTTGACCATCGTGGGCTATTTCTTCTGGGTCAATTGCTTTTTTGACCTCGGCTCTCTTCCCATCTTTGACAATTAGAGCAAATTGTTTTGGGTACAATTTCTCTCTTCCTGGTCTTTCCTTCTCGGCTCAAACTCGTAGGCTTTGAGGTCCGAGAATAACTCATGATTGGATGTCTTTGATAGGTCCATGGAGTGTCTCGAGTGCCATGACCTTCATTTCCCATTCACCGAAGACTTTTTAGGATCTTCATACACATTTCCTTCGTGTATATTCCTTTCCAAGTGTAGACATGTACTCGTTTGTGATTTCTGAACCGAAGCGTCTAGTTGATCCAGGTTTTCTCCCGAGATCATTTTGAAATTTTCAAATTTTTGTACTCTCTTGACAATTTGTTTTCTTTGATTTGCTTCCGAGCCTTCACATTAATGTCGGCTTGTCCCATTTCTTTAGCCGTTTTGCATGATTTGACTTTGTTGAACATGGCTTTGTCAAGGTTTTGTAGAGAATGTCCTTGGCTACATTGTCCAGGTTGTATCTTTTTCTCATCATCATTTGTCCACTCGATTCTTGGTTTTTCAACCATGACTGTCCGTGTCGCATCTTCTTCCCCTTCAAATTTGCAACTCTTCGCAAATTGTTCACTTTTAATATTTGCAGAGGCCCATCTTCTATCACTATCCACATTTCATCATGTAATCTTTGATAGATGAGCACATACGAATTTTCCAATCATCAAATTCTTCAATAGTGAACATAGGAATGCGTGTTAGATTTGCTTCCATGATAATAACTTTTAATGATAGAAAAGAGTTTTGAAAGATTAAGTACTAAAGCGGACTTTTGAAAAGATTGAGATCTAGTTCAAGAACTTAGCGCGGAGGGTTCAATGAACCAACCGCTCCGATACCACTTGTAGGTCCCAAGGGGTAAGTGTAAGGTTTAGAAGGGGGGTTGAATAAACCTTACCAAATTTTCGATTAAGGCCTTTTAAATCTACGAGTTCTACACACCGTGTCCTTGATGGACAATCGAATTAGTCACTCAAGAGAGTTAATCTCTCAAATGTACTCACCGAGTGTGTTAGTAGAGTAACTCACCTGGCTATAATTTGACTCATCTCGTGGTTTTGTTTTTATTGGAAGACTTAACACCCTTAAGTTTGATTAAGCAAGTTTTTACAAATGACTTGATTTAGTACTTATAGATTATCAAATGGATAGCAAATTTATCAGAGATATAAGCAATTAAAAGTGCAGAAATTTAAATGCTTTGAAATGTAAATGACACAAAGAAAGTTTTTATAGAGGTTCAAGATGGGGTAATTCTTCTACTCCTCTCTTCTCCAACTCCCGGAGGAATCCACTAAGTAATGATCGGTTTACAAAGTGGTAATGTGACCCGGATACAAGTCTTGATCACAACAAACCGACTTGATCCTTTGGGACTCGATCCGAGACGCCTTGATCACTCACCAAGCTTCTCGTATGACTCGACTTCTTCTTCACAGGGCAATTTGCCTTGCTACTACACTCACTTGCTCAAGCACTTTGGATTTGATCACGAAGCCCTCCAAAAGCTTAAGACTTGGTTCACCTTGAACCTTTCTACAATCCTACTTGGAATGTAGACCCCTTTGTTTTCGATATTTTCCTCTTCAACTCGATTGAAGTTCTCTTCCTTCACAGGTAAGTGTTGGATTGATGTACTTGAGATGTAGGCTTGAGGGTTGAGATTGTTTCGATTATTGATAAGCTTGTATATCTCACGTGTGTCATTCATCCTTTCTCTCAAACAAACTCCTCGGCCTTTTATAGTGAACTTTCAAAAATTTGCCCGTTGAAGAGATAGGCTCATTTTTGAAAATCACTTTGCAAATATCGTTGGTATGCGCTTCTTGGAATTGCCATTTCCTCGTATGAAATGTTTTATCACCTTTTCGAGTTCGACACGGTGTAGTGCTTCCCATTGGTTCATTTCTTTTGCACGCTTCGGGACCGAGCACTCCAAGAAAGGTAGTATGGAGATATTACTTGTTTAAGTAAATCTCTTGATTTACGTAAACGGTTCTTTTACGCTTATCTCGACTTGATCGCATTTCCTCGCTTTCCCCAGGTGACTTAGAGTCACTTCCAATCATTGGATGACTCTTCCGCCACTTGAACTTGAGACTTCTTCTTGAGTTGACTTGATCGATGTTCCACTCAGCTACATCTCACCGCTTCTTGATCGAGTTCTGTCGCTCTTCTTTGTTGTACTCACTGTCTCACAAGAGAGTTTTCCTTCAAGCCTTCGATTGTCTTCTTGCAAGTTGGAGCGTAGGCCGACTTAACTCGCCTTGGCCACTCTAATTGTTACAATACATTTCAAAGCAAGAATTGGGGAGCCAACTTTCTATTCTAAGTTTTACATGGCATTCATCAAAATCTAAACAATAGAATTCCTAACAGAAGACCTTTGATCTTGTGTTCCTATGTATTTTGGTGTGTTCTATAGTATATGAATGTTGTAATTTTAGTGCGACCCTTGGGTCCCTTATCTAGGTGCTTGGAGAGATCACTTGTAGAGTTTGAATGGGAAAAAGACACTAAAATCCGTCCATGACTCATCACACGGCCCTGGCCGTGTAGCTTCAAACGGTCACTCCACATGGTCGTGTGGCTCTCACATGGTCTGATCATGCGCTCAATCATATCCGGGCCTTCCAACTGATATCTCTTTAATTAAGCTCTATTTTCCTGTAAAAATTACAAGAATTCATGATCATGACCTTCTAAGAAAACCAAGTAAAAACACACTAAAGATACATGCAAATGTATCAATTATATACCATTTTAAGCCCCTAAATGCACCTATATTTTACACGTATTAGGAAGACCCCCTACGGTTGGCGATGAAGAATACGACAACCAAAGAAGGATCATTGTGGATGCTTGGCATAACAACGATTTCCTCTATCGAAACTATGTTTTGAATGGGTTGGACTACATCCTCTACAACGCCTACATTCGTTCAAAATGTCAAATGAGTTGTGGGACTCTTTGGAGAAAAAGTACAAAACAGAATATATCGACACAAAGAAATTTGTTGTCGGCAAATTTCTGGATTACAAGATGGTTGACACCAAAATGGTGATAAGCCAAGTTCAAGAAATTCAGATCATACTTCATGACTTGGTGTTTAAAGGGATGATTAAGAGCGAACGTCATTCCAAGTGATCGTGATAATCGAGAGTTACCGCCATTGTGAAAGGATTTTAAGAACTACCTCAAGCACAACGCAAAGAAATGGGGCTTGAGGATCTAATAGTTCGACTTTGGATTTAGGAAGATAAATCGAAAATCCAATGTGAAGTCGATAAGTCCGGAATGGAGGCCAAGCCCAATCTTGCTGAATCTAGCACTAGCAAGAAGAGAAAGCATTCCGAAAAGACAAGGGAAAGGTGAAGAAATTCAAAGGAAATTGCTACAATCATGAAAACCGAACCACATGGCCAAAGATTGCCGACACACAAAAAAGGGCAATCAAAATGGAAACCAACAACAAGAAAATGTGACGGAGGATAAGTTTATTCCGATAGGCATGTCGGAGCTCGATCTCACCGCCATTGTGTTTGAAGTTAATATGGTGGATAACCCAATGGAGTGGTGGATAGATACTAGGGGTATTGGTCACATTTGTGCCGACAAGGAGATGTTCTCCTCCTTGTTAGTCCAAGTGCTACGATAATCTAGAGGGGTGAATAGATTATCTCGGTTTTTCAGATTTTGCCCTCTTTTCCGAATAATCAAGCAAAGACAAGAATGTAAATGCGGAAATTAAACAACGATCGCCGATTTATAGAGGTTCAACCCACCTGGGCCTAATCCTCTACCACCCCAAGATATCCGGGATGGATTTCAAAAAGAAAAAAAGATTTTATTAATTACCTTTATTAATACAACAACACCTTGAGGATTACCACAACCCTCTTACAACACCTTCAAGGAGATTACCACAATCTTCCTTCACCACCTTTGAAGAGTACCACACTCTCCAAACACCTATCACCTAGATCATCAAGTGTATTCTTACCACAAGAATACTCACAAGGATGTCTTGTGTTGAATGATGACCAAAATCAAGATTATAACTCAATAATGAATAATACAATATGAGTACAAGTGTAATCAAGAACTGAAAGCCTAGACCTCAAAGAAGTGCAAGTGCAAGTGCTTAAAGGCTAATACAACAAGATTTATGAAAGTGTTTGCTTGTGTAATGTCTTGTATTTTGTTGCTTGAATGAAGCCTTTATTTATAGGAGAGGTCTTGGCTTGATTTCCGGACATAGGCTCCTCCTTGGGGAGTGATTTGCTTTGCAAAAGAAATCATTTAAAATCAAGATTATAGCTGTTAGAAATCAATCCCACAAATTAGGGAAAAGTTGTCCGAAAATGCAACGGATAGTTTCTTTGATAAAACAGGGGTACGACCGTCGCGCAGAGATAAGATTGAAATTAGTTTGCTGCGATTTTTACACGGGGGGACTGGTCGGGGGGTTCGACGTCGCCCTTGATCTTGACCAGTTGGGGGTGTTTAAAAATGAAACAGAGAAGTCCGCACTTGAGAGGGCATTCCCGTGTACCGGCGCCCTCCCGATTTCTCCCACGTCCCTTTTTTGTTTCAAAACTCAACACAGTGCGGGTTGCCTTATAGAGGCGACCGGTCGAGCTGAAACAAAAGTGTTGTCCAATTTTTTTCAAAAATAAACTCCAAGAAATACTCCAAAAATAGTAAAAACATTTTAAATCGATCGGAAGTATTTAGACAATATTTATGGACATTGTTTTGGTTTAAAAACTCATTTGAACAAAATCATCAAAATCATGATAAAAACATTTATCTAACAAACTCCCCCTTTTGATGATTACAAACCAAAACAATTTTCACGAGGATGATTTTGAAAACAAAACAATTTTCCGATTTTATGAGAAAACTATCCGTTTAAAAACATTTGATAAATAGTTCCCCTATCAATAAGCACATCAATAAGAAGTATTGCATAAGTTAGAAGCAAAAGCTATTACAAGATACACGTAAACATCATGAGCTAAGAAGCTCCCCCTGTCAAAATACTCAAAATCCATTGCAATTAAGTCCATAATACAAGCCATGGACTAGGTATACTTGGCTTTAAGAAGCCATAGCTTATAGCTTTTATGTCGAGCTTATATTAGCTTCTTTGAGCTAATGAGCCAATTTCCTATTTCTCCCCCTTTGGAATCATCAAAAAGAATTTTAGGATGATAAAAACATCATACAAGTATATCAAAGTGCGCCAAAGATACGATTTATCACCCCTTGAAAAAAAATTAGGCTTAGAGACCGAAGAAATGGGATAAATGTATCATGAAAAATCCATAAGCTCGTTTTGATTGCCAAGACATGATCTCAATAAGTATTTAAGACATTTGAAAACAAGAGAGTCATGTAGAGGTTGAAATTTTCATTGTGACATTTCATCGAACACGTTGTGGGCGTGAAAAATAAAAGAAGTTGTATAAAGCCCTTATAAATGAATCAAGCCAAAAAAATTCATCACCAAATCATACCAAACACAATACAATACATCATAATAAATAAGCTCATCATGATCATATGACAATTACATCAAGAAATTTTTAAGAAAGCCAAGAACTCAAGGGTTCAACCCAATTGAGCAAAGGGAGTAAAATTCTTACCATTCAATCGGTAAAGATGAGCAATGATGATGATAATCGAGCTATATTAAGTCCAAGATATGAAATGTATGCATGAAAACAAATTTTGAGTGAAAATTGTGTGTATTTGGCAAAGGGGACGAAAAATGGCAAAAATCGTAAAATGACTAAGTATGAAGACAAAACGGTTTTAATCCATAAAATTGCTATGGGCGATCGGTCATTGTTGAGGGCGACCGATCGACATCAAGGGCGACCGATTGCCCTCTTCGGTCGGCCCACTGTCTTGTCCAATTTTCCAAAATCCGAATTTTCAACCAAAAATCTAATTTTTCGCCCCTAAGTTTTAAAAACATGCAAAATGCAAACGTAAACCTCATTCATATGCATTATGCCTAATCGAGCTCGTATCGATGCAAAAGTCTCGGAAGATAGCGGTTTTGTAAAAATGTCCGCTAATTGATCTTGAGAAGGTACGAAAGATATCTCAATTTTTCGTTTAGAAACACAATCCCTTAGAAAATGATGTCGAATCTCAATATGTTTAGTACGGTTATGATGAACCGGGTTTTGAGCAATATTTATAGCGAGATATATTATCACATAAGATAGGAACATTTTCAAAACAACATTTGTAATCCGCTAAGGTTTGTTTCATCCAAAGAAGTTGAGTACAACAAAAAGCTACGGAAATATATTCGAAGCCGCCGTTGAAAGTGAAACACAATTTTGCTTCTTTGAAAACCAAGAAACTAGGCAATCGCCTAAAAATTGACATGATCCGGAAGTACTTTTCCGATCATCAATATTTCCCGCATAATCCGAATCACTATAACCTTTAAGAGAAAAATTTTCATTCTTTGGATAGAATAAACCATATTGAATAGTGCCTTTCAAATATCGAAAAATCCTTTTAATGACACTCATATGAGATTTTTTGGGATTGCTTTGAAAACGAGCACATAGGCATACGTCATGAAGAATGTCCTAGGTCTACTAGCGGTTAAATAAAGTAAACTACCAATCATACCTCGATACTTTGATTCATCCACGGACATGCCTTTTTCATCTTTGTCAATTTTGACATTAGTTGCCATAGGGGTAGACACGGTTCTTCCTTCTTCAATGGTGAACTTTTTCAAAAGTTCCTTTGTATATTTTGATTGTGAAATGTATATACCTTCTTGGCATTGTTTAATTTGAAGCCCAAGGAAGAAGTTGAGCTCCCCCATCATACTCATCTCAAATTCTCTTTGCATTAACTTAGAAAATTTCTTGCACAAAGATTCATTAGTAGCACCAAAGATAATATCATCAACATAAATTTGCACAAGTAAACAATCTTGCCCTTTTTCAAAAACAAAGAGAGTAGTATCAACTTTACCTCTTGTAAAACCATTTTGCAAAAGAAACGAGCTAAGTCTATCATACCATGCTCGGGGTGCTTGCTTTAAACTATACAAGGCCTTTTTAAGTTTATAAACATCATTAGGCCTAGAAAAATTTTCAAACCACGGAGGTTGTTTTACATAGACTTCTTCTTGAATAAAATCATTTAAGAAAGCGGATTTAACACCTATTTGGTAAAGTTTGAAACTTTTATAACAAGAATATGCAAGTAAAATACGAATAGCTTCTAAACGTGCTACGGGTCAAAAGTTTCATCATAATCAATACCTTCTTCTTGACAATACCCTTGAGCTACTAACCTTGCCTTGTTTCAACAATGTTGCCTTGATCATCAAGCTTGTTCCTAATACCCATTTTGTACCAATAATAGTTTGAGAAGGAGGACAAGGTACCAATTCCCATACATCATTTCTTTCAAATTGATTCAACTCTTCTTGCATCTCCAAAAACCAATCCTCATCCTCAATAGCCTCCTTAGCATTTTTAGGCTCTTTATGAGATATAAGAGCTTTTTCGGCAAATTTTCTCCGGGTCATCACTTTATCAAGGGATCACCAATAATAAGATCTTTTGGGTGATATCCTTTAAATTTCAATGCCACGGAAGATCCGAAGTATCACCTTTGTCTTCTTAAGGAACACTTGAAGTGGATGGTTGATCATTTGATGTAGTAGGTTGATCATTTTGAGCATAATTTTGAACAATGGGTTCAATAACATCTTCTTGATCACTATCATCATTGGGAATTCTTTCAACACCCGAGGCTTTATTGAATTTTACATGAATAGATTCTTCAACAACCATGCTAGTTTTATTGCAAACCTGATATGATTTGCTCTTGGTTGAATACCCCATAAATATTCCTTCATCGGCCTTAGGATCAAGTTTGTCCAATTGATCCTTAGTATTCAAAATAAAGCACTTACATCCAAATATTTAGAAATAACTAATATTTGGAGTTCTTCCTTTCCAAAGCTCGTATGGAGTTTTATTCATTTTTAGGACGAATATAAACTCGATTAATGACATAGCAAGCGTACTTACGGCCGCCCAAAAATATTTTGGAAGTGAAAATTCATTTAGCATGGATCGACTCATCTCTTGTAATGTCCGATTTTTCTTTTCGGCTACTCCATTTTGTTGAGGTGTCCTTGGAGCCGAAAAAGTATGTGCATATCTCTTGGTTTCACAAAAGACTCTAAATTCACCATCAAATTCTCCACCTCGATCACTTGAATAGACTTAATAGTATCTTCCTTTTCATTCTCGGTAAGTCTACACAACTTAACAAACTCATTAACATCATCGCTTTTATTGGTAAGAAAAAGAGCCCAAGTATATCTAGAAAAATTATCAACAATAACGAAAGTGTAATGTTTTCCACTTAGACTAGCAGTGCCGATATCCCCATACAAATCAAGGTGAAGCAATTGTAGGGGTTTGGTTGTGGAAATTTCATTTTTGGGCTTAAAACTACTCTTAACTAATTTGTTCTTTTGACAAGTGTCACATAAGCCAAGATTTTCAAAATTCAATTTGGGTAGTCCTTTTACATGTTGGTTTTTGTAAATATTTTTCAAATTCTTGTATCCAACATGTCCAAATCGCCTATGCCATAAACTCGTTAAATCATTATTGGCGACAAGACAAGAAACATTTTGACTAACCAAATCACTTGTGCAAATTTTGTAAAGATTGTCTTTTCTACTTGCTTCGCAAATAATTTCATCATTTTTAAGAATAAGGCATTTTCTTTATTGAAAACAACATTATAATTTGAATCACAAAGTTGGCTAACACTTATCAAATTAAACTTAAGCCCATCTACTAGTAAAACATTACTAAGAGAGAAGAAGAGTTACCAATGTCTCCATTGCCAATGATTTTTCTTTTGCCATTGCCGAACATGATCATACCCTCTTCTTGGAGTTTAATGTTGGTAAAAAGTTCTCTCTTTCCGGTCATATGGCGTGAACATCCGCTGCCCACGAGCCATTTTGAATCCTCCATTGTTGTTATAGCCCCTATGACCTACAAAGGAATTATTTTTAGGTACCCTATAGTTTTGGGGTCCATGGGGTTAGTCTTGAGACCTTTGGGTCTCCAAATATGACTAGAGTTATTTCTCAAATTGCAATTGTTAGCATAATGTCCAACTTTGCCACAATAAAAACAAGTAGGAGTATAAGAGCTACTAGCATGTACGAAAGTCGAACCTTGATTATTTTTCTTAAAACATTTTGAAATGGTTTATAACCAAGTCCTAATTTGGAATGCTCACCTCTTTGTGCATCTAAAATTTTTGTAACTTTATCCGTGCTTATGTTAAAACGATGCACATCCTTTTTCAAACATTCAAGATCTTTGGTGAGCGATTCTTTTTTGGTTTCAAGAGTATGAACTTGAGTAAGAGTTATAGCATGAGCTTTATCAAGAGATTCATAAGAACTAAATAATTTATCCTTTTCAATTTTAAGCTCTTTATGCTCCTTTTTCAAAGTATTGTATTTAACAATCAAATTTTGAAACTCAATTTGAAATTCATCAAAATCACATTGCAATTCATCAACTAAGGAGAATGTAGAAGAGTTAGAGCATACCTCATTATTTTCATCGTCTATGGCCATAAGACCATGTTCGGTTTCTCCTTCCGCGTCGGTTGTTTCAAGTAATTCATCCCAAGTTTTGACCTCCGCATTTAGAACCTTCTTTTTCGAAAAATGCTTCTTTTTCTTTTGTTCCTCCTAATCGAGTTTTGGGCAATCAGCAATGAAGTGCCCGGTTTTCCACATTTAAAGCAAGCATTATCTCTCGGTTTTCTTGCCTTATTTTTATTCACAAATTTTGCAAATTTTTGAACAAGTGCGGCCGTCTCCTCATCATCATCATCATTATCATAGTATGCCTTATTAGAAGAAAAAGCAAGACCTTTAGAAATATTTTGCATACCCGATTGATTGATGGTTGGTTTGGAATTTTTCCTCTCCTTGAGATAGACTTCATAGATGAGGAGGTTCCCGATGAGTTCGTCAAATTTGAGTGTCTCAAGATTTTGTGCCTTCGTGATTGCCATGACCTTTTTCGGACCAGGAGCCGGAAGAGCATTCAATACCTTAGTCACCTTGTCTTCTTCGGAGATGACTTTACCGAGGGCCACAAGAGGATTGACAATGTTGTCAAGCCTTTCCACCATCTTAGAGATGCTTTCACCATCATGCATTTTAAAGTTTTCAAAGTCTTTAACAAGCATGGTCTTTCTTGCTTGCTTGACCTTCTTAGTCCCTTCATAAATTGTCTCCAAATTTTCCCAAACCTCATGTGCCGACCTTATGCCTCTTATGCGATTGTACTCGGTGGCGGTAAGAGAACAATGCAAAATATTTAAGACCTTACCGTTTAGAGAGAAAACCTTTTTGTCATTTTCATCGAACTCCTTGAAAGGTTTAGGAGGCGAGGTGCCATCCTCCAATTTCTTGGTTGGTTGATCAACTCCTTCAACAACCACATTCCAAATGTCGAACCCGCACTTGTAGGAAGCACTCCATACGGTCTTTCCAAAATGCGTAGTTGTTGGCGTCGAATAGTGGTGGCTTTTTGGTGGAGGCGCCGGTGGTGAGATAAGCATCATTCGTAGCCATGGATCTTTCCTCTTTACTCGGAACGAGCTAGCCAAAGAGTTTGGCTTTGATACCACTTGTTAGTCAAAGTGGCTACGATACTCTAGAGGGGGTGAATAGATTATCTCGGTTTTTCAGATTTTGCCCTCTTTTTTGAATAATCAAGCAAAGACGAGAATGTAAATGCGGAAAATAAACAACACTCATCGATTTATAGAGGTTCAACCCACCTACGGCCTAATCCTCTACCACCCCAGTATATCCGGGATGGATTTCAAAAAGAAAAAAAAGATTTTATTAATTACCAAAACTAATACAACAACACCTTGAGGATTACCACAACCCTCTTACAACACCTTCAAGGAGATTACCACAATCTTCCTTCGCCACCTTTGAAGAGTACCACACTCTCCAAACACCTATCACATAGATCACCCAGTGTATTCTTACCACAGAATACTCACAAGGATGTCTTGTGTTGAATGATGACCAAAATCAAGATTACAACACAATAATGAATAATACAATATGAGTACAAGTGTAATCAAGAATTGAAAGCCTATACCTTAAAGAAGTGCAAGTGCAAGTGCTTAGGCTAATACAACAAGATTTATGAAAGTGTTTGCTTGTATGCTCTTTTGCTTGTGTAATGTCTTGTATTTTGTTGCTTGAATGAAGCCTCTATTTATAGGAGAGGTCTTGGCTTGATTTCAAACATAGGCTCCTCCTTGGGGAGTGATTTGGTGCAAAAGAAACCATTTAAAATCAAGATTATAGCTGTTAGAAATCAATCCCACAAATTAGGGAAAAGCTGTCTGAAAATGCAACGGATAGTTTACTGATAAAACAGGGGTTCGACCGGTCGCGCAGAGATAAGATTAAAATGAGTTTGCTGCGATTTTTATACAAGGGGCACCGGTCGGAGGGGGTTCGACCAGTCACCCTTGATCTTGACCGTTTGGGGTGTTTAAAAAACGAAACAGAGAAGTTTGCACTTGAGAGGGCATTCCCAGGTACCGGTCGCCCAGGGGTCAACCGGTCGCCCCTACCGGTCGACCTCTGGGTCGACCGGTCGCCCTCCCTGATTTCTCCTACGTCCCTTTTTCTGTTTCAAAACTCAACTCAGATACAGGTTGCCCTATAGGGCGACCGGTGAGCCCAAACAAAGTGTTGTCCAATTTTTTATCGAAAAGAAACTCCAAGAAATACTCCGAAAAATAGTAAAAACATTTTAAATCAATCGGAAGTATTTAGACAACATTTAGGGACATTGTTTTGGTTTAAAAACTCACTTGAACAAAATCATCAAAATCATGATAAAAACATTTATCTAACACTCCTACACTCCGATAAATGGGAGGAAGCTTTTCATGGGAATCTCTTTGACTTCCAATATCCTGGGGCTTGGGAAGGTTGTGCTCAAAATGACTTGCAAAAAGGAGCTTACACTTGTGGACGCATGTCCCGGATATGCGCAAGAATTTAGTTTCCGGTCCTTTCCTTAGTAAGGTCGGGTTTAGACTAGTGTTTGAGCCCGACAAGTTTGTAATGACTAAGAATGGTTAGTTTCTGTGTAAGGGGTACCTTGATAAAGGGCTCTTTAAGATGTTTGTAGTGTCTGTTTTTTCCAAGAGGCAAAGAATAAAAACGTTACTTTTGTTTACTTGTTGGATTGTTCTAATTTATGGCATGATAGATTAGGACACATAAACATCAACACAATTAAAAGGTTAGTGAATCTGGAATTAATACCTATGTTTAAAATCGATTCACAAGACAAATGTGAAATTTTTGTTGAAGAAAAATTGGCTAAAGCACCATTTCATTCGATGACGAGAAGTACCAAACCACTTGAGTTAATTCATACAAATGTGTGTGATTTAAAACTTGTGCAAACTCGAGGTGGGAAAAAGTACTTTATAACGTTTATTGACGATTGCACAAGATATTGTTATGTATATCTTTTGAGATGAAAAGATGAAGCTTTAGTAGCTTTTAAATCTTATAAGAATGAATTTGAAAATCGGCTTAATTTGAATATTAAGATGATTTGAAGTGATGGAGGCGTAGAGTATGTTGCTCGTTTGAAGAATTACTCGGAAGCGGGTATAATTTATTAAACAACAACTCCTTACTCACCTCAATCAAATGGTATAGCGAACGCAAATCGTACTCTTACGAAGATGATGAATGCGATGTTGATAAGTTAAACTTACCCTAAAACTTGTGGGGAGCTATACTTTCCTGCAAGCTATATTCTTAATGAAGATCCCACACAAAGGTAAAAACGAAACTCCATATTTGTTACGGAAATGATGTAAACAAATCATATAAATACCTTAAAGTATGGGGGTGTTTGGCTAAAGTCAAAGTACCTAAGCGAAATAAGTTAGAATCGGTCCAAAGACGGTCGATTGCATTTTCATTGGATATGCAAACAATAGTAGCGCATATCGCTTTTTAGTGCACAAGTCAACTATTCTGATATAAATGAAGGAATGATCATAGAATCAAGTAATATTGTATTCTTGAAAATGTCTTTTGAATAAAGAAAGGAAACAAGAAGAAGTTCGAATAAACGAACTTATGAAACTAAGGTTACCTCAAAGTGACGATGAAGAGGAACCAAGACACAATAAAAGGATAAAAGTAGCTATGTCTTTTGGTCCCGATTTTCTAACTTATATGTTAGAAAACGAACCTAGAATTATTCAAGAAGCATTGTCTAGTCGAGCTCCTCTCTGGAAAGAAGCTATCAATAATAAAATAGATTTCATCATACAAAATAATGCATGGGAGTTGGTTGATCTCCCATCAGGTTGCAAACTTTTGGGATGCAAGTGGATCCTTAAAAGGAAGAATAAAGCAGATGGAGAAATTATAGATAAGTACAAAGCCCGTTTGGTAGCTAAAGGGTTTAAACAAAAGGAGGGATATGACTTTTTTTATACATATTCTCCTGTTACGAGGATCACGTCCATTGATGTTCTTATTTCTATTGCAGCTTTGCATAACCTTGAGATACATCAAATGGATGTAAAGACTGCATTCTTGAATGTTGAGCTTAAAGAGGAGATTTATATGGAACAACATGAGGGGTTTGTTACACCCGTTCAAGAGCGAAAGGTGTGTAAACTTGTTAAGTCACTTTATGGACTAAAACAAGCATCTACGCAATGGCATGAAAAGTTTGACTCGACTATGAAGTCAAACGGTTTCAAGATCAATGAATATGACAAATGTGTCTACATTAAAGGTACTACAACCGATTACATCATAGTATGACTTTATGTAGATGATATGTTGATTGTGGGTAGCGATCGTGATTTAATCATGAATCTGAGAACATGTTAAAGGAAAAAACTTTGACATGAAAGATATGGGATTATCGATGTTATATTAGGGATTAAAATCTCTAGAACTTGAGATAGAATTGTATTGTCACAATCCCATTATGTCGAAAGCATACTTAGAAAGTTTAAATGCTTTTGATAATCCTCTAGCTAAGACACTGTAGATTTAAGTCTTCACTTGGCCAAGAATAGAGGAGAACCGATTTCTCAATCGGAATATGCAAGAATAATTGGGATCGATGTACTTAACAAATTGTACACGTCCGGACATTGCATATTCGATGAAGTAAGTAAGCTAAGTAGGTTCACAAGTAACCCGAGTAAGGATCAACTGGAAAATCGTGACAAGGGTACTTAGATATTTAAAGTATACCATGAATTATGAAATATTTTATACGAGATATATAAAGACATTAGAAGGATCTTGTGATGCCATTGGATATCGAGACACAAAAGACTCCAAGTCCACAAGTTGATATGTTTTCACAATAGGTGGATGAGCGGTGTCATGGAAGTATTCTAAGCAAACGTGCATAGCTCGATCCACTATTGAATCGAGTTCATTGCTTTAGATAAAGCGGGAGAAGAAGCGAGAAAGGGTTAGAAAATTCTTAGAGGATATTCCTTGTTGGAATAAGTCGTCATTCTTTGTTTTGATACATTGTGCTAGTTAATCGGCAATTGGAAGGGTACAAAGTAGTACGTATAATGGTAAGTCTAGACATATTAAGTCGAAGACGCAATACGATGAGCGATTGATTTCGAATGGGGTTATTTCATTGACTACGTGAAGTCAAAGGAAAATCTTGCGGATCCGCTTACAAAAGGAATAAATCGAGATCAATTGTATAAACTATTAAGGGAATGGGTTTAAAATCCACTAAATAAATAATGTTCATAGCGGTAACTCACCCTTGTGAATGGGAGATCTCAAGACCTTGGTTTAATGGGACAACTAAGTTATGAATGTTCAATTGAACACTTGAAAAATTAGTTAGCTCATTCCTGGAACTTCAAGTGAAATAGAAACCTGCTTGAATATGGTAAGGTTAAGTTTGAGACTTTTTAATGATTCCTATACCAAAAGGTGGAGTATGGCGGGATACTTTTCAATAGGAGATCACCTATATAAGTTAGAAGTAATGGTCGCCTAAAGAAATACGTATGAATCTAAAATATGGTGCAGGCGAAATGGACACAACGTGAGAATAACAAGTGTTATAATTATTATTGTGTAAGTATTATTGTCTCGGTTTTACACAAATTCTTTGAGTAGTTCAAGACATTGTGTCACTAAACAGCTATTAAATCCGGTAGTATTTTACTAAGGAAGGTTCAAAGCCACAAGCTACCTATCCGGATGCAATAATAGTTCACCGAGACTTTCAAGCGGATTTGCGTACACGCATGCATTAATTTCATTCATGTGGGGATTGTCGAATTTGGTTTGTTCAATTGGATGTTGACACGATTTTGACCTAATATTTAAGTGGATTCCAATGGTGAAAATGGAATTAAATTATATGTAAAAATTCTACTAAGTGAGTAGATGAGAATAGCATTTGGAATTTCTCAAAATCAATTAGGGTGAATGAGAAATTAATGCTACAATTTAGCCACTTAAAACTAGAAATTAATATGAAAAATGGAAAATGTGGGGAAGGAGAAAAGCTCCATCCCACATAGAGTAAAAGCCAAAGATTGCTCTATTTTTAAATACCAATTTGCACAAATGGGTTTGAGCCCTTGGGGTACCAAAGTTTTTAAGGGGTGAAGACCTACATACTTGAGGGTTTGGTTCAAAACACACGCACGCCTTGCGTGCCATCGCCATCCGCCCTTTGCCCGCCAATCGCTCGGCTCTACCTCTGACCCGGCCCGCGTCCGGGTCATGGGCCTGGGCTTGGGCTTCAAGGCCCTTGTACTTTTTGGACCAAATTTATTGAAAAAACCCTTTAAAATTAATTAATTTTTAATTAATTATTTTTCCAAGCGAGACATCGCGCCCGCGCAACATGGTGTCGCACGCCCAAGGGCGGTGCGGGCGCACACAAGTGCGGCTGCGCGCATCGTGTGGGCGAGCGCAACGTGCACGTGTCGTGCACCAGTGCGCGGCACGCACCGCATAGACATTGAGCAAAAATAGATGCGTGCGCAGGTGTGCGTGGATGTGCACGTTCGGACTTATGCACCTGTTCGAGCAACCATATGAATTTTTTGCTGGAGATATGTCTTTTCGATCAAAAAGACATATCCTTTCCATTAGGCACCTTGATGCCTATAAATACAAGGCATCTGCAGACGAAATCTGACACGAAATTATAAGCCTAAAATCGAGTCATTCTCGCATTCTGAGATATTGAAATCGATCCTTCCAAAATCTTGAAAGCCTCAAACACTTTAGTTATTTGTTGTTTTGACTTTTGTAGGTCTGTTAAGTCAAAACAGTAAAGTCGTTGTATCTTAGGGACGATCGTCAGAACCGTAAGCACTCTATATACGAGGCGAATTTGTCTTGTGGAGACAATATACAATACTGGCCTCGACTTAAAATCCTATCCAGTTTGTCCAAACACTTTTAGCCATTTTCTTCTTAATAATAAATCACCCTTCCAACACATTTGAAGGTCTTTGAATATAAATATTTTTATAATTTGATTTAATATAGTTGTTGTATATGGTTACTTGTTTCTCTAGTCCATTTCTAGTTTATGGTATTAGAAATGTATTTTGAAAACTCATTGATATTGTGTGAAAGTTGATATATGGATTTTAACCTTGAGAGATCCGCCTCTAAACTTGAGAAAGATGAATACAACTAAACGCAAATCCCATTCATGATTTGTCTATATCTTAACACGAGAAGAATGCTAAACATACAAATTGATGCCATTATTTTAAGGCAAAATATAATAACACCCCCAAACTTGGTTTTATGTATCATTTATCCCCACTGAACTTGCTAATGTAACAAAGAAATAACTTAGTTTTTTAGCATATTTTAATAATTTAATGTATAGACAAATTTGCCTTTAATAACAAATATTTTAGCATATTTTAATAATTTACCTCAATTTTGATTTTATGTTCCTTATATAAATTATTTTTTTAGAAAAAGCAATTTGTAACTTAACTAGTTCAAATTTTAAAATATTTTAACTATATTTGAGTATAACAAATATACAAAAATGTAGATATTTTGATTACTTGAGTTCAATATAAAAATAACTTTGAATTTTTATACTATTCGAAATAGTACGAATGAATATATTTTTGTATACTGAATATACATAGATATGTTTGTAAAAATATTTTCTACATTCAATATTTTTGTATATTTGTTATACTCATCACTTATGAAAATATTTATGATATTTGAACTCGTTAAGTTAGTAGTTGCTTTTTCTAAAAATAATGTAAATAAAGAATATAAAATCAAAAATTAAGGTACAATTATTAAAACATGATAAAAATAATTATTATTAAGGGTAATTATGTCCACATACTTTGATTGAGTGGGGTAAGTGTTACATTGGCAAGTTTAGGAGGGTGTTCGTACATTAGGTCAAGTTCAAGGGTATATTGTATTTTGCCCTTAATATTTTTCATTCTTCAATTGTAAAAATTATAAAATACGCAATGTAGGCGTTTTTGTAGACTGAAATCAGAATTACTTGAATCGTAGTATATGTAATAGTTTGGATGCTAAAAATGTGATGAAATTGTGAATTAAGACGATTTTGTGGAAATTTCTTTTTTTTTGGTAATGTACAAGATCGACTCGGTCCTTTGTGTAGTGACTTGTATTGTCGGTATATCATTTGTGTGGTTGGAGGTGTTGAGTATGTTGGTCATTTGTATTCGGTTTTGTAGTCCTTTGCTTTGTAAATTTGTGTTTTTAGAATGTTACTTTGTCGTTTCCAGTCGCGGTTCATTACGGTTACTAATTCTTTGGATGGTGCTTGATAGTTGATTCAAATACTTATTCTTTGGTGTTTCAATGGGATGTGAACAAAACAAGTTATTATCCCAACCTGATTTTATATCTTCACAAATATTAGAAAAAGGATATCTAGTCACTAAAATAAGTTGTGATAGTTTTTAGATTGAGATGACTAGTTTCTTTGATCAATCAATATTAAGATTCATTACCACCTTGTCCAGGTATGGATGAAGATGGTGTCGATTATTAATGTTAAAATATAATGTTATTTTATTAGGATTCCTTTTAGTTTTAGTCCTTTTATGGTTATGATTTATAGTCCTTTTAGGTTTTTAGATTTTCGTGTGAACACAGACAATTAGTTTTACACGAACAAAAATTGACCCCCCATGTTGTGGGTGAACAAGGCAGAACCATCTCTCTCTCCCATCACTCTCTCTACCATCAATGTCATGTCTAGTCTAACTCGCCTCTCCACCATCATTCTCCTCTTTAGTCTCACCACCACCTGTTCAAACAATTTTCTCTATATCATCAGTCTTTTTATCAATCCTACATCCGACCTTCATCTGTGCTATCAACATTGGCGTTGACATTCCCCTCAATCGTATATATATGTTTTTTTTTGTTTTACAACATTTATCAATTTTACGACATCAACAAGTTATCTATTGATGCAACGGAACCTTGCAATTTCATGTGAAAAGAAACTTCACAATAGCCGCAACTAATTGTCTATTTGTATATACTAATTATAACCTGTTCCTAGAATTTTTTTAAATCACGGTACCATTTATTATTATGTTACGATTCGATCTTGTGAGTGACACTCAAAGATATACGATTTCATTTATACTTTTTTATTATTTCTGTCTTTGATATCAGTGAATACACATCTGCCAATATTAATGGCTCAAATCAAGTCAACTTGGGATATATCTTATTATGGGTACAAATAATTACACTACTCCAAAGAACGTGGCTAATAAAATAAATTCCAATCTCGAGGTACTTCATTATTTATCTTATATTGCAATCAGTGATTATTACAAATGGGCCAACTAACACCAACTTTGATGTGGTTGGATTTATTGGTATATTTAACTCAAATGAAGAAAAAATGTTTATCAAACGCTTAACATAAATTAACTATGTTAATTCAATTATGAAACGTATTCTTGAATTTCTAAAAAAGTAGTATATGGAAAAAAATTGCAATATTAGTCACACAAGATTTCAGTGATTGCAATTTTAATTCCATGGATTCAAAATAGTTCTACTATAATGGTTTTTTTTTTTGCAAAATTAGTAAGGGTGAAAATGAACCAAGCCAAGCCGGGCTTTGAGTTGGAAGGTATGGCACCGCTTTATTAAGTTTAGGCCCAAGCTTGACTATTATCGTAATAGGCTTTATTCATAGCCTCGGCTTGTCTTTTTTTAAGTAAAAAGGTCAAGCCCCGCTATTAAAGCTGTCACAAAGTCAATTTAAAAAATAAAAAAATTACAAACTACAAAAACAAACGAGTATCTCACGAGCCACGATAGTCAATACAAGATCCATAATGAAAACAACAAAATGCACATGACAATAGAATCTATTACGATCTACCTCCGAATGACATAAATATGATAATACACTATCCAATAACTTCATAACAAAACAAATCCAAATACAAAATAAATCTCAAAGTGTTCTAATATTATATTTATATATAAGATATATGTAGTATTTTTATACAATCTATATCTTCAATATGTATATAAAATATCATACATGCGTGTATTTTATATAATACTATTTATTCCTATATATTATATATGTACTATATATAATATTATACATATGTTATATGTATGCCTTAGATAGGCTTCTTTGTTGAGCTTAAAAGATTTTTAAAGGCCCGTGACTGCTCAACTATATAAATAGGCTTTGTAAAAGGCCCGAGCGACGATTGTTAAATAGGCCAAGCCAAGCCAAGCCCTTAGTAGGTCATTGGGTAGGCCGCTATTTCAACCATAAAAATTAGTCCCACCTTAACTTTTCCGTTAATTTCTTTTTGCAATTTTGGTCCCGTCGTTATTTTATTTACAATTGGAACT
Organism: Rehmannia glutinosa; assembly: GCA_016081115.2. Taxonomy (NCBI): domain Eukaryota; kingdom Viridiplantae; phylum Streptophyta; class Magnoliopsida; order Lamiales; family Orobanchaceae; genus Rehmannia; species Rehmannia glutinosa. The sequence goes on along the minus strand of CM071935.1, from coordinate 43,060,269 downwards.
AAAACTACAACTATTCCTATTCTATGGGACCAAAAGTGCAATTATCCCAAATCAAACATTAAAATAGATTAATCTAAACTAATTTCTCTCATTTGTTGTCATTCAAATTTTTATTTAATTTTAAAATAATTAATTAAAATAAAAATGATAAAATCAATATATTTAGTTGAACTTCACATCATATTACTAATGTGATTTTTCTTTAAAGTTTTTTTTATTTCTATATAGTTTAGTAGTATAACACGATTACTATTTTAATTTTCATGTATATGTTTGACTGTAAAGAAAATTGTAAAATGAATTAAAATAACTATTTTCTTTCTTAATGGTGGTTGTAAAATTGTAAAATGAATTTTCATGTCATGTAACTGATTCGTGGTTGCAAAAATATTTTGCAAAATGCACGGTTTGCAGATTATTCCTATAACTATATAAAAAAAACTCAATTTTGGTCATAATTTTCTTGAATTACACGTGTCACTTATGTGATTGAAATCCCATGAAATTTCTAATTGATGGCGAAATTAGGAACATAGTGATTTCCATATAGCTACGAGACTATTGCAATGTCCAACTATTATGGCGAAATTAGGAAATTAGGAACATAGTATCTTGCAATGTTTGTTAACATCTTAAATTTACATGATGCTCTCTGTTAGGTTTTTAATGGTCATAGTAGCAAAAATGCAATTTCAAATTCTTATGGGACTATGTTTACGTAAAAAAAAAACTTTTCGGACCTAAAATGCAAATTGTGGGACTAAAATCACAACGTCCCAAATCTTGGGGACTAATATTTGCAATTTTCTCTAAAATGTCTCATTCAAGTTTAAAGAAAATTAATGTATTGTGAAAGATATTTATTAGTCACATAATTATAATTGCCAAATCTGTTAAGAAGTATTATCTTTTACTTAAAATTTCAAGTATATATTCTAAAAGTAATAAAAATAATATTAGTAGTCCCTAAAATTATTAGTTTTCCCCCGATAAGTATTGTAGTTTCTTTGAAAATTATTAGTTTTTTCCGTAATTCCCCAGTAACATTATATTCCTTCTCCACCTCCTCTCCAAAACTAGCTTAATCACATTTTCTCCACTTCTTGCCTCATCATCAATCCCCCGTGGAATTTAAGAAAAAGCGCAAGAAACCAAACTTAAACTCAATGCAACCATCCTCCTCGGTGACACTAATTTCAGATTCCTCACCAAAACAAAGGAATAATGCTCCAAATAGCCCCTCCAAATCCTCCGGCTCGATGACGCCGGAAAAATCAACTAGCAGCTCTGCTTCCCTAAGGTAGCAAAGTTATGAACTCCATTCCCGCCTCTTGCCAGAATTATGATGTAAATCTGGAGGCTATGCTACAAGAGATACATAGAAAATAAGTTTTCATTTTTTTTTGTGGGTTGGATAATAGCATATGGAGTGCGAGTTAGGTGGATCAGTGAGACAGTTTCACGAGAGATCTACTCTTTTTATTATTATATGATTCGATCTTGTGAGTGACAATCAAAAGATGTACGAATTCATTTACTCTTTTTATATACTTATTGTCTTTGATATCAATGACTACACATCTGCTACCACAAGCTTCTAGTTCAAGTGGTATCGCTCAATCTTTATAAGAGTATTGACCAGGGTTCAAACTCTGTATCTTTTAGTTTCTTTGAAATTTTATCCCATATCCTCCAACCAGTACTCCCAACATATTAAAAAACCATTATCTGTTAATATTAATATAGCTCAAATCAAGTCAACTTGGGATATTGCAATCAGTGATTGTTAATTTATTACAAATGGGCCAACTAATACCAACTTTGATATGGTTTGATTTGTTGGTATATTTAACTTTAACTTAAATAACAAAAACTTTTTGTGAATCGCTAAACATATTAACTATGTTAATTCTATTACGAAACGTAGAGTTGTTTTTCTTAAATTCAAAAAAAAAAAAAGATTGTATATGGAAACATCTGTGACAAGTTGATTTCAAGAAAATTAATATATTGTGAAAGGTATTTATTAGTCACACTTAATTATGATTGCCCCAACTGTTGCCCATTACTTATTTTAGAATGGCAACAATGCATTTGTTTTTGGGATTATTGGAAAACTACCACCATTAAAATAATTTTTTTAAAAAATGTAACCCAACCTTAATCTTTGTAATTATACAATCCATTCCTTGTGAAAGGATCAAAATACCCGTTTGCTTAAAATGTTTTATTACCAGCATTTTTCCCTCCTCGGAGCAGTACATGTGAGAACAACATTGACCGAAGTGCTCTTCCTATCAAACTTTAGTAAATATGGGTCAAAATTTAAATCACATATTTGCAAATATAAGGTGGATCGAGTATACCTATTTGCGGCCGAACTATCGATCCACATAGCCAGGATCGAGCCCGTCTACAAGTCTCCTTTTGATCAATGATTAAGCCATCCACAAGCCTTCTCTTGATTGAACCCCGGACAACATATGAACCTCGTAGAGTGGTTGAACCATGAACAAGATCACGAACTGCCTTTCTCGTTGGTGTAAATAACTAGTAGAGTTATTAACTTGATTATGCACATCTTAAACCCCTGGAGAACTTTGGTGATGCTCCAAGAATAAAAACGTGAGAGAAATTTTCCGTGAGAGAAATTTTTATGAGAGAAATTTCGATATTCCGTAGGAGACGTCTAATGTCTCTACTACTAATAATATATGGAGAGAATATAATACGATATATCTCAATTCATATTATAATTGGATGTTTCCATATTAGATGCAATCCCAAGATGAATGTTAATCAATTAGGATCCCCAATATCTTTCCTTATTTAAAAGATATGGATGTAATCTCAATATCTCCCACTCATACATTTCGATCATTCAATCACATTATAATATTCTCATCTCACGTCCTTCTTTCATGCGGGGAATAAGGTGTGCAACCAAGCGAGAAAGAATAGGCGAGAGAGTTATATTAAGTTATCACCAAACTAATATAACCTTACATCTCAATAACTCGTTGTGTACCCCAAATCAAATGGTCGCACTCAGTCAAGCATCTCTAGATCCTCGATGAAATAAATAGAATATGCTCGATTCACTTAAATATGTTTCTATAGTCATGACTAGTCAAACATATTTCGACACAGTCGCCCGGGCTATGATCATAGAACATAAGTGTGTTACCAATTTAGTTCTTTCTCGGCCCCACATGCCAATTAGCTTGGTCTTGATAGCTTTCCTAGACATGCTCCGATAGACCGAATCACACATGGCCACTGGATACATGCTACTTGATACATGCTAAAGTAGCATCATCAAGCTTAAACCTCATGACATGATCCAGAGGCCCAAACGGTACAAGAAAATAATATGGGCTCACACAGTGATGAAGCAGGGACCCATTTAGTCACTTTTCCAGAGACGGTCGCCTCAAAGCACATGTAGTATGAATACATGCTATGATGGAGCTCCCACTCAATTTAAGCACGTCACGCTCTAGACATCATACAAATCTTAGTCCAGTCGCTATTCAAGCGCCCGACATGCGTACTACTCGTAGTCACTCCCAAAGTGTCATACGATAGTTCGCACATTCGGCTACAAACATGCTTTTATGAAGTTTGGATATACTTCATAATCGATCAACTCGTATCTCATCTTAACCTCTAGTTAAGGCAATTGTTAATTATTCTTATTAACCTTCCTCACTGCTCTAGCGCGAAGGCGATCATTCGCAAACCTCCTTATGCAACACAATCTTTTAAGTCTCATCATGCTCGCTCTCTTATTGCTAGGGCGATTGCCCGGGTGAGATGGCCAATCAAAGCCTGGTGACAACTTACAAATTCAGTACCAAACAAATAATGAGAATTCAACATATCTCATTAATCACAATATGTTCTCATAAGCCACATGATCAATTCTACTTAATCCCTAATGACTCACATGCCTTTGGAGCATATCTCCAAAAAAAAAAAAAAATGCTCATGAAAGGGATGAGCGCCCACACCGGTCGTAGAAGTATGCCTGAGAACAATATATAACAATGTGCAAAAACTCTTAAGTCAAGTAAAGCCTCGAAATGTAAATATGTTTGGTCTACCATCCATGTTTAGCACCCAAACTATACACCAAAGTGGTTTTACTATGATAAAGACAATAAAATACAACATGGATGTGCGGCGCAATCTGCATCATTTCAAGATGCCAAATTTTCCTCTAGCAAATCATAGACCAATCTGTTAAGATATCTAAGTATCCACATGTCGGCATCACAATAGCGCATGTATCACTTCGATATCTACTCACCAATCACACTACTAAGTGCAAGACTTATCGAAAGACTCACATACGCATATCAAACATTTGACAATACTTTCATAAACTAACTAGCATTTCGTCATCTTCAAGATATCATTTCTTGACTAAGAATATGATCTTTGACCATGAAATGTAAAGACAACTAACTCGAAAGTGGCGATAACTCCATGTTCTTTCCAGTCATCATATTTTTGTCGAATCTGATTAGATACAACTCTTGATTTATGTTCAGAAAATTAATTGACCAACGTAGGCCTATCAAAATGATAGCTCGATGAAATTAATGATGATTCAAGTCAAGCTGGAGCTTCTTGATCAGCAATCAATGCGCTCTTACTCCAACGCTTGAATTCATCGGGTGATCCACACGATCTCCTTATTCAACTTTCATCGAACTATGTCAACATCAATCATCCAGGACAACCCAAGACAAAAGTGGAAATAGTAGATAACATAAAAGGCAAATTGAGGCAATCTCACCACTTAGGGAGAACATCTCAAAATATTTACGCTCTTCTAACCGGCATAAATATTCCGTCCTTAGTTGAGCTACACTCATGTAAATCAACCAATCTATTTTTCACTTGACCTTTTGAAACCACATGTTTCAAATGGTCTTGCCTGTGGAGAGAAGATTAATAAGCTCTTAGACGTTATTCTTAGTCATTCGACTTATCTTTCCCTTTGCAACAACTATCCATTTATGGCATCAAGTGAAGTCACATATTCTATCGACTCATCAACATCCACAAAAGTAATTGTGAATGATACCCACTCAATCTCATATAGATGATGGAGAATATTTCATATTCTCTCCTTTTTACTCGTCAATGTGAGAAACCTTTTTCGTGTGAGACACTAGCTCCCACTCGACTTAGTGTCGCTCCCACTATCACAGGGATTACTAGATGAGTATAAAAATACAACATCCTCGCTAGAGAAACGAGCGCCTCCAAGGATCTTTAACTCGCATAGTTTCAACATTTCTTATGACCTGCATATGGTCAAGAAATTCCTTTGAGGGGAAACCGAAATCGTGCGACTTGATTCTCCACTTGAGAACACATATTCTCGAACTTACATAAGCACATACCCACCGATTTGGGCTTGTTACCCAATTAAAGCTCATACAGGGTTGAACAATCATTTGGAGGCACATTTTTCACGATGTAGGCAAAATCAACTTGTGTCATCATAAATCTAAGGGGTAAATGTAATTAACCCCCAAACTATACGCAATTTTCTACCTTGCCCACTTAACTTTGAATTGTTCTACTTTACCCCTGAACTTTTAAAATTGTTATTACGCTTTAGCCAAAATTTCCAAAAATACCCTCGAAATTTGATAGTTTGTTTCGGTTGCCCCCGAACTTCTAAAACTGTTGCGCTTACCTTTGAATTTATAAATCCATTATATTTTGAGATTTACTCCCTCTTGGTTTTGCGATCCTTAAAATTGGTAATAGAGCCTAGGTTTATTAAGAATTTTTGGTTATATTTATTATATTTATGTAATTAACAATTGGTGAGGAAAATTTCTCCGAGATAATGGATCCCACCAATGTCCGAGATGTACCCCTTAGAGGGACATATCGCTAATATTGACTATCTATGCACAAGAACAACTTGACCTGGTTTCATATTGGGAATACCAACATCGAAAAAGAACAAAAGCAGGAGCCAATAGGAAACCTTAAGGCAATGCAAAATGCGGCGAGAATATTATAGGCGATTCGGATGCTTAACAAGACCTTATATGTTCACTTGATGAACCTTCAAGATATGACCTTGCACAATATATGTTCACTTGATGCGGCGAGAATATTATAAGCGATTCACGGATGCTTAACGAGAATATTATAATAAAGATCTACATGACCTTGCGAGAATCCTTCGCAGATTAGGAATTGTAGATTTAAAGATGAACATGGGAGATGGAACATTGGTTACCTATGATCCAACAAGAAAGACCGATTCCACCACCACCACCGCTTAATCTTAACGTCGAAGAAAGTACGGGTTCGAATGATGGAGCTCGGGATGAGAGGATGCCACACACGGGGATTTCGCGATCGGAAGTGATCCACTTTCGGGGATAGGAGGTCGAAACCCTCTTGCGGAACTCGACAACCTGCGGAAGGTCGAATATTTATCAAACGCCTTATGGAAGATCGCACCTCGACCCAATACATCCATAGGGGTTGATGTTAAATTTGGATATCCCAAATTTTAAAAATAGAGAAATTCTCATTGATGAATGGGCCTCAATATGAGAATTTCAAAGAGAACCCTCGATCTTACAAAGGATTCATTCATTTTACTCCTTGAAATGAGTCTTGAAGGATCGGTGAATATTGCAGGGATATGCCCGATCTTTGAGTACAAAAGGTTCGGTCACATCGGAGAATCACTTAAAGGAATTGTCGATTGTATGGCAAAGCTATTCATAATCCAGTTCATCGGCACGATTTATTTCTAGGGATTAGAGGATGAAAAAAGAAAGAGATATAAACAAGCCCTCTATAGCATGAGTTACATGATATTTGTCATATTGACGAATATATCAAGTTGTTCACCGAATACGGTGGAAATCCAAGATTGAAGAAAAGGAAGCGGCCGACTATTCTTTGCCAAGATTACGAGTCCCCTGGAGAGAAATGCTTATCGGGGAATACAAGGATGGAGCGGAAGTAAAAGCGTGGCGGACAAATGTTTTTCTAAAGGCCAAATTATCGAATGGTGTTACCAAGCAGCTCTGTCTGAGAATTACAAGAGATTAAGAGGAATTAACAAAGCAGTTCCTCTATGTTGCGTGGATAATGACATCCCAACAATTGTGGGAGGTCAACCAAGCGCAAAAACAAAAGAAGGAGCGAAGCCATCCATACCGCCAAAACGATGAAGCAACAACAAAAGAAGTAGAGTCTTCATGGAGACCTAGAAGGAGAGATTCACGCTTTTCAAAACAAAAAGCCCGGTTACAAATCGGGCAGCAAAGACCAAAGCCTGGCGGGAGTAGAGCCTCTTCATCGGAGTTCTAATCAATCAAGCAGGAGTACCAAGAGAACGCCAGGGAAGGAGAACTTTGATGAGCTCACACCAGGGCGATGAAAGTTTCAAAGATCTCATAAGCTGTTTGAGAATTATGACATGCGAGCAAGGGCATATCTCAAACAGAGCCCAGGCAATCAAAGACGAGGAGTCGAGGAATTTCACAGGTAGCTTTGATTGAGAGTTCGAGGCTACACCGAGATAAAGAGATCTACTACCAGGATTTAATCTGTAGCAGTGTATCAATTTGAGGATATTCCCTCGATGAAAGCATCTCTGAAGAAGAGATCTATTCTGATGATGGAAGTGACTCGATTAATCGAGTGAAGAAGAAATTCTTCAGCAGACGATTGTAAGGGAGGATATGTCGATTCCTCTCTCACACTACTGATATCTCATAAGACTCTTATGAGAATTATGAAGAAGATCCAAAGCTCCGGATATACGATGGTTTTACTATCGGAGCTATGGAGAAGGCGTTAGATAAGATTGGGTTTCGTAACCGAAACCACCAAATTATTCAGCCGCATCCCACAGATGTTTTTAAAAGGTAACAAATTTGGAGAATTTGCTATTCGATGGAAATATTTTCCTTGAAACCCTACGATTGAGATAACTAGTCCCCTATTAGAGAAATTCTTACAGGAGATCAAAAGAAGAGAGTTAAAGAGAAGTTGCAAATACAAAGATTCATGGATTCACAAGAAGTTTGTATAAAGCTTCCAAAGCTTGCGATTCCCAAGACGAGGACGAATCGTTCTTTATACGATGCTGATGATTGGTGGGGTCTTACTAAGGTCACACCAAATGAAGAAGTGCCATGCAGATATTGCGGTTTATTCACACCCAAAGTGAAGCAACCAGATGGCATATCAACGAGAAAGAATTCTTTGCAAATGTAAAGGCTTTTAAAAAATGGCCTCCATTTTTACCAAGGCTAAAAAGTTTACTTTAAAAATTGATAATTCAAGTGTCAAGGCTTTTTTCAAAAACAAAATTGAATCAAAACCGAGAAAAGGCTAGATTACTTAGATGGCAAGTGAATGTCAATATTATGATTATGATATTGTCATTATAAAATCTCATGAAAATATTCTTGCATTTTTTGACACGAGATGGAAGGACGCGTTGGGAGAGGTCCTTAAACGAGTAAGACATCTCGGGAAAACCTGGAGAGTCTAGAAAGATATTTTGGGACGTTTTGTCTCCATGCGAGAAGTTGCGGGACGACTTCAACAGTGACCGAGGAACTGTTTCTAGTCAAATACGAGCATGCCGGTTAAACAAGGACAATTGTTCTTAGCGCAGAAAGGGCCTCTCCTCCAGGCCGCATCTCCTATAATGCAAAAAGGGGCGAATATAGAACGGGGCTCTAACACGAAGGTTATGGATTCAAGTACCATAATCACAAGTGTTGCAGGTGATGCATCCCCTGAGGGTGTACAAACTATAACGAATGTTGAAGCTCAGGTGTCACAACCCGAGTCTTCAAGTCAACCCAGCACCTGTGGGGTAAAAGAGGGAGAGTTGGATCTTAGGCCACAGACAGGCAAATCTAAGGTCCAAACTGACGAGATTAAGATTTCTCCAATGTAGGTATATCAAAGACAATGGGAGAAATTGGTTACAAAAAGAGGTATCAACCCAGAAAAAATAATAGTTGATATCTCGGGCAAATATCCCAGAGTTTGGATGAAACCAGGAAGTCATCCAAATGAAGTACATGAATGTTATACTTTTGGAGTTCTAGCTTCAATCTATACTGTATCACCAGGATTCCCAGAAATTTTAAAATTACCGAAATGGATTAGGGAAGCAGTTTACGAGACTTGGGCCAATAATCCACATTTGGCCAGAGGAGATATTTTGGAACTATATTTTATCAAGTGCGCTCTCTCGAACCAAATAAGAAAGGCTTTAATGAAGCTTTTCATTTTATCGAGCTAAGAAGACCTGATGAAATGCTTTAAAATATATCAAGGCAGCTTCATCGGAAGAAGGACAAGTATTAGTACGAGCAATTTCTGAAGACGAAGCTTCTACACGACGAACATGGGGTCTTTGGGTTTGTCTAACTGAAATGGACAAAGTCAAATATCCATTTAAGTTTTTCCAGAATTCAGCAAATGGATCTTTCCTACTGAATTCAATGACTGGATCAACAACAGGATTCGCAGAGTAGATTTTCGAGACGAAATGAAGAATACTCTGGGAGAACAAGATTCCGGCAAGCAAAGAAACTTACTGGAAACTTTGTAACATGGCGCATGTTGGCCGTTGGATCGACCGGATCTGTCAAACATGCCCCGAACAGAAGGAACCCGAATTTGGGAAAGGATTTCGACCCAAACACGACCGACAAGATCATGCAGCTGGAAAGGACAAGGGCCCAGCTCACAAGACGCATTATCCCTGGGGACCACGCAAACCAAATTTTTAAAAGATTCCCCTACAAACCTCACATGGGCCGAGTCACGCGGAAGAAAAAGAAAAACAAATTTGGAGGCAATAATGTGGGATATGATGTAAGTAGTGACGTCATAGATATCAGCAAGATTTGAAGTCCGCCTTTGAAGTATGGACTTACCTCTATAAATTGCAGGATTTGAAGGAAGCTGAGGACATCGAACATTTTCCTTAGTTTTCTTATAATAAAGTCTGAGAGAAAAATTTGTAATATTTGGAGTGTTTTAGTTTTTAAGTTTTTATGTGTTTTCGAGGGCAAGCCTCATACATGAGAGGCTAAACAAGTATTCTCCTCCCAAAAGGAGATTACTAATGTATTAAATATTTCAATAAGTTCTTAATAAAAAGGTGCTTTCTGCTTCAACATGTCTTCATAATGTTCCATTAATTCATCCCGTTTAAGAATTACTTATACGCCTGGAGTAGGAAACGAACCAAGGTTGTGCTGAACAGTTGCTGAAGGAGTCGGATAACTTGCAGATCATCTTCCCTGAGGGTGAGGTTGAACAGTGAAGAGATGTTTGTCAAATGATCTGGGGGCAGTAATTTTCCGACTGGTGGTGTTGTGAGCCATCTCACCCGGTGCTGTTTCGGTCAAAGAAGGTATGAATTTTAAGGCATTTGTTAATTTTACGGAAGTATGTTGGGCCTGATATGGTCCTAATGGACTATATCCAAATTTAAATCAAAAACCCAGTTCGGTTCGGATTGCCTCGATAAATCCGGGAACCAAGAAATTTTAGGAGTTAAAATCAAATTATTTAGATTATATGATAATTTTATAAATTTTGGGGGTCAGATGCAACAAATAGGAGTTTAGATGGGCTTTTAAAACTGGTAAATAAATTTGCAAAAACTAGGGGCAAAATTGTCCATATATGGTTAAGGGTAAACTTTCGCATAGTACAGGGGGCATAGTAAAACAAAATAAAGTTTGGTAGGCACAGTCGAAAAAGGGGCATAGTTTGGAGGGTAAAAAGTATTTATCTCTAAATCTAACCATTTTGAAGTGATTGTCCCTTCTTCGCAAGCTCATATAGTTGTCAAGTGTTTAGAATCATCATTCAACTTGCAACTTCATTTTCTTCAACTGTGTGTCCAAACTAATTAGACATGCTACTACCGCTCCCTATTAGCACATCTCCATCTATTAAGACTCGCTCAAAGCAATGTGGCGTTTCTAATTGATGAGAGTGCTGATGTACTAACTTATAGCGTATATAGCAATGAAGGAAAATATAATGCATTAATTTGTGCCTAACACTCATAAGCCTGCACTCAGTTTAGTGGACTTAGCTTTAAAGGAAAGTAGTCATCTTACATTCTTCCAGCAAGCTTATCCCGCTGGAAAAAAAATTATGCAGAGGGAAATTGACCTTAACGAGTTAGACAATAAAGCCTTCTCGAGCTAATACAGTCGTCCTCCTAACTTTGCAGGCCACGATATCAATAGAAGACCTAAAAAAATACTATCTAAAACCAAGCATCACAAAGAAAAGATAGACAAGTCTTCTTACTCCACAAATATCTTATAAGTGCATTTATTTTAGTAAGACTATATCGACATATCAAATTGCTCATACCAACTGTTGAGCTTGAGGTGACTCTTTTTAGCCTCCTCTTGTGCGCTCTATGGCTGCACAACTGATAATAATCATACACAATTGCTCAAACTCAAATGTATGCTAAGTCAACCAATATCTACAATCCACGATAAGACAATAATTAAATAGTCAAACTTCATCTCTGTACAATTACGAGCGAATTTACCAATCTCATAAGTGCACTTAATATTTGTTTCTACTTCATTGCCTCATTCAATAAGGTGACATGACTTCTTGTCACTTTATGGATCAATTTATAGTTCTAGTTTCAACTTTTGCTCTCGTCAAGCTACATTATGCTTGTTCCAACATTCACCCCAGTTGGTTTATATCGGTCAGCACAAGCGACAAGCGCACTCACTTGTGTATTTCTCAACTCTTTATAATCAACCTCTAGATAGGCGATTTTCATTAATAATAACACAAGTTACTAATATCCTTAATTCAACTCAAATAGTGAATTTGGATAACTAGAGTTTTACTTGGGAGTAAGCTCAAATTCCAAAATAGAACTTAAACTCTTTTATTAAATTTGCAGCTTCAACAAATTAAAACGCAAAATTAATTCTTGATCCATAAGTATATCATCGGCATCTCAACTGCGATTATTTCAGGCAATTAAGTTCTTACATTTGTGGCTTAAACAAATAAAGCGCAAATACTTTATTTAATCGACAAAAATATTGTCCGCGTCTAAGTCGCGACAATATTGGATATCTTGTCTATTTTCATGCTAAATTGGCTAAATTAAATTTGGTGAGTTTGGTCTAAACACATTTCAATAAATTGCGCAAATAATTAGGTACTGATCTAAAAAATTTATTCTGGATCCAAGTAATATTTATTTTTTTCTTCCATACAATGAGATCGAAAATATTGTCCATATATGGTTAAGGGTAAACTTTCGCATAGTACAGGGGGCATAGTAAAACAAAATAAAGTTTGGTAGGCACAGTCGAAAAAGGGGCATAGTTTGGAGGGTAAAAAGTATTTATCTCTAAATCTAACCATTTTGAAGTGATTGTCCCTTCTTCGCAAGCTCATATAGTTGTAAAATGTTTAGAATCATCATTCAACTTGCAACTTCATTTTCTTCAATTGTGTGTCCAAACTAATTAGACACGCTACTACCGCTCCCTATTAGCACATCTCCATCTATTAAGACTCGCTCAAAGCAATATGGCGTTTCTAATTGATGAGAGTGCTGATGTACTAACTTATAGCGTATATAGCAATGAAGGAAAATATAATGCATTAATTTGTGCCTAACACTCATAAGCCTGCACTCAGTTTAGTGGACTTAGCTTTAAACGAAAGTAGTCATCTTACATTCTTCCAGCAAGCTTATCCCGCTGGAAAAAAAAATTATGCAGAGGGAAATTGACCTTAACGAGTTAGACAATAAAGCCTCCTCGAGCTAATACAGTCGTCCTCCTAACCTTGCAGGCCACGATATCAATAGAAGACCTAAAAAAATACTATCTAAAACCAAGCATCACAAAGAAAAGATAGACAAGTCTTCTTACTCCACAAATATCTTATAAGTGCATTTATTTTAGTAAGACTATATCGACATATCAAATTGCTCATACCAACTGTTGAGCTTGAGGTGACTCTTTTTAGCCTCCTCTTGTGCGCTCTATGGCTGCACAACTGATAATAGTCATACACAATTGCTCAAACTCAAATGTATGCTAAGTCAACCAATATCTACAATCCACGATAAGACAACAATTAAATAGTCAAACTTCATCTCTGTACAATTACGAGCGAATTTACCAATCTCATAAGTGCACTTAATATTTGTTGATACTTCATTGCCTCATTCAATAAGGTGACATGACTTCTTGTCACTTTATGGATCAATTTATAGTTCTAGTTTCAGCTTTTGCTCTCGTCAAGCTACATTATGCTTGTTCCAACATTCACCCCAGTTGGTTTATATCAGTCAGCACAAGCGACAAGCGCACTCACTTGTGTATTTCTCAACTCTTTATAATCAACCTCTAGATAGGCGATTTTCATTAATAATAACACAAGTTACTAATATCCTTAATTCAACTCAAATAGTGAATTTGGATAACTAGAGTTTTACTTGGGAGTAAGCTCAAATTCCAAAATAGAGCTTAAACTCTTTTATTAAATTTGCAGCTTCAACAAATTAAAACACAAAATTAATTCTTGATCCATAAGTATATCATCGGCATCTCAACTGCGATTATTTCAGGCAATTAAGTTCTTACATTTGTGGCTTAAACAAATAAAGCGCAAATACTTTATTTAATCGACAAAAATATTGTCCGCGTCTAAGTCGCGACAATATTGGATATCTTGTCTATTTTCATGCTAAATTGGCTAAATTAAAGTTGGTGAGTTTGGTCTAAACACATTTCAATAAATTGCGCAAATAATTAGGTACTGATCTAAAAAATTTATTCTGGATCCAAGTAATATTTATTTTTTTCTTCAATACAATGAGATCGAAAATTTGCCACCAAGGCTAGTAATCATCTCCCACCGAATTGAAGATCACAATAAAAATTACTGATCCATGAATAAAATTATCGATGTCCATAAATAAATTTTGCATGCAACCATGCCATATGGATAATTACGGAAAAAATAGCCCCCATAGGCGACATTGACATATAGTGCATCATGTGGAGATAATTTAGACCTATGGTGCTAAACAAAAAATATCCTCGTAAAATTGATGTTACATAGCCTCCAAAACTTTTCTCAATAAATACATGCCTTGAAAAATAAATATATTACATATTTTCAAGGCCTACTACATCAATCTAGAAAAAGAATAAATAAATGAGGATACCAAATGACCACCATTGTCAAAAATTAACTCCCACAAATAATATTAATGTAAAACAGTAAACATTCACATACATGAGCACTCGTATATCAATGTCCATTCATTCCCAACACATGATAATTCATATCACAACAACAAAAGTAATTGCAGCACAAAACAAAATTGCATACACATAAGCAATTAATAAAGCATGCAACTCATAAATTAAAAATCACATAGAAAATTTTTGCTTGTACCTCAATGCGCAAAAAATATAATTGTTTTTTATGCATCTTATGCGAAAAAATATTTTTCATGCACCAATGTGCAAAAATAATTTTCCTTGCAACACAATGCACAAAAAAAATTAATTTTGTACATTTTTTTGTAAAAATATCTTACGCAATTTAGTGCTTGCAAAATTTTTTTTTGCGCATGAGAATGCTTGCAAAATTATTATTGTGCAAGTGGTAATCACACTCTAAGAACTTAGGACCTTAGTTTGCAGGTCCTAGGTTCGAGTGTGAGGGAATGCATGAAACCCACTTCCAGGGGTGGGAAGTCCATGAGTGGCGACGCGGATGGAAAGCCAAAGGCAAAATGTTAAGGAATGAAAGCCTGTTTGTGATAGCCCCCGATCGTTACAAAAAATCTTTTTTGTAACGACTGGGGGCTATCCCAAATGGGCTTTCTTTTCATAACCTTTCCCTTTGGGCTTTCTATCCGCATCGAACTCATAGACTTCCCACTCCTGGAAGTGGGTTTCATGCCTTCTCCCACACTCGAACCCAGGACCTCCAGGCTAAAGTACTAAGTTGTTAGAGCGTGAGTACCACCAGTTGAGCTAGCCTAGCTGGTGATACTCACACTCTAAGAACTTAGTACTTTAGCCTTGAGGTCCTGGGTTCGAGTGTGGGAGAAGGCATGAAACCCACTTACAGGGATGGGAAGTCCATGAGTTCGACGCGGATGGGAAGCCCAAATGGAAAGGTTAAGGAAAGAAAGCCCATTTAGGAAGCCGCCGGTCGTTACTTTTTTGTAATGACCAGGGGCTATCCCAAACGGGCTTTCTTTCCTTAACATTTTTGCCTTTGGATTTCCATCCGCGTCGGCACTCATGGACTTTCCACCCCTAGATGTGGGCTTCATGCCTTTTTCCACACTTGAACCTAGGACCTCCAGGCTAAAGTATTGAGTACCACCAGTTGAGTAATTTACATGTGTGTAGCTCAACTAAGGACGAAATTTTTACGCTGGTTAGAAAAGCATAAATTTTTTGAGATGTTCTCCCTAAGTGGTGAGATTGCCTCAATTTGCCTGATGTGTTATCTTCTATTTCCACTTTTGTCTTGCCTTGTCCTGGATGATTGATGTTGACATAGTTCAGTAAAAGTTGAATAAAGAGATCTGTGTGGATCACCCGATGAATTCAAGTAGTGGAGTAAGAACGCATTGATTGTTGATCAAGAAGCTCCAACTTGACTTGAATCATAATTGATTTCTTTGAGCTATCATTTTGATAGATCTACGATGGTCAATTAATTCTCTGAACATATGTGAAGAGTTGTATCTCACTGAATTTGGCAAAAATGTGATGACTTGAAAGAACATGTAGTTATCGCCACTCAGTGTTGGCTGTGTTTACGAGATCTATAATTTAACACCAATATAGCATATACAAAAATAAAAGGACAAATTCGAATTTTTCAAATAAAAAAATCAAATCACAGGTATCATCAAACTCAAACACATCACATAGGCAAGATCGAGCCCTAATGGCTCTGATACCACTGTTAGCAAATATGGGTCAAAATTTAAATCACATATTTGCACATATAAAGTGGATCGAGTATACCTATTTGCAGCGGAACTATCGATCCACATAGCTAGGATTGAGTCCATCTACAAACTTTCTGTTGATCAATGATTAACCCATCTACAAGTCTTTTCTTGATTGAACCCCAAACAAAGAATGAACCCCGTAGATTGGTTGAACCACGAAAAAGATCACGAACCGCCATTCTCGATTGGTGTAAATATGTCACGCCCAAATTTCATAATCAAAATAACACCCAATTACAATAGAATATAATCCAATATGGTACAACCCAAATATTCAAAATTTAGGCTTATCAAGAGCTATTCTCTAACCACAAACAACTAGAACCCATAAATACAATGGAACTCTACAAATCTTTAACATGTAGAGTTACAAGTCACCGAACCCGTACAAAATAAAATAGTTACAAAGTTCAAGTGTTGACGGACAAGTCCTTCAGAAGGAACCTGCTAGGTCGGGTCAATCCTGGTCTGGACGTCTCATCGATCTCAAAATGATCGGTCTCTGAAAAGTTTTATAAAATCGTGGGGTGAGCTAAATGCGCTCAGTAGGTTGGGGTAGGGGAATGCAATATTGAAAAGCTAAAATATTTTCTTTTTGGTTGAGAGTACTTAGTGTGCCAAAAATTATTCATGTATGCATGACAATGGTGCACAAAAGATTCATTAATTTTATGATGCTAGCAGTGATGCAATGCATATTGCACAGCAGTTACTCAAGTACAATAAATATTTTTCTTTTCAGATGGTAATAAATATCTAAATCTTTAAAACCAATAGTAGATATATCGTTTTAAAATAAATTCGTTTTGATAAAAACAGTCAGTCAATCAATCCGTCAGCCCGAAACAAGAAACATAGGATCAATGTTGATCGGACACTGATCCTGTTTGTTCTCCTTATTGCTCCCAAAAATATTTGGCCGAAGCCCAGTCACCTTATCCCTCCCACTAGGCTCGACGTCTCTTTAGCTATGGGATTTTACCCAGAGATCGTCATATTAATGAATATACCGTTAATGAGGTGAATGAGTAACTTGACGCCGAGCGAGGAGTCGATGAAGCAGACTCGTCGTTCAGATCTTGATCGTCTACATTTGTATTTTCGAGAAGTGGCGAATCCTTCTGAACTATTTCGTGCAGTGACGCAGTTAACTTCTTGGACATGCTCCTCGTCATGACACCAATGCTTTCACTGATGGATTTTGATGAGTTTGATGTAGCAGCTTTGACTATCGTCACTTTGCAATTGGCCATGATACTTGGAGAACTTGGTGAAGAGAAGAGATGAGAGGTAGAAACTGTCCCACTGGGCGTGCCAAAAATTTGTAACACAATTTTTTTTTATTGTCTGCAATTAACAAACAAGAAAAAAGCGTACAAATTAAATATATATGAATCAAAATGAAAATATATAGGTTATAGTTTCTATTTCTCCTCTGATTCTTTTCTTCAAGAACAAAATATCCGGAATTTGAGAAGTTGGGGTCGATTCTTCAGTTTAATCTTCTCCAAACATAAACTTGAACTTCAATATCGTTAGTTCGAGGGCTTGAAAGCTTGATCTCGAATCAAACGTGATATATTTGATGATATTTGATTTGAATATATGAACTTCTTAGTGAAATAGACCTTTTGATCTCCCTCCAAGATGGTTTGGACTTCTATAACGTCAACTCGAGGGCTTGAAAGCTTATTCTCGAATCAAATGTCGTGATTTGGTGGACTCCGCGAAGAACGCCTTGAATTTCGCCTTTGAACACCGTGGACTTCTTTGGATTTGGACTTCTTGATTTGAGAGAATTCGCCTCTTGCTTAGACTTCTTCTCTAGGATTTTTTTGTGTGTCTTTGAATTATGAAGAGGACCCCTATTTATAGTTGTGGAATAGGAGTTCTTGCCATAATTACTTGATGGAAGGACGCGATTTGATTGGTCCTTGATGATTTGATTCAATTTGTTGCCATATCCGGAAGATGCGATTTTAGTTACCAAAATGATGGTATTCTTTTCCATAATTGACGAGATATTATCTTGGTTCCCAAGATATTGATATTTGACATGTGGCGATATTTGATTGGCCAATAAATCATATATTAAAATATCAAAATTAACTATTTATTTTTAGGAATTAAATTTGAATAAATTCCCAAAATACAAATAGAAAATATAAATTGATATTTAATATATTATTTTCCACGTGTTGCCATTTGATTGGACGTGAAATTTAATTGTCTACAACAGAATATAATCTCACCGAACATATTAATGTTTTATATTGGACTTGGATATTTAACCGCAAACCTTATTCGAAATGAGTCCGATCTAAAATGTTTGTAATTAGAGGATTAATAACTTAGATCTTTATATATATTTTAACAACATTACTACTTCTAGAGACAAATGTTAAAAGATTAGTCTTAAAGAAATAGTATCTAGTCCAA
Organism: Rehmannia glutinosa; assembly: GCA_016081115.2. Taxonomy (NCBI): domain Eukaryota; kingdom Viridiplantae; phylum Streptophyta; class Magnoliopsida; order Lamiales; family Orobanchaceae; genus Rehmannia; species Rehmannia glutinosa. The sequence continues at coordinate 43,041,737 of CM071935.1, read as the reverse complement.
GCAAATAATTATGTATCTGTCCTTTTATCAAATATGAACAGAATTAAAAATTAAAGTTTTACATTTTATTAGCCTCATCCAAGTACCCCCATTAATATCATCATTGTACACAAAGTTGAATGAATTAATTTATTAAAAGTATTTCATAATTAGAGGTTATCGTGCCATTTCTAATCAAATTCCTAAATTATTGAATAAGCAAATAAATCACAGGTTATGATCATTAATATCCAAATTCATGAGTTTGCAGTTTCATTCCCTTAGTTTTTAGGTTTACGATTCATGATTTCTTTTATATGTGTATCTTCTATTTTTTTTATTTTTTATTTTGTTTTTCCTTGTACTTGTCCAAATTCTTTTACAAATTTGAATTTATCAAAGAAACATAATCTTTCCAGACCCAGTTCGTAGTTGTAACTAAAAGGTTTGGTAAATTATCAAAATGATACGAAAAATATGTTCAACTTTTAGCCTTCTCGAAATTCTCGGCTCTGAGGGGAATTCTAGATTTTGAATCTTCTTGACTCAAGTCCCCTTTATTCATCACACAACAACAAAAGCAACAGGAAAAAAAAAAGAACATATCTCAAACCAAGAAGGGAGAAGACATATTCACTTTTGTGCACAAGAAAAATTAATTTTCTTCTATGTTTTCATCCAAAATTTCTTAATAATAAAATTTTACCCACTTTGATTAAGTCTCGTCCGATTATGTCATCAAAGCACCGATCGGAACCCCTCGCTAGCTAGGTCCGAATGCCTTTCAGGTTTCGACTGAACACCTATACCTATTTTGTAGTGAATCTTGTGAGAGAAATGGAGTGAAGAGGATTGGCAATGCCTGAGTGGCGGACAAAGTGGTGGCGGACGGTGGTTAAATGATGGTGTGAATTACAAGTGAAAGAAAATGATAGGAAAGGGGTAAAAAAACAGCGGTGGTGGGGAAGGGATAAGGATGAGAGAGAGATTTACCTTCTAGTATGTGGATAATGCTAAAAAAATAGATTTAGGATTAGTTTGTATGTGGATTTTAAAAGTCTTTTAATGGGTAGGGTAGATCGGGTTTGGTCAGTTGGGTCATGGACTGAGGTAAGGCTCATTATTTTTAGCTGAAGTTTTAGTGGCTAGGTAATAAAATAGACTCATGCATGAGTTATGGTGCTTTTGATACAAAGGCTAAAACTAATGAGTTTATTTGGTCCAACGTAGTCATAACTCTAATTATCTAATGCTAGTTTAATCAATTTTAATTCTAATAAATCATACTAATCAATTCGAAATTCTAAATTGTCCAAATATTACTCGGATTCACCCAATCAAAATTCCAAACAATTAATCCTAGTACCAAACGAGAATCGCTAAACTAAATTAAATATCAGTCAAGTATAAAATATTACAATGGTAACCTCGAACTTAAAATATTACACAAAACAATAAGGAACCAAATAAAAACTTTGTACTAAAATATTTTTCACTACAATATTATGTGGTTATCCGACTGTGGGATCTTACATTCTCACCTCCTTTAAAGAATTTGGTCCCCAAATTCCTTCTTAAGTTATTCTAGATATTATAGAAATTTAGTTTATTTCCCTTGCACTAATTCTAGAAATAATACTAACTTTCCCCAAGTATTTTCCATCCAAACCGAGTTCGTAATATCAGTTAATCGTAACTTAGAAACAATCACGGTGATGTTAATCCCAAGTGTTGAATTGAGAATCGTTCTTCCATTTATATCCACAAGTATCCTTTAGCAATAAAGTAGTTTTCCTTATTTCATACAATTCACATTCGTATATACCTCCTTCTAATCATCTCATGATACAGATAATTCAATTGTTTTCTTAGTTCTACGCAAGTAAGGATCAGTTAAATCCCTGACTCACTAGCTATCTTTTGTCTTCAGGTTACAATGAAAAATCTATCACCAAGTCAATAACCAATTGTACATTCTTTCAAGCCTAAGATCAACAAATAGTCAGAAATAAATTTTCGAAAACACATTATATCTTTGTTTTCTCCAAACACATATAAACCCCAAGTATTGCATCAAGTATGGTCCATAATTATTGATTCCAGGTAACCCAATCCTCATAAAGCCTGTTATCTCAGCATGAAAACCTGATTGAACTGACTCAAGTAGTTCACGCATGTCAAACTATTATAATGAAGCCAAGGAGAAATGCTTACACTAATAATTTGTATATCAGTTCAAGTTAGTAACCGTACAAAGAGACTTTCCCGATATTTACTGTAGTCTTTTCCAAAAGATGGAGACAATTCTTGTATCGTTTTCTAAGCTAGACAACATCATCCATGTACCGAATCAACCCTTCTTAAATTTCAAACTTTCGATAATAAAGTCCAAATTCATGTCAACTCACCTTTAACTAACCAATAAATAACCCAATTGTCCACACATGTTACATAAACAAAATCAATAATCTTGAAGCATCAGTGAGTTAGTTATAAAAATCTATCTTGAACCAAAACTCTTATTGAGTCCTCAAAATCTACACAAAAAGTGTTTTTCCGACACGTATGAGATCATAAGTCTCACTATTGTTAAGTTCTATTATAACTCCTTTGTATTTATAGTTCTATTATATATTATAAGATAAAGTCTTAGTCTATATCCTTAGAGATACTCAAAACCAATAAATTAAACTAGTCATTGATTGAAAACTATTATGAAATCGTCAACTGATTAAAATCTAATTGTCAAGCACTTAATTCTATCAATATCTTTTTACCACCTTAAGAATAAGTTTCTTATCAGTTTCTCCTCAAGTTCGGGTGAGTAACCCTTTATATGTCTTATAACAAAATTTAAAACTCAAAACTTAGTCTCCAAAAAGTATAGAATATCTTACAATTACTTCTTCTACTACTACCCAAGTGCACATGATTTCACTATTATCATGCATCAATCCTGATGTCAAGATCACAAATTCATCTTAAACTCAAGTATTAACAGTAAAACCAAAATTCTTAAATAGGCATTGTAACCAAATATAATAAAACCTAATTGATAATTATGATAGCTTCATGCACCTCTTGATTATATTATACATCGTTTACATCGCCATGTATATACAAACTCAAGGTAGTAATCAAATGCTAGTGTTACGTCTGGAGTTCCTAGTAAATCACACCATTTCTGAGGTTATCCCGGAACATGAAGGATGCTCCAGTTAGTATATGAATACTATTTTCAAATCAGCGCTCTATCTAAAATGATCAGGATCCAAACCTAAACATGACACTATTCCAACATTAAATAATCAATAAACCAAGTTAAAAATTAAGTAACCTATTGCCTTAGGTATATATCAAAATTATCCCAATTTAATCTTTAATAATAAGAATTTTTTTTTTCCAATTTATCTCTTGACAAATAATACGAACTCCTCAACAAAATGTACAACATCGATTAAAACTTATATCCATTAATAGTTTGTAATTGAGACCTCAACTATAAAACTATAAGCCAATTTATGAAAATCTTAACGATATGAGTCTTCCCAGATAAGGAGTGATAAAGTAACCTCAAATAGTGGTTGTGCAAAAATGCATCTATTTCCTTATTTTCATACCTACAGATCATTTATGTGGTCAATGATATACAATCCAAAGTGTAATATACAAGTATTATATTGTTCAGATAACCATACCGCTTATCCGATTCCACCTACAAATTTCTAAGCCGTGTTTAATCAAGAGCTCAACAATCAATTGCATCCTTTGCAACTCTTCTTTAAGACTAATGTTAAATGGAAAATTCCCAATAAACCATTTTACAAAAATCTTAACAATAGGAGTCTCCCTAGATAAAGCCTCAATCGCAATCTTAATTTTCTATTTCCTATATATAAGTAAGGACATCGAGTATTCTGAACATACATATGCAAATGATACACCTTTGATATTATATTAATATTCACTTTGTCCTTTCTGAGAAACGTTGCTAATATGGTAGTATTCCAAATAATTCTTTCTAACCTAGTTATATAATACCAGTGATCATAACTTGAGTGATCATAACTTAAAGGTGTTTAATTGCGACGACCCATCACAAAAGATATATATATATATATCTCACAAAATGGCGAGGTTTTACCTAAACAGTTCGCTCTAGGTCTTCCTCGGGTGCCTTTTGGGTATTTTTATTATTATATAAATAAATAGTAAATGAAGAATTCACACACATAATAAAACATTATAGTAGTTACCTTACCAGGGTTACATCCAAAATTCCTAGAATACCACTCTAGTTCCAAGGTCATTCCTAAGTACAAACGATACTTAAATTAATATAATACTCAAATGATCAACTGAATATGAATGTTATTTTTAAATCAGAACTTCATAAGGGATGATCAAGATCTAAATCTAAACATAGACTATATACGAACCTTAACTATGAATTTCAAGACCATGTTCAGGTATGAAATTTGACTTAGTAAGAAAAAGAATAGACTTTATTATATTTAGATACCCAGCCAAAATATGGTTTAACCAAGTTTACCCAAAGTCATAGCATTATTCAAACACTTAAGGTCGTACAACCGTGGTAACCCAATCACAGACCGAAGATCCTATCCTGCGGTCAGCTCGAGTGTAGTTCCTTTTACACTCAAGCTCTGATACCATAACTGTCACGCCCAAATTTCATAATCAAAATAATTACAATAGAATATCATCCAATATGGTACAACCCAATATTCAAAATATGGGCTTATCAAGAGCTATTCTCTAACCACAAACAACTAGAACCCATAAATACAATGAAACCCTACAAATCTTTAACATGTAGAGTTACAAGTCACCGAACCCGTACAAAATAAAATAGTTACAAAGTTCAAGTGTTCACGGACAAGTCTTTCAGAAGGAACCTGCTAGGTCGGGTCAATCCTGGTCTAGACGTCTCATCGATCTCAAAATGATCGGTCTCTGAAAAGTTTTATAAAATCGTGGGGTGAGCTAAATGCGCTCAGTAGGTTGGGGTAGGGGAATGCAGTATTGAAAAGCTAAAATATTTTCTTTTTGGTTGAGAGTACTTAGTGTGCCAAAAATTATTCATGTATGCATGACAATGGTGCACAAAAGATTCATTAATTTTATGATGCTAACAGTGATGCAATGCATATTGCACAGCAGTTAGTCAAGTACAGTAAATATTTTTCTTTTCAGATGGTAATAAATATCTAAATCTTTAAAACCAATAGTAGATATATCGTTTTAAAATAAATTCGTTTTGATAAAAACAGTCAGTCAATCAATCCGTCAGCCCGAAATAAGAAACGTAGGATCAATGTTGATCGGACACTGATCCTGTCCGTTCTCCTTATTGCTCCCAAAAATATTTGGCCGAAGCCCAGTCACCTTATCCCTCCCACTAGGCTCGACGTCTCTTTAGCTATGGGCTTTTACCCAGAGATCGTCATATTCATGAATATACCGTTCTATGACCCAAGTTCTGTCGCTGTCTCCGGCCCGACCCGAAAGCGGGAGTAGGCAAATGGGTAGTCAAACAGGGATCACAGGCAGCCTATTCGATCCATTGTCTAACCTACCCACGCCGCAATGGACTCAGTCAGTCAATATATTTGTCAAAATGACATTTATTTGCCCAAAGGCCAAGTCAAACAGTTACAAGAGTTAAAAATGCAAATAAAAATGTAAATTCAAACCATGAATGCTGCAATTTATGTTTTCTTTACAACTAAATTATTTTGAAAATGACGTATATCGTGAAATCATGAAATAGTTTAATGGTGTGATGTTAATGAAACAACTAATGTCGTGAAATTTATGAAATTAAAAGCAAACCCAATTTCCTTTAGAAAAAGGATATTTTGCCCACCTTCATCTTGATCACCAAATTTCTCCAACAAATTCCTTATTCAAGCTTCCAAGATTTCCTACAATAAAACCCAATAATTATCATATATAAACTCTGATTATTATTATTATTTTTGTGCTATTATTTTAACATTACTATTTTGTTTATAAAAGCAATTTAGCTTTTCTATTTGTGTGTCTATGATTTTTCGTTTGAGCTTCATAAGCCTTTTGTACACTTTATGCGTTATACAGGTGTAACACAAATTTTTTTTATTGTCTGCAATTAACAAACAAGAAAAAGCGTACAAATTAAATATATATGAATCAAAATGAAAATATATAGGTTACAGTTTCTATTTCTCCTCTGATTCTTTTCTTCAAGAACAAAATATCCGGAATTTGAGAAATTGGAGTCGATTCTTTAGTTTAATCTTCTCCAAACATAAACTTGAACTTCAATATCGTTAGTTCGAGGGCTTGAAAGCTTGATATCGAATCAAACGTGATATATTTGATGATATTTGATTTGAATATATGAACTTCTTAGTGAAATAGACCTTTTGATCTCCCTCCAAGATGGTTTGGACTTCAATAACGTCAACTCGAGGGCTTGAAAGCTTATTCTCGAATCAAATGCTGTGATTTGGTGGACTCCGCGAAGAACGCCTTGAATTTCGCCTTTGAACACCGTAGACTTCTTTGGATTTGGACTTCTTGATTTGAGAGAAATCGCCTCTTGCTTAGACTTCTTCTCTAGGATTTTTTTGTGTGTCTTTGAATTATGAAGAGGACCCCTATTTATAGTTGTGGAATAGGAGTTCTTGCCATAATTACTTGATTGAAGGACGCGATTTGATTCAATTTGTTGCCATATCCGGAAGATGCGATTTTAGTTACCAAAATGATGGTATTCTCTTCCATAATTGACGAGATATTATATTGATTCCCAAGATATTGATATTTGACATGTGGCGATATTTGATTGGCCAATAAATTATATATTAAAATATCAAAATTAACTATTTATTTTTAGGAATTAAATTTGAATAAATTCCCAAAATACAAATAGAAAATATAAATTGATATTTAATATATTATTTTCCACGTGTTGCCATTTGATTGGACGTGAAATTTAATTGTCTACAAATGCCCCCTCGAGACTTGTTCACGGACGACGTGTCTTGGAGTGAATAAGTCGCGATCATTGCTTCAAATTTCATTTTCATAATTGGACTTTGCATATAAACCTTGGCCCGAACAAATGAATCAAAAGTCTTTACTGTCTGGCCCAAAACACAAAGGCCCACTTAACATCAAATTGAATGGCCCATGCTTCAATTAAGTATCAACTTTTATTATGGAAATCAAACAAAAGGAATCAGATCGTATCTTAATCTTTCCATGTTTAAGAAGTAATAAACTTTCCATAGTTGCCGGACCCACGTGCTTAGTAAAAGGAAATTGCTAGATTTGCTTTGATTCCAAAATTAAGCCACAAAGAGATTAATATGGCAAACTTCAGAAAGAAAGAAAATACTTTGCAATGCAATCTTTCAAAATTTCTTTTCCATATGAAAATTATCGGAGAGTGCTGTGAGCAGGGCACTGTTTTTCTCCAAGATTGCAGAAAAAGAAAAAAAATCCTATTCTTACTTTGTCTCCAAGATTGCAGAAGTATGGTAATTTCCATCTACCTCACCAGTCTTTTTCTATAAAAGGAGAAGCCTATGGACCAATGTTTTTTTTTATCACACGACCAAGCAAATTTCAGCAATTGCCTCTTTTCTCTTCTGCAATTTATAAGTGAGGGGGATGTAATTGGTTTCTTTTGCTCTTTTCATACTTTCTTTATATTTGAATTGTATCATGCGTGTTTCTGGGAAAATATTAGCAAACAATGATACCCTCAACATCACCCCCATTGAATTAACACACTAGCTGTTTGAGTAATTGCTTGAAAGACACTGCTATTTTCTGCGATTTTGTTTGATGCCTTTAAATGATCACTTCTTCTTCTTCTTTTTTTTTTTTTTTTTTTGCAGGCATCAATTCAACAGATAACTTCATAGGCTCATCGGAATTAAGTTTGTCGTGAGAGCTTGAGAATTCGTAGACATCACATCCTATTTTTGGAAAGATACTACTTGAACTTCTGCAGGTGATCAAACTGTAAACCAATCTTTTGATCAATTCCTATTTATTTGTAATGGATCATCATTTGCAACATTGCTAGAAAAAAAAATCCACTTGGTTTAGTGAATAAGGTAGTCACCGAGAAGAGTTTCATTGTTGTGATCTTTCTGAAAGCTTATCATTAGTGTTTTGTTTCTTGAACTCTGATGTATCTGATATCTTTCAAATCTCCCTTTTTTTTTTTTTTTTTGTTCAGCTTTCACGATGGTGTTCTTCAAAGACAATTCTTCACCATCCGGCATTCAACACTTGATGATTCTTGATGACGAAAGTCAATGCATCGACAAGGGTACTATTTTGGCGATTTTCGATCCCATTGTTGGACGATATGCAACGGCGTGGCCAAGGTTGACAAATTCATCTTACTTAGAGGAGTGGTCAAAGGAGATTCCTTCAAGCAAAACTTCCAAAACATGGACTTTACAAGCAACACATCACCAACAATCGGCCGAGTCAACTCCATTGCCGACATTGGACCGCCACATCATTGAAGGTCAAGCTAAATGGGGTGACGACATCAAATTCGCCGGCGAGTTCCACTACATCAAGGGCTATTGGGAGTGGACCGAGGACGTCCTTAGCCGTTGCAAGAATATTCTTCAAAAGGTGAAAATCTACGATGCGGTGTATGCTTCGCTCTTCACGTATGACAACAAATCCAACATAATGAGGGCGTTTTGCGAGGCGTGGTGTCCGTCTACGAATACCTTGTTGACTTCCTTCGGATAGCTCTCCATATCTTTGTGGGATTTGCAAACTTTGGCGGGTTTGCCTATAACCGGATCCCTTTACGATGAAGTCGTCCCATGTGCCAAAGAACTCACCGGTCTCGATGAAGCGGCAAGTTGATTTCTCCCTCGCTCTTGCGGCTACTTACTACATGCTTATCATCATCTTTGGAAAATTGTGAATGGTGGTCAATCTTCTCAAGTGCTATCAGCGAGTGGATTAGATTCTGGTCCAAGAAATTGACGAAGTACAACAAACCTCCTCCTCGCACAGAGAAGAAGAGAGTCGCTCGCCCCAAATCGACTTACAATCCACTTGGCAACTTAGACGTCCACGGCGAATGGTCCCCTGCAGAGAAGGCTTCTTTTTCAAAGATCAATATCAAAGAGAGCTTGAGAGAAGAAACATATTTGGCGGCATTTCTAGCATGTTGGCTCTGCGTGTTTGTTCTTCCCAACGACGACATCAATATGATACGTCCCAGCACCTTCAAAATGGCGGGGATCATGGCGAGTGGGCGAACAGTAGGCCTTGCGGTTCCTGTCTTGGCAAGCATCTACAAGGGTTTGAACAAGATTGTGGGTTCTTCGAGGCCATCTCGCGTATGTTCAACATTTCCCGTCCACTTCATTCATGGTTGGTTGGCACATTACTTCAAAACTCACCACCAAGTCTGGCAAGGAGTACGTGGCCCCAAGATGACGACTTTTTCTGGCGAAGGAGGCGCGAAGTACTATGATCCTACAGATGCTCGCAAGCGGATCCATAAAGGAGAAATTGTTTCGTTGACTTGCACCATGATCACCAAGGAAAAAGATTTCACATATGTTGATAATGGGAATGCAGAGGAATTCGAGCGGAACTATTTCCTTGCAATTCGTTCAAACTATCTTCCTTTGTGGCAAGGTGGGTATTTCATCGTTGAACCTTATAGTCCTCACAGATTCAGTCGCCAGTTTGGATTTTATCAAGTGGTGCCCGGAGCGCTTAAACGAGATGTACGTCGAGCTTCTCTAGATGAAGGAATTCACTATTGGCGTTTGTGCACATTGTCGAAGACCTTTTCTAAGGCGTGTCTGCCTTGTATGCCCTCAAATGCAAAGAAGTTCTCTTCTGAAGATTACAAGACATGGTGGAACAGGGTCCATGGATGCTTTTTTCAAGAAAACATCGCAAGCTTGATCAATATGGAGCGAAGTGGTGAACTGCCCGAAGGTACAAAGCCCAACAATGGAGGTGGCCTGATTGATGAAAATAGTCAAGCTTCTTTGTATGTCGCTCCCCTTGTCAACGAGTGCAATGCTCAAGCCAACAAAAGAAAGAGTACTTCTCATCCTGCGGAGGAAAGTAGTAGTAACGCTGACCGTCATTGGAAAAGGCCCAAGAAGGATTCTGGATCCTTGCCATCACATGATGTTGATGATATTGCAGACCATCCTCTTCAAATTGAGACTTTTGCCGAAGAGGTTATTTCTTTACTTCTTATTTTAATAATTCTTTCTCTCTCTCTCTCTTTTTTTTTTAACTTAAGCATGCAATATTTCAGTTGGAGAAGGATCTTGTCAATATTGATGATGATGAGTCACAAGGTAGCCAAAGGTCGGTGGTGAGGCTTAACGAATTGGCTAGGAATTCCATGGTTGACAGGACAACACGAGAAGAGACGCGTGACTTGGCTAAGGCTACAAAGACACCTCATTGCACGACATTCTCGCTGTTCGAAGGTGGGAAGTTTCTATATAAGCACCAAAGAGAGTTCCTTCAGAACATGTGGAGTGATCTTCGTGAGAAATTAGCCAACACTTCGATTGACTTTATTTCATCCATTAAAGAAGATGTGTTCGTTGTGCTTGAATCCATGAAAAGCTTCAAGGATTTTGACATCTCTCACTTAGAAGAATTATTGAAAGCGCTTTTTGCCCAGGCTACTGCATATGATGAGGCGAGATCAATATCTTCTGAGAAGGGATCCAAAGAACTCCTTGCTCAACAATTAAGTGAAGCTAGAGATCGCTTGCATGATGCGAAGACCAAAGAAAACAAGGAGTTTGCCCAAATTATGTCAACCAAGGATGATTTGGAATCTATCAAAAAGGAGATTGACAGTTTGCAGAAACGGAAGAAGAACTTAACTGCATCATTAAAGCAACAACAAGAACTTCTTCAAATTGCTCAAGCTGAAGTTTTTGATATTGAAGAGGAGATTACTGCCATCGAGAGTATTTCCCCACTGAGTGATGAAGCGGTTGAAAACTTGAAGGTTTCAGCATTACATCTAGAGACCGCCAAAGAAGAGTTGAAGAATCTGAATCCTTTTGCTTAGTATTTTTCCTTTTTTTTTTCTTCATGTAATAAATAACACCATTCTTAAGACTACTTAATAGAAATATTATTTTTGTTTCTACTTTGCAATCTCTCAAGTGCATTTATTTTGCCGTAGCCCATTTTTTTTGAACTTTTTTTTTCTCTTTTTTTTTTATTTTTTTTTTTTTTTTTTTTTTTTTTTTTTTTACACAACTACTTCTGACAACAAAACTCAATTGAATACAAACTCATGACTTAACTTAGAACAAATCCAAGTTGCCTACGTACCCCAATAAGGGGATCAAGTCATAACGTAGTTCAAAGAAAATTTATTTTTCATTGGGGGGGAGGCCGTACATAGTTTATACTCATGCGGGCCAGGAGTATCCATTTCTTAACCACCTTGGACTAGGTGGGGTATTTAATGTTTAACCACATAAAATGCCTATAGTGGAGTAAATTAACACTTTAACCACATGCATTTACCTTTGGTGGGGTATTTAACTTTTAACCACGTAAAATACCTTTAGTGGGGTAAATCAACAGTTTAACCACATGTATTTACCTTTGGTGGGGAAGTTAGCAGTTTAACCACATACATTGCCTTTGGTGGTTACCGTTCACATTTTATACTCTTGCGGGTCAGGAGTAACATGCAGTTTAGGCTCGTGCGCCAAGGAGCTTTTTTTTATTTATTTTTTTTTTTTTTTTTTTTTTTTTTTTTTTGCTTTTTTTTTTTTTTTATTTTGTTTTTTGTTTTTTTTTTTTTTTTTTTTGACTTCAAGGATAATATCATTTTAAGAATTTTCCATTTATCGGGCCAATTCTTAATCCATCCTCAGCAACCAATTTATAAGCACCATTTGTGTATGCTTATTTGATAACATAGGGACCATCCCACTTTGGTGTGAACTTATTTCCAGTTCGATGGGTTATAATGATGGGTCTTCTCACCGCAAGAACCCAGTCACCAACTTGAAAGGAGCGCGACTGCACTTTCTTGTTGAATGCCTTAGCAAGACGAGCTTGATAACATTCGAGTCTTTGTTGTGCTTCTAACCTTTTCTCATCAAGAGCTTCCAACTCTTCAAGGCGTAAGCGTGCATTATCTTCTTCAGTTAACCCTTCTTGTATGGCTATTCACAGTGATGGAATTTGTTGCTCAAGAGGAACAATAGCTTCAACACCATACACCAATGCATAAGGAGTGGCTTGAGTAGGCGTCCTATAAGTGGTCCTGTATGCCCATAATGCTTCTCTCATTTGTTCATGCCAATCTCTCTTCGACTTGGCGACCACTTTCTTCAGCAAATTACATAAAGTTTTATTGAATGCTTCAGCAAGGCCATTTGCAGCAACATTGTACATGGACGACTTTCTTTGCTTGACGCCAAACTTCTCGCAAAGCTTATCTATCGCAGTATTGCAAAATGGCTTCCCATTATCAGTGATTATATATCTTGGAATCCCATAGCGATAAATGATGTTGATACGAATGAAGTCAGCAACATTTTCTTTCTTAACTTCTTTGAGAGGTATCGCTTTAGCCCACTTAGAAAAGTAGTCGGTCGCAGCTAAGATGTACAGATGCCCACCAGAAGACTTTGTCATTGGACCAACTACGTCTAAGCCCCAAGCATCAAATGGCCAAGAACCAACAGTAGGATGTAACGGCTCTGGTGGTTGGTGAATGAAATTTGCATGGAATTGACAGGCTTGACATCTTTGCGCATAATCCATGCAGTCCCTCACCATTGTCGGCCAATAGTAGCCCATTCTTTTGATCCGTAAATGTAACTCTGGGCCTGACTAATGAGCACCACAAATCCCCGAGTGAGCTTCTTCCATGGCTTGGATGGCTTCATCATCACCTAAACATCGCAAAAAGACTCCATCGAATGAACGTCTATAAAGTGTGCCTTTGTAATAGATAAAACGAGTTGCACGACGTCGGTCGTCAACCCTTTGTCGCGGATCATCAGGTAGCTTTTCATACTTCAGATAATCCACAAATATTTGGCGCCAATCTTCTTTATCAACTTCGAATACCTCAACAACATGATTTTCTTCTTCATCATCACAGTCCTCTTCCTCAAAAATTGGAGGCACCACCCAACTTTGGCATATCGGCACACGAGCTTCAACTTCAGGCATGGAGATTGTAGAAGCGAGCTTTGCTAAAGCATCCGCTTGTCTAGGGATATGTTCAATTGTCACGTCTCCAAGCCATCCAATGAGTCTCTTAGCGTAATTAACGTATGGGAGTAGCTCGGGCTTTTTCACTTCATATATTCCAAGCAATTGATTAACTACCAATTTGGAATCTCCGTACACATCCAACCGTAATTATTTTATATCAACTGCCATTTCCAGTCCGAGGATGAGAGCTTGATACTCAGCGACATTGTTTGAGCAATTTTGAGTTAAGGTGAAAGAGTAGGGCAACACTTCCCCTTCCGATGTAACAAATATGACTCCAGCACCAGCTCCTTCTCTATGTGAGGCTCCATCAAAGTACATTTTCCAAGGGGGAGTAATTTCAACTACAAGCACATCTTCATCAGGTAACTCATCAGACAACTCCCACTCAGCAGGGATGGGATGATCAGCCAAGGAATCCGCCAAAACTTGCCCTTTTACAGCCTTTTGAGGAACATATATGATCTCGAATTGTTGCAACTGAAGATACCACCTTGCAAGTCTGTCCGAAAGAACCGGCCTCGTTATGACATACTTTAGTGGGTTTGCTTTTGAAACAAGACGAACAGTGTGAGCTTGAAAATAATGCTTCAACTTTTGGATTGCGAAGATTAATGCCAAGCATATCTTTTCAATTGGCGAATAGTTCAGCTCGTTTGGCGTCATCATCCTACTCAAGTAGTATAGAGCACTTTCTTTTCCATTATCGTTCTCTTATGCTAGTAAAGCCCCCACAGAATGTTCTTGAGCAGCGACATAAAGAATCAATGGGCGCCCAGGCACTGGCGCAATCAACACAGGGGGTTTCATCAGGTATGCTTTTATACTTTTGAAAGCATTTCGGCAAGATTCGTCCCATTCAAATGGAACACCTTTCTTCATGAGACGGCTGAATGGCTGGCCCCGACCGGCTAGATTTGAAATGAACCTTCGAAGATAAGCCAATTTTCCTTGTAAACTTTTGAGTTCGTGAATATCGCGAGGTTCGGGCATCCTTACTATCGCATCAATCTTTGCTTGCTCAATCTTGATACCTCTATGACGAACTATAAACCCAAGAAACTTTCCAGAGCGGACACCGAATGCACACTTCAGTGGGTTCATCTTAAGTTGATATCTCCTTAGCCGTTCAAAAACTTTTCTCAAATCAAGGAGGTGATCTTCTCGCTTCTTAGATTTCATGACCACATCATCGACATAGCACTCAATGTTTTTGTGAAGCATATCATCGAAGATTTTCTGCATGGCTCTTTGATATGTAGCCCCAGCATTCTTCAAACCGAATGGCATCACTTTGTAGCAGTATATACCTTTTGGGGTATGAAAGGTTGTCAACTCTTCATCTTCTGGAGCCATACGTATTGGATTGTATCCAGATCTCTAAAGTCAACACAAACTCTGATTTGACCATTCTTCTTCCTTACAGGGACAATGCTCAAGATCCATGTAGGGTACTTGACTTCTCGAATAAACCCAGCTTCGATGAGTTTGTTTACTTCAGCTTCGATTAATGGAACCAAGTCAGGCCGAAAACGTCGCTGAGCTTGCTTAATCGGACTAACGAATAAAAAATGTACTGCTACTTTTGGATCTAATCCAGGCATCTCTTTGTAGGACCAAGCGAATACATCCTCGTGCTCCTGAAGCAGTTCGACATACGAATTTTCTTCATCAATTGTCAACAATGCACTGATGTAGATTGGTCGTGGATTATCAATATCGCCCAAATTGATTTCTTTAAGTTCGTCAACTGTGGCTTTGATCCCTTCTTCAAGTTCGGGAGGAGCATCTTCGGAGTCTTCCTCTTCTCTTTCTTCGCTCAATGTAACATGGTATGTTGATGCCACACTTTCTTTATCATCTTCATTGTTTTGGGGCTGTGTGAAAACAACAGTTTGAAATTTGGCTTTCAAGACTTCTTCGCGAGATATAAGCAAAGTAGTTTGTCGCTTCATGCGAGACGGAATCAGACTTCGAAGCTCTTGAGTAGCTTGTGAGTTTCTGGCTCTTTTCCATTGCTTTGATGTTTTAGAGACGCCCAACCTTTGATGGATGGTTCCTTTTCTCTTCAAGTTTTGAACGGGGCCAAGTCTATCAAAGACTGATATTCGTCGCACCTTCTTTCCATTTTTGTCAAAGACATCCTCTGTCGATGAAAGTTCTCCTTCAGACATATAATTGACGTTGGCTCTTCTAATGGCTATTCGAATGGGAGTTGGTGCCACAAATCCAAGACCGGTTCGAATATGTCCACTTTCTTTTGACATCTTTTGGGTATCCTTAGCTTCAGAAGGGAGCCTACCCAAGGTGGAACTTTCTCGCGGGTCATACCCAGCTTTAACGAGAAGATTGTAAGCTTTTGGATCAAAGCATTTCGCATCTCGGAGTTCTTCTCCATGTTCAGTCTTGGGTCCTTCAGTTGGGTGGACAAACTTATCGAGTGGCTGGAGAGATGGTTTCCTGGCATCAAGTTTTGTTAAAGGGAACACCAATTCCTCCAAAGATCCATTGTCATCACGACTTGTAGAAACACTCTTGACTTTTCTCTCTTTGACTTCATCATCTTGATGTTTTGGTGGATTTTCATTAGCCTTGATTGACTTAATATCTTCAAAGTAGTACTTGGCATCGGCAAAATGTGATTCTGCTTCGGTGAAAGGCTTGTCATCTCCAAGAACTTTTCTCACCACACCATCTTTATAATACTTGAAACATTGATGCCAAGTAGAAGGAACGACCCCATTATCATGTAGCCACGGACGTCCCAGAAGCATATTGTAAGAAGTTTTAGCATCTATGACGTGAAACAGTGCTGTTGAGGCCATGTCACCCATCAATAACTTCAATCTTATAATGTCGAGAGCCCTTTGCCCCCCTTGGTTGAAGCCTTGGATCATCAAACGGCTATTTGCGAGTTCATCTATGGGGATCTCCAACTCCTTTAGCGTACGCAATGATAAGATATTTACTGCTGAGCCTCCATCAATCAAAATTCTATTCACCTTTTGCTCGCGAGTATAGCCAGTCACAAACAACGGTCTGTTGTGAGGCTTGGAACCAAGAAGTAGGTCCTCATCAGTGAAGGTAATCATCGACACACAATCTTCAACAATAGTGTTAACCTCTTTCTCGAACAAACATGATTCACTAGATGAAACATGTTGCTCACTCGTCACATTGCATGCAACATTTCCATCATTATGCATGTTCTCCATCGCAACATTTATGGATCCAAATGTGATGGTAATAAGATTGCTAGCTGCAACATCTTCTTCAAGTGATATCTTTCCTTGGCGAGACAACTGCATGACTTTATCTTTGAAGACGAAGCAATCATGAATTGGATGGCCTACCAAACGATGATACTTGCAGTATTTCGGGTCATCGACTCGCCCAGCTTCTTCGGGACACTTCATTTCTAGCAACTCAATGAGGTTTGCCTTGATCAGATCATCAAATATCCCAAAGACATCAGAGTCGAGGAATGGATATTGCTTTGCTTACATCTCCTTCAGAGTCAACTTTCTTTGCTCTCTCTCTTGAGGAATGTCTTTCTTTTCATTAGCCTTCGCAGTTATACTGCTCTTAAACTTGATAGGTGTTGTGCTAACTGCCATGGATTCCTTGTTTGGAGCTTTAGAAGAAAACTTGCCCCCTTTCTTGGCTTCATATCGTTCTTTAGATCTTTGAGACTCTTGGATGGGTGGCCCTTCAACTCCGCTTGCGGCCATGCTTAACTCCATATCATGGGCCCTAGTAGCCAACTCTTCAAATGTCTTTGGTTGGATTCCCTGAAGAATATATCGAAGACCCCAATGCATTCCTTGGATGCACATCTCAATAGCCGAAGCCTCTGGCAATCTGTCTTTACAATTAAGGCTTAAGTTCCTCCACCGATTAATGTAGTCGATGACAGGTTCCTCCTTCCACTGACGTGTATTTGTAAGCTCGATCATGCTAACCGTTAAATGCCTGTGTCAGAAATTGGTTGAGAAATTCATGCTGCTCTAATCAAGCTTGTCACAATTGAGTTTGATTCCAAATCTATATACCAATCGAACGCACTGCCCTTCAAAGATCGGACAAACTATTTTACTAGTCGATCTCCATAGGTTCCAGCGTCATTGCACGTTTCTACAAAATGAGCCACATGCTGCTTTGGGTTACCCTTGCCGTCAAATTGTTGGAACTTTGGAGGTTGGTAACCAGCAGGCATCTTCAAGTTATCAATTCGTTGTGTGTATGGCTTAGCATAGCTCAAGGATGATTTGGCACTTCCATCGAATTTGTCTTTGATTGTCCCCATGATGAAATCCTTCAGCTGATCAACAGGGATCAAGCCATCGGTTGAAACTTGCAATTCTTTAGATACAGATTTTCCTTTTTCAGCAGATTGCTCTTTCATAGATGTCTCTGCCTCATCTTGTGCTTCAACTTGCTTTCCCATCACACGACTCGTATCAACATTGTCTACTTTGTTCATCAACTTTGTAATTTGCGAGTCTTGCTCCTTGACATGATGGGTGAGTCCCTCAATGGCCCTCGTCAAACTTGCGATTTGCTCCTCTAACGTCGTGACATTTGTCACCATAGCAGGCGCCATGTTTGAGGTGAATGAGTAACTTGACGCCAAACGAGGAGTCGATGAAGCAGACTCGTCGTTCAGATCTTGATCGTCTACATTTGTATTTTCGAGAAGTGGCGAATCCTTCTCAACTATTTCGTGCAGGGGGTTCATATCACATGACGCAGTTAACTTCTTGGACATGCTCCTCGTCATGACACCAATGCTTTCGCTGATGGATTTTGATGAGTTTGATGTAGCAGCTTTGACTATCGTCACTTTGCAATTGGCCATGATACTTGGAGAACTTGGTGAAGAGAAGAGATGAGAGGTAGAAACTGTCCCACTGGGCGTGCCAAAAATTTGTAACACAATTTTTTTTTATTGTCTGCAATTAACAAACAAGAAAAAAGCGTACAAATTAAATATATATGAATCAAAATGAAAATATATAGGTTACATTTTCTATTTCTCCTCTGATTCTTTTCTTCAAGAATAAAATATCCGGAATTTGAGAAGTTGGAGTCGATTCTTCAGTTTAATCTTCTCCAAACATAAACTTGAACTTCAATATCGTTAGTTCGAGGGCTTGAAAGCTTGATCTCGAACCAAACGTGATATATTTGATGATATTTGATTTGAATATATGAACTTCTTAGTGAAATAGACCTTTTGATCTCCCTCCAAGATGGTTTGGACTTCAATAACGTCAACTCGAGGGCTTGAAAGCTTATTCTCGAATCAAACGCCGTGATTTGGTGGACTCCGCGAAGAACGCCTTGAATTTCGCCTTTGAACACCGTGGACTTCTTTGGATTTGGACTTCTTGATTTGAGAGAATTCGCCTCTTGCTTAGACTTCTTCTCTAGGATTTTTTTGTGTGTCTTTGAATTATGAAGAGGACCCCTATTTATAGTTGTGGAATAGGAGTTCTTGCCATAATTACTTGATTGAAGGACGCGATTTGATTGGTCCTTGATGATTTGATTCAATTTGTTGCCATATCCGGAAGATGCGATTTTAGTTACCAAAATGATGGTATTCTTTTCCATAATTGACGAGATATTATCTTGATTCCCAAGATATTGATATTTGACATGTGGCGATATTTGATTGGCCAATAAATCATATATTAAAATATCAAAATTAACTATTTATTTTTAGGGATTAAATTTGAATAAATTCCCAAAATACAAATAGAAAATATAAATTGATATTTAATATATTATTTTCCACGTGTTGCCATTTGATTGGACGTGAAATTTAATTGTCTACAACAGAATATAATCTCACCGAACATATTAATGTTTTATATTGGACTTGGATATTTAACCGCAAACCTTATTCGAAATGAGTCTGATCTAAAATATTTGTAATTAGAGGATTAATAACTTAGATCTTTATATATATTTTAACAACATTACTACTTCTAGAGACAAATGTTAAAAGATTAGTCTTAAAGAAATAGTATCTAGTCCAAGCAAATAATTATGTATCTGTCCTTTTATCAAATATGAACAGAATTAAAAATTAAAGTTTTACATTTTATTAGCCTCATCCAAGTACCCCCAGATTAATATCATCATTGTACACAAAGTTGAATGAATTAATTTATTAAAAGTATTTCATAAATAGAGGTTATCAGGCCATTTCTAATCAAATTCCTAAATTATTGAATAAGCAAATAAATTACAGGTTATGATCATTAATATCCAAATTCATGAGTTTGCAGTTTCATTCCCTTAGTTTTTAGGTTTAGGATTCCTGATTTCTTTTATATGTGTATCTTCTATTTTTTTTTTTTTTGTTTTTCCTTATACTTGTCCAAATTCTTTTACAAATTTGAATTTATCAAAGAAACATAATCTTTCCAGACCCAGTTCGTAGTTGTAACTAAAAGGTTTGGTAAATTATCAAAATGATACGAAAAATATGTTCAACTTTTAGCCTTCTCGAAATTCTCGGCTCTGAGGGGAATTCTAGATTTTGAATCTTCTTGACTCAAGTCCCCTTTATTCATCACACAACAACAAAAGCAACAGGAAAAAAAAGAACATATCTACAACCAAGAAGGGAGAAGACAGATTCACTTTTGTGCACAAGAAAAATTGATTTTCTTCTATGTTTTCATCCAAAATTTCATAATAATAAAATTTTACCCACTTTGATTAAGTCTCGTCTGATTGTGTCATCAAAGCACCGATCGGAACCCGTCGCTAGCTAGGTCCGAATGCCTTTCAGGTTTCGACTGAACACCTATACCTGTTTTGAAGTGAATCTTGTGAGAGAAATGGAGTGAAGAGGATTGGCAGCTGATGCCGGTAGTGGCGAACAGTGGTGGCAGACGGTGGTTAAATGATGGTGTGAATTACAAGTGAAAGAAAATGATAGGAAAGGGGTAAAAAAACAGCGGTGGTTGGGAAGGGATAAGGATGAGAGAGAGATTTACCTTCTAGTATGTGGATAATGCTAAAAAAATAGATTTAGGATTAGTTTGTATGTGGATTTTAAAAGTCTTTTAATGGGTAGGGTGGATCGGGTTTGGTCAGTTGGGTCATGGGCTGAGGTAAGGCTCATTATTTTTAGCTGAAGTTTAAGTGGCTAGGTAATAAAATAGACTCATGCATGAGTTATGGTGCTTTTGATACAAAGGCTAAAACTAATGAGTTTATTTGGTCCAACGTAGTCATAACTCTAATTATCTAATGCTAGTTTAATCAATTTTAATTCTAATAAATCATACTAATCAATTCGAAATTCTAAATTGTCCAAATATTACTCAGGATTCACCCAATCAAAATTCCAAACAATTAATCCTAGTACCAAACGAGAATCGCTAAACTAAATTAAATATCAGTCAATTATAAGATATTACAATGGTAACCTCGAACTTAAAATATTACACAAAACAATAAGGAACCAAATAAAAACTTTGTACTAAAATATTTTTCACTACAATATTATGTGGTTATCCAACTGTGGGATCTTACAAAATAACTACTAGAGTTATTTACTTGATTATTCACACCTTAAACCCTTGGAGAACTTTGGTGATGCTCCAAGAAGAAAAACGAAGAGAGTAATTTCCCGTAGAGAGAAACTTTAGGAGAAATATTTCTTATATTTCGTAGGAGACGTCTAATGTCTCTACTACTAATAATATAGGGAGAGAATATAAATGATATATCTCAATCCCTATTATAATTGGATCTTCCATATTAGATGCAATCCCTTGATGCATGCTAATCAATTAGGATCTCCAATATCTTTCATTATTTAAAAGATATGGTCGTTTTTCTGACCAGTGTGGATGACGAAGGGTGCAGCTCGGGCATGGTTGAAGATGGAGTGTCAAGCAGAGCAATAGTCCGAATCTGGGTTTTTTTGCGAGCTCCGTTACAACTTATTTCATTGTTGTATACAACTTGTTTCATCCGTGTTGTACTACTTTTTAGTTGTTTTACGTTTGAGATTATGGAAAAATATTAGTATGATTTTTCAATTAATATTTTTCGTTAAGCTGGTCATTCTTCATTTGTAAAAATTTGTAAAATACGCAATGTAGGTGGTGTTATAGACTAAGAAATCTGTAATTATTTGAATTGTAGAACATGTAATAGTTTGGATGATAAAAATGTGATGAAATTGTGAATTAAGATGATTTTATTGAAATTTCTTTTTATGATAATGTATAGCAGTAACTCGGTCCTCTGTGTATTCACTTGTATGGTTGGTATATCATTTGTGTGGTTGGATGTGTTTAGTACGTCGGTCGTTTGTATTCTGTTTTGTAGTCATTTGCTTTGCAAATTTGTGTTTTTGCTGTGTTACTTTATTATTTCATGTCGTGCTTCATTCTGATTACTAATTCTTTGGATGGTGCTTGAGAGTTCGATTCAAATACTCGTCGTTGGTGTTTCAATGGGAAGAGAACAAAGCATGTTATTATCCTAGTGGATTTCACATTTTCAAAATTATTAGAATAAGGATATCTGGTCACTAAAATTAGTCCTGATGATTTTGAGATTGAGATGACCAACTGGCTGACCTACCAATGTTAAGATTCATTACCACCTTGTCCGATAATAGATGAAGATGATGTACAGTTATTGATGTTAAAATATAATATTATAATATTAGGATTCCTTATTTAGTTTTAGTCCTTTTATGGTTATGATTTCTAGTCCTTTTAAGGTTGACAAAAACTCCTATTAGATGGTCCAACGTGTCTAAATTGGTTAGGCGGATCCTAAACCCAAACCCAATGGCAGGGGCGATGGCATTTTTGTAATTTTTCTGGGGACGGTGGCATTTTAGTAATATAAGTGGTGTCATAGTATCAATGAGGGGCGATGGTATTTTTGTAATATTATACAGTGACGTGTTATCATCAGAGTTGTTAAGAGTGTTAGTTTTTTGCTTAAAATATATTAGTAGTTCTTCTGAAAAATATTATTAGTACTTCCCTTGGAAAGTTTTTTAATAGTCTCTCTGTAGTTATTTAGTAATTCCCCTGAAAAGTATTAGATTCTCCCCTAAAAAGTATTAATAAACTATTTGAAAAGTATTAGTACTTCCCTTGGAATGTTTTTTAGTAGTCTTCCTGTGAGGTATTTAGTAATTTCCCTGAAAAGTATTAGTTTATCCCCTAAAAAGTATTAATAATCCCATCTGAAAAGTATTAGTACTTAGTATTTCCATTGGAAAGTTTTTTAATAGTCCTCATAAAAGTTATTTAGTAATTTCCCTAAAAAGTATTAGTTTTCTCTTAAAAAATTTTAATAGTCTGACTGAAAAGTATTAATTTTTATTATGAACACTTTTTAATAGTCCAATGGAAAAGTATTAAATGTTTAAATTTTTTTGAGGAAAGTATGTTTAATTGAAAATTATTACACAGTAAAATAAAAAGTGTTATGATTTTAAGTGAAAACTATAACAAAGTTAAAAGAAAAAATATTACACATTAAACTGAAAAGTATTACCGATTTGCTGAATAATACTACACGTTTAAGTGAAAAGTATTATTAATACATAAACAAACCCCAAATTAATAAAAGCCCCAATTTCTACAATGTGAACAGTAAGTCTTCTTCCAAGGCTCCGTACAATAATGGAGGTTTTCACAACACTGTGTGCAAAATCAAATGCAATTTCCATACTAAAATTCCAGCTCCCAACCACCAAAATTTTTCCCAACAAACTTCTTACTATTTTTGGACTTAGTCAAATACAAAACCTCACCATTAAAGCTATACAAAACTTCGACCTCCTTAAGAATACTTGTATTTCACGAATCACGAGTAACAGCAACCAGAAATCTCAACCAACAATCTTCGAACTTCATCGAACACCAGATTTTTCACGTTGATTTTCTATTTTCCGACAATATCATCATATGGACGCTACCTCCACCTTTTCGCTATGCATCGGAGGATGTATATCGACCGCGAGCGAGAGAGAGAGAGAGAGAGAGAGAGAGAGAGAGAGAGAGAGAGAGAGAGAGCAGAACAGAGCAGAGCATATCGATTGTTTTTTTTAGATCTGGGTTGGGTGTTGTGATCCGTCTAACGAACTTAGATATATTATACCGTCTGATAGGAGACTTACTCTTTCAAGTTAGATTTTCGTGGGAACATAGAAAATTAGTTTTACACGACCCAACATTGACCCCCCTGTTGTGGATGAACAAGGCGCAAGCGATCATCTCTCTCCCATCACTCTCTCTACCATCAGTGTCATCTCCATCCTAACTCTCCTCTCCACCATCATTATCCTATTTAGTCTCACCACTACCTGTTCGAACACTCTCTTCTACATCATCATCATCATTCTTCTCATTAACCCTATGTTTGACTTTCTTCATCACCGTTGTCAATATTTATTTTAGCGTTGATATTTCCTCCTCAATTTTGTCTTTTTTTTAACAATGTTTCTCAATTTTACCGACATCAACAAGCTATTTATTGAGGCAACATAAATTTTCATGTTAAAGGAAGCTTCACAATAGACGTAATTAATTATCTATTTATATATTCTAATTATAATTAGCATGACTTGTTCCTAGAATATTTTTAAATGAAGGTACCATATATTATTATGAAATGATTACGTCCATTTTTATTAGGAAAAACACTAATATAGGACCATCTCACGGGTCACATTTTCTAAGGCGGGTCTCCCCCGACCCTCTACCTAACCTAAAAGACCGGTGGTATTTTCGTAAATATTTTACTAACAGGCGGGTGAGATGATAATGACTTAAACTAATAGTTTTTTTCGTAATGTATTTTATGTTGAACTGAAAAGTATTATAATTTTAGGTGAAATTCTTGCACGTTTAAGTGAAAAATATTACATATTGAACTGAAAAATATTAATAATTCATTTGAAAATTATTAGTTTTTTCCCTGAGAGTCTGAAAAGTATTAGTTTTTTCTCTAAAAAGTATTAGTCTTTCTCCTAAAAAGTATATGCTGTAAAAATAATAAAACTAATATTATTAGTCTCTTAAAAGTTTATGTTTTCCCCGATAAGTATTGTAGTTTCTCCGAAAAGCATTAGTTTTTTGAGTAATTCCCTAGTACTCTTATGGCCCTTCTCCACCCCCTCTTCAAAATAGATTAATCACATTTTCTCTACATCTTTCCTCATCACCGACCCCGCTGAAATTCAAAATAACAAAAAAAAAAGCGCAAGAAAGAAGAAAACCCACAAACCAAACTGGTGCAAACCCAATCCAACCTCATTCCCTACTTTGAAACCATCCTTCTAAGAGACAAATTTCAGATTCCTCACCAAAACTAAGGAATATCTCCCCAAATAGCCCCTCCAAGTCCTCCGCCTCGATGACGCCTGAAAACTCCACCAGTAGCCTGGCTTCCCCGCGGCCGAGCAAAGTTCTGAAATTCACCCCCGCGTCTTCCTGGAATTATGGTAAAAATTTGGAGGCTATGATACAATGGATACATATAGCATCTAGGTTTAGGTTGGGTGGATCTGTCTCACGGATCTAACAAGAGACCTACTATTTTTATTATGATATGACTTGATGTTGTGAGTGACAATCAAAATATATGTGTTTCATTTATTCTTTTTATAAACTAGTATTTTGTCCGAGCAATACACTGGGTGTATTGTGTCGTTGGATATAAATTGGATATATGTAAGAATCACAATGTTAATGAATAAAGAAATATACATGTGCCCCTTAATCTATATTCTTGTATTTTGTCTTATGTGGATCTTTCATTTTTTTTTTCCGCATAAATATCCTAGTGCGGGATGAGGGATTAAGTCACATCCCCAACATATTTATTAATACTGATGTGGATCTTTCTTATTGTTCCATGCATTCAATCTCACTGCAATAAGATAAATTGAAATTGATAGTAGTTTTATTATACAATGAAGTTTGGTTTTATATTTACATAAAACAAAAATTAGACCTCTGCATCATAAATACACAGTCTAGGTTGTTAACATTGGTTATGCATTTATATGTTTGTTCATAGACAGTGACTAGGCGTATTTGCATAGCCATTGAGGTTTTACTCGTATTTATTGTTGGAATTGGTCTTTGAAAAATTGGGTGTTGACCCGATTTTGACCAATTAATTAAGTGGTTTCCATTTGTGAAAAATGGAATTAAATTATTTGTAAAAATTCTACTAAGAGAGTAGATGAGAATAGCATTTGGAATTTCTAAAAACCGATTCCGGGTGAATGAGAAATTAATGTTAGAAGTTAGCCACTTAACACAAATAAATGGTATGGAAAATAGAAAAATGTGGGGGAGGAGAGATGCTCCATCCCACATAGGAAAAGGATGAAAAGTTTGCACACTTTATTTATCCCAAGTTGGACAAATGGGTTTGGGCCCTTGGGGGCACCCAAGTTTTTCAAGGGGAGAGGACCTACATGCTTGTGGGTTTGGTTCAAAGCACACGCGCGCGCGCCGCCGGCCGGCTCGGCTCGGCTCGGCCCGGCCCGGGTCCGGGTCGTGGGGCTTGGGGGCCCTTATTCTTTTTGGACCAAAAACCTTTAAAAATAAATATTTAATTTTATAATTAATTAAATAGATTTAATTAATTTTCGTAATTAATTAAATAAGTTCAAACTGGGAAAGCTTCGGCCTCGCGCACGGCCACAGACGCGATTTTCTATGTCGCAAGACGAAAAACTTTTATTCCTACGTTTCTGTTGAAGACGATGGCATCCAGTTCGATCTCGTTCACACCCATGGCTGCTGCTCCCGCTCACGGCGAAAAGCCGCCCAAGTTTTCTGGTGCCGACTTCAAACGTTGGCAACAGAAGATCTGTTCTACCTCACTACTTTGGGGTTGGCTCGTTTCCTAAAGGACGACCCCCTATGCTGCGTTGAAGAACGCGAAGTTGACAACAACCGGATAATCGCTGTGGATGCTTGGCATAACAGCGATTTTCTATGTCGCAACTACATCTTGAACGGGCTAGACGACACTCTCTACAATGTCTATAGCACGTTCAAGACGTCCAAGGAATTGTGGCAATCCTTGGAGAAGAAATACAAGACGGAAGATGCCGGCACAAAGAAATTTATTGTCGGCAAATTCCTGGAGGACAAGATGGTTGACACCAAGATGGTGATCAGCCAAGTTCAGGAGATTCAAATCATCCTTCACGACTTAGTGTCTGAAGGGATGCTTTTGAATGAATCTTTTCAAGTGGCTGCAATTATCGAAAAATTGCCGCCATTGTGGAAGGACTTCAAAAACTACCTCAAGCACAAGCGCAAAGAGATGGGGCTTGAGGATCTGATTGTTCGGCTTCGCATCGAAGAAGACAACCGGAAATCAGATGTTAAAACCAGTAAATCTGGAATGGAGGCAAAGGCCAACCTTGTTGAGTCGAGCACTAGCAAGAAACGTAAGCACTCCGGGAAGGAGAAAGGCAAGGCCAAAAAGTTCAAGGGGAATTGCTACAATTGTGGCAAACCGAACCACATGGCGAAGGATTGCCGACACCCAAAGAAGGGCAATCGAGGTGGCAACCAACAAGCCAATGTGACGGAGGACAAGTCGGTTCCAATAGACTTGTCGGAACTCGATCTCTCCGCCGTTGTGTTTGAAGCCAATATGGTGGATAACCCAAGGGAGTGGTGGATAGATTACGGGGCTACTCGTCACATTTGTGCCGATAAGGAGATGTTCTCCTCCTACACTCCGATCAATGGAAGAAAGTTGTTCATGGGGAACTCCTCGACTTCCAACATCGTTGGGCTTGGAAAGGTGGTGCTCAAGATGACTTCCGGGAAGGAGCTTATGCTTGTAGATGTCTTTGCATGTCCCGGACATCCGCAAGAACTTGGTTTCCGGTCCGTTGCTTAGCAAGGCCGGATTTAGGCTAGTGTTTGAATCCGACAAGTTTGTAATGACCAAGAATGGTCAGTTTTTATGTAAAGGTTACCTTGATAAGGGCCTGTTCAAAATGTCTGTAATGTCTGTTTTCCACCAAGAGGCGAAGAATAAAAACGTTACTTCTGTTTACTTGTTGGATTGTTCTAATTTATGGCATGATAGATTAGGACACGTAAACTTCAACATAATTAAAAGGTTAGTGAATCTGGAATTAATACCTACGTTTAAAACCGATTCACAAGACAAATGCAAAATTTGTGTTGAAGCAAAATTGGCCAAGGCACCGTTTCATTCGGTAACGAGAAGTACCAAACCACTCGAGTTAATTCATACAGATGTGTGTGATTTAAAACTTGTGCAAACTCGAGGTGGGAAAAAGTACTTCATAACGTTTATAGACGATTGCACAAGATATTGTTATGTATATCTTTTGAAAAGCAAAGATGAAGCTTTAGTAGCTTTTAAAAATTATAAGAATGAAGTTGAAAATCAGCTTAATTTGAAAATTAAGATGATTCGAAGTGATAGAGGCGGAGAGTATGTTGCTCCGTTTGAAGAATTTTGCTCGGAAGCGGGTATAATTCATCAAACGACTGCACCTTACTCACCTCAATCAAATGATGTTGCAGAACGCAAGAATCGTACTCTTAAGGAGATGATGATTGCGATGTTGTTAAGTTCTGGCTTACCCCAAAACTTGTGGGGGGAAGCCATACTTTCTGCGAACTACATTCTTAATAAGATCCCACACAAAGGTAAAAATGAAACTCCATATAAGTTATGGAAGGGACGTAAACCGTCATACAAATACCTTAAAGTGTGGGGTTGTTTGGCTAAAGTCGAAGTACCTAAGCCAAAACAAGTAAGAATCGGTCCGAAGACGATCGATTGTGCTTTCATTGGATATGCTAACAATAGTAGTGCATATCGCTTTTTAGCGCACAAGTCGGCTATTCCTGATATAAATGAAGGTATGATCATTGAATCAAGGAATGCTGTATTCTTCGAGAATATCTTTCCGAACAAAGAACGGAAAGAAGAAAGTTCGAGTAAACGGACTTATGAAACTGCAAGGTTACCTCAAGTGATGATGAAGAGGAACCAAGACGCAGTAAAAGGACAAAAGTAGCTAAGTCTTTTGGTCCTGATTTTCTAACTTATATGTTAGAAAACGAACCCCGAACTATTCAAGAAGCTTTGTCTAGTCCAGAAGCTCCTCTCTGCAAAGAAGCTATCAATAATGAGATAGATTCCATCATGCAAAATCACACTTGGGAGTTGGTTGATCTCCTGCCGGGTTGCAAGCCTTTGGGATGCAAGTGGATCCTTAAAAGGAAGTATAAAGCAGATGGATCTATTGACAAGTATAAAGCCCGATTGGTAGCTAAAGGGTTTAGACAAAAGGAGGGATATGACTTTTTCGATACATATTCTCCTGTCACGAGGAATACGTCCATTCGTGTTCTCATTGCTATTGCAGCTTTGCATAACCTTGAGATACATCAAATGGACGTTAAGACTGCCTTCTTGAATGGGGAGCTTGAAGAGGAGATCTATATGGAACAACCCGAGGGGTACGTTGCACCCGGTCAAGAGCGAAAGGTGTGTAAACTTGTTAAGTCACTTTATGGACTAAAACAATCACCTAAGCAATGGCACGAAAAGTTTGACTCGACTATGAAGTCAAACGGTTTCAAGATCAATGAATGTGACAAGTGCGTCTACATTAAAGGTACTACAAATGATTATGTCATAGTATGCCTTTATGTAGATGATATGTTGATTATGGGAAGTAGTCATGATTTAATCATGAAGACTAAGAACATGTTAAAGAAGAACTTTGACATGAAAGATATGGGATTATCTCGATGTTATATTAGGGATTAAAATCTCTAGAACTTGGATGGAATTGTCTTGTCACACGTCCCATTATGTCGAGCATACTCGAAAGGTTTAATGCTTTTGACAAATTCTCAGACTAAGACACCTGTAGATCTAAGTCTACACTTGGCCAAGAATAGAGGCGAACCAATTTCTCAGCTGGAATATGCAAGGGTAATTGGCAGTCTGATGTACTTAACGAACTGTACACGTCCAGATATTGCATATTCAGTGAGTAAACTAAGTAGGTTCACAAGTAACCCAAGTGCGGATCACTGGAAAGCCATGACAAGGGTACTTAGATATTTAAAGTATACCATGAACTATGGAATACTTTATACAAGATATCCAGCAGTATTAGAAGGATACTGTGATGCCAATTGGATATCAGACACAAAAGACTCCAAGTCCACAAGTGGATTTGTTTTCATAATAGGTGGAGGAGCGGTGTCGTGGAAGTCTTCTAAGCAGACGTGCATAGCTCGATCCACTATGGAATCCGAGTTCATTGCTTTGGATAAAGCTGGAGAAGAAGCAGAATGGCTTAGAAACTTCTTAGAGGATATTCCTTGTTGGAATAAGCCTGTGTCTGCTGTTTTGATACACTGTGATAGTCAATCAGCAATTGGAAGGGCACAAAGCAGTATGTATAATGGTAAGTCTAGACATATACGTCGGAGACACAATACCATTAGACAGTTGATTTCGAATGGGGTTATTTTGGTTGACTACGTGAAGTCAAAGGAAAACCTTGCGGATCCGCTTACAAAAGGCATAAATCGAGATCAGCTGTATAAACTGTTAAGGGGAATGGGTTTAAAATCCAACCTTGTGAATTGGAGATCCCAAGACCTTGGTTCAATGGGACAACTAAGTTATGAATGTTCAGTTGAACACTTGGGAAAAGTGTTAGCTCATTCTCGATACATCCAAGTGTATTTAAACCTGCTGAATGTGGTGAGGTTAAGTTTAAGACTTTTAATGATTCCTATACTGAAATGTGGAGTATTGCAGGATACTCTTCAATAGGAGATCACCTATATAAGTGAGAAGTAATGGCCGCTTCGAAAGAAACACTTATGAATCTAAGATATGGTCCAGGGCCGAAATGGACACAACGTGAGAACAACAAGTGTTAGAGTTGTTATTGTGTAAATCTTTGTAGTCTTGGTTTACACAAACGGCTGAGTAGTTCAAGACATCGCGTCACTAAGCAGCTAGTAAATCCGATAGTACTTTACTAAGGAAGGTTCAAAGCCACAAGCTACCTATCCTGATGCAATAACGATTCGCCGAGACTTTTAAGCGAATCTGCATACACGCATGCATTAATTTCATTCATGTGGGGGATTGTTGGAATTGGTCTTTGAAAAATTGGGTGTTGACCCGATTTTGACTAATTAATTAAGTGGTTTCCATTTGTGAAAAATGGAATTAAATTATTTGTAAAAATTCTACTAAGAGAGTAGATGTGAATAGCATTTGGAATTTCTCAAAACCGATTCCGGGTGAATGAGAAATTAATGCTAGAAGTTAGCCACTTAACACAAATAAATGGTATGGAAAATGGAAAAATGTGGGGGAGGAGAGATGCTCCATCCCACATAGGAAAAGGATGAAAAGTTTGCACACTTTATTTATCCCAAGTTGGACAAATGGGTTTGGGCCCTTGGGGGCACCCAAGTTTTTAAAGGGGAGAGGACCTACATGCTTGTGGGTTTGGTTCAAAGCACCGCCGCCGCCCGCCCGCCGGGCGGCTTGGCTCGGCCCGGCCCGGGTCCGGGTCCGGGTCGTGGGCTTGGGCTTGGGCTTGGGGGCCCTTATTCTTTTTAGACCAAAAACCTTTAAAAATAAATGTTTAATTAATTTTTTGTAATTAATTAAATAGATTTAATTAATTTTCGTAATTAATTAAATAAGTTCAAACTGGGAAAGCTTCGGCCTCGCGCACGGGCGGGAGCACGGCCCGTGCGGTCGGGTCGTGCTCCCTACAGAGAGTTGGAGCACCCGCGCACGGCCCGTGCGTCTGGTCATGCGCCGAACAGAGAGTTGGAGCACCCGCGCACGGGCAGGCGCACGCCCGTGCGCCTGGTCGTGCTCCCCTGCGCAGGTGCTTCTGTTCAGTGCAAATGTGCCTTTTCGAGCCTACAGACGCGATTTTCCGTACAGGCACTTCATTGCCTATAATATTGAAGCCCCTGCAGATGATTTGAAAAAACGAAAAACACAGATAATAACCAGTCATTTGCATCATACGAGCATATTGATTTTTCCCTTCGTTCAACGCTTGAAAGTTCGAACTTTTGTTTGTTCGCTGTTGTTCCGGTTTTGATGTGCTGCTAATCGGGACTGTAAAGTCGTTGTATCTTAGAGGCGAACGCCGGAACCGTAAGCACTAGTATACGGGGCGTTTTCGTCTTGCGGAGACAGAATCGAATTCTGGCCTCGACTTAAACTATACACTATTCAGCCATTTTCTGAAAAACAGAAACCTTTCACCATAAATTTTACCCAACATTTATATTATTGATGAATTAATGTAAGTATTAGTGCTATTATCTTCAATGGGATAGCAAGACTAATTGAGAATTTAACTGGAGATTTCACAATCGATATATCTTTCTTTTTTGGTAATTCAATTCCAATTATATAAGATTATTTATTATTGTTCAAGTTAAGAAAGCATACATTAATTATCAGTTAAGTTAAAATTTAAATTTTTGTCAAGATTTGTATCTTATATTTTTGGAATATTTATATATGCGAAAAATATAATTATGCATATCATGAGCTTAAATTTTTATAAACATTAGATCTACCAAAATCTCTGCAGAAACTTATCAATTAGTTGATTTTTTTACAAACATATATTAGATTGCAATCAACAAATAAATAAACTATAAAAATAGATTAAAAGTTTCCATTACAATATAAGTGACATAATGTAACAAAAAAAAAAAGATTACCTAATATCAATGAAATGTTATTATAGACAATAAATATCGCTTTTTAGAGCGATGCACTTTCCAATGGCACCTATAGTCTAAGATATAATTTAATAGCTTTTAGTGACACTTTTTCTAAGTGTAATATTAAGTTCTCTATTTGTATCATTTTGAAGAAACACTTCTAAAGTGTTACATATGAATCTTATGTAATACATTTTAGTAGTGTTAAATATGAATCATATGTAACACTTTTTTTAGCGCTTTGTCTTTTTTTTCCCCCAAAGAGCTTCGGCCCGTGGCGTGCATATGTGGAAGTGACAATTTGTCACTAAGCTAAGTTGATTCTAATTACAGCTTTTGTATTGTTTTATATACACACACACATATATATAAACATATATATTAAAATTTTATTAAAAATATATGAAAATTATATTATATGTATACAATATATACTTTATCTATTACAGATTATATTATATAATATATACCATAATATACACTACGTATTCAAATTTATGTTATATAGTATAGATATTAAAACAAAATTATCGACTGATTAATTTGCCATTGGTAAAAATAAGACAATCTAAGAATATGAAATTAATTTACCAACAGATTAAAAAAATCTAACAATAAAAAAAAAATTGTTAAATAAATAATGATAAATTAATTTGCTTGCAAAAAAAATTGTAAATAATTACCGATAATCGTTGGTATATATATTTCCAAAGTAATAAAAAATTAAAAAAAAGATTACCGATGAATTGGTTTGTGTTAGTAAAAATTTAAAAAATTAAAAATAATAATAATAAAATATTTACCTACATATTTTTCGTCGGTATTACGATATTAATTGCCTTCTTAAATTTTTTTAAAAATAATACTTTATAAAAATAATACAAAAATTCAATAAGAAAACATAGTGCATGGTGTCTACAATTTTTATGTTTAGTGACTGCATTTTGTCTTCACCTATTTTTTATATCAATCAATTAAATAAATTATTGGCATTATTTAATGAAAGTGTTATAATTTTGTGTTACCAAAATATAGCCAAAAAAATATTAGAAAAATATTTTTATTTTGATTTTGATGATTTCATATAAATGAGTTTTCTATCAAAATAATATCCCTAAAAGTTGTCCAAATACTTCAAAATATTTCAAATGAGTTTTACTAAGTTTTTGAAGTATTTCTTGAATTTTATTTTTGACATATAGGGAGACCTAAACCTGAAAATTTGTAAAATTGAATTCAAAACAGAGAATTTAAACAGGAGTAGGGCGATCGGTTTTAAATTTTTGATTTAAACTTCTCTGTTTCAAGAGCGAACGGTCACTATCCAGAGCAACCGATTGCCATGTACATCGACCACTCACCCTAGACAGTGATCAGTCGCCCTATATGCCGAATTATGTCAAATCTTGAACCAACGGTTTAAACTTTTGAATTTTATACATAGCGACTGGTCGTCTTAAGGTATTTAACAGCAAAATCTATCTGTTACTTAAGCACTTATGAGCGAAAATAACTTTATCATTCCTTGACTATTTTTGTAGATATTTAGATCCTTCTTTTGCTCAAGCGTCAACTTTCATATTCTTGTTGTATTAAGCCTAGCACTACACTTTCATATCTAGCTTCATTGGCTTTCCTTTTTGATTACACTTGCACTTTTGAGTTGTATCATTTCATTCAAATTGTAATCTTGGTTGTACTTGTAAAATCACCCAAAACAAGATATACTTGTTAAGTGTTATTTTGGTAAGAATGCACTTGGTGGATTCATAGGTGTTTAAGAGTTTTGGTGCTCTTAATAGAGGTGAGAAGACTTTGGTGTTATTCTAAGTTGGTGTTGTAAGAAAAGTGTGGTGCTCTTCAAGATAAAGGTTGTAATTGGTTGGTATCAATTAATAAAAATTTTCCTTTCAAAATCAACTCTGACATCCCAGGTGGTAGTGGACGTAGGCCCTAGGTGGGTTGAAGCACTATAAATCATCATGTGTTGATTTATTTTTCTGCATTTCTATTTTGTTCATTCATATTGATTGAAAAAGAAGGCTTAAATCGGAAAATCGGGAAAATCTATTTACCTTCCCCCCTCTAAATTTTCGTAGCCACTTGGACTAACAAGTGGTGCCAAAGCCAAACTCTTTGGCAAGCTCATTCTTCATTGCGAGTAAAGAGAAAAAACCCATGTCTATAAATGAAAGCCATATCACCACCAGTGCCTCAACCAACAAGCCACCACTATTCGATGCCAACAACTACATCTTTTAGAAAGATTGAATGGAATGCTTCTTACAAGGTTGCGGGTTTGATATTTAGAATACGGTCAACGAAGAAATGTCCCAACAAACCAAGAAATTGGAGTATGGAACTATGGTCCCCAAAAGCATCAAAGAGTTCGATGAAAATGACAAGAAGTCTTTCTCTATAAACGGTAAGGCTTTAAATATTTTGCATTGCTCTCTTACTGCCACTGAGTATAATAGAATTCGAGAAATAAGGTTCGCACATGAAGTATGAGAAAAACTCAAAACCATGTATGAAGGTACTAGGAAGGTTAAACAAGCTAGAAAAACTATGCTTGTTAAAGACTTTGAAAACTTCATAATGTTCGAAGGTGAAACCATTTGAAAAATGGTGGAAAAGCTCGATAACATAGTCAATCCTCTATTGGCGCTCGGGAAAGTCATCTTCGAAGCTCAATAACAAGGTAACCAAAGTATTGAATTCTCTTCCCGGTTCTTGGTCCGAAAAGATGACGACTATTACGGATGCTCACAATCGTGAAACTCTCAAGTTTGATTAGCTTATTGGAAATCTTCTCTTTTACGAAGACTATCTCAAAGAAAAGAAGAATTACAAACCATCCACCTATCAACTGAGTATGGATTCTACTCCTAAAGGCCTAGCATCTGGTTCAAATAATTCTCGTTATGCTAGTGATGAGAATGATGAGGAAATGGCCGCCCTCGTATGAAAATTTGCCAAGATTGTCAATAAAAATAAGGCAAAAAAGGCAAGAGACAACTCATGCTTTAAATGCGGGAAATCCGGGCACTTTATAGCCGATTGTCCCAAAATGCATAGGAGGACCAAAAGAGGAAAAAGTTCTTTCCTAAAAAGAAGTCCTTAAATGTGGATGTTAAAACTTGGGATAAGCTACTTGCAATATCCGATGATGAAGAGGACGCCGAGCAAAGACTTATGCCATAGACGATGAAAACAATGAGGTAGGCTCTAACTCTTCTTCTTCTTCTTCTCAATGCTAACCCCCATGGACCCCAACACTCTATAGTACCTAAAAATAATTTAAATGTAGGTACTTGGAGAAATTATGGTCAAACAAAATTCCAAATGGCTTGTGGACAGCAGATTCGTGTCATATGACCGGCAAGGAACATATCTTCACCAATATCAAGCGACAATAAGAAGGAATAGTTATGTTCGGAAATGGCAAGGGCAAAATCCTTGGCAATGGAGACATTGGTAATTCTTCTTTCTCCCTTCATGATGTTTTATTACTAGATGAACTTAAGTTTAATTTGATAAGTGTTATCCAATTATGTGACCTAGATTATGATGTTCTTTTCAATAAAGAAAAAGGCCTTATTCCCAAAAATGGTAAAACTATTTGTGAAACTAGTAGAAAAGACAATCTTTACAAAATTTGCACAAGTGATTTGGTTAGTCAAAATATGTCTTGTCTTGTCGCTAATAATGTTTATCTAATTTATGGCATAGGTGACTTTGACATGTTGGATACAAATTTTGCAAAATATTTACAAAAATTAACATGTCAGAGGACTACCCAAATTAAGTTTTGAAAATCTTAGCTTATGCGACACTTGTCAAATGAACAAATTAGTTAAGCGTTATTTTAAGCCCAAAGATGAAATTTCCACAACAAACCTCTACAACTTCTTGACCTAAATTTGTGTGGGGATATTGACATGGCTAGTCTAAGTGGAAAACATTATACTGTCGTCGTAGTTGATGATTTCTCTCGATATACTTGGGTTATTTTTCGTGCAAATAAAAGTGGTGCCTCTTATGAGTTTGCTAAGTTGTGTAGACTTATAGAAAATGAAAAAAGACAATATCAAATCTATAAGAAGGATCGAGGAGGTGAATCTGATGGTGAATTTAGAGTCTTATGTGAAACAAAGGGATGAGAACATAATTTTTCAGCTCCGAGAACTCCTCAACAAAATGGTGTAGCCGAAAGGAAAAATTGGACTTTACAAGAAATGTGTCGGTCTATGCTAAATGAGTTTTCTCTTCCAAAGTATTTTTGGCCCGAAGCAATTAACACTTTTTGCTATGTCATAAATCAGGTATATCTTCGTCCAAAGTTGAACAAAACACCTTATGAGCTTTGGAGAGGATGAACACCAAATATTAGCTACTTCAAAATATTTAGTTACAATTGTTTTATCTTGAACACTAAGGATCAATTGGATAAACTTGATCCTAAAGCCGATGAAGGAGTATTTATGGGGTATTTGATTAAGAGCAAAGCATACCAGGTTTAAAACAAAACAAGCTTGGTGGTCGAAAAATCCATTCACGTCAAATTCAATGAAGCCTCTGGTGTTGAGAAAATACCGAACGATGATAGTTATGAAGAAGACGGAGTTGAACCAATTGTTCCAAACATTACTCTGGATGATCAACCTTCTATTTCAAATGTTCAACAAGAAGATAACGGTGATGCATCAGATCTTTATGTGGCATTAAAATTCCAAGAAGATCATCCAAAGATCTTATAATTGGGGATCCTCTTGATAAAGTCATGACAAGGAGAAAATTTTCCG
Organism: Rehmannia glutinosa; assembly: GCA_016081115.2. Lineage (NCBI taxonomy): Eukaryota > Viridiplantae > Streptophyta > Magnoliopsida > Lamiales > Orobanchaceae > Rehmannia > Rehmannia glutinosa. The sequence goes on along the minus strand of CM071935.1, from coordinate 43,004,845 downwards.
AAAAAGCTCTTATATCTCAAAAAGAGACATAAAATGCAAAGGAAGCAATTGAAGATTGGTTTATAGAGATGCAAGAAGAGCTAAATCAATTTGAAAGAAACGATGTTTGGGAACTTGCGCCTTTTCCTCCATCACAAAATGTCATCGAAACAAAATGGGTATTCCAGAACCAACTAGACGATCAAGGCAACTTCATTTGAAATAAAGCAAGGCATGTAGCTCAAGGTTATTATCAAGAAGAAGGTATGGACTATGATGAAACTTTTGCACCCGTAGCCCGTTTAGAGGCTATTCACATCTTGCTTGCTTATTCTTGTTTCAAAAATTTCAAACATTACACAATGGATGTTAAATCCGCTTATTCGAAATACTTTTATTCAAGAAGAAATCTATCTTAAAAAACCTCCAGACCAAATGATGTCTATAAACTCAAAAAGGATTTATATGGTTTAAAACAAGCAGCCCGAGCATGGTATTATAGACTTAGTTCATTTGTTTTACAAAATGGTTTTACAAGAGGTAAAGCTGATACTACTCTATTTGTTTTCGAGAAAGGACAAAATAGTCTCTTAGTTCAAATATATGTTGATGATATTATTTTTGGTGCTACTAATGAATCTTTGTGCAAGAAATTCACTAAACTTATGTAAGGTGAATTTGATATGAGTATAATGGAAAAACTCAATTTCTTTCTTGTACTAAAAATCAAACAATGCCAAGAAGGTATTTACATATCCCAATCAAAGTATACCAAAGAACTTCTAAAGAAGTTTGATATTAAAGAAGGAAGAACCGTTGCAACTCCTATGGCAACAAATTTCAAGCTTGACAAGGATGAAAAAGGCAAGTCGACTGATGAATCCAAGTACCAAGATATGATTGGTAGTTTGCTTTATTTAACTACATGTAGACCCGATATTCTTCATCTCGTATGCTTATGTGCTCAATTTCAAAGCAATCCCATATCTCATTTAAGTGTTATTAAAAGAATTTTTAGATATTTGAAAGGCACTATATTTTATGGCTTGTTTTATCCAAAGAATGAAAATTTTTCTTTAAAAGGATATAGTGACTCGGATTATGCCGACAATATTGATTGTCGTAAAAAGTACATCCGACTCATGTCATTTTTTAGGCGATTGCCTAGTTTCTTGTTTTCAAAGAAATAAAAATGTGTATCTTTATCAACGGCCGAAGCTGAATATATTTTCATGGCCTTTTGTTATACTGAACTACTTTGGATGAAACAAACCTTAGCGGATAACAAATTTTCCTTTGAAAATATTCCTATTTTTTGTAACAATACTTCCACTATAAATATTTCTCAAAATCCGGTTCATCACAATCGAACCAACCATATTAAGGTTCAACACCATTTTCTAAGGGATTGTGTTTCAAAAATAAATTGAGATGTGCTTTATTCTGTCTCAAGATCAACTCGCTGATATTTTAACAAAATCGTTAACCGTGGAGTCTTTTAACTCAATTTGAGGTCGTTTAGGCATAATGCAGATTTAATAAGGTCTATGTTTGTATTTTGAGCATTTTAAAACTTAAGGGTGAAAAATCACATTTTCAAAATTGAAAATCGGACAGAAAGAGTGCACTGAAGCAGGGACGGGTCGCTGTGGAGGGTGACCAGTTGCTGTCTTTAGGCGTCGGCCGCCCTCTACAACGATCAGTCGCCGTATGTGCAGATATTTTGTGTTAAAACCATATGTCCTCAATCTTTGTTTTATTTTACAACTTTCATACACATTCGCCCAATTCACATACATATCACATAAAATAAGTTTTTCTTGCATTTGCTACTGTTTTGGGCTCCTAAAATGTATATCTCATCTATCTTAACCTTCCAAAATCATTTCCCTTGTATCTTCTCATTTGATTTGCACCCTTGATATTTGTTTTTGGAATTGTTGGCTAATTGTTTTTTTGTTGAGAATGGATTATGTTGTTGGATTATTGCATTAGAATTAGAATTGGTATTGAACTTTTTGGCTTAATTCGGTATACAAATTGCATATACATCCTTGTTCCATATTTATGCATACCATGTGTTTGATGAAATATCTCAATGAGAATTCTCTCCTTAGCATGCTCTTCTTGGACTAATTGATTGAAACTCATATGTTGATCATAATTGTATGACATAATATCTCCCTCATGGTTTTAAAATGTTATTGTGATTTCTTGAACTCATAGCATGATATTGCTCGTTTTAATCTTCATGCGCACTTTGATATATATATATATATATATATATATATGATGTTTTTATTGTGCTAATAGTCTTTTTGATAATTTCAAAGGGGGATAAATATAAAATGAGCTCATAAGCTAATGGTAAGATCAAATGAGCTAGAAAAAGCTCATAGAAAAAGCTCAGTGATAAAAAGCTTAAAAGCTATAAGCTATGAATTGTTTCTCTTGAATTTATTGAGCTTTATGTCTAATGAGTTATTTTGACAAGGAGGCTTTTAGGCTCTTGAGCTTTTAAGCTATTTTAATAGCTATTTTAAAAAAGCTAAGCTTTTAGCTTATAAATTATTTGCTTCTATGCATGTTTATTGCTTAGCATGTTTATAGGGGGAGCTTTTAAAACTTATTTTTGAAAAACCTTTGCTCATTTCCCTTATAGATTTTTGGTTTGATAAGTATTGCTTAAATCAAATAGGTTACTTTTGATTGGTAAAACTTATTCGCTATCTTAAAATTATTTTGGGTTGTAATCATAAAAAAAGGGGAGTTTGTTAGAAATATATTTTTATTTCGATTTTGATGATTTCATATAAATGAGTTTTATACCAAAATAATGTCCCCAAAAGTTGTCCAAATTCTTCAAAACATTTTAAATGATTTTTACTATTTTTGAAGTACTTTTTGAATTTTATTTTTGACAAAAATCGGACGATCTCTCTATATTGAGGGTCGATCGATCACCCTACAGGGAGACCTGTAGCTAAAAGTTTGCAAAACAGAATTCAAAACAGGGAGTTTAACAGGGGTAGGGCGAGCGGTGCCTGAATGTTTTATTTTTTGTTAAATCTTCTTTGTTTCAAGAGCAAACAATCACTATCCAGAGTAACCGGTCGCCGTGTACATTGACCGATCACTCTAGACAATGACCGGTCGCCCTATATGTAGAACTGTGTCAAATCTTGATCCAACGTCTTAAACTTTTGAATTTTATACATAGTGACCGGTCGCCCTAAGATTTTTGACTGCAAATCATCTTTTGCTTAAACACATATCAACAAAAATCACTTTATCATTTCTTAACTATTTTTGTAGATCTTTTGATCCTTCTTTTGCAGACAAATTTCAAATTGCAGGAGCCTATGTTGGAAATCAAATCTGGAAGATGTCCTATAAATAGTTGAAGGATTTGAAGGATCAACACAACACATCAATCTACAATCACAACAAGACAATAAATTTCTAAACCTTACACCACACCCCTTGCGATCTACAAGTGGTATCAGAGCGGTTGGTTCATTGAGCCTTCCGCACTGGTTACTAAACTAGATCTCAATCTTTTTCAAAAGGTTTAACACTTGTGTTTTCAAAGTGTAGGTCCTAAGGGGTGTAAGTAAGGTTTAGAAGGGGGGGTTGAATAAACCTTACCAACTTTTCGATTTTAGTCCTTTTAAAAATATTACAGAGTTAATACACAGCTAAGTTAGTTAATCAGCAGAGTTAGCCACTCAATAGACTCAATATAGCTGTTGATAGAATAACTCAGTTGTTTAGTCTAAACCTTAACTCGGTTGTGGTGAGTTTTTCAGCGGAAGACTTAACACCCTCGAATCTGTTTTAACTTTATTTTAACACTTGATTTTAGCACTTAGTTATTTATCAGTTGGATAGCAAAGTGTCAGCACATATGAAATGAGTATGCAGAAATGTAAATATGCTGAAATGTAAATGACACAAGTGATTTTTGTAGAGGTTCGAAGATGGGGTAATTCTTCTAATCCTCTCTTCTCCAACTCCTGGAGGAATCCACTAAGTAATGATAAAATCACAAAGTGGTTATCAGTCTAGAGACAAGTCTTGATCACACAACTGACTTGCTCCTTGGACTCAGTCTGGAGATGCCTTGGTCACACAGCTGGATTCTCGTCCGACTCAGCCTCTTCACAGGGCAGCTGCCTTGCTACTTCAGCTCACTTTCTCAAACTTCTTGGATTTGATCACGAAGCCCTCCAATAACTTGAGATTGGTTCGACCTTGAACCTTCCTACAATCCTCCTTGGAAAGTAGACCCCTTGATTTTTCAAAAGTTTCCTCTTCAACAGTTTGAAGTTGTCTTTCTTTCACAGCTTTGTGTTGGATCGATTTCTTTCGAGATTTAGGCTTGAGGATTTTGCTGGAATATCTTGAGAATATTTTGCAGGTTATAGTTCAAATAATGCTTGTTCGCTTGTGGTTCAGGTAATCAAGGTCTACTTTTCTCAATGAAATTCCTTAGCCTTTTATAGTGAACTTTCAAAAATCTGTCCGTTGAAGAGATAGGCTGATTTTCAAAAGTCACTTGTGTTCATTGGCTTGTCTTTTCTTGGTCTTCAATCTTGAGATGTATACCTTTCCTCGTATTAAATGCATGTTCATCTTTTCAGGTTCTGACACGAGGTGCAGTGCTTCCTATTGGTTTATTCCTTTTGCACGCTTCTGGGACTGAGCACTTTAAGACATGGCAACATGGAAGTATTACTTATTTAAGTAATGTTGTTGACTTATGTGCAACGGATTCTTTTCAGTTAACTCCTCTTTGCAGCTGCCTTTTCCCCAGGTGACTTGAGTCTGCTCCAGTCATTGAAAGACTCATCTGTCACTTCAACTTGTGACATGGCTCCTCAAGTTGACTTAACTGACTCTTCACACAGATGTCCCTCAGTTGTTACATCTTCAGTCGAGTCCTTGGTCTTTTGTCTTGGCCATACACAGTTGTTCCACAACGTAGTCTTCACTTCACTTCTTAAGTTGACTTATTGTATTCCCAGGCATAGCTGACTTGACTCAGCTCGATCAGCCCTATCTATTACAATGAGAATTACAAGGAAAATGGGGTGCCAACATTCTAATCTAAGTTTTACATGGCATTCATCAAAATCTACAAAATAATTTCCCAACACAAAGTCTTTTATCTTTAAAGCAAAGTTATTATCATGGAAGCAAATCTAACTCGTATTCCAATGTTCACTGTGGAAGGGTATGATGACTGGAAGATTCGTATACAGGCTCATCTATCCTCTTTACACGATGAAATGTGGCATGTGATAGAGGATGGGCCATTAAACATATTCAAAGTCAATACGGTTGTAAGAAGAAGAGCTGCAACTAAAGGAGAGGAAGTTGCTGCTGAAGCCAGACCAGCCATGGTTGAAAAACCACGCACTGAATGGACAAATGAAGATAGAAAGAGATATAACCTGGACAATGTGACCAAGGATATACTCTATAAGACGTTGGACAAACGATGTTTAAAAAGGTCAAGTCGTGCAAATCAGCCAAAGAAATCTGGGATAAGCTAACCCTGATTTTTGAAGGATCATAACAGATTAAGGAGCATAAATTAACTGTTCTTGATCGAAAATTTGAAAATTTTAAAATGGTTGCAGGTGAGAGTCTGGATCAATTGGATGCCAAATTCACAGAGATAACAAATGAGCTTTCAGCTCTTAGGAAAGAGTACACTCAGAAGGAGATGTGCATGAAGATATTAAGAGCCCTTCCAGGTGAATGGGAAATGAAGGTCATGGCCCTGAGACATTCAATGGACCTCTCAAGAACATCCAATCAGGATCTATTCTCAGACCTCAAAGCTTATGAGTTTGAGCTGAGAAGGAAAGAGCAAGAGGAAACAACTGTACCCAAGACAGCTGCATTATTGGCCAGTGATGGGAAGAGAGTTGAGCCAAAGGAAACCATTGACCAGGAAGAAATTTCCCTCATGGTAAAGAGATTCAACAAGTTCTTTAACAAGAACTATAAAAGAAACAAGGGTGATACCGCCAGAAGACATTCATCACCTTCCAAAGCAAGGGAGGACAGGCCACCCAAGAGAGCTGAACATCAGAGAGCTGATAATCAGAGGACTGATAGAGCTGATCAAAGAGATGAAAACCTGTGTTGAAATTGCAGACAACCAGGACATTTTGTTGTTGATTGTTCCTATCCACCAGTCAACAAATACAGAAATGAGGAAGAAAGAAGAGTTTTCAAGGAAAGAAGACAAGAGAAGAAGAAAGCCATGTTGGCTGCTGAGACTGTTGAACCAGCCAAGTGCAAAGAAGCAGCAGACTCAGATAGTAGTGAGGCTTACTACTCAAGTGACATAGAGGAAGAAGCTTTGATCTGCCTCATGGCTAAAGAACAAGATCAACAAGATCAAAAAGATGAGGTACATTCTAACTCATCTCATTTTGATTCAAGTGATAGTGATTGTGATACACACACTTCATCACACACAGATCTTTATGAATCATTAGGAAAAATGATGAAAGATTTTGAGCACATAAAAACCTCACACACACTTTTGAATGAGGAAAATAGCCAGCTTAAAAGCCAAAACTCACAGCTGACAAAAGAGTTGAGTACTCTAAGTCACATAGCTGATGAGAACACTAAGCTGAAGACTAAAAATTCCAAGATCATAGCATATTTAGCTGCTACAGGAAAGAGAGAAAATGATCTCAAAAATGTGATTGCCTCATTTACAAAAGCATCCAAATCATTGGTTGAATTTATTGTGTGTCAAAAAGAGTGTGGAGATAAGACATGCATAGGATTCAATTCCTTTGTGCATAGTCAAACTCCATGAGTGATTTTGGAAAAAGGATCTTCAAGCAATGAATGAATCCAAAAACCCAAAACACCAAATGTTGCACCCACATTCACACCAAATCACAATCATACTGGCCTTGGTTACAAAGGAAAAGGAAAGAAGCCAGTAGAGTATGCTGAAAGGACAACTAAGAAGAAATTCGGACAGGTCCATCAGCAGACTCCTAATAGAAAATACTCTGAAAGAGCCAAACAGAGCTACTAAAAGCCCCAAAAATTTTATCAAAGAAATATATATGATGGGAATGGTAGAAACTATCCAAACCAAGCTGATTAGAATAATGTGAAATATCAGCAAAGACCTTTGGGATACAAGCCAAAATCGCAAGGACCTCAACCTCATCAAAGGTCATTCCCAAGGCAAAAGAGATATTATCAGCACACTCATGCACCCAAGCACTACACTCAAAAATTTCACAACTACCTCAAGGAAGCAGTTGCTAAAACAAACACACGGGCATACAGACAAAAGAGACAGATGTATAATCCTATAACCCCATGCAATTTGCTAATGTGGATTATGATTATGGTACTGATAGATGGAAACCTCTTAGAGTCAGATCATCTGGCTATAGGTTGGTTGGAATATCTTATAGCGCTAACCTCCCAGGACCCAGGCAACTATGGGTACCTAAAAATTGATTTCCTTGATTGCAGGTTCAAGGAACAGCTGAGTGCCAAGGAACCTGGTACATGGATAGTGGTTGTTCCAGACATATGACAGTAAATAAAAGAAATCTGTCATGATTCAAGGAGATCAAAGGTGCTAAAGTCATATTTGGAGGAAATGAAGCTCCAGGGGAGATCAAAGGCACAGGATCCATCAAGAAGAATAGACTAGAGATCACAGATATTGCTTATATTAAAGATCTCAACTTCAACCCGTTAAGCATCAACAAACTCTGTGACAAACGCTATAATGTAGGATTCAACATGGGGATATGTCAGATCAAAGATGCTGAATCTAATGAAATTGTTTTGCAAGGAACAAGGCAAAAGAATATATATGTTGTGGATTGGTCTACTGCTACAACAAGCACATGTCTACTAGAAAGGAGTACAGCCGAAACCAGTTGGTTGTGGCATAAAAAGCTGAGTCACCTGAATTTCAAGACAATAAACAAGCTTGAAATGAGTCATCTTATGGAAGGATTTCCAGACTCAGTGTACAAGAAATAAAGGATATGTGATGTATGCCAAATGGGAAAGCAAATCAAATCATCATTCAAGGATAATCCAAGTCCTTCTTCAACCAGGATATTGCATCTGTTGCATATGGATTTATTTGGTCTTGTTGATCCAGCTAGCATCAGTGGAAAGAAATACACCTTAGTGGTGGTGGATGACTATTCAATATATACATGGGCAATTTTCCTGTGTAAAAAAAAAGGAAACACTGCAGAAGTTACCTCAGCTGATGAGAAGAGTTCAAAATGAGAAGAGTCAAACCATTATAAAAAAAAAGATCTAATAGGGGAACTGAGTTTGTCAATGGGATAATAACTCAATATTGTGTTGAGAATGGTATTGCTCATGAGCAAGGACTCCACAACAAAATGGAGTAGCTGAAAGAAGGAACATAACTCTCAAGGAAGCTGCAAGGACAATGTTAGCTGAAACTGGATTGCCTAAGAGATTTTAGGCTGAAGCCATAAATACAACATGGTATAATTAGAATAGATGCATGATTAACATGAAATTGACCCAGACTCCCTGTGAGATTAGGACAGGGAGAAAGCCAAATGTTGGATATTTTAAGATATTTGGATGTAAATGCTTCATCCACAACAATGGCAAGGACAATTTGAAGGCTTTTGATGCTAAAGCTGATGAAGAAATCTTTTGAAATACTCAGCTGAGAGTAAAGCCTATAGAGTGCTGAACAAGAGGACTATGGTCACAGAATAGTCTATCCATGTGGTTTTTGATGAACCTAATGTGAATGGAGAAGACATTGATGAATTAGCTGATAAGCAGAATCAACCAACTGTGTAGAAGAGTCCTTATGTTGAAGCAGAAGTGAGAACACTCAACCCAGATGAAAATGAGATAGTTGAATCTCAAAGTCACTTGGAAGGTCTACAGATGAATGAAGATGAAGAAGCTGTTCAAGACAACTTAGTTGCAAGACCGCTGAATCAAGCAGACTTACTCCAACCTGATGTGAGATGGCTGAGTGACCATCCACCTGTGTTAATCATTGGAGGTGTTAGAGTTGACATAAGAACCAGATCCATAGCACAACATGAAGCAATGTTCACTTGTTTTATTTCCGAAATAGAGCCTAAAGATGTGTCTCAAGCATTGGAAGACACATATTGGATTCAAGCTATGCAAGAAGAGTTGAATCAGTTTGAAAGAAACAATGTATGGGAATTAGTTCAAAGGCCAACCACACAAAATGTTATTGGTACAAACTAGGTATTCAGGAACAAGATGAATGAGGAAGGATCTGTTGTAAGAAACAAAGCAAATTTGGTAGCCAAAGAGTATTGCCAAGAAGAAGGTATAGGTTTTGATGAAACCTTTGCTCTTATTGCCAGATTGGAAGTAATAAGGATGTTTCTTGCTTATGTTGCACATAGGAACTTCATTGTATATCAAATGGATGTGAAAAGTGCATTTCTAAATGGACTGCTAGAAGAAGAAGTCTATGTAGAACAATCTCAAGGTTTTGAGCAGAAAACTATTGGAGATAAAGTCTACAAGCTCAAGAAAGCACTGTATGGATTGAAGCAAACACCAAGAGCATGGTATGATACATTGTCTCAGTTTCTAGTTGACAATAGATTCACCAAAGGCAAGGTTGATAGAACACTATTCAGGATTCAACATGGAGAGAGTATACTGCATGTTCAAATATACGTGGATGATATCATTTTTGAATCCACAAACAAAAAGTTGTGTGACAAGTTCTCAAACCTCATGCAAGATAAATTTGAGATGAGCATGATGGGAGAGTTGACTTTCTTCTTAGGACTTAAATTCAAGAAATTGAAGGATGGAACCTTCATAAGCCAACCCAAGTATACCCAAGATTTAATGAAGAAATTTGGTATGGAAGAAAAGCGTGAAGATTCCTATGAATACATCAGTAGAGATGGATATGGATGCAGATGGCAAAGATATTGATCAAACCAGATATAGAGCCATACTTCGATCATTGCTATATCTAACAGCAAGCAGGCCAGACATCACCTTTGCAGTAGGTGTATGTGCCAGATTTTAATCTGCACCAAAAGAGAGTCACATGACTGCAGCTAAAGGAATCCTAAGATATTTGAAGGGATGCCAAAAAGTTGGCTTATGGTATCCAAATGAAGAAGATTCAAGCTGGTAGGATACTCAGAGTCAGACTATGCTGGATGTAGAGTTGACAAGAAGAGTACTTCAGGTACATGTCAAATGCCTGGAAAAAAGATTAGTATATTGGTTCAACAAGAAACAAAATTCAATAGCTACATCCACAGTTGAAGCAGAGTACATAGTTGCGGGCAGCTGTTTTGCCCAAGTATTATGAATGAGACAACAGCTGAGAAACTATGATATTGAAGAAAGAGAAATTGCAATTATGTGTGATAACACTAGTGCTATTGCAATCACTCAGAATCCAGTGTTGCATTCAAGAACTAAGCACATTGATGTCGGATATCATTTTATAAGAGATCATGTTGAAAAGAAAGACATAACCTTAGAATACATCTCAACTGATAAGCAGTTAGCTGACATATTCACAAAGCCATTATGTGAATCAAGGTTTGAAGAACTCAAGAATGAGTTAGGATACTCAGAAGACTCAATCAGTAGAGACAAAAGAAAAGAGAATGGAAAATGAGCAAGTTTCACACAACAGCCAAGTGAAACAGCTTAGTCGGGAAGTCAGCTGTATCGAGTTACCTGACAACTGAGTGATCTAATGTGAAGAGAGAAGCATAGTTAAGTCACTTTGGATGATAGATGAATCATTTATGAGCTAAGTGACAAAAACGCAGTCATTTTATTCGAGCGGGAATGTTTTAAAGGATGACGTCAGCGTAATTATGACTGTCAGTACAAAAGCTGCACACTAAAACATATGATTGGATATAAATGTTGATGCATTTAATGTGGGAAATTAATGCGATTTTTAATGGTCAATCCTAACCGTTGATTTTGATCACATTTTTCAAATTCCAAAAACTGTCCTTTTGAGTCCTATATATAACAAAATTTATTTTCTCTCTCCTCACACAAATACTCTCGTCTTCAGCAAGCAAGAAGGAATTCTTTTTGCAACCGTTCAAGACCCTACCATCTAAGATCAAGTTTTTCGCATATTTCACCGTTCAATCTTTCTGAAAATGGATGATACTCATAATTTCTCTAAGCTTTCTGAGAAGATCCACTCCAGTGCTTCAGTGGATTTTAATGGGATGATCAAGTAGGGCATTGATGAAGCCCTCGTGAAGAAGATTGCTACAAATCTTGAGAAGTCCGGTCTGAAGGACTTTCTCTCAATGGAGTTCACGCACACTTATTTGGAGGAAGTTGCCATGTTTTACGTGAACGCAGAAGTGCATGACGATGAGATCCGCTCATCCGTTCACGACAAGGACATCAAAATCACAGCTAAGGACCTTGCTGAACATTGCTTTCTGCTGACTGAAGGTTTGAAGGACGTAACCGAGAAGGACGTGAACTTTGCTACAGCTTGGAAAGAGATTGTGAAGCCCGAGTATGCTGCGAAAGATGTCTATATGGCTAAGAAGGAGTTTATCAAGGATGACTACCACAAGATGATGGACATTGTGTCCAAGCGTGTAGACATGAAGTTCGGAAGCTTCAACCAGCTATCACAGACTAAGCTGATGGTGATGGTTGCTATCATGGAGGAAAAGGAAGTTAACTGGGCTGAGTTCGTCTTCAGCCGAATCTGTCAAAATGTTCTCAACAAGTCCTTCAAGGAGGATAGGACTTTTGGTTGTTCCCTGGGTTATGGCCTAGTCATTGGCCATTTGATGGAGATTAAAGGGATCGCCTTGCGCCATGGGAAGCCCTTTCATGCAAATAAGAGGATGTTTAGGGCAAACCTCTCCGGCGCACAGAAGAAGGCTCATGCAAGGAAAGCTGATACCAGTAAGGGGGAATCAGCTGACCCAGCCAAAGATACAGCTGCGATCGCTCCATCTCTCTCCCCTAAGCCTATTTCAAAGAACAGAGTTGGGGCAGCTAAACCTACTCCTGCCCCAGCTGCAAAATCAAAGAAGGCACCTGCCCCAACAGCCAAATCCCAAGCACCTGCCCCCGTAGCCGAATCACATGCCCCTGCCCCTACAGCCGAGACTGAGCAGAAACCCCTACTTCCTTCTCCAATCGTGAAGAAGAGACGCATTGCTTGTCTAGGTTGGCGTTACAATTTCATATGCAATTACTACTTGACTCGCTCGAATGCCATTCATGGTGCATGAATATTCACTAACTATTTTCAACAAGTTATATAAAACAATATTATTTTGAATATCACGCTGCTTGTGAATAGTGTGTGATGTACGCATCATGAACCATGCATTCTTCATATAACTATTTTCTGCATCTATATAAGCCACACTTACACACGAATACCCATCCACTGAGAATTTTTGTCTCACCCCCGTCTTTTCAAACGTCAGATGGTCATTGTCCACACGTTGAAGACGTGGACGAGGAAGATCAGACCATAGAGTGATTCATATTCGTGCCCCATCCTGAATCATAAAGAATTCCTTTACTTCTGGCTTTATGTTGGACTCTTTTATTTTATGTTTGTAACCTAAGGGCGTAGGACCCTTGAACAATGTTAAGTTTTCATTTGGGTTGTAATTTGGGAAATATTTCATTATGTTGTCGGACTGTAACTTAAGATTCCACTGCGATATTAAACTTTGTTTGGGTTGTTTTGATGAATAATTAACTATTAAGGCATTAATGTGGTACAAATCCTTTATTAACTTGATTTATTTGACTTATCAACTAGTTTAAGTTATTGATCACGTCATGGTCCCGTACGGAGCGTGAAAATTTTAGTAGTATCAGAGCTCGGCTAGTAAGATGAAAACTTACTCCGAGCTGACCCAAGATAGGACCCTCTGCTTGTGTTGGGTAGTACCGCTATTAACTAATCTAAGCTAAGAATCTGATCTAAAGAGAACTATAGACCCTCAATATTATGTTCGATAATAGATCATGAGAATCGTGTCACTAATGTTTAGACACAGATTTAATGGTTATTTTTATTTAGTCGATTCCTGATTAGTTATACGTATCATTCATTGTCTTTTCCACTTATACTTGTTTCACAAACCATAGTTGTGTTTTGACAAGGAATGGATCCCGAAGTTCCGACATGCCCCACTTTGTGGGAGGTCTATGCTGAGAGTGACCATTTTGAGGAGGTGGAAACCTATTGGCATAAAGAATTCGTAAGTTAACTCTGAGCTGCCATTGGAATATAACTACACACGCGACCTTGATAGCTTATTAGCCCAGCACCAGGAGAAAAAGAACACCTTAGTCTACGAAGTCGGAGAACACGAAAGAACTATTTGCTCCTAGAAGGATCAAATCCAAGTACTCCAGGAATGCATCGATTGCATGCGCTAGGGGATGCGATGTGCCAGTGACAGCAAACTTCAGTGGGAGACAGAGACCTATCTGCTACAGGACAAAGTCAACCGCTACAAGTAAGCCCTACTCAAGCAACTCGATACCATGCAGAAGCTCACACAAGTTGTACTTCAAAGGGTCAAAATCACCAATGCGGCGAACATTTCGGCACAACCACAACCCGAGGTGAAACCAGAAGCGATCCCCATGGAAGAACCTGAAGAGGATCCTGGAGAAGAACCCAAAGAGGATTCTGAGGAAGATGAGGAACCTGAAGAGGAACTGGATAATGCTCCATGGATGTCGCGCAGGAGCCTGAAGAATTGCTGCAAAGGAACCCGTGGAGATCATAAACATCAACGATGACAACGATGCTGATAGCACCTTTACTAATTAGATAGGACGTGTATTTCTTATAGTTAGTTGTACCTTGATGTATGTATTATTATTCTTTTGCATTTGATGTATAGTATTGTTATATGATATTTCCAGCTCATTCTGAACATCGTGTTTATATATTAATGGATATTGCTTCTTGTCTCGTGTTAATTTTATGTCTTAGTTATAATAATTATTATTGGCATATAATGACTTGTGAAATATTTTGACCACTAATTGAATTTATTAAATTCATGAATAGCAACTAGCGTTTTGTGATACAGAATGGCTGACCGTCGTGGAAGAGGAAACCCTGTATCGTGCCAAGAAGGGACGCTAACCCCCCAAGGAGCCGGACAACCTCACCGGACCTGCCACCACTACCTCCCCCAGTTGCGGGAGACAACTTAATTGCTCATGCCTTACAGCAGATACTGATATTCATGCAACAGCAGACATCACCTCACATAAACGTATAGGAACCCACGCGAAAGGCTAATGATAGAGTCTTGGAGCGATTCTTCTGCTTTGATCCACCTGCTTTTCAGGGAGAGCCGAACGATGCCAAGGCAAAAGATTGGATGGAAAAATCAAAAAATATTTTCAACACTTTGCAACATACTGATGAGCAGAATGTTACACTTGTTGTCTTTCACTTAGAATCTGCGATTCGTGACTGGTGGAGAACCGTAGATAGAAAATGGGAACGCGATGGGGTAGCACATACATGGGGAAACTTTCTTGCAGAATTCAATGAACAGTACATTCCGTAGGTTGTTAAAGGGGCCCGGAGGGATGAATTTCATCGATTAACACAGGGAACCATGACAGTAGCCCAATAAGAATCTGAATTTCATCGACTGTCTAAATATGCACTGGGAACCATCACCACAGAAGAAGACATGTTGTACAAGTTCACCAGAGGATTGAGACTAGTGTTATAGAAACAACTGTTGATAGTAGAATTGAAAACTTACTCAGCTGCAGTCAAGGCGACTCTTCGTCTTGAGGCGAGACTAATTATATTAGGCAGATACAACAAAATAGGGCTACCAACAACCTCAAGAGGCCAGCTACCGGGCAATCCTCTAAGCAGCCCGCTAAGTTTCAAAGGGGTAATGCCGGGAAAATTAATAAAGAAAATGGACCGATGTAAGGGATGCAAGGAAAACTATGTGCTTATTGTCAGAGGACGAGTCACGCTATAAATGAATATTGGCGAAAGTAAGAAAAATGTCTGAGGTGCAGCAGTAAACAACATCAGGTTAAGGATTGCCCCGGAATGAACAACAGTGGGAATAAACCGACTCAGCCGCAGAAATAGGGAAATGGACAAGGGAATCGAGAGAGGATGCCAGCTCGAGCGTTCGCTTTGGCTAGGCATGAGGCTCCGGAAGAAACCATTATGGTGGAAGGTACACTTGTAGTATCCAATCACCATGCTAAAGTGTATTTGACCAGTGATCATTGCACTCATTCATTGCACCGCATTATGTACACAAGCTGCATGCATGCATGGAATGCCTGCCTATATGTTTAGGAGTATCAACTTCTATGGGCGCAAACCAATTAACTGATGGTATCTATAATGCATTCAAAGTAAAGATTTTTTATATAAACTTTCCTACCGATTTGATTTTATTGCCTATATCCGAGTATCACATGTTTTGGGAATGAATTGGTTGTCTGCACAACATGCACAAATGGACTTCCATCACAAGTCCATTAAACTATGCTAGCCCAGAAAGCCCATAGTGGAAGTTTCAGGAAGGGCATGAGTCAAGATTGCCCTAATCATCTCGGTCATTAAGGCTAGAAAGACAATTTCTAGTGGGGAACAAGGTTACTTAGCGTTTGTGATCAACAAACACAAGGTAGATACTCAAATACACCAAGTGCCCATAATGTCGGAATACTCAGACGTATTTCTACAAGAACTCACCGTTGTCCCTCCCGATAGGGAAGTCAAATTCACTATTGAAGTTTTTCCAGGAACAACGCCAATCGCGAGAACGCTGTACAGAATGGCTCATCTAGAGTTGCAAGAGTTGAAAGCTCAGTTGCAGAAATTGATGCAAGTAGGATTTATCCGACCGAGTACGTCTCCATAGGAAGCTCTAGTACTCTTCGTTAAGAAGAAGGATGGAACATTAAGACTATGCATAGACTATCGCGGTCTTAACAGCATGACCATCAAGAATGAATATCCCCTCCCGAGGATAGATGAATTGTTCGATCAACTTCAGGGGGTGACAGTATACTCGAAGTTCGACTTACAACAAGGGTACTATCAGTTGAAAATCCAGGAAGAAGATATCTCCAAAACATTATTTCAGACTAGGTATGGACACTACGAGTTTGTAGTGATGCCATTCGGCCTGACGAATGCCCCTGCAGCATTTATGGACCTAATGCACCGAGTCTTTCGACCTTACTTGGATCAGTTCGTGGTGATATTTATCGATGACATACTCGTATACTCTAAGTTTAGAGATGATCACGAGCGTCATTTGAGGATCATCTTGGAGACACTACGAGAGTACAAGTTATATGCCAAGTTCAGCAAGTGCGAATTTTAGCTTAAGAAAGTCGTGTTTCTCGGACATATAGTATCTGGTGATGGGATCGCGATGGACCCATCAAAGGTACATACAGTGGTGTAATGGAAACAACCAGAAACAGTGACCGAGATCAGAACCTTTTTGGGATTAGCAGGATATTATCGAAGATTTATTAAGGATTTCTCTAAGATTGCCTGACCACTCACATGATTGACTCAGAAGCAAGTCAAGTTTGAGTAGAACGATAAATGTGAGACCAGTTTCCAAGAACTGGAGAAATAACTCACGATAGCTCCCGTCTTATCCCTCCCAAAAGGAACACAAAGCTTTGTCGTTTACAGTGACGAATCGAAAGAAGGGTTCGGAGCAGTACTTATGCAGGAACGAAAGGTCATTGCTTATGCCTCATGGAAGCTCAAGCCGTATGAGGTCATTCTATGTATCCAAAGATGGTATCATAAGATTCAAGAATCGAGTCTGCACACCGAAGGATGAGAAAATAAGGAATGAGATCTTGACAGAAGCACACCGCTTGAGATATACAATACATCTTGGAGGAAACAATATGTATAAGGACTTGAAGCGAAATTGCTGGTGGGTGAACATGAAGAACAAGGTAGCAGAGTTTGTTGCGAGATGTTTGACTTGCCAACGATTGAAAGCAGAACACCAATGGCCATCTGGATTACTACAGCCATTGAGAATTCTCGGATGGAAATGGGAGTACATAACGATGGATTTCGTGATGGACCTACCAAGAACTAGAGGAGGTCATGACGTTATATGGGTGGTTGTAGACCGACTCATGAAATCCACGCAATTCTTGCCCATTAAGAAGACCGATAGTTTGCAAAGGCTCATGCAGACTTATATCAGAGAGGTCATTTGGATGCATGGAGTATCGATTGACATAGATTCGGACAGGGACCCGATATTTGTCTCAAGATTTTGGAAGTGCTTACACGAGGAATTGGGAACCTCACTGAGTTTTAGTATGACAGCACACCCACAGACTGACAGACAATCTGAGCGGATAATCTAAACTCTTGAAGTCATGTTATGAGCTTGTACGCTAGATTTCCAAGGAAGTTGGGACTCTCACTTACCATTGGCCGAGTTTGCCTACAACAACAACTATCAGGCCATAATCGAAATGGCGCCATATGAGGCACTAGATGGGCTAAAGTGTAGATCTCCACTACACTGGGAGATTGATGATCAATGGACTCCAAAAGGAAAACGAAAGTCACCGACAATTCCAAAATTGGACTTAGTTCAGGAGGCCATGGGGAAAGTCAGGATGATCAAGGAGAGGATCCGTATGGCTTAGAGTCATCAGAAGAGTTATGCAGACAGGAAAAGAAATGATTTGGAATTTGAAGTTGGAGACAAAGTATTTCTTAAACTCTCACCACGGAAGGGGTTGATCAATCCAAAGAAAAGAGGTAAGCTGAGTCCGAGATATGTTGGACCCTACAAGATACTATAGAGGATTGGAAAGTTAGCCTACCACTCGAACTACCATCACAGTTTGCGGGAATGCACAACGTATTTCACGCCTCAGGATTAAAGAAGTATCGACCATATTCCGAGCATATGATCACATGTGACACACCTCCATTAATGGAGAACTTATCAAACATCGAGAAGCCCATTCGGATTATTGACCAACAAATACAGCAACTGCGGAAGAGAGAGATTATGTTGATCAAAGTAGTGTGGAAAAATCATAACCGAGATGAAGACACGACGTGGTAAATGGAAGAATACCAAAGGAAATAATATCCTGAGTTATTCTGAGAGGAATTTGGGGACCAAATTCTTTTAAGGAGGGGAGGATGTGAAGACCCTCGATTTTTAATCTTGTCCGGGCATGTAACCGACGTCATTAGACGACTATATATATTCGCGAAAATTTTTAACGCGTCAATTTAACGGATCAATGTTAATAATATCACGCCATATCATCTTTTTATTTATTTGATCTACTACTTGTTTAATTTGGAATTCTATGTTTATTAATCTCTTAATTGATTATTTTTGTTACTACTTGAGTAGTTAGTAGACACAATAGAATTTTAGGAGACCTATTATATCCTATATAAATAAGAAATTGATTTAGAATAAGTGATTATGTGACTCATAAGTGAATGTGGGAATCACTATTAATTTTGGGAATTGATATTTTATACCAATTACCATCATTTTTGGGACAGAAAAAATATAAGTACCACACACAAGACTTATAGGGGACTCCTAATGTGCTATTTTGGGTATACAAATTTATCTCCATCCTTTTACACATACACGACATTACACAAAATCAATACAAAATATTCTACACAAATTTTAAATTCATTTTTCACCCACAAATTCGCACTCAAACCAACATTCCCCTCAAACTCACCACATTCTTCTACTCACTAATAAACCTCATAACTTTGATCGTCACCTTGTCCCCCATGAAAACAATAATTCACAAAACTTCAAAACAAAAACCATCCTCCTTTTCCCCCCTAAGTGATCGGCCACTAAGTAGTATAGGAGAAAAAATTTATTCTCCTCATTCTTCACCTTGAAATCTCTCTCATAAATCTCCCAACTCTCTCTCTATATTCCCAACATTCTTTTTCTAACAATTAGCCAAAACAAATACAAGAATCTCTCACATTTTCTCCAAACAATTCGAACCCCATTGCACAAGGTAAGAAATATCTCCTTTCATCTTCAATCTATTCCTTAAAATCTTCAAGCCTATCTCCTTCCTTTAATAACTTGATGAAATTTTTCTATTTTAAGGTACACTTAGAAGCTCACACCTTGAAGGACTTAAGGAAGAAAGATTTGGGTTACCTTGAATTTTACTGGGAGTGGGGTAGTTAAAATGTGTGGGGCAAAAGATGATACCACATCGATCCGACCTGATATTAGATTGGGCTGATAAGGGCTTCCTAAGGCGTTTCTTCCAACTCATTCAGACGACGTCGAAGATGAAGTATTTCGGCTTCTCTTTCATTCAACGGACTAGGCTCCTGAGCTCGATTAGCTCTAGGGGCTCCCGATTTCCAGAAAACTGAATCCTGGACTAGATAGACTGTATTGGCTTTTGACGGAGGGGTTCTGGGCCCAAACGCCCAAACCTCGACTGGGCACGGCGAGGACGCAGAATTAGCGGGGATGATTCTTCCATCCTGCTATGATCTACGCCATCATCTCGAACTCTTCTCATTTCTCTCCTATCCTCGGGTTATATATTCCGAGATTGAACTTCCTGGTTTTTCTGATTCAAGGGGGCTTGGTTTTGAGTGTTCCGTGGTGGATCTGCCTGTGGAGGATTTACTGGTTGGGGAGGTTGAATTTTTGGTGAAGGGGTTGAAAGTGCTTGTGCAACTAACTGATTCATTTGCTGGATAAAATTTGGGTTTGTGAGAAGTTGTGTGATGGGTAACAAAACTGCGTCTCCAGTCTCGGTTGGAGGCACATTTTGAGTGTTTTGGATATCTTGTGGCTGATGATCTTGCCTATGGGGGTTTCTCGAGTTTTCACTCATATTTCAATAATTGGGAAAACATATTACCTTGGCTGGAATTTGAAATTTGTGGGAATTAGACTGGACCAAACAGGCCCTCCTTCTAACGCCAATTTGTTGATGCTTTTTTTCGATCAACAAGAGAAAGATTTAAAAGTACGTGTCTGGGAAATAAAACTAAATACCTAGAAAATATTTAAAGTGGTTGAACTGCCTTTTTTAATAGTAAAGCCGAGCAGGTTGTTTCTGCTCGGTTTTTGTACACTAAATTTGAATTTTCTTAGTTATATATTGGATTTTTCTTGTCTTTTTCCTAATAAATGAGATCTATTTATACTAATACAATTAGTGGTTAAGTAATTATTACATCTAAAATATTAGTGGAACATTTGTCCTCTTCTTGATGTGCATGAGGCGCGTAGTGTCCATATGTTGGGAGGTACTTGTTGACTTATCCCGTTGATGTGTTGATAGATGGCTCCTTGGTCTACCACTGGTGGATTGGATCGATTTAGTGGAGATATGTTGAGTGGATGAATATTGAATAATCACACTCAGATGGGTTGACCTCGGCTCGGGCGATGGCGACCTGGTCGGTCCACGTCATCGAATCTCGGATGGCCACGTGGATATATTTTCACCAGCTCGGCTCAGGTATTATCAAAACTAAAATTTGATGTATAAACAAATTTACCCTTAATAACAATGTTTTAGCATGTTTTAATAATTTACCTCAATTTTTATTTTATGTTCTTTATATAAATTATTTTTTTTATTAAAAAAAATGGTAACTTAACTAGTTCAAATTTTAAAAATATTTTAACTATATATGAGTATAACAAATATACAAAAATATTGAATGTAGATATTCTGATTACTTGAGTTCAATTTAAAAATAATTTTCAATTTTTATACTCTTTCAAACGATACGAATGAATATATTTTTGTATACTGAATATACATAGATATTTTTTTAAAATTATTGATAGTTTATATTTGTAATATAATGATATATGTAATAATACATATTTATAGTATTTAAATATTTTGAACAATCTTTGCTCAAATAACAAGATTTATATCTAACTGGGCATGCTCTCAATTCGTTTAATTAATAATATGGATTATTAATTAAAGATGACAATTTCATAATACTATATATGTTTAGGACTATGAACAATATTAAATAAAAATGATATATATATATATAACTAAATTAGGTTTAAGAAAATATATTTATTTATATTTTTCCCAATATTGAAAGTTTATTTAGATTAAATAGTTAATACTTTTCTTCATTCATCTTTCAAATCTAATTCTTTTGTGTATTTGTTGTACATTGGTTTAGTTTTCTTAAGTTTAAATTACTTAATGCACAATTAAAAATATCACCATTTGAATTTACTATGTTTGTAAATCAAATTGGGTACAACACATTTAAAATTTACTCAAAACTTATGCAGACCTATTTTTATTAAGGGTAGTTTTGTCCATACATTATAATTTATTTTGATTAAGGGGTGTAAGTTTTACATTTGCAAGTTTAGGGAGGTAAATGAGAAATAGGACCAAGTTCGGGGGCGTTATTGTATTTTACCCTTATTTTAAACATGACATTTATATAGTGTATTGAAACATGTGATGAAATACTACATGTATATCAGTTTTGTGTTTCATATGAGACCTTCAATTTTCTACCGTGTTTCATCTTTTGTTTCAAATACACTATTGGCACGGATATTTTAAGAAGATTTCATTATTTTACATATGGCCATAGATTTTGTCGTCTAAGTGATTAGCCTATTAATAAAACTATCAAAACGCCGTCTTCTATTCAGTTAGATGTTAGAACACAAAAAGATTAAAGTGCCAAATACGAAATATCATACTCCTTGAGACCAAATGCAGTGTACATATATAATGAATCATTTAATTCATGTGTATCCAAGAACGTTTTTATCCTCTGTGGTATGGTGCAAAAGGTTTCTTGGGCTTATTTATGACCTTTGCATCTAAACATATTTTGTCGTTAGCTCTCATAAATTAAGTCAACCAAATGAAGTGTACATTGTGAATCATTTAATTCACCATCTTCAATTCTTTTGCATAAACACGTATATACATGTATTATTCATTCTACACCCGGATATACAATTTAAGCAATATATATATATATAGAGAGAGAGAGAGATAGCTACAATTTCCCTTTGCCCTTTCTATAGCTATCAACTCTGCAAAGCATATATGGAAGAAGCCACACACAGTCACCACATAGTCTTGCTACCTCCTCCAGGTTTTTTAGGTCACCTAATTCCATTCATCGAACTCGCCAAGAAACTTGTTTCCCAATACAACTTCACCGTCACACTCATCATCATCCCACATGATAGTGAACCTCAGAAATCTCTTCTTCAAGGCATTAATCCCACCACAACTAATATAAACTCCGTTTTTCTCCCTCCTGTGTCGATCGATGATCTCCCGGACGACCTGAACCCCGATGTTCTTCTCCCGTCCCGCGTAATCCGATCGCTTCCGTCTCTCCGCCACGCCCTGTCCTCGTTAGGAACTCCAGCCACTGCTCTCGTGGTGGATCTTTTCGCTGTTCACGCCATCGATGTGGCGAAACAAGTCGGAATACCGGCCTACATTTTCTACGTCATAGCAGCTAACGAATTGTTGCTGGCAATAGATTTGCCTAAGCTTAATCACGACGATCATTCGGTCAAGTTACCCGGTTCGATAGAGTTGAACCATGAGGACTTGCCTGATTCGGTGAAAGACAAAAACAGCGAGTTTCGTAGATGGATAGTCGATCTCTGCAGCAGGTATCTGTTAGCCGACGGGATTCTCGTGAACAGCTTTCTCGACCTGGAATCCGAAGCTTTCCAGGAATTGGAACGACGTCGTCCTGGAATTCCACCTATTTATCCTTTGGGCCCATTGATCCGAACGGGCCTGGAAACGGAATCAGATCGAGGGACCGAGATTCTGGAATGGCTGAACAATCAGCCTCCTAAATCTGTTTTATTCGTTTCGTTTGGTAGTGGGGGGACTTTATCTGTGGATCAATTTAGTGAATTAGGTTTAGGCCTGGAATTGAGTGGGCAGAGATTTGTTTGGGTCGTTAGAGCCCCTCAAGAAAACGTCTCGGCCGCATACTTAAACGCCCAAAAAAAAGACAATGGGAATAAGAGTAAGGATCCTTTGGAGTATTTACCACCAGGGTTTCTGGAGAGGACTAAAGACAGGGGATTGGTGGTTGCCGGGTGGGCCCCTCAGATACAGGTTTTGGGCCATGGGTCAACTGGCGGATTTCTGACCCACTGCGGGTGGAATTCGATACTGGAGAGCGCGATTTTTGGTGTGCCATTGATCGCGTGGCCGCTGTGCTTCGAGCACAAGATGAACGCAGTGTTCTTGACGGATGGGTTGAAGGCGGCCATAAGAGTTAAAGAGATTAATGAGAATGGGATTGTGGAGAGAGGGCATGTTTCAGAAGTGGTCAAACAACTGATGGAAGGTGAAGAAGGGAAGATAATTGTGAAGAGAATGATGGATGTCAAATTTGCTGCGGCAAATACACTCAGCCAAGAAGGATCTTCTTCAAAGGCCCTTGCTCAGGTCGTCCGAAAATGGATCAATTGAAATTGAAAATTCCGTTTTATTTTTTGTGTTCTCTGTTATTCTATCTGTTTTTCTTTGTGTTTTTTTTTTCCTGGAAAAGACATTGAATAAAGTTCTGGTTTTATATGTATGTTGAGGGAAAGTTAAGACAAATTGTTATTGAGATTTAATTTCAGTTATAAATTGACCATCCTTCAATTTTAGAGGTTGTATGCCATTTGAAAATTTTATAATCAATTAAATTGTTCTCACATCTCAAGGGAAGACATACGATATATCAATTATGATAAGATAACAAGATTTTGGAGATCCTATTCAGCATCCACAGGAATCGAACCCGCGTCTATATAGACGCAGGTGGTATTCTACCACTACACTTCTAGTACTTATTATCCAATTTCAGTATAATCATGTATATATAAACTCATTCATAAATACGTCTGGTAAATTAAAAAAAAATTAAAAACGCCTCTAAATTCAAAGGCTAAGAATCGAACGCAAGTCTGTACCATAGGAATGTACTATTCTACCACTAGACCACAACCGCTTGTTGTGGAGTTTCAATATAACCACGAATATAACGCCATTCATAAATTATTAATTCTCAAAGCTCGTCATATTTATTTTCCTTCTTCACTATACTAGACTCTTAATCTTTGAATTTATTGAAAAACATGATACTTTATGTCAATAAATGGATACTTATAAAAGTGTTACTATAACTACATGATATTTATTTTTTATTTTTCCTCTTTTTTTGTTCCTAGTTTGTAACTGTATTAACAAATCTGATACTTTATTTCAACAAACGGATACTTTTACTTATAAAAGTGTTACTTTAACTATATCATATTTATTTTTTATTTTTCCTTCTTTCCTTCATTCCTAATTTGTGACAATATTAAAAAACACGATACTTTATCTCAAAAAAGAGATACTTTAACGTATAAAAGTGTTACTTAGTTTGCTCGAGGATGAGTAATGGTTTAAGTTCGGGGGATTTTGATATGTGTCAAATATACGTGTATTTATAGGCTTAAAATGATATATAATTGATGCATTTGCACGCATATTTAGTGTATTTTACTTGGTTTCCTTAGAGGGGTGTGATACTATGTATTCTTGTAACTTTTTACAGAAAACGGAGCGTAAAGGAAAATATATGAGTTAGAAGGTCTAGAGAAGATTGAAGAATGCAAAGTGAACATCGAATACACAAAGAAAATGGAGAAAAACACATCACACGATCAACCCATGTGAAGCTCACACGATCATGCGAGTTGTATCCGTGTGATTTTTTCACGACCGTGCGACTAGAATTTCAGAGACGTGTTACACGACCTGACCGTGTGAAAGTGACGACCGTGTGATCTGCACATGGGTCGTGCAATCTGCCTACGTCTGATTTTAGTGTACTTTTCCCGTCATAACTCTATATGTGATCTCTCAAAGCACCCATATAAAGGGACCAATGCCTTGCACAAAAAGGCAACATCTTACACCACAAAATACACTAGGGTTACACAAATCTAAAGTCTTCTGAGAGAGGAGGGCTAATCTACGAAGAGCACCACAAGGCCTTTCGCATCTACGGAAGCACAAGGTTCTCGAAAGCATGGAGGGAAGATCCATCCTGACAAGAAGGGTTTTTCTTTTTTAGTTTAGATCTCTTGTTTGTACTTAAATAATGTCAAATTATTTGATTTCAACTTTGTCTATGAATTTGTTATAAAATATGTTGGGCTAATCTTTTTGATCCTAGGGCATAATCGAAACTGTGGATTCATGTTAAATCTTTATTGATTGTTTTCTAAATTGATTTATGTGTTCTATTATATGAATTCGAATGTTTATTTCTTGTAGATTATCAGATCAATAATTTGCATGTCATATTTTTTAGTTCATAATCCAGGAGGTAAGTTCTAACAAATGAAAATTGGGTTCAAACATAACTAGGGGTAATGTATCGGGAGACTACAACTATTTGTGGGGAGTACTTCAATTCAAATATCTTTTTGGAGTTAATATTAGTTGTAACATGTAGGAGACCTAAAAATTGGTATTAATCAACTATTTATGCACCACCCGGAAAGGGGAATAAACAAATTAGGAATTGAACCCATAGAATTACATGAATTAGTTTTGATAAAATTGATTGGATTTAATATTGAAGAAGCATGTTGAGATTATGTGCCTAGGGTTGCTTCATATTTGTTGAAAAGACTTGTGGAGTTTGGGTTTTTATAAATTTTACATCTTTTATTTTCACTTGTTTGGATTAGATAATAATTTCTTGATTTTCGGTCGCTTCAATAAAATTGGAATACGATGTTATTATAGCATAAGTGTTTCGTATTCAATCCCTGAGGAAATACGACCTTGCTTGCCATTATTCTATAAACTATGATGTACATTTGCAGTATAGTGAAAAGATATTCACGACCAAAGGATGCGACGAAGTGGACGTGTGGTGGCAATCCTCACAGCAAAGACGTCGGCATTGTATCGGTGATTTATAGAGTCGTACAAAATCACTATGGCTTTATGAAAATTTAACCTACATACGACAAAATGTCCAGAGCAATTTCAGACCATCAACACCTGGGGAAAAAACAAATCATTAATTAATCTAACAATTGTAAAGAAAAAAAACACAAATTACCCAAATAAAAAAACATCAAAGTGTACCTGCGTACATGCACTCCACGAACCAGGATTACCCCAGCCTGGAGTCCCCTGCTGGACGAAACGAGTCAACTCGTCCAGCTGCTGTCCAGGAGGAATGCCCTCCATGGTCAACGGGTCATATAATGTGCCCTCCGGATCAGCACTATGCATACGGGCCCATATATAACGTATCGAATCCTACAAATAAAAATGTATATGAATTAACAAGTATTATATATCAAATTTAAAGTAAATGCGAGATGCATAATAAATATACGTACTGAGAACGTCGTAGATATAATCATGTAATTTTCCACCCTCTTGGGATTAGGTACAAACCAAAGATACTGGGGATATGATTTTAATAAGGCCATGTATGCATTTATATGTTGTACATAAATGAAAGAAATCAATATTAACCAATATGAAGAAATAAAATATTATAAAATTTTCAACTAAATAATACAAAAATTGAAACTTACATCATTCTCCATCTCTATCGTTGGATCCTCCATCTCCTTGAAGAATTGAGGCCCAACACAGTATATAAGCCCCACGTTCCTCCTGATCTAGACGCCTGTCTAATCGAGAACCATCTTCTACAATGAGACTCTCTAATCGAGTCATATGGTCCTCCAATTGAGAAAAATCTCGATCGATATGTGACCCCAATCGATAGAACCGATCATCTATGTGTCTCTACAAATGACCAACCTCCTCCCGTAAAACGCTCCTCAGTAGCACCAATATACTGCCCGCAGCTTGTGGCTCATCATCACGTGTATCCCCACGGGCTGATGGATCATCGGGATAATGGCCTGAGTGATCATCTGTCTGCCCAGTTGATAAATCATCTGTGCAGCCATCTGAGGAATTATCTCCCTGGTGGGATGATGGGCCATCTGTCCTACGCCACTTCTCTGGCCTCTGAATCATAGGAGTAGAACTGGGGGCCTTTGAATCTGCTTTGTCTCTACCCCTGCCCCTGCCTCTAGCAGAAGTCGGAGTGTCCGTCTCTGAAATTCTACCCATGCCCCTGCCCCTGCCAATAGTGGTGGTAGCACTACAACATAAATGACATTAGGTAGCACTCAAAAAATGTTACCTAATGGCCATAAAATGTTACTATAGACAATAGGTAGCACTTTTATGGCGCTGCAGTTGCCCGTGCTACCTATAGTCAAAGGTATCACTTTTATTAGCTTTTAGTAACACTTTTTCTAAGTGTTACATTGAGTTTTCTATTGGTAACACTTTGAAGCAATATTTCTAAAGTGTTACATATGAATCATATGTAACACTTTTTTGTAACACTTTTTATATTTATAACACTTTAAAAAAAAACTTCTAAAGTGTTACATATGAATCTTATGTAACCCTTTTTTTGTAGCACTTCGTAGAAATACTATTTTTTGCCACAAAGTAGATTCGAACTCACGACGTGTTATGCATGGAAGTGGCAATTTGCCACTAAGCTAAGTTTATTCTGATTACAACTTTTGTTTTGTTTTATATATACACATACACACAAACACACATATATATATATATATATTATATATAATATATTTAATATTAATAAAGATTATCTTTTATAATATATGTATTAAATTATATTATACACTGTATATATCAAGTTTTATATTGTATAGTATATAGTTTGAAAATTATATTATATTATATATTAAAGGACACAACCAATTAAAAATATATAAAATATATAAAATAAATTTATCGACTAATAAATATTCAATCAGGAAAAATAAAAAATATATAAAAATATAAAATTAATTTATCGACAGATAAAAAGTTCTAACAGTAAAAAAATTAAATAATAAAGAAAATAACGAAATAATAATTTACCGACGGAAAAAATTCCTAAGTAATTACCGACAACATCAATTTTCATTGGTAATTTTTATTAAAAAAAATAAAAAAAAAGGTTAACGATGAAATTGGTCTACGTTAGTAAAAATTTAAAAAAAAAATAAATAATAATAATAACATATATACATGCGCATTTTCCGTGTGAAGCCCCGATTTTTCCGAGCTATTAATTGATCCTTATTGTCGTTTATACTTTTGATCGACTATTTTACCGCGTCATTTTGACGGGTAATTATTAATAATATATACATTTTGTATTTTATTTCATTTTATTTAATTACTTGTGATCATGATCTTATTTAATTCTATTCCTCATTTATCATCACTTGATTGATCATTATTACTATTTTTGTATTTATTAGTCACCTTAGAATTTTAAGAGACTATTTATTTTAGAGACTTTTACCTTATAGAATTAAGATTTTGATTTAGATTAAGTGATCATGAGACTTACAAGTGATCAAGGAAATCAATAAATATTTTGGAGATTGATATATTTCATCTATTATCATCAAATTTGGGACAAAAAAAAATATATGGAATTACCATATTGCCCTCATAGTGGACGGCCATGGTGGTATTTTTGGGGTAAAAATATCATTCAACTCTTGTACACCTACACCATATATTAGTCATCTTGTGTATAATTATATCATTAATTCAAACATTATACACATTATCTTATACATCAATTTTATATCATTAAATTCCCCAACATATTCTATTCTTCCCAACATTCTTCTTATTCCTCTCAACATTCCATTCAAACCCATACTTTGACCCTCTCTTTGTCTCCATGCAAGAGACCATTTGCAAGATTGAATTTTTCTTCCTCCCCCTCTCTCATACTACACGGCCATATGGCCTAAATGACCAAAAATTTGGTTCATTTTCACCAACAACTCTCTCTCTCTCTCTTGTTAACAATCCTCCAACTCTTTTCTACCTTTCTTCCTCTTCTTTCTTATACACTTAGAAAAAATTCAAGAACTTCCCTTACTTCAACAAGAAAAATCAAACCATCATCATACCAAGGTAAGAAATTTTATCTTCAATCCATTTTTGATATCACATTGTTCATCTCTTCCACCTTCTTAACTTAAGTTTGAATTTGGTTTGGAGGTACATTTAGAAGACCTTGAAGATTAGAGCTTGACAACATTTTTGAAGAAGGACCTCAAGCTTGAAGAAGAAATAGTAGAGGAAATTAGACTACAAGGTAAGAATTGAGTACTAGACCCCTTCTTTCCTACTCTTCCTATTTTTTTCAAATTTTAACACCCCTTTTTCATTTTTGAGAAATAGGGGCTGACCTTAGGAGATTTTGGAGTTGAGCCAAAATTTCCAAATTTTAAGCTTCAACTAGTCTCCAAACATCTACTACACAAGGTAAAGTGTAGTCCTTTTCATTTCCTTATTTTCTTCTTTTTCTCCTTAATTTTTCTCTTATTTTTCTAACTCCAAATTTTGAAATTTTCTTGACTTAGGGGCTGACCTAAGAAGCCTCATCCAAAAATTGTGAAATTATCCTTTTATTTCACAATTTCCAAATTTAAGGTGGGTGGAAAAATATTTTTCCAACTTTTAGGTGTTTTGATGCATGTAGAAAATTTAATCATGAGCCTTGAGATATATATAATCTATGTATTGCATGTCAATTTTATATATCAAATCATGAAAATTCTCAAGAGTTGCTCAAATTTGCTATTTATTGAATTTTAGGTGCATGCATGTGCAATTTAATGTTTTAATTGATGAATTCTTGTATGTATTGGACATGAATGTGTATGATCTTTAAAATCTATGTTTTGGATGCCTTATAACCTGGAAAAGTCGAGCATAATTGATTAAATTTCAATTTTGGACTTAAAAATGTAAAAATGGAAAGTTGGTGGACTAAATTGCAAGAAAATGAAAGTTAAAGGACCCCTCTGCAAATTTCGAAATTTGGGACTGTACTCAGGTTCAAAAATGACTTTTGGACATTTTAATAAAGTTTTAAGAGTTTTAAGATAAATAAAATCAACCTTTAAAAGCCCAAGGACTAGATTGTAAAATTTTGTAAGTTTAAGGGCTACTTTGCAATTTTTAAAACTGTACCAGACCTAAACTTTAAAATTTGAAATTTTTACTCTTAAGGTACTGGGAATGACATATTTTAAAGGTGTTCCAAAATCCCAAGTGGTTAGGGCTTGGAAAACAATTTTTCTAAAATTGAGGGACTAATGTGTAAAATACTAAACTTGAGGACCCAAATGAAATTTCCAGGACTTATGCAGTCCATGTACCTGGAAATACTAACTTAACTATAACTTAATTATATTTTGGACCCAAGGTTCAAATTTCATAACAATTGGACCCCTAAAAGCCTTAAAGGCAATTATTTCAAAATGGGACAAAAATGATATTTTCAAAAGTTAAAGGACCTACACATATTTATTTTAAAAACTGATTTTGTCCCAATATCCTACTAACCTTAGTGACATTTTCCAACTGGAATCACATTATAATCCCTTCCGGTTTGTGAGTTCCGAATTTTTAAAACTTAAGGTCCGAATTGGCAATTTTTACAAATTTGGGGCCAATGTGAGAATTTTACAAAATCTCAACCTCAAAATTTTAAAAACCTGAATCTCTGGACAATTTGGATAATTTAGGAACTTACCTCTTAATTTTTCAAGGTCGGGATATTTATTTATTCAATTTTTAACCCCAAAAGTGTTAGTTTTTACAAAACGGGGCTAAATTACAATTTTTCTTTTATAAAGGACCTAACTCTAATTATTTTCTCTTTCACTAAAATAGCCCTGGACCCTCTGACTTGGAGATTTAATTAAAGTATTTTACTTTCCCAAAAACCCTTGACTTATCGGATCAATTTGACCGATTAATACCCGATCGCGGAGCGACTTCCTCGCCCGGCGATTTGAATCTATAACGGGACTCATGTTCCACCTAATCTTTCAAGATATCGAAGGTTGCTTATCCTTCCGATAATCATCTTCATCCAAAAACTCCACCAACGCCATAATTACCACTCGCGCTTTTCAAAATTTTCCTAAAACTGCTTCCCTGAATCAATAATACTCGACTGCCTGGTTGACTGCCTGTATTTGTAATTACTTGCCTGCCTGAGTCAACTTGGTGTGTCGAGCTCACAGTCGGAATGGATACGTCGGGGATGGAACCGGGCAGCTCGGCTGCTATTCCACTCTTCCGGCCCCATCGTCCTAATCCCGCAACTGAGGGACGGAGTTTGTCCAAGGGAAGCGGGTCGTAGTACTGAGGTATAATCATGATTATGATAGATCCGAGCCTTGCAAGCTCCACTATGGATTTTGTCTTTTCCTACGGAGCGATAAGGTGCCGGTCTTGGACCATACTGACTGGGGAGTTACAAGGAAGAACGAAGGAATCGCTGTCTGATCCACACGATTCCGGAGTTATCGGACCCATTTTGGTTGGCGTTACATTTCTGTACGCAACCGCTACCTGTTGCATTGGTTGGCGTTACATTTCCGTACGCAACCGCTACCTGTTTTGCATTGGTTGGCACTACAAATCCGTACGCAACCATTAATTGCCTTGCATGGGATTGGCGTTACACTTCCGCACGCAATCCTATCTATGTCTTGATCAATCACATAGTGCATGTGTGACCATGAATCAAGTTTCTTGAACTGTATAAGTATATTATTTAAATATTTTATCACGACGCTTGTGAACTGTGTGTGAATCCATTCATCATACTCACGCGTTTTCATATAACTGTTTTCTCACCTTAACTATATTGCGCCACACTTGCACACGATCACCCCATCCACTGAGATTTCTGTCTCATCCCCACCTGTTTTCTAACCTTAGATGAGGATTTCGTTGAAGATGCTGAACCGGCTCTGGATTGAGACCTTGTACTACGCTTGTTGGATTTACTATTTCTTGTTGTTGTCGGACTTTTGTATTTCGTTCCATTCGGATTTGTAATTAAGGGGCGTAGGACCCTTTGACTTTAAGTTGCTATTTTGTTGATTTTCGGGTTGTAATTTGGATGATGGATTGTAGACTTTAAGTTGTAACTTGTATCTGTTATTTATTTCCGCTGCTATTTAGACTCTGTCTCATTGGGTTCTCGTTGATATTTGTCTGGACTGTTTGGTTATTGTATTTAAGTTGTGGATCGTTCGTCGCATCCCGTTTGGGGCGTGACAGTAAGAGTGGTATTAGAGCTCGGCTATTAAGATGGAAACTTACACCGAGCTGACCCAGGATAGGACCCTCGGTCTGTGTTTTGGGTAGTACCGCGACTTGACCAATTAAGTGTGAAATCGATTTCAAATTGGCATAGAACCGTCTTATTGATATTTAAACTAAGTTAGAACGCATATTTTGAGATTTCATAGTCATACTTGTCTTGACTTAGTTGATTCTTGACTGATTTCCTTTATTCATTCTTCCTTATTCTCTTCTTATCTTTCCTTTACCTTTGATTTATCCGCCTTAGTTGTTGTTACTTTCCCTACGATATAACTTGCTTTGCGCGAATAATTATTGTATTCATTTACTCGCGAATCGCAACTAACACTTCAAGATACAGAATGGCAGAACATCGAGGACATGGGAGACCTCGTCGCGTTCCACGAGGAGACGATAATGTACCCACGGATCGGGTACCCTCTCCGGAATTACCACCACCTCCTCCACCTGCTGCAGGAGACAATCTGACCGCACAAGCCTTACAGCAAATACTGGTTTTTATGAGGCAACAGACAGAGCCTCAACCCCATGCTCCCGAACCCGCCAGAGAGGCGAACGATCGCACGTTGGAGCGATTCCTGCGGTTCGACCCACCAACCTTCTTGGGAGAGCCGGACGATGTGAAAGCAGAAGAATGGATAGAGAAGCTGGAAAATATCTTCAATGCTCTTCAATACTCCGACGAAGCGAGAGTCACACTCACCGTATTTAAATGGAAATTGGCCGCTAGAGACGGTGGAGGGCAATGAAAGGAGATGGGAACAGACCGGGTAATCGAAACATGGGGAAATTTCTTGGCCGAGTTCAACGAACAATATATTCCCAGGTTGTGAAGAAAGCGCGCGAGACGGATTCCATAGATTGAGGCAAGGGAATCGGACGTAGCTCGATGACGAGTCCGAATTTCACCGATTGTCCAAGTATGCTCGGGGACAATCGATCAAGAGGGATAAGCTTTACAAGTTCACTCGAGGATTGAAACTAGAACTTGAGCGATTGTTGGTATTGAACTGCAACCTACTCGGCCATGATAAAGCGACTCTCCGCATTGAGTCGGGATCAACCGTATTGGGCGATTCAGCGAGAATAGGCCATCGAAATCTTAAGAGGACAAATGGGACAACCATCTAAACACTGCTAAGTTTGAAGGGACCATTAATGAAGCAGACAAAGGAAAGAGACCAGTCTGAAGAAAAAGCCGGGTCAAGTGTGTACACATTGCCGTAAACCGGGACATACGCCAACGCATCGTTGGCGTAAACAAGGAAGGTGTTTTGCATGCTGTTGGTAGTAATCAAGACCACCGCAAGATTGCCCGAAGTACGATGACCGAACTAAACAGACGCAACCATAGAAGCCAGGAAATGGCCAGGGTAATCGGGCAAGGATGCCCGCTCGAGCATTTGCACTAGCTGGACAGGAGGCTCCGGAGGCAACAGATGTGGTGGAAGGTACGCTTCTAGTATCTAACCACTACGCTAAAATATTGTTCGACCCTGGATCAACGCATTCATTTGTTGCACCGCATTCATGCATGGAACATATGCCTATATGCTTAGAAGTGTCAACTCCTATGGGTGCAAGTCAGATAACAGATATTATCTATAATGCATGCGAAGTTAAGATTGCTGAGTTAATCTTTCCTGCCGATTTGATCTTATTACCTATATCCGAATACGACGTGATATTGGGAATGAACTGGTTATCTGCACACCATGCACAAATGGACTGCCATAACAAGTCCATTAAGCTATGTGAACCCGGAAAACCCGAAGTGGAGATTTTGGGAAGGGCACAAGTTAAGATTGCCCCAATCATTTCAGCAATGAAAGCGAGAAGGGCGATCACTAGAGGGGCTCAGGGGTACTTGGCGTTTGTAATTAACAAACCCAAGGTTGAGACACAAATCAACCAAGTACCTATAGTATCTCAGAATACACGGATGTATTTCCACAAGAACTCACCACCGCCCTCCCGGATAGGAAGTCGAGTTCACCATCGAGGTGTTGCCAGGGACTGCCCCGATTGCCAGAACACCGTATGGAATGGCTCCTTTACAAGAGCTGAAAACGCAATTACAAAAACTGATGGATGTGGGATTTATCCGACCGAGTACGTCTCCGTGGGGAGCACCTGTGCTGTTCGTCAAAAAGAAGGATGGCACATTAAGACTATGTATAGATTATCGTGGACTTAATAGTGTGACCATCAAGAACAAATATCCCCTCCCGAGGATAGACGAACTATTTGATCAACTTCAAGGAGCAACGGTGTACTCGAAGTTTGATTTACAACAAGGATATTATCAACTGAAGATCCGCGAAGGAGACATTTCCAAAACTGCATTTCAAACTCAATATGGGCATTACGAGTTTGTAGTGATGCCTTTCGGTCTGACGAATGCACCAGCAGCATTTATGGACATGATGCATCGAGTCTTCCAACCTTATTTGGATCAATTCGTAGTGATATTAATTGATGACATACTCGTATACTCTAAGTCTAGGGAAAAGCACGAACGTCATCTGAAAATCGTTTTAGAGACACTACGAGAGCATAAGCTGTATGCCAAATTCAGCAAGTGCGAATTTTGGCTTAGTGAAGTCGCGTTCTTGGGACATATAGTATCCGCAACCGGGGATTGCAGTAGATCCTTCGAAGGTACAGACAGTGGTTGAATGGAAACAACCCGAGTCTGTAACGGAAATCAGGAGTTTCCTAGGACTAGCTGGATATTATCGAAGATTTATCCAAGATTTCTCCAAGAAAGCCGGACCACTCACTCGACTAACCCAGAAGCAAGTCAAATTTGAGTGGAATAACAAGTGCGAGGCAAGTTTCCAAGAGCTGAAGAAACGACTTACTACAGCTCCAGTCTTAGCCCTTCCAAAGGAAACCGAAAACTTTGTCGTCTACAGCGATGCATCAAAAGAAGGACTAGGAGCAGTGCTCATGCAGGAAGGAAAAGTTATCGCTTATGCATCACGAAAACTCAAGCCGTATGAAGCCAATTATCCAACGCATGACTTGGAATTGGCAGCGATAGATTTCGTGTTGAAGAAATGGAGACACTGTCTCTACGGAGCAACATTCACGGTTTTCACGGATCATAAGAGCTTGAAGTATCTATTCTCCCAGAAAGACCTCAATCTGAGGCAACAAAGATGGATGGAGTTGATTGAGGACTATCACTTTCATATTCAATACCATCCCGGGAAAGCTAACGTCGTAGCAGACGCTCTAAACAGAAAGGCGAGCTTAGCCAGACTTATGATTCGAGAGTGGGAATCATTAAAAGAGCTGAGCAATTGGAATCTGACGAGAACCAATACTCAGATTTCATGTGCTAACATTTCAATTACACCCAATCTGTTGAATGAGATCAAAGAAGCACAAGAGAAAGATACACATCTTCAAAAATCAAGGAGAAGATACTTAAAGGAGAATGATCGAAATTCTCGGTGACCAAGATGGAGTTATCGATTCCGGAATCGAGTGTGTGTACCTAATGACGACAGATTAGGAATAGAATCTAGCAGAGGCACACACGTTCAAAATACACTATACATCCTGGAGGAAACAAGATGTATAAGGATTTGAAACGGAGTTACTTGTGGATAAATATGAAGAACCAAGTAGCGAGAATTCGTTGCGAGATGTTTGATTTGTCAACGAGTAAAAGCGAACACCAACGACCATCCGCTTACTACAACCGTTGAGAATTCCCGAGTGGAAATGGGAACGCATAACGATGGACTTCGTGACGGATCTACCAAGGACCGAGAGAGGCCATGATGCTATTTGGGTAGTTGTAGATCCGACTCATGAAATCGCACACTTTTTACCCATCAAGAAAACGATAGCTTGCGAAACTTGCACGATTTATATCCGAGAAATCATTCGACCGCATGGAGTACCGGTCGATATAGTATCCGAAGCAGAGACCCGAGGTTTGTCTCCAGATTTGGGAAGTGCTTGCACGAGGAATTGGGTACCTCACTAAGTTTCAGCACAGCAGCACATCCACAAACCGATGGACAGTCCGAGCGAACAATTCAAACTCTTGAAGATATGTTGCGAGCCTGCACCTTGGATTTTCAAGGAATTTGGGATTCGCACTTACCATTAGCCGAGTTCGCCTACAATAACAGTTATCAGGCCACGATTGGGATGGCACCCTACGAGGCATTGTATGGGCGAAAATGTAGATCCCCACTACACTAGGAGATTGATGACCAATGGACTCCGAAAGAGAAACGAAAGTCGCCTTCGATTCCAAAGGTCGACTTAGTTCAAGAGGCCATGGAGAAGGTCAAGCTGATCAAGGAGCGGATTCGCACAGCTCAGAGCCGCCAAAAGAGTTATGCGGACAAGAGAAGAAAGGATTTGGAATTTGAAGTCGGTGATGAAGTATTTCTCAGACTCTCACCACGGAAAGGATTGATCAATCCGAAGAAAGGAGGCAAGTTGAGTCCGAGATATGTTGGACCTTACAAGATTTTACAAAGGATTGGGAAGTTAGCCTACCGACTCGGGTTACCAGCACCATATGCGGGAATGCACGATGTATTCCACGTGTCGAGACTGAAGAAGTATCAACCAGATCCCGAGCATATCATCACTCGAGATACTCCTCCTCTAATGGAAAACATCTTACACCGAAAGGCCAATCCGGATCATTGATCAGCAGATACGACAGTTGCGTAAGAGAGAAAATCCGATGGTTAAAGTGGTGTGGCAGAACCACAACCGAGACGAAGACGCAACATGGGAAATGGAAGAAGACATGAGGATCAATATCCAGAACTATTCTGAAGAGAATTTGGGGACCAAATTCTTTTAAGGAGGGGAGGATGTGAAGCCCCGATTTTTCCGAGCTATTAATTGATCCTTATTGTCGTTTATACTTTTGATCGACTATTTTACTGCGTCATTTTGACGGGTAATTATTAATAATATATACATTTTGTATTTTATTTCATTTTATTTAATTACTTGTGATCATGATCTTATTTAATTCTATTCCTCATTTATCATCACTTGATTGATCACTATTACTATTTTTGTATTTATTAGTCATCTTAGAATTTTAAGAGACTATTTATATTAGAGACTTTTACCTTATAGAATTAAGATTTTGATTTAGATTAAGTGATCATGAGACTTACAAGTGATCAAGGAAATCACAAAATATTTTGGAGATTGATATATTTCATCTATTATAATCAAATTTGGGACAAAAAAATATATATGGAATTACCATATTGCCCTCATAGTGGACGACCATGGTGGTATTTTTGGGGTAAAAATATCATCCAACTCTTGTACCACCTACACCATATATTAGTCATCTTGTGTATAATTATATCATTAATTCAAACATTATACACATTATCTTATACATCAATTTTATATCATTAAATTCCCCAACATATTCTATTCTTCCCAATATTCTTCTTATTCCTCTCAACATTCCATTCAAACCCATACTTTGACCCCTCTCTTTGTCTCCATGCAAGAGACCATTTGCAAGATTGAATTTTTCTTCCTCCCCCTCTCTCATACTACACGGCCATATGGCCTAAATGACCAAAAATTTGGTTCATTTTCACCAACAACTCTCTCTCTCTCTTGTTAACAATCCTCCAACTCTTTTCTACCTTTCTTCCTCTTCTTTCTTATACACTTAGAAAAAATTCAAGAACTTCCCTTACTTCAACAAGAAAAATCGAACCATCATCATACCAAGGTAAGAAATTTTATCTTCAATCCATTTTTGATATCACATTGTTCATTTCTTCCACCTTTTTAACTTAAGTTTGAATTTGGTTTGGAGGTACATTTAGAAGACCTTGAAGATTAGAGCTTGACAACATTTTTGAAGAAGGACCTCAAGCTTGAAGAAGAAATAGTAGAGGAAATTAGACTACAAGGTAAGAATTGAGTACTAGACCCCTTCTTTCCTACTCTTCCTATTTTATTCAAATTTTAACACCCCTTTTTCATTTTTGAGAAATAGGGGCTGACCTTAGGAGATTTTGGAGTTGAGCCAAAATTTCCAAATTTTAAGCTTCAACTAGTCTCCAAACATCTACTACACAAGGTAAAGTGTAGTCCTTTTCATTTCCTTATTTCCTTCTTTTTCTCCTTAATTTTTCTCTCATTTTTCTAACTCCAAATTTTGATATTTTCTTGACTTAGGGGATGACCTAAGAAGCCTCATCAAAAAATTGTGAAATTATCCTTTCATTTCACAATTTCTAAATTTAAGGTGGGTGGAAAAATATTTTTCCAACTTTTAGGTGTTTTGATTAAATGCATGTAGAAAATTTGATCATGAGCCTTGAGATATATATAATCTATGTATTGCATGTCAATTTTATATATCAAATCATGAAAATTCTCAAGAGTTGCTCAAATTTGCTATTTATTGAATTTTAGGTGCATGCATGTGCAATTTAATGTTTTAATTGATGAATTCTTGTATGTATTGGACATGCATGTGTATGATCTTTAAAATCTATATTTTGGATGCCTTATAACCTGGAAAAGTCGAGCATAATTGATTAAATTTCAATTTTGGACTTAAAAATGTAAAAATGGAAAGTTGGTGGACTAAATTGCAAGAAAATGAAAGTTAAAGGACCCCTCTGCAAATTTCGAAATTTGGGACTGTACTCAGGTTCAAAAATGACTTTTGGACATTTTAATAAAGTTTTAAGAGTTTTAAGATAAATAAAATCAACCTTTAAAAGCCCAAGGACTAGATTGTAAAATTTTGTAAGTTTAAGGGCCACTTTGCAATTTTTAAAACTGTACCAGACCTAAACTTTAAAATTTGAAATTTTTACTCTTAAGGTACTGGGAATGACATATTTTAAAGGTGTTCCAAAATCCCAAGTGGTTAGGGCATGGAAAACAATTTTTCTAAAATTGAGGGACTAATGTGTAAAATACTAAACTTGAGGACCCAAATGAAATTTCCAGGACTTATGCGGTCCATGCACCTGGAAATACTAACTTAACTATAACTTAATTATATTTTGGACCCAAGGTTCAAATTTCATAACAATTGGACCCCTAAAAGCCTTAAAGGCAATTATTTCAAAATGGGACAAAAATGATATTTTCAAAATTTAAAGAACCTACACATATTTATTTTAAAAACTGCTTTTGTCCCAATATCCTACTAACCTTAGTGATATTTTCCAACTGGAATCACATTAAAAGCCCTTCCGGTTTGTGAGTTCCGAATTTTTAAAACTTAAGGTCCGAATTGGCAAATTTTACAAATTTGGGGCCAATGTGAGAATTTTACAAAATCTCGACCTCAAAATTTTAAAAACCTGAATCTCTGTGGACAATTTGGAGAATTTAGGAACTGACCTCTTAATTTTTCAAGGTCGGGATATTTATTTGTTCAATTTTTAACCCCAAAAGTGTTAGTTTTTACAAAACGGGGCTAAATTACAATTTTTCTTTTATAAAGGACCTAACTCTAATTATTTTCTCTTTCACTAAAATAGCCCTGGACCCTCTGACTTGGAGATTTAATTAAATTATTTTACTTTCCCAAAAACCCTTGACTTATCGGATCAATTTGACCGATTAATACCCGATCGCGGAGCGACTTCCTCGCCCGGCGATTTGAATCTATAACGGGACTCATGTTCCACCTAATCTTTCAAGATATCGAAGGTTGCTTATCCTTCCGATAATCATCTTCATCCAAAAACTCCACCAACGCCATAATTACCACTCGCGCTTTTCAAAATTTTCCTAAAACTGCTTCCCTGAATCAATAATACTCGACTGCCTGGTTGACTGCCTGTATTTGTAATTACTTTTCTGCCTGAGTCAACTTGGTGTGTCGAGCTCACAATCGGAATGGATACGTCGGGGATGGAACCGGGCAGCTCGGCTGCTATTCCACTCTTCTGGCCCGATCGTCCTAATCCCGCAACTGAGGGACGGAGTTTGTTCAAGGGAAGCGGGTCGTAGTACTGAGGTATAATCATGATTATGAAAGATCCGAGCCTGGCAAGCTCCACTGTGGATTTTGTCTTTGCCTACGGAGCAATAAGGTGCCGGTCTTGGACCATACTGACTGGGGAGTTACAAGGAAGAACGAAGGAATCGTTGTCTGATCCACACGATTCCGAAGTTATCGGACCCGTTTTGGTTGGCGTTACATTTCCGTACGCAACCGCTACCTGTTGCATTGGTTGGCGTTACATTTCCGTACGCAACCGCTACCTGTTTTGCATTGGTTGGCGCTACAAATCCGTACACAACCATTAATTGCCTTGCATGGGATTGGCGTTACACTTCCGTACGCAATCCTACATGTCTTGACTGAATCACATAGTGCCTGTGTGACCATGAACTGTTTCTTGAACTGTATAAGTATATTATTTAAATATTTTATCACGACGCTTGCGAACTGTGTGTGATTCCATGCATCATACTCACGCGTTTTCATATAACTGTTTTCTCACCTTAACTATATTGCGCCACACTTGCACACGATCACCCCATCCACTGAGATTTCTGTCTCATCCCCACCTGTTTTCTAACCTTAGATGAGGATTTCGTTGAAGATGCTGAACCGGCTCTGGATTGAGACCTTGTACTACGCTTGTTGGATTTACTATTTCTTGTTGTTGTTGGACTTTTGTATTTCGTTCCATTCGGGTTTGTAATTAAGGGGCGTAGGATCCTTTGACTTTAAGTTGCTATTTTTGTTGATTTTGGGGTTGTAATTTGGATGATGGATTGTAGACTTTAAGTTGTAACTTGTATCTATTATTTATTTCCGCTGCTATTTAGACTCTGTCTCATTGGGTTCTCGTTGATATTTGTCTGGACTGTTTGGTTATTGTATTTAAGTTGTGGATCGTTCGTCGCGTCCCGTTTGGGGCGTGACATTCCATCGGTATTAAGATGGAATTAATTGCCTTCGTAAAAAATAAAATAATACAAGCAAAACTAAAATACTTTGTAAAAGGTAAACACAAATTCAGTTAAAAAAACAGAGTACATGATGTCTACAATTTTTAGGTTTGGTGACATCAATTAATTAAATAAATCTTTGACATGATTTAATGATAGTTATATAATTTTGTGTTACTAAAATATAGCTTAAAAAGTGTTACAATCAATAAAATATATTGTTGGCAAGAGTGTTTCTTAAATAAAGTGATATCTATTTGCGTTACAAAAGAAATAACATAAACAGAGTGATACTTAAAAAGTGTTACATATAAGTGTTACATATTGATAAAAGTGTTACATATTTGCGTTACAAAAGAAATAACAAAAAAAGTGATACTTAAAAAGTGTTACTTATATAAAAGGGTTACATATTAGTGTTACATATTGATAAAGTGCTACAAAAGTGTTACATAAATATTGTAATGTAAAAAGCGTTACAAACATGTGTTACATATGTATCTTATGTAAAAAGTACTACAAAATTTGTGTTACCTAATGTCATTTATGTTGTAGTGTAGGGGCCATCGAATCTGTACCCCTACCTCTGCCTCTGCCCCTCCCCCCTTTACCGCCCAAAAATTGGTTGTCCTTCGGGATGAACAGAGGAGGACCTAACATAATAACATCCTAATGGATACTCTCCATATACACCTGATGGAGCTCCTCCTCACTCGGATCCAACGTATCATAAGACACTAACCCCTGTAAAAAGTGATTTATACTTCATAAATAAATAAATAAATATATTTAAAACTGAAAAACAAATAAAAAAAGTAAACAATGTTCCAATGCATACCGGGTCAAATAATAAACTAATCATGTCAGCCATGGTCTTCTGAAACCTCCAACAAAGGCACCTAAGCGTCCGGGTGTCGGATACTCGAGTCGCACAAACATCACCCAGACGAGGTATCGCCTCGAATGCCCAAATCTGTCAGAACATAGATAAATGACAAAAATAAGATTTTTTTAAATATTTAAAAAAACTAATTACATATACAATAATTAAAATAAATTAATATGCATACCAGCAAGACATACGTAGGACCATAAAAATGATAACTAGGTGGATGATATCGCGGTGGCCTTCCAGAAATCTGACCAGGCGGCAGAACATCATTCAGATTCCGAAGATAATATAACATAATCTGAAATGAGTACTTCCCGAAGGAAAAGTCTCCCACTGTGTAGTGTCCTCAATAAGAAACCATAGCCAACGCTCCACTGCAATCTGCCGGTCATCGAAACACAATAACATATCAAATGCAAATAAGAATTTTGCCACCTCTAGGGTATCGACTGGTGACTCCGGAAGGTGTCATCTTTAAATAAATAGCGTAGATTCTTAGCGGTAACACGCTCACCATGAGGCCAAAATCGTCGATAAATACTGGCTCGGGTTGCTCATATACACTATTAGGGTCAAATACGGACCCCACAAACCTCAATCCACTAACCATAGAAAACTCATGCCGGGAGAATCTAATACTCTGCTCTCCGATGTGGAACCAACACTCTGATTTCGGAGCATTCGTCATGAATACCTCCATCACTACCAATGCATGGAGGGCAGTATTATAACTGAACTAGTCGTATCCAAAATCTAAAAAATGATCAAAGACGGAGTCTCTAAACTCCTCATATACACCACCACCGAT
Organism: Rehmannia glutinosa; assembly: GCA_016081115.2. NCBI lineage: Eukaryota > Viridiplantae > Streptophyta > Magnoliopsida > Lamiales > Orobanchaceae > Rehmannia > Rehmannia glutinosa. The sequence continues at coordinate 42,961,820 of CM071935.1, read as the reverse complement.
CAATTGCAACTGTCATCTTATATCCTGAATTATACTCGGTCAAACGTATTTAGTAATTTGGGCCCTCTCTCTATGATAAGAGAGTCTCCTCCACAAAGTCCCAATCTACTATATGAATTAATAGTTATTTAACAACAGAAATTGGTAAAAAAAAGTGAAGAAATGAAGTAAGATATTAAGAAGATAACAATTTAGAAGACAAATAGTGAGTGGCATGATATGGCATAATGGGCGCGATACGGGCTCGATATGCACGACAAGGCACGATAAGGCACAATATGTGGCACGTAATAACCTATATTATGTGCATATTGTGGCACGTAATAACTTATATTGTGTGCATATTGTGGCATGTAATAACCTATATTGTGTGTATATTGTGGCACGTAATAACCTATATCGTGTGCATATTGTGGCACGAATATAAAATGTCACGCGTATAAACCTATATCGTGTCATATCGTGCCACCATATGCGCAATATATGTTTAGAATGTGTGCCACATCATAACCTATATCGTGTGCATATTGGCACGATATAGGTTAATTACGTGGCATGTTTTAAACCACAATCGTGCCACAATATGCACGATATTGGCATGATATCGTGCCGACATCGTGTCAGTATCGTGTCACTTCGTCTTCTTCCTCATATCGTGTAAACATGAACTCTGCAACAACCATTTTTGACACCCTAACCAGAAACACAAAATCGAACACCCAACTTCACAAAACACCATTTCAAGTATCATTATCAAGTAAATATAGCAAAACACAATCATTTTCAACAAATATCCAACACTCTTGAAATTTTTTCCACATTTTTTCAAACAACTAAAAATGAGTAACAATCCCTAACCTGTTCGGGAGCGGAGGAGGAGGGAGCAGTGGCGGTTGCGGCGGTGGTGACAGCAGCAGCGACGACAACGGCATTAGTCTCATCGGCGGCAGCCATGGTGTAGGCACGATATGATAAGCACAATATGTCTCTGATTTTGACTTTTTTGTTTTGTCTTCTTTTCTTTTGTCTTGTAGAGAGTGTACATACATGGTGTATATACGGTTTTCAAGGCGGTAATTATTGTAAAAGTTTCAAAATTCAAAAAATCCCAAATTAAAGGATAGACATTTTGGTCAAATTGGATAGAAAAGAGTTTTTCTTACGTTGATGGATAGAAAAGAGTACCCACTATCCATAGTGGTAACTTAAGAAAAAATTTCCCTATTTTAAACTTACACATTTCATATAAGATATAATACAATGTATTAAAGTAGTAGAAGTTGAATCTGAAAGGGCAAATCTGCATTTAATAATCCCCGGATCAGATATAGTTGACCAAGCTGGCTTTTGAGAGATTCAATAATTGAATAGGTAATTTTTCTCTCTAAACGACTAGCATTGAAACATCAGTTATTTATTAATCACATTAAGAAACAGGAACTCCGATCTATATATATATATATATATATATATATATGATATGGATCAAATAGGTCCTCCTATTTGGGGTGAGTCTATAAGGACACATCCTAACCATAGATCAACAATCTTGGGTGGTCCAGATTTTAGGGCTTTTTTATATTTATCTTTTTGTTTCAGCAATTAAAAAGGGTAGGGTGGTAATTTGGTACTTTAGAATCAGTTACTAAGATTTCATGCCCTCTTTCACGCGATTTCACTCACTCTTCATGCACACTCTCTCTCCAGCGTTTCAATTTCAAAAAAAATTCTCTGTTGCTTATGTAGTATAGGTTTGTTGCTTATGACTTGCTTATACAGTTAATGTATCTATGATGCATGTGTAGTGTATATTCGTTACTTATGTAGTATAGGCTTATTGCTTATGTATTATGAGTTTGTTGCTTATGACTTGCTTATGTAGTTAATGTATCTGTGGTGCATACGTAGTGTATATTCGTTGCTTATGTAGTATAGACGTGTTGCTTATGTAGTATGAGTTTGTTGCTTATGACTTGCTTATGTAGTTAATGCAATTGTGGTGCATACATAGTGTATATTCGTTGCTTATGTAGTATAAGCTTGTTGCTTATGTAATATGGGGTTGTTGCTTATGACTTGCTTATGTAGTTAATCTATTCGTGGTGCATACGTAGTGTATATTCGTTGCTTATGTAGTATAGACTTGTTGCTTATGTTGTATGGATTTCTTGCTCATGACTTGCTTATGTAGTTAATATATCTAAAAGCACCATGACACATCTATACAAGCAACAAATTACATCTTCATAAGCAACCTTCTAACTCGTAGTCGAGTTTTTAGCAAGTATGGCGAATTGTCTCAACTTTTTTTTTTGTAATGCTTTGAAGAAGAAAGATGAAGAATTTCTCACAAAGAGTGCGTTGAAGAATTGAAGAAGGAGGAGGATTGTTACGTGATTTTGTTTTGAGATTTGGAAGGATTGCGTAAATCCCATGAATACGTGAATCCCATGAATATTGCTTTGAGATGATGACTAATTTACCCATGTGTTTAATTAACTAGCTTGTAATTTGTAATTTTGCCTCTTAAATCGCAGCCCTTGAAAAAATTAGATATATGGCTAGGATTGGTCCCTATGGACTTACCCTATGAAGTGGTCTCATATAACCCTCTCCCTATATATATATATCGGCAAGCTAAAGCTAATTAATATTCTTTATCACATAGTTTTCTGATCATTTGCGCCACCCAAACTTAGACAAGAAATCTCTCCATGGCCACCGTTCTGGAACACTCCAAAGTCTCCCCGCCGCCAGACTCAATGCCGGAGTTGTTACTCCCCATTGTATTTTTCGATATGGTATGGTACGATTTCGCCGCAAATCAAAGTATTCTCTTCTTCGAGTTCCCCTGTTCCAAATCCCATTTCTTAGATACCATTTTTCCTAACCTGAAAATTTCTCTATCAATCACTCTTGCTCAATTTCTCCCACTCGCTGGAAACATAATTCATCCTTTAACCCCTGGAAATAAACCCTTAATACGATACGAATCCGGGGATTCAGTCTCTTTTTTAGTTTCTGAATCCACCGCTGATTTCAATCACCTCATCGGAAATCATCCCCGTGTTTGCGATGAATTTTACGCTTTTGCCCCTCAATTGCCGCCTGCGAAACGTACCGGGGACTCGATTTCTTGCCCTGTTTTAGCTCTCCAGGTAACATTATTTCCTGGAAATGGTATATGCATCGGTTTTACAACTCATCACGCTGTTGCCGATGCCAGCACGGTTGTATCTTTCATCCAGGCCTGGGCTCTGATTAACCGAAGCAGATGTGACGGAGCAGATTATGATATTCGTGCTCGATTAACACAATTCAACTGTTTGCCGTTTTATGATAGAAAAACCGTGACAAATCTAAATGGATTAGATTCTTTGTATTGGGACCTTATAGTAAAGTTTTCTTGTCCAGTCGAGCCACCACCGGTGAAACTTCCGATCAACAAGCTCCGGGCAACATTTGTTTTGAAAAAAGACGAAATACAAAAGCTCAAGAATTTTGTATTGGCCAAGTGCTCATCTGAAGAGGCGCTTGTTCATCTGTCGTCTTTCACCGTCATCTGTGCGTTTGTCTGGGTTTGCTCGGCCAAGTCGGCGGCTCCAGGCCGAGACGACGAGCCGGAGTATTTCTGTTTCGTGGCGGATTGCAGGGGGAGGCTTAAACCGCCGTTGCCAGCTAATTACTTCGGCAACTGTGTGGCACTGGTGAAGGCAGAGCTAAAGCATGGAGAAGTTAAGGGAGCAGACGGGTTTGTGATGGCAGCAAAAGCCATTGGACAAGCCATTAAAGAAAATGTGTATAATGAGGAGAATGGAATTTTGTATGGTGCTGAAAATTGGGCGGAGGAATATGACAAGTTGATAGGAAAAAGGCAGTATGGGGTGGCGGGATCGCCGAGGTTCGATTTCTATGCGGCGAATTATGGGTGGGGAAAGCCCAAAAAATTTGAACCACTGTTTATTGATAGTGGTGAATCTTTATCACTATGCAAATCAAGGGAATTTGAGGGTGGTTTGGAAATTGGTTTGTCCAAGCCAATGCTTCAAATGGATGCATTTTCCACACTTTTCAGGGAGGTTCTTAGCGATTTATTGTTGCAGTGAGAGTTGCCAATCTAGCTGTTGTTGACTTTAAACCATATAATGCAACTTCGTACGATCCATGAATTTCTTTCATTCACATGCACTCTCTTCTTAGCGATTTATTTGTATTTTTTCAAATAGCTTATTAATTTTTAACTAAACAATGCTTTAATATGTCGGCAAAAAATTCAATAGTCGAATTTTGATGTCGACAAAGTCAATTACAGAGTAGAATGGTCAATTGGGTTTCGCGAATATTGATAAACTCACTCACGGAGAAGATAAAACGAAATCACGGGGGGCACATGGACTCATGGAGTGGAAGGTGTTTGGATTGGTCGAATGTTTATTACTTATGGTGTTACATCCAATATCCTAATAGGGATTGGTTCAAATGAGACAAAGCCCTTTAGGTAAAAACATAAGACCACATCTAGATCATTTGATTTAATAATTAATGGTCCAGATTAATTTTACTCCTAATTTCGTTTTTAAAAGACCGCGATATTTGCTTCAGTTTTTTTTCAAAAATCAAAACTGACTCTTCTCCTCACGAAACCACGAAATCACCTACGATCTCTGCAACTTCAACAGTCTATGCGAATTTAAATCTCTTCAACAGGGGCGATTTTTGTGAGTCTTCGCTAGAGTTCGAATTTCTCAATAATTGGGTGTAAATTTTCGGTGAGTGTGTTTGATTTAACTTTCTTGGGTGCGATTTTTGTGCTTTCGCTGCTAGGGTTTTAGGGGTTTTGATTGTCGTTTTTTCTTGCTGAAATTTGTTCATATGTTGTGTGTTATATCTTTTGTAGCCACCGGTTTTTGTAGTTCACCTTCTTTCAATTTCTCATTTTTTTTCCTGCAATTTATCCCCAACGTCTACGTTTTTTTTACATGTGTGTTATATGCACCTTTTTTTATAATAGGTTTATGATGTGTTAGATTTCGTAAATTAAGTTTTTCAGGGTACACACGATTATGTAGTTTTAGAGTATGTATTGTGTATATTTAGAGTTGATATTATGTGTACAATGTGCACTGATTGTTTTTCTTTTTATATTTAGGGTTGATATATTTTTGTATACTTCATCATGTAATAATGTATATTTAGTTATGTAATATTGTATATGTAGTTGTGTGATAATATATATTTAGTATATAATAATGTATACTTAGTTGTGTAATAATATATATTTAGTTGTATAATAATGTATATTTAGTTGTGTGATAATGCATATTTAGTTGTATAATAATGTATATTTTAGCTGGGTGATAATGTATATTAGGGCTATATAATAATGTATACTTAGCTATATATATAATAATGTATATTTAGTTATGCAATAATGTATATTAGCTATTTCTGTGTATACTTAGTGTACATATGTATGCATAATTAGTTATGTAGCACTGTTTACTTAGTTGTGATTTATTATATAATTAGTATACATATTCTGCATATTGTATTTTTGTATAAGAATTGATTCTATATTTTTCGCAGGTTTATTTACCAAAGTCTTATCAATTAAATGGCCAAAACTAAGGGAAAAAGGGTTGCAGAGAGCGGGGAAAGAGGACGAAGGATATCCACTAGGTCAAACCCCAGGGTTTTAGTAAACGCATTGAAGGGACTTTCCCCTCCACAAAAGGACGCGGTTGTCAATAATCCTCCACGACAGAAACGAGCAAAAGGATAGGGCTATGGAAGAAGACAAAAATTTTTGGATTGGGAAAAAAATTGTAGTGCTGTTTAATGGACAATTTACTATGTATATTTTGTTTATCTTTGTATATTTTGTTTATTAGGTTGGGTGATTTTTTATTGGAGTCATGTATACTTCAATTCGTAGGAGTATCTGTATATGTTTGGATGTTATTTCGAATTCTAGATATAAAGGGAACACGACATGTATTGTTTTGTTTTAATTAATATAACTTTGTATTTTTATGTACACTTTGTCCAAATGGTGTTACACTACAATAATATTGTATATGTAGTTACAGAATTTTGCATACTTACGCTTAAAATTGTGTATATTTAAGTATTATGTCATCTATTGTATATGTACTTATTGAATTTTGTATAATTACGCAGAAGAATATGTATATTCAAATATTATGCCATGTATTGGTCCAGATGTTGCATACGAAGCAAAAACGATGTGTAGTTAAATCCATATATTGTATAATTAGTTTTCAGATGTTGCATATTTATGCATAAGATTATGTATATTAAATATAATTTGTCTTTTTCGTTTGTCAATAATATTGTGTATGTAGTTATAGAATTTTGAATAATTACGCAGAAGATTATGTATATTTAAATATTATGCCATGTATTGGTCCAGATGTTGCATACGAAGCAAAAACGATGTATAGTTAAATCTACATAATGTATAATTAGTTTGCAGATATTGTATATTTATGCATAAGATTATGTATACTATACATAAATTGTCTTAGTGGTTTGCTGATATATATTTAATATCACGTAATGTATATTTAGTTTTCTGATGATGTATATATTACACAAACATATAATATCATATTATGCACATTTAATATAAACATTTTGCAGATTTATGGAATAAAAGGACAATTGTACTTCGAGATGTGGAATTGAAATCAATAACAAATACACATTGCTCTTAATGTTTAAATATTTCAGGAGGCGCTGGTGTATTAAAAAATACAATGTGTGTTGTACCCAACTTGGTTTGAAACTCTCTTGTGTATCCCCTGCTTTGTGATGCTTTCGTCATGCTCAGAATTTTCAGCAGGTGTGGTTTTTTTAGAGTTTTTGAAGCTCACTCTATTGCAAACCACATATTGCACACGAATTTCGTTGTTCTTGAATTTCTTTGTAGTGCTCCTTCTAACGTCGAAGCCACTGCACGTACCATAATCCTTGTAAAATTGTAATCCGGCCTCCAATGTATGGAAATGCATGTCGACACGAGGAATTATTTCTTGGTCCAGTTGTGGGATCCAATATTTAGTCCTGGTGAGATTTCGAACCTCTGCCCAACATAAACCATGTAATCTAGTGCTTGCTCTGGTAAAAACATAAATTTTACATACTAAATATATAAATATGAATACTATATATACAGAACATTAATGTATGATGCAAAATCGTAATTTTTGTGTTCTAAGTACACATTTAAAGTGCACGGTTTATACAGAATGACTAATCTAAGTATACAATATATGCAATGTAATTATGAAAAATTGTATTATAAACATGACGAACGTTAATACGTAGTATACATTATATGTCATACATATTTTAGATACTAAATACACAAATATGGAACACTATACACACAGAACGTTAATACGTATTACGTATACGATTTCTTATACAATTTATCATATTTTCCAATATTTTGTTCTACCTATACACATTAACAACATTATACATGCAATATCCTTATTCTAAATTAGCATATTAGTAAATATTTTGATTATTGTTACATGATAATATGTTATACATAATAAGTACTCTATATGTACAACATATGAATAGTAAACATACAAAATCATTATTGTAAACACACATAATATTCACATTAATGCGCACATAAAGTTTTTGATTGTTCAAGTATATGCAACACTTATGAAAGCCAAGCAAAGAACACCATGTAAATAAGTGAGGGTACAACGGGAAAATCATCCTTCACGCGGTAGTTACAAACCATGGACTTATAAAAGAGAGTAAAAGAAATCGCACAATCCAAGAAGGGGAAGAATGAAGGCAACCAAGAGAAAGAACTTGAAAAAGAAAGGACTCAGACGTCGCAAACTAGAAGAAGCAACCAACAACCTCCATGCTAGTAGCGGCCACTGCATAGGGTGGCTCGACTCTAGACACATCTTCTATAATTCCCACTCGGATTATTTTCAATTCAACTCATTCTTATCAAGTCCCTTTGGTCTAGCTTAAAAGATTTTAGCGATCAATATTAAGTTATATGTAACTTGATATTTGTAACACGACATGTAACTGGATATCGAGTTACAACTAACTTGACATCCATGCATAACTTGATACCCAGTTACAGGTAACTCGATATCGAGTTATGCTTGAAGATGTCGAGTTACAAGCCAGAAACCCTCTTATCTTCCTCTCCACCCCCAACCACTGTTAACGCTTATCAAGCTTTTCGATTCAATTCCTAAATTGTCTAAAACCTAGAAATTCTACAAAATCTAACAATAAATCATAGCATAAACAACTATAAACTAGTTAAATCAATAAAAACAAGAAATTATAGGAAATAGGTGAGTTCGAAAGACATACCTGTGCAATGTCGACACCACTGTGGTCGTAGGGTCCATTTTTAGCAAGTCCCATATAAGGTTCCTTTTGCCAAGTTATTTTCTCGGGTTATGAAATGGGCCTGACTCGAATAGGAGGTAAACACTGCTGAGGGGCAATTTGAAATTTTATGTATCAAAATAACTAAAAAAACATGTGTTTTAGAAATATGGGTAAAAAAAATATTATTTGACCAAAATGGTTAAAATACCGTCTCATTTTTCAGTATATTTCTAATACAGTGGGTTTTTTTTAGCCATTTTGGCCAATTCAAAATATTTTTTAGCCATCTTTTTCAAACATATTTTTTTATCCATTTGGGGTGTGAAATTCCAAGCTTGATCTTTTGTAACTTAATTATTTTTTCGAGTCAATCAAACTCAAACCATCCAAACCATAAACTCGAAAATCATAGTGACCCCAAAAATTCAAAAGTCGGTGACATTGACGACGACGAAGACGATGGGCACCGTATTGACCTCTAACCAGGTAACCCTATTTCCACTTTTATTTAATTTCGTGGATTTTTGTTGATTTAGTTTGTATATACTTGTTTTAGGTTAGAATTTATTGTAGTTTCGTTGAAATTCTAGGTTTTTAGATGGATTTGGTGTTGATTGGTGAGGCTTGTGGCTCATTAATTGCGGTTTGGTGGATCTTTGAAAATTTCAGCTACTCATCAAAGATCCCGTTCACACATAATCAAAGACTTAATCTCAGAACCACCCCTAGTCGACATTAAACATTGTAATTTGTATTCACACAATTACCGATCACCATTTACAACATTACGTACAATATCCACAAACCCACTATATGATATTATCCACAATGACGTAAAAACGAGTACTTCTTCACCATTTCTATAGAAACTACCATCCCAAAAACCACTATGGACAATTCTGAATTTATCATCCTCCATCTGAAACCAACAACAGATTATCAATTTAAAGAACAGAAAAAAAATAAAAATTAAAGGTTGACATATAACTCGAATTCGAGTAACTAACTCGACATCGAGTTACAAGTAACTCGACATCGAGTTAGATGTCGAGTTACATTTGCAGATTGGTGTTTGAGCTTATTTCGAACTGGTTTTTTTCATGTTTTCAAATCTAGTATATACCTAACCCCCCAACTAACTACGATACTGAAATGAATAAAGGATGAGCTAGAGAACAAAATGCTTACATTATTTCGAGATTCCGATCGAAAAAATGGATCACCGGAAAATATAAGTCTTAGAACCGAAAGTGTGAGAGAGAAAGTGAAAAAGAGAAAGAGAGGAAGGAGACATAATATAATATGCTTAAAGAGTATTAATGTCATTTGCTTAGCCAAAATGGCTAAAAAAATATATTTATAAAAGATGGCTATTTTTCATCTTTACATTTTGGAAATGGCTAATTTGACTCATTTTCGTTTCCCAATATCATGAAGCCTGAACCAATCTATCTATCTATATATATATATATATATATATATATATAAAAAGTCTTCCAAATATGATAAAATCCCGCCAAAACGTGATTTCTATTTTGGGAAATATTGTGTGTTAATTGTGTCCGTATTAATTAATAAATAATAAGGTATTTATCTGTATTAGTTATTACACTACTCACTGTTGGAAATCTTTTGAAAATAGCAAATGGAAACCCATTAATAATGGTGGCGCATGGCAGCATGGGTTCATTTACCACTCAGTAAAATACAAATAATATCTCCTTTTCGTGCACTGAATACAAATACCCATGAAGTTGTCTGCTTGGGAAGCCAAAAAAAGGCCTTACATACTATTTTTTAATATTTTGATAATTCACTTTACAATTAAGAATACATTTCGGTTTTCGAAATAATTAAAAAAGCAGAATCCAATATTTGAAAATACACCAAAAACGAGATTTTTGCATGAAAACGGAAGTTGTTGGAATCATTAATAACATTGAACTGATTAAAAATTGATAATAAATGGCTGACAACTATCATTCAAAACTACATGATATAAAATTTTGAATATGCTCCCGAACATTTATAAATAGCAAGAACCTTCATCAAAATTCCAAAATCCAAATTACAACACAATACACTCCACATTATACTAAAAACGCAAGCAAAATTTGGATAAAACAATAAGGCAAAAAATATGTTGGATTTCAGTCTATCTCATCGTTCATTTTAAATGATCAACCCACATATTTTTAGTTTAGAGGTATGTTCATTATTTTTGTATTTATGTCGTTCTTTTTAAATTTTAGTTGCATATAAATCAAGTTTGAATACAAAACACATTTCCATTTAAATTAAAAGAGAAATGTAAAACCGGAAATCAATGTGTGCTATGAATATCCTCTTATGTATATACTATGAAACATATATTGAGGTACGTATGTTTATTTTCTTTTATTCCCTTTTATAATGCATTGCATAGAATAGAAATCATATGACAAGAAATCATGTTATCATATATTTGCTATAAATGACGAGTTTTAGAATGTACTTATTATTTGAATTATATCACAAAATTAGTTTTATTTACTTAACGGTCCTCTATTTCTCTGTCCCATAGATCAAAGCTGTAAGACCACTTAAATGAAGCCCAGAAAGAAGTGACAAAGCCCAACAGAAGTTGCCGAAAATAAAATGACTTCAAAACTACATGGAAAGAGTCTTTGCTGATAAATAAAAATTGTGTATGAAGTCTATTTCTATGCAATGCGGGGACATAATCAGTTACCCTGTATCAACACTGAGGAACCACGTAAACCTAAAAGAGGCATTAACTAGGGCTGTTCATTCGGTTAATTCGGTTAACCATTAACCGAAATGTTGAAAACCGAATTAACCGAATTTGCTAATTGGCAAAACCATTAACCGAACCGAAATTATATTTACCGAATTAACCGAACCGAATTATATTTCGATTAATTCGGTCGGTTAACCGAATTAACCGAAATTTCTTTAAAATACTAAAAATATATGTTGTATCTATAATATATAATATAAATAAATAAATATAATTCACAGAAATTTATTTAAAATAAAAAATATAATTTTTTATATATAATATATGATATAAATAAATAAATATATATTATATATATTTATAATATATATAAAATATATGTTTAACATAATATTTCGGTTAAATCGGTTAATTTTGAATTTTCGAACCGAATTAACCGATAACCGAAATTCTTCAAAACCTTTAACCATTCACCGAACCGAAATAATTCGGTTACCGACCGAATTAACCGAATTGATTCGGTTAACGGTTAACCGAAAAAAAATCGGTTAATTGAACATCCCTAGGCATTAACCCCTACAAAGACTGTCGGGGCTAATTATACTGGAAATGGATAGCTATCCAGATGCTTACCATGAGATTCGCCTATTTCTTCAAAATCGATTCATATTTGAAATTTGAAGGAGAGTTTCCCCTGTTTGTTTCTTTCTTTCTTTCTTTCTTTTTTACAAATTCGTAAAAAAATCACAAACTAGAAAAAACCAAATGATATGCAGACTCGATTTTACATATTATATGAATGAAATGTTGATTAATCTTTTTCTTGTGCTCTTTGAAATGTGTAGATTACAGATGGTCCAATACTTGAAATATGATTTTTTTTTGTTTAATTATTGAATCACTTGGGCCAAGATAAAGAATAAATTCGATTTTGTTTCATTGTTGCTGTGTTGCATTGTAACTTAAAAGTATCTATCATTTATTTTGATTCAAAAAATAAAAATAAAAGCTATCCATTATTTATTTTAATTATTGCACATTAATGTTATTTTTATTTAGGTTTGACAATTGATGCGAAATACTAACATATATTAGGTTATTGTTTATCAATTATGTGCAAAATATATTGCTCTACGTACTATGTCAATCTTCTCAACAGTGTAGTTCACAAGGTTCTCATATGTCTAATATTATAAGTCAATAATTATATTCCATAAATATTTAAATATCATTTTGTTTCATTTTTCTGATATTTTTTAATTGTACTTATGTCGATTTATTGTTTCTAAATATAATATATTTGATTTAAAATCCATTTTATTTTTATTTATTATTTTTATTAATGTAGTGAATACAACAAGCGAGGTGGTTTACTTAGTGCGCACGTGAGGGTAACGATTACAACTTTCCTCTTTATAAGAAGAATCGATAATTAGAAGACCTCCTTACTCCTTAGGGTTGGGCTAATAACAAAAAAAAAAAAAAAAAAAAAAAACTACATATATTTAAAATTTGCAAAAAACTCTTGAAGTTTGATTATATCTTATGTTTACCTTTTTATAAGCAAAAATACTTCAAACATCGATATTTATAAAAATATTATAATTACCCCTTTAAATTTAATATAGAATGAAACCTGAAGCTTTTTTTTTATAATTTTAAAATTATCTTCGGATCTGTACACAATACTATAGAACTTCATGTTTTTTGCATTAAAAAAACCATACAAATCATATCAATATAATCAAATCATATGAGAGAAACATATAAATATGCATTTTAATTACTACAACAAAATTATCATCATAGATATTGTCGTACATCTTTAGAAATGATGAGATATGAAAACAATTAATGCAAATCCCTTAAAAAATTTATATCGAATTACATCTGTAGAGAAATATATTAATTTTATAGATCTTTAGAATAATAAACATGATAATAATGGGAAAAAATCAGATCCAGAAAACTTTTTGGAATCTAAACACTTTTTTAACGAAAAAAATGGCATTGATTTTGAATCAGTTGAAAAAAAAGAAGTTTGTAAAACCTATATGAAACCGTTTTGTTTATAAGAATTCATTTGTTGCCTTGGAATTTTTTTTATTTAATTCATCTATCATATACAATTTGTTTGTCTATCCTCTCAATGTTGTATTGTTAAACTGTATATCAATGACCGAACATGATCAACAACCAATATTGTATTTTAAAAAAAAAATTTGTAATAGATGTTTTTTCACGTAATTTATTTATTGTCTTGGCCTTCTAATTAATTTATTATTTCATTACTCTTTAATTTTATTTATTTTCTTATTACATTTTATTTTTATATATATTATGCACATTTGAATTTTCTAAAGAAATATTTAATACACTGCGTGCAATGCACGGGTGCACTGCTAGTTGAGATTAATGTCATAATGTAGCACTAGGTCAGGGGCAGAAAAGGAAAATCCATTCTAGCTAAAAAAAAAGCTTATCACATGATTACTTTATACCAGCGGGTGGGGTGTGACTAACAATCAAATGAACGCTGGATTAACTGACGAGCTGGACTAATTTCTGGGGTTGGAATCCATGTTTCCCAAACAATAGATAAAACACGATAATTGGGCACAACGAGCCCTTATTCGAGATCCCAAACAAGGCCTTATTGTAAAAACAGAAATATGATTAAAGCTCGCCCAAACATCAAATTCACGTAAATAATACATTATACCACATTTTAATCCTTCACTCTTCTTTCATCTCCTTCTTTATTCACTAATTATATCAAATAACTGATTAATACAATTGGAAGTGATGAAAAAGGTTATAATTAAACCCATCATTCAGTGGTATTAATTGGTAAATAGTTGAAGATCCTGATCCTGTTCCAAAAATGGCATGTCCGACTCATGCAAATATACCCAAGCTTCAATCCCATCGTTATCTTTGGTGTTCATGAGAATGAAAAGATCTTTGAGAGGAACATCCGCCAAGCTTACCCATATGGGTTTCCCAAACCCAAAATCAAGTTCATACTCTCCAAATTTAGACCAATCAGTTATCCATACAACCTTGTAATCAGAGCTATCAGCTTTCTGTGATGCATCAAAATAACTATCAACCAAAACCCATCTTCCAAACTCCTTATCACTCAATATCCTCGCGCAGTCTCTCACGCCTTGAATCGTGGCCTCACGCATCTTCAGAGCCAATTCTACAAAATTATCCTCCATGCGATGGCTCTCATCTGCGGTGAATTCCAGATAAGATAAGGACACCCATGTGCCGCAAGAATGTTTCGGCACAGGTGGAACAGTCCTTTCTCGAACATTTATAGCTTGTGCAAGGAGGGAAGCTCGTGATTTCCCATGTTTAGCCCTATCAGCACGCATAAGAGCCTGCGTTAACACTGTGGATACCACCACCACCCTTGATGGTGGACGTTCGCTATTTGCATTTGATATCCACTCGGTGCTCAGGCTCTTTCGTAGTCTTGAAATGGCATTCTTATTGAACACAAACCTCCTGGTGACAATACTTGTATCCCGAGTTCTCGACACCTGAAACTGAAGTGGAGGCAAGTTCTCGGATGGGAAGTAGGAGGGAGAGTCGAAATCTGGGCAAATGACTAATTTTCCATCAGTTGCAGCATTGGCCCAGGCCGCCAGAAATATGCCGAGTGATGCTGAGTCGAAAATCCTGTGTGAAGCACAAACGCCAATGGCCAAACCCCCACACTGGAACCTTAATTTGTTTAGAATCAAATTCAAGTCAAAACAGATTGAATTATAAATAAATATTTCCCTTAATTAATTATAAAAACTACCTTTCAGGTTTAGGCTAATTATAATAAATACCCTTGTAAATATATGACTAATTTTGCAATTTCCGCTTTGTAATTATAGGAATACTGTTGAGTTTATTATTTTTATAAATAGACTGAACATAAATGGTATTTTTAAGTAATAAACACTTTCTTCATTTATGTGTTTGTCGCATGTCTATTTATAGGTGATATTATAATTCTTACGAATAAGAGAGAGTGATGAAGTCTTTATGATAACCCTTTTGGAATTTTTACTGGCAGGTCAAACTACCGAACTACGTTATGTTGTTTTCGGCAAACCTGTTGATTTGGACTGCCAACATTGGGTCCGTCGGTTCGTCAGCTGCGCATATGTCTAGTGGAAGGAGGTAATTGAGCTGCTCGGATTTCACCCCATCGCCAATGAGTTGATGGAGTTGGCAGTCGACTTGTGCTATTGCGTATTCTGCGCCATCATCGTTGCAGTCAACGTGGTGTTTTTCCTTATTGTATCTCCCGGCTAATGGGTAGAAAAGGGGCAATACTTTAGCCAGTGCTTCTTCTAAGGAGAGAGTTTTTCCAGCCATGAAATCAGATGGATAGTATAGAATACGAATCACATGCATTGATGGATTTAGTTCATCTATTAGAGATATGTTGTAAGTGCGGAGGTTTGAGGGAGTGGGCTTGCATGGTTTTATCAGCTTTCTGCTTAGGATATTCACCTTCATCATCATCGTTTTAATTACTACTGCTTGAATGGAAACACGGATATTAATTTCCTGCAACAGATTATTAAGCATATTTAACAAAACCCAAAAAAGAAAAAATAATAAATAAATAATTCAGATATATATATATATATATATATAAAGAAGAAATAATTAATATAATGCAGCTGGATCATTGTATTGGATTATGTGATTATATAACGAAACAGAAATTATGTTTGATATTTTAAGAATACAAGTAGATGAAATAGTACTTTGGATACGCATACCTCGATCGGGAAAATAATGGAAATTAATGAATATTGATAAGTAAGAAGACTGGTGTGGCATTTAGGAAGATGAGGATCTGATGGCTTATAAAGGCACTGCCGTGAAGGGGCTGCCCGACAATGATTAATTAGTTTTCCTTTTTTTTTTTTTGACAGTAATGATTAATTAGTTTTCAACAGATAAAACTGTTGACAACTTTTTTTTTTAATTTGGAAAAACAACTGTTTGACAACTTAGCTGACAATCTTTTTATATTTATGGTAGTTCATAAGTTGGAGAATAAGATACGCCATACTCGTGCTCCATGCCATAGCATTAATTCATTTCCCGACAAATTTGGACTTGGTAACGTGATATATTCAACCTGGTTGTGATTTACCTAGTATTTTATGTTAAATTGATGATACAAAATCGCAGTATTGACTGGCTTAAAGATACGCTGCATTGATTAGTGTTGATTCGCTTAATTTAAAATTCATTTAGCTAGATCCATATATATCTTAGACCCATACACCTAGTGCGGAGGGGCACAACATGGCAACATTTTAATACTATTACTTGTAGGAGTTTCACGGATCTATGCATGTGAGACGGGTCGGATTGGGTTAGACAAAAAAATCGGCGGGTCAAAGTAATTCACAGTCAGCGATCTGCCAAATCAGTACGGTAATACATTTTGAAAAAAAAGTAATACTTTTGAAACAAGTATTACATTTTAGCAAAAAAATAACACTTTCATTAGAAAAATATAACACCTTTGATAAAAAAAAGTGATACATTTGTTAATATGATGCAAGAGGTGGACAGTAACTCCACATAAACAACTATATTTTTTTCCCTAGTGAAAACATATGTATTTTTAGAATAAAATTGATACTTTTAATAATAAAATATGACACTCTACCTTAAACAAGATTGCATATAACTTTGCAAATAAATTTGTTATTTGAAAACATATAATTTTTACATAAAAATGTAATACTTTCTATCAACATGCGATACTTTTTAGTACAAAAATTAATACATTTTCACTTCAACATATAATTTTTTTTCACTTATTAATATATTAACAAAAGCACATCCGTACATAAAAAAATAATACTTTTTTGGGGTGGGAAAGGTAATACTTTTGAGATAGAATGTAATATTTCCAAGCATCTTGTCATATTTCATTATTTATATGTAATAGAAACCAATAGTAATATTATAATAAGTAATACTTTTGAGCATGATTAGTAATACTTTTTTGAGTAAGTAGTAATACTTTGATATATAGAGTGATCACGTAATGCAAAACTAATTTACGCTACACATCAATCACATCTAGTGAAATTTGTATTTCCTTGACAATTGCATTTTCGAGCAAAGAGATGAATTTTATTTCTTCCACTTCCTCTCATAATCACATTCAAGTCACATTTCATCACTAAAATACAATCAATTTTTTTTAAAAAAATAGGGGAAAACATAATAGGAATGACCGAGCTCGTATATCCCTGCGCTGCTGCGAGCCCACCATTGACTGTCCTCATCACCTTAGCCCAGGGCCAAACCCCTTTTCTCCTCATCACCATGGATTGTGGTGTGTTGTATGGTGTATGGGAAAAATGGAAGGGTCATAGGATTTGGGGTTCGATTGTGGGGAAAATTGGGTTTTTTTGCAATTAAGGATTTTGAAAGAGTTGTATGGGCTAGAAAAGATGTTCTGTGCATTGGAGAAGAAAAAGTGAGACGAAACGAAGAAGGGAGGAGAGGCGTTCGATCAGAGGAAGAACAGAGAATAAGAAGTTTGAGGGAAGAAAGAAAAAGAAAAGGAAAAGAAAGAAAATAAAAGGAAAAATAAAAGAAAAGAAGAAAAAGGGTGGGTCACGGGTTGGGTGCGATCCGTCTCACAAAATGCGACCCGTGAGACCATCCTATATAAGTTTTTGCTTCCTTCTTGTAAATTTGTTTGGCAAAAACTTGTATGAGATGGTTTCATAGGCATTACTTATGAGACGGATCCTACATGTAACTAGAATTTTAACCCAAACCCATAAAAAGACCCATATTTTTTATGCTTTGTAGGATTAATCTCATGAATTTAAGTCTATGAGACCGTCTCACATGAGATCACCTCAAAATTTCTAGTTAGTGTATGTTCTTCTGACAAAATAAACGGTTTTATCTTTAACATAAAAAAATATTTGTTCACATTTCAATTAAAATAATAACATGACACCCCTAACTCTGAGTTGTTATTTTGAGACTAATAACATTGTTAGTGGTTTGTCTACAACTAATATTCTCAAAAAATCAGTTTTCCTTCAAAATCCACTAATCTTTGGTCAATATACAAATAATATTAAATAATATTAAATTTTATCAATAAATATAGTCTATAATACCATTTTCAGGGATTCCAAAATAAATTAATTATAATGGTTAAGGGGTAAATTTAGAACATATAGGCTAAGTTCGATAATTTATAAAATTCAGGGGGGTAAAGTAGAACGATTCAAAGCTAAATGGACAAAATAGAAAAACACGTATTGTTTGGGGAACAAAATTAAAATTATCTCCCAGTAATATCTGTTAAAGTTACAAAAATCATCGATGTTAAATAGAAAATATGCGTAGCGAGCTGGTACAAATCAAAATAATTTTAAAACGTGTTTTAGGTTGGATCATATGGTCTCAAAAGGGGGTAATCCCTGAATCCTAGTTGCGTAAATCAACAATCATCTTAATCAAATCTTGTTGCATATGTGTCATCCACGTATATTTTCCAGCATTACAAGAAAAAGTGGATTTAGCGGCGATTTTAAACCGCCACCAATTGGTTTTCCCGCATTTTCATAGCCGCCACCTAAAGGGGTGTCGCGAGCAATTTAGCGGCGGTTTTTAGCAACCGTTGGAAAAAATGTTACTAAACAATAATTGTCCCTCAAAACGACTATTTAGCGACGGTTTGAACCGCCACAAATATAGCGGCGGTTTGTATTATTTTAGCGGCGGTTCAGAACCACCACAAAGATAGTGTTTTACAATTTTAGCTTAAATTTCACATTATTGGTGGCGGTTTATAACCGCCGCTAAATACATTTATTTTTATAGCTATTTTAATGTTGTGACGGTTCCCAACTTCTGCTAAATTTGAATCATATATTTTTTATATTTTTGGTCACGCTTTATAGATGCCGCTAAATGATATTTTATGTCCCTGAACAGTCAAATTTCGTATAAATTCAAATATACCATTCAATCATAGAAAATTAATTGTAAATCATACTTACTCAATAACATCATTCAACAATATAGAAGCCTCTTAAAAAATAACAATATAAAAGTCAAACGATAATATCATTCAACAATATATAAGTCAAACAATAATATCATTCAACATCTCCTACAAAGAAAATTCTTTAACATACTAGAAATATCGCAACATCTTGAAGAATGTGAATGCCCATTTACATCATGACTTGAGGATGAATATTATCTTTCATTCCCCGACTGAGGTTGATAACCGCTTCCTGCATCTGATGCCTACATTAAAAATCAAAATATAAATATACTTTGCGCCACATAAATATACTGAACCATGAAAGAAACATGTTGAAGCAGCTTATTACAACTTGCTAGATGGTCCATATACATACATACTATTGAGGGGCACAAAGTCGATGATCTACTTTCGCATGTCAATGTTCGCCAAAAATATTTGTTTGGATCTCTATACTGCAAGTGTACAATATAGTTTATAAGATAAAGGCAAACAAGGTCGTATTAATTCCTCGGGGATTGACTACGAAACACTCAGACTATAATAACATCGTATTCCAACTTTATTGAAGCGACTGAATATCACAAATTTTCAAGAAATAATCAAAAAATAAAAATAAAATAAATAAATTTGAACTCCAAAAGTCTTTTCAACAAACATGAAAGCAACCCTAGGCACATAATCTCAACATGCTTCTTCAATATTAAATTTAATTAAAGTTTCACAAAACCAATTCATGTGTTTCTGTGAGTTCAATTCCTATACTAGTTTATTCCCCCTCATGGGTGGCGTATAAATAGTATATTAATAATAATTGAGGTCTCTCGATCCATCACAACTATTATTAACTACCAACAGATCTTTGAATTGAATTACTCCCCACAAATAGATGTAGTCTCCCCATCCATTACCCTGTTTATGTCTGAATTCGATTTTCGTCTTGCTAGAACTCATCTCCCGTATTATGGACTAACAAATATGACATGAAAATTATTGATCAGATATTCGGCAATTAAGAATAAGCACTCGAATTCATAAAATAGAACACAAGAATCAATTAAAAAAATAATTAATCAAGATTTAACATGAATCAACAGTTTTGATTATGCCCTAGGATCCGAAAGATTAGCCAAACATTGATAACAAATTCATAGACAAACTTGAAATCAATATTGTGACATCATTTAAGTACATACAAGAGATCTAAACTAAGAAAGAAAACCCCTTTTGCCAGGATGGATCTTCCTTCCAAGACTTAGAAACTCTTATGCTTCCGTAGATGTGAAAGGCCTTATGGTGTTCTTCGTAACCGAGCCCTCCTCTCTTAGAAGACCTTTGATCTTGTGTATTTTGATGTGTTGTATGTTGTATGAATGATTATAATTTCATGCAGCCTTTGGGTCCTTTATATAGGTGATTGGAGAGATCACTTGTAGAGTTGAGTGGGAAAAGTACAAAAATCCGCCACAGTCAGTCGCACGGCTCATGTGGCTTTCACACGGTCACTCCACACGGCCGTGTGGTCTCACATGGTCCGGCCATGCGGCTTGGCTTCATCCTTGATTTCTCCCGAACACTTCACACGGACATGTATCTTCACACGGGCAGGTCACACGGTCGTGTGGTCCCACACGGCCCGACCGTGTGACTGGTTTTTATCTGGTTTCTTCGTCTTTTCGATCTTCTCTTTGCACTCGTCGATCTTGTCTGGGCCTTTCAACTGATATCTTTTCATTTAAGCTCCGTTTTCTGTAAAAAGTTACAAGAATACGCAATATCATGCTCTTCTAAGGACCCAAGTAAAACACACTAAATATACATGCCAATACACCAAATATATACCATTTTAAGCCCCTAAATGCACCAAATGTAAAAAGTCAAATGATATATTTTACACGTATCAAATTTCCCCTAACTTAAAGCATTGCTCGTCCTCGACCAATTTAAGAAAAATAATACCAAGGGGTACAAAGAACACACAAGAACACTATAAACATTCAATCTCATTTGACTTCATATCTAAGTAAACCATGCAATTCATTATCAAGAAGTCATCGTTCATGCGTTCAGCATAATTAATACTCTCTCGGGTACTTGACATCGCGACTTACAAGAAGTAGTGTATCACCAACTCTCAAAGTGTATGGAAAGTATTTTCGCTCAAAATCAATTCAGTGAATGTAGAACTACCGTATCTTGCAAATCGTCTAATATCTCTATCACTTTAGTGTGCACAACTTAAGAATCAAAAAAGACTTTTCATTTGGTTGTAATGTAGGCTCTTTGGTAAGAGTAGGGAAAATTTGGATTAAGTGACTTGGCTTGAGCAAATAGAATTTCAAGTACACAGACTTGCAACTCACCAACCCAATTTCATTATAATACTCATCTTACAAGATATTTTCCTTCTCAACTCCGCCCTTTTTTCTCCTTTTTCATTCTTAGGCTTTTTTGCCTTTTTTTTTCTTTTCTTTTAGTCTCAAGCTCTCAATTTTTCAAATTTTCAGATTTTTTTTCTTCTTTGCTCAATTTTCTCTTTTTCTTTTTCAGAGATTTTCTTTCTTTTTTGAGCTTCATTATTCTTTCATTTACCTAGACACTGCTCATCCCTCTTTTTTTTTTTTTTTTTTGCCAATTTTCTCTATTTTTTCGTAATTTTCACCACAGCTCCCCAAAATTATTCATTTTCTATAAGCTCAAGAAATTTTAGGGATAAAATCATTTTTTCAATTTTAAAAATCAGAATGTGGTTGACAATAAAAAGTTAAGGCTCAAAGTGGCTAACTAGGGAACCATGAGTTCATAGGTTGGCTTTTTAGGCTAAGTCGGCTAAACAAAGATGACCTTAAATCATTTTCAAAAATTGCACACACACATGGCTTCAATGAAGATACTAAAGAAAGTTCTAGAGTTCTAGCGACCATGAATGACACATTCAAGAAAAAATAAGACTGCATAAGATAAAAGCAGTTAAAGGCACAAAAGCTCACAGGCTTATTTTTCGCAACATGCTCAAATACAAATTTTTTTAATTATTGCCAAACAAATAAATGACAACTCTTCAACCATTCACCGCATTATTCACAAAAATATGTAATTTCATAAAATCAAATGCTCATAGTAAAAATTATACGGAAGCTATGTACTCTTTTTAAAATCTTGATAAAATCACACACAAAAGCAATTAAACGTGCTAAAGCAATAAACATGCTAAAAAAATAAATATAAAAAATTAAAAAAAAAGAAAAATTTTAATGCAAATTTTATGCTCTATATGCAATCCTAAATACAATACAAAATGCAACAATACTAAATTATGCATTCTTGACAAACCCCCCAAACTTAATATATGCTTCGTCCCGAACATATGAGGAAATTATCAAAAGTAAAGAGGATTTCATAATAAGTACTTACGTGGATCACTGTGGTGGTGGAGGTTGAGGCTAGTGGCCCTGTAAAATGTGCCACTGATCCATACAAGACATCATATCGTATATGTACTGCTGTTGCTGAGTGATAGTTTCGAACCTTTGTAAGTACTCAGTGTGGTACTCATCAACTGTAGGCGATAATTGATACATATAATCTACCAACTTGCCCACATCGGCTTCCACCCTTTCTAGCCTATCACTCATGCTCCATGGCCGGTTACCCTTTGTCTAGAGGATTCCTGCACATCCCTCATTGGCTCATCTTGCTCTTCCTGAGGAACAGTCTCATGTTCACCTCTCATCAACCAATTACCCCTATTTCTTATAGAAGTAGCTTCTGGGTTTGGAGTCTAACTCTTGTTCTATTCGCCTGATTTTACTAGTAATTACGCCCATCGAATAGAATCATTTTCATAGCAGATTAAACAGTCATATCAATTAGTTTTGGCCCACCGGCCTCCGCATACCCCTCAAAGCTAACATTAAAGTGCTCGGCAATAGGAGTAATCATCATCCCACCAATACAAATTCCTCCCCTATTAGATTTTCTCACTCTATCAAATTGTCGGGCTATCATAGCCCCAGTATTAGGCACAACCTCAGTCCCCGACGCCATACACCAAATAATGAATAACTCATCTACTCGCAATGAACCTTGCTTTCCTCCCTTGCAAAGATCATTCCGCTAAAGTTCTTTGTATCATAGGAGGCATTCGACAAGATGAAGATTGACCGGCACTGGTCGTCCCGATTTTTGCACTCCTAATTGGCTTTATAGGAGGCATTAAACATTATTGTTTCTGTTTTTAGTTTATTTCCGCTCGCGGGGTGTAAAATATTGTTGTGTTTATGAATAATGTTTGAATTACTTTCACTTTTCTGCCATGATTACTACATGCATGCAGTTAATTGCCGAATGCGGCTGCAATACCCGATTATTTGGCACTCTTACAGGGGAGGGGACCTTCATGGGGGTTTTGTCGTACATAAACCTCCTATGGGGCTCCCGGAGTGAGGGACTCCCTCATGAGGGGGTCTTCGTAAATTATACCCCATCTGGCACTCCCAGAGGAGAGGGACATCGTCACATGGGGATCCTTGTAAATTAAACTTTCTCCGGTGCTCCCAGCGGGTTCCTCGTAAATTAAACCTCCTCTGGCGCTCCCAGGGAAGAGGGGCTCCCTCACGAGGGGCCCTTGTAAATTGAAACTCCTCCGCAGCTCCCCGGGGGAAAGGGGTCCCTCATGGAGAGGTCCTCATAAATTAAACGTCCTCCGACACTCCCCAAGGGAAGGGGCTCTCTCATGGGAGATCATCGTGAATTAAACCTCCTCCGATGCTCCCGGTGGGAAAGGGCTCCCTGCTGGGAGGGTCCTCCTAAATAAACCACCTCCTGTGCTCCCAGAGGATAGGGGCTCCCTCACGCGGGGGTCCTCGTAATCTGGCGCTCCTGAAGGAGAAGGGATCCCTCATGGTGGAGGGGGGAGGGTCCTCGTAAATTTCACTTCCTCATAAACATACACCATATGAATGTGCAACAAAAAGAAAGAAAAAATGCTAACACGTACGTGGAAGGAACTAATAAACAGTCTGAAAATGGGAGGGCGCACCCAGAGCTCTTGAAAAGGCGTATCATCTGGGCTGCAGAAGGGTGCCCCATAATCTCCGTACCAGCATCTCCAACCATTCTCGAAAATCTAAGGCTTCCTCCTAAAAGGAAGGTTCCGTCTCCGTATAAAACGCGAACAAGTTCCAACGCACATGGAATCGTATGCAAATACTAGGAATAAAGAGCAAGCATGCATAAGGAAAAATATGAACATAGACATAATAGAAAAGCGTAAGAGAAATATCTTGCCCTTCGGGAGCACTGAAACATCTCAGAAAAATAACAAGAATAATATCCAAGTGCAGAAAGTGAGCCCTAAATAGACGGGCTAAAAACAAAGGCCATCCATGCCGGAAAAACTATTACTATTCAAGCATGGGGACTCCATCCTCATCTGTAGGATCAACACCATGGTCTCACCATCATCACTACTGACTGCAGCATCGGCTCTCTCGGGAAGACCCTGTAGGCCTCGATCTATCCATCTTCCTCCTCATCAAAAACTCTGCAATCCAAGATACTGACCACCTCGTGGGAGATCTTTCCGCTCTGTTGTAGCAATTTTTGTCAATGACAGACTGCCCTATCAAAGTAGGTGGAAGACTTTCTCAATAACTCCAAGAGACAGTCTAAGAAAGCCTTATAAGCCTCCACCGAGCCAGACTACTCCCTGACCAACATCTTGGCACCAGAAGAAGACTAAATAAACACCTCGCCCGTCTTTGCCTCATGCTCAAGCTCAAGCTCAACCTTCATCCAATCATACTTCTGAGATAGTTGAGATATCTAGCCCTCGTGCCGACGGGCGCCCTCCTTGAGGCTCTTCACCTCACTACGAAGATGGCGGTTCTCTGCCTCCACCACCTCGCCTTGATGGCTCGATGTCGCCACGAGGTTCAAGACTTACATCAACGTTTGCATAAGTCCTACTGAATGAAAGGAAACAAGAATGAAGTGCGAAACATAAAGTAGCCATGAAGCTTACCCTGACAATGTTTCTACAAATATGTGTCTTCGTGTCCTTGAAGGACAACGACTTAAGATGGGACTGATCATCAGCGGACAATGCTCCCCTCGTACTATTTTGCCTCATGACTGAATCAGTAAAGTCCCAATGGGACTAAATACCCTCACGGCTGTTCACGCTGCCAGAAAAGGAAACTCGCGGACCGATGGTCCTGATAATAGCCTCGCCAGGCTCCATCTTCCAGCTCTTCCCCTAGAAAAGCCCGTAGGAGGATGGGAAGTAGGAATTGCATCAACATGGTCCCCAAGATGAGAACTAGAACACCAATAATCGTCCAGCTGGTGACAGTGCAACCCGGGGCGGGGCACTCGAGCTCCCGCCAGCAGCAGACGCTCCATTTGCCTTCTCTTTCTCCTTTTTCTTTAAGGCCATCAACTCAGCAATGCTATAACTCTCTTTTCTTAAGGAGCTAAGAAGACATAATATCAGAAAACAGAAAACAATTAACTATGCGAGCAGAGATAAAGAGCAAAGCAAGAAAATAAACACTCTTGAGTACCTAAAAAACTCTCGAACATCTAAAAAACTCTTAAACAACCCCTTCGATCTGTAAATCTTCGGCATCTCTTTACGCGAAGTACAAAAACAACATCCGACTTGACCTATGAAACCCACTCATGAGAAAACTCCCAACCATTATCCCGCATTAAGAAAAATCTTCCTTCCACAACTGCTTGAAGAATGAAGCCCCGTGAGGAACTTGCGCTGGTAGCGAGGAAAGAAATGAAAAAAGTATCTCTTGAAGACTTCTTGGCATAGAAGAGAGAATGAAATCCATCTGCAATAATAGGCATATCCAACTTCCACATAGCATACTCATATCCCCGTGTGCACGTTTAAGCCTGGGGATCCACTTGTGTAACACATGTCTCTACCCATCTAAGGATCGCCACAAGGAAATTTTACGGAGGAATGGTGAAGCCAACAGAGAGACTATACATATACACTGTGATAAAGCCCTCAAGCGAATGGCTATGTTTGTTCTCCGATCCCGAATCCAACATGCAAAAATCCAAGGGGAGCCTTAACCACTCCCTCAATCTACGAATACAGCGGGAGGTGACTCTACTAACTAACTCTTCCAGGATAATAGCTCGACACCCAGGAAGATATGTATGCTGATATTTAGACCGACGGGCCTCATCCAAACTCTCCCCCTCGGGAACCTCCTCCCTTGGGCACGAATCCAACTAAAGGTCTACGTCTCCCTCACCAACCAAGCATAGCTCCGGAGCTAGAAGAGGAATATCAAAGCCCATGGAAAAAGGTGGAAAATGTATTGATGGAACCAAAAACCGACCGACTGGTGGTGCCCCGGCCCTTGAGTGGAAGTGATGAAAATCTAGGATCCGAAACTTGGCTCGAAATATGAGAGAACTCTAGAGAAAATGGTGAAACACGCGAATAATGATGGACTTGGGGGCTTGGGCCGCCCCCCGAAGGCGCACCCTTCCCCACACTAAAGGGTGTGCCTGTTGGGAAATTTATGTAGTAGATTTTGATGATACCATGTAAAACCTAGATTAGGAAGTTGGCACCCCAATTCTGCTGTAAATCAACTTGTAATAGATAGTGTTCTATTAGCTGAGTAGAAGCAACCAAGTTGAAGATTGAAGAGGTTGATTGAAGATCGAAGAGAAGACCCAACTGTGTGGCAGCTGAGTGAAGTGCAGTGAAGTCTCAGTCAAGAGATAGGAAAGCTGTCTCAGTCAGCAGACTGATATTTAACTCATTCCAAGAGAAGTGGAGTTAACTGTCAAACGGGTTATGCAGCAGAAAGCATTAAAAAGAGATGAAGAGATCTGTTGTCAAGCAAAGTCAATTGTTTGTTGGAAACAGGCATGTGTCAGACTGCTTACCTTAAAGCTGTTTTGCTGAAAGAGTGCAAAAATCAAGGAGCCAATGAGACATGTACCTGAAAACCTGCAGAGTTGAATGAAAGACTGCAGTGCATTAAATTCAAGGTGCAATCTGCATGAAAGTTGCAAGACAAGACAAGCCAATGACCTCAAAGTGTAGTTTGAAAAATACATATATCCCTTCAACGAATATATTTTTCAAATGTGCACTATAAAAGGCCGATGATGCATCAGAGAGAAGGTTACAAATGCAAGTAAGAAATATCCATTAACCTGCAAAGCAAGAAGAAAATATCTGTTAAGCATTCAAATCATATCCTCAAGCCTAAACTCAAAAGAAATCGATCCAACATATTCAGTGAAGGAAAGACAACTTCAATTTGTTGAAGAGGAAAAACTTGTTTCAAAGAACAAAAAGTCTGCACTCCAAGGTTTAAGGAGGCGTAGTAAGGTTCCTGTTCGAACCAAAGGATTTAGACTCGTTGGAGGGGCTGTGCAAACAAATCCAAGAGTTTGAATGAGCTAAAGTAGCAAGACAACTATTTTGTGAACAAGCTGAGTCCCTGAAGCTGAGCCAACTGTGTGATCAAGGCGAAGCTTGGATTGTGACCATTTTGTAACAAAGTTACATCTACATTAGTGGATTCCTCCAGGGGTTGGAGAAGAGTGGATTAGATGAATTACCCCATCCTCGAACCACTATAAAATTGCTTGTGTCATTTACATTTAGCAAACTTTAATTCTCGCACTCTATTGTTGTTGTTTGTTAATTTTCTAAGTCAACTGATAATAACTAAGCTTAAAACAAGTGTTGAAAAACATATTTCAAACAAGGGTGAAAGTCTTCCGCTATAAAAACCAAGTCTATTGAATTTTTAAATAGTTAACTGAATCGGATGAGTTATACTATCAACAACTCAATCGAGTGTGTTGAGTGGCTAACTCTATTGTGTAAGTAAACTAAGTTATCCTCCAAGGACCCAGCTGACTTGAGTCTACTCTGAATTTAAAAATGACTAAAATCGAAGATTTGGTAAAGTCTATTCAACCCCCTTTCTAGACTTTACTTATCACTCTTTTGGGACCTACAGTGCCCCTAAAGGGCGCTTGGTGGCCGCCTTCCCTACAGTGGGAGGCTATTCCGGGCATCCTCCCCAGCTCCCCTCTCCCTCCTTTCTATGTTGTTCATCCCACTCCTAACTCCAACTCTCCATAGACATCCTCCTCGATGCGAGTGAACGAATGAGACAGAAAATGATACAACTTGGATAATGTTGCCAAGGACATTTTGTATAAAACCCTCGATAAAGCCATGTTCAACAAAGTGAAATCCTGTATAACAACTAAAGAAATATGGGAGAAACTTACTTTAATTTCTGAAGGATCAGATCAAGTTGAAGAAAATAAGTTAATTGTTGTTGTACAAAAGTTTGCAAATTTGAAAATGATTGCAGGTGAAAGTCTGGATCAGCTGGATGCTAGATTGACAGAGATAACAAATGAGCTCTCAACTCTAGGAAAAGAATATACACAGAAGGAAATATGTATGAAAATTCTCAGGTCGCTCCCAGCTGAGTGGGAAATGAAGGTGATGGCTTGAAGACATTCAATGGACCTTACAATAACATCCAACCATGAGCTCTTCTCAGACATAAATGCTTATAAATTTGAGTTCAGAAAAATGGAGGAAGAAGAGACAGTTGTACACAAGACAACTATACACATGGCTGGGGAATAAAAAAGCTGAATCCAAGGAAGCCATTGACCAAGAAGAGATTGCCCTTATGGTGCAGAGATTCAACAAGTTCTTCAATAAAAACTATAAAAGAAACAAGGGATCATCATTGGGAGACACTCAACACCCTCCAAAGTAAGGGAGGATAGACCACCCAAGAGAACGGATCGCCAGAGGACTGAATATCAGAGAGCTGATAGAGTTGACTTCTAGAAAGCTGCAAACATGTGTTGAAATTGCAGGGTAGATTATTATTCAAGATACACTTAGACCATTTTTATGTGTAAAAAGAAAGAAACTATGCAGAAGCTTCCTCAGCTGATGAGAAGAGTTAAAAATGAGAATAGTCAAACTATTATCAATATTAGGTTTAATAGAGGAACTGAGTTTGTCAATGGGATTTTAACTCAATATTGCAGAGAAAATTGTATTGCTCATGAGTTGTCAGCTGCAAGAACTCAAAATCATAATGGAGTAGCAGAAAGAAGGAACATAACTCTCAAGGAAGCTGCAAGGACCATGTTAACTGAAGCTGGATTGCCCAAGAGATTCTGGGATGAAGCCATTAACACTGCCTGCTACACACAGAATAGGTGTATGATCAATAGGCAGCTGTCCAAAACCCCTTATGAAATTTGTACAAGAAGGAAGCCAAATGTTATTTGGATGTAAATGATTCATACACAATAATGGCAAGGACAACTTGAAAGCTTTTGATGTAAAAGCTGATGAATGTATCTTTTTGGGATACTCCGCTGAGGGTAACGCTTTCAGAGTACTGAACAAGAGGACTATGGTCACAGAAGAGTCTATCCATGTGGTCTTTGATGAACCTAATGTCAATGGAGAAGACATTGATGAGTTAATTGACAAGATGAATCAACCAAATGTTCAGAAGAGTCCCTATGTTGTGGCAGATATCAATAAGACTCAACCCATATGAAGATGAGATAGCTGAATCTCAGAGACAGCTGGAAGGTCTGCAGCTGAATGAAGATGAAGAAGCTGTTCAAGACAACTTAGCTGCAGGAAGACTGAATCCAGCAGACTTACTCCTACCAGATGTGACATGGCTGAGAGACCATCCTCCAGAGCTTGTTATTGGAGATGTTAGAGATGGAGTAAGAACCAGATCCAAAACTCAACATGAAGCTATGTTCACTTGTTTCATTTCCCATATTGAGCCTAAGGATGTGTCACAGGCATTGGATGACACACATTGGATTCTATCTATGCAGGAGGAGCTGAATCAATTGGAGAGAAATAAAGTTTGGGAATTAGTTCAAAGGCCTACCCACCAAAATGTGATTAGTACTAAGTGGGTATTTAGAAATAAGATGAATGAAGAAGGATCTGTTGTGAGAAACAAAGCAAGATTGGTAGCCAAAGGGTATTGCTAAGAAGAAGGTATAGATTTTGATGAAAACTTTGCA
This sequence comes from Rehmannia glutinosa, assembly GCA_016081115.2. Taxonomy (NCBI): domain Eukaryota; kingdom Viridiplantae; phylum Streptophyta; class Magnoliopsida; order Lamiales; family Orobanchaceae; genus Rehmannia; species Rehmannia glutinosa. The sequence continues at coordinate 42,931,515 of CM071935.1, read as the reverse complement.
TTTGTTGCCAGATTGGAAGCAATAATGATGTTTCTTGCTAGTGCTGCACACAAGAACTTCACAGTTCATCAGATAGATGTGAAAGGTGCATTTTTTAATGGACTTTTGGAAGAAGAAACCTATGTGGAGCAACCTCCAGGTTTTGAGCAGAAAAGTATTGGAGATAAAGTCTACAAGCTCAGGAAGGCATTATATAGTTTGAAACAAGCACCAAGACATTGTCTTAGTTTCTCATTGACAATGGATTCACCAAAGGCAAGGTTGATATACCACTCTTCAGAATTCAAGATGGGGAGAGTATACTGCTTATTGAAATATATGTGGATGACATCATTTTTCGATCCAGAACCAAAGAGAAGTTTGATAAATTCTCAAATCTCATGCAAGGAAAATTTGAGATGAGCATGATGGGAGAGCTGACTTTCTTTCTAGGTTCAAGTCAAGCAAATGAAGGATGGAACCTTCATAAGTCAAACTTAATATACAAGGGATTTAATGATGAAATTTTGTATGGAAGACAAGTAATCTGTGAAGATTCCTATGAATACATTAGTCAAGATGAATATGGATATAGAAGGCAAAGCTGTTGATCAAACAAGATATAGAACTCTCATTGGATCTTGCTCTATTTAATAGCAAATAGGCCAGACATCACCTTTGTTGTAGGTGTATGTGCCTGATTTCAATCTACTCTAAAGGAAAGTCACATGACTGCAGCCAAGAGAATATTAAGGTATGTGAAGGGATGCGAAGAAGTTGGCTTATGGTATCCAAAGGAAGGAGGATTCTAGTTAGTTGGCTACTCAAACTCGTACTACACTAGATGTAGAGTTGATAGGAAAAGTACTTCAGGTACATGTCAAATGCTTGGAAACAGATTAGTTTCTTGGTTCAGCAAGAAACAAAATTCAATAGTTACATCCACAGCTGAGGCAGAGTACATAGCTACGGGCATCTGTTGTGCCCAAGTCTTATGGATGAGACAACAGCTGAGAGACTATGAAATAGAAGAAAGAGAGATTCCAATTATGTGTGATAACAAAAGTGCCATTACAATTACTCAGAATCCAGTATTCCACTCAAGAACCAAGCACATTGATGTCAGATATTATTTTATAAGAGATCATGTTGAAAAGGAAGACATCACATTAGAATACGTATCAACTAATAGCAGTTAGCTGATATACTCACTAAACCATTATGTGAATCAAAATTTGAAGAGATTAAGAATAAACTTGGATTGATTGAGTTGAGTTAGGAGGTTCAGAAGACTCAATCAATAGGGTTGAAGAAGAGAGAAATGAAAATCAACAGAGTTTCACTTAACAACTAATTGAAACAGCCAAGACGGCTAGTCAGCTGTATCAAGTTAACTGCACAACCAAGTGATTTTTCAGTGAAGAGAGAAGTAGAGTCAAGTCATAAATGAAGACAGCTGAGTCATTTATGAGCTAAGTGACAAAAAAATAGTCATTTTCTGCGAGCAGGAAAATTTTTAGGCTTAACGTCTGCGATAATTATGATGTCAGACAAAAGCCTGTGCCAAATTACCCATATTTGGATATAAATGCTGCTGCATTTAATGCGGTTTCTAAGACGTGATCTCAACCGTTGATTAGTTTCCATCTTTTTGAATTCCAAAAACAATCCTTTAATATCCTATATATAGAGAAATTAATTTTTCTCTCTCCTCACAAACACTCTAGCTCTCAAAGGAAACTCAAGCATTTTCTCTCTGAAACAAAACTTAAACCCTAGTTCTCACTTTCGTTCAAATCTCAAATCCAAAGACAGAAATGGCACCATCTTATGACTATGTTTAGCTCGCTGAGAAGATCCACACAGATGCTACAGTAGACTTCGAATGCTTTGTTAAGCAAAGTGTGGACAAGGCTTTGGCCCAGAAAATTGTTGAAAACCTTGAGAAAGCTGGTCTCAAGCAGTTTTTATCCATGGAGTTCTCGCCACACCTATTTGGAGGAAGTCGCAATGTACTATGTGAACTCTCAGGTTCATAATGATGAGATTCGCTTATCGATTCACAACAAGGACTTCAAGATTACTGATGTGGACTTAGTTGATAACTGTTATCTCCCATCCTTTTGTCTGAAGTAGATAACTGAGAAAGATGTTGATTTAGCTGCTACCTGAAAGGAAATAGCCAAACCAGAGCTGCTGCAAAGCCAAACTATGCTGCAAATAAGTTACTGATCAAGGAAGACTATCACAAACTGATGGATATGGTAGCTAAATGTGTTGACCTGAAATTCAGATCTTTCAATCAGCTCTCTCGGACTAAGCTGATTATCATGGTGGCGATAATGGAGTAGAAACAGGTTAACTGGGCCAAGTTTATTTTTGGCAAGTTGCGCCAGAATGCGATCAACATGTCCGTTGGTGAGGATGGATGTTAGGAAGATCACTTGGATATGGCCTAAGTTTAGGCCACTTGATGGAGGTGAAGGTGTGTTCCTCTCCAGAATGGGAAATCCTTCCATGTAAACAAGAAAACGTCTAGGGTAAATCTCTCTGCTGCCCAAAGACAATCCCATGCGAAGAAGACAACTATGAGCAAGGGGGAATCAGCTGAGACCGTCCCGGTGAACACATCTGCTTCTGCAAAAGCCCCATCCCCCAAGACTATACCCATGAAGAAAACCCCTGCTACTGCAACCAAGAATGCACCTGTCCCCACAGCCGAGAAAGATCCTGGTCTGGCTCCCTCACCTATCGTGAAGAAGAAATGCTCAACTGCGACCCATAAGCCAGCTGCAGCGAAAAAACTAAAAAATTGGCAGAGTCTACTTCCATTACTGAGGAAAAAGAGGAAGTTGTTGAAGTTCCTCTGAAATGGAAATCAAGTAGAAGACTGGTGAAATAGTCTGAATTAGATGAGCTAGCGAGTCTGGCACAACTGCTGAAGTTGAGAAAGCTGCTGAAGATGAGCATCAAATTTTGAGGAAAGATAGTGGTGTGGAAGCCACTGAGGAACAAGAGACATTTGTTAGGCAGACAACTAAAGAATCAGAATCAAATGCAGCTGACCAATATCAAGGAGAGTTAGCTGTAAATTCACCTCAGACAGATGCAAGGATTGTTGAGGAAGATAGGGCTCCTCTTGAGCCCATGCAGGAGGATGATTATGATCTAATAATTCTATCTCCTGCGTATCCCAGAATACAAGAGAAGCTGAGTTTGGACAGGTTTCAATTCCAGAGTCCTGAATTTATTGAGGAGGAAGAATTCATTCTGGAATTTTTGGGAAACATTGGTATTCGATCTGCTCTTGATGATGATTTCTGCACATCGACCCTTTATGAGAAAAAAGACAAGGAGAAAGCGAAGGAGAAAGCGAAGGAAAAGGCAATTGAGGAGTCCAAGCAACCTCATTCTTGTCCTTTCGACAATGTTCCTGAAAGTGCATTGCAAAGTTCCAGCAGTGACAGCGATGATGAAGTGTTGGACGCTGCTGATCCTATCGAGAAAGCTTAGCTGAAGTAAGCAATAAAAGAATCCAAGGACCTGCATGATCAAACCTTGCAAAAGGGGCCAAGAGAGTCATCATCAATGCAAAACTCTCCTACCCCTGATATATTGGAAATGGTGAGGACCATCGATGCTTCAACCTCACCTGTGCACTCCGAAGGACAAACCAGGGAGGATGACGATGAAGCTAAGTAATGTGATGAATAGGGCATCTTAGCTGAGCCTACCCCTGTGAAAGTTGTTGAGACACCTGCCCAATCGGCTGATCCCTCAAAAGGACAAACAACTAAGTCTCAAGTGTCCAGTGACCCCGCAGACCGTAAGTCAGCTGGTGCGCTAGCTGAGGGGAAAGCTGTACACACCACAACTAAGTGGGAGAAAGCTGTGGGAGACCTCTCAAATTTGAAGTTTGGAGGCGAAGTGGAGAATGTGATAGAACATTAGAGTGGGGTTGACGAAGCTCAGACAGTTGAGACTGTCTCAACTGAAATCCAAACTACGCTGCAGGCCGATGAAGCTGCTGATGCAGCTAAGACAAATGATGGACATGAAGCCATGGCAGTTAAGACTATTGGCTCTAAAAGTGCAATCCAAGAGGCCTCGAAGAATGCCACTGAAGACCCCAAAGCAGCTTCATCTGCTGAAGGGATTGTCCAAGACCCTGCTGCAGTTGAGTCTGCTAAAAGGAATGCGGAAGGCCCCACAACGGTTGAGACTGCTGTTGAGGGTAATGGAGGCCCAAAAGAGGTTGAGACTTCCTTTGGTAATATAGTAGAAGATAAAGAAAAAATGCCAGCTCCTCAAACAGAGTCTACTAAACACGAAGAAATCAGTGCGCTGCACGACACTCAAGAAAATATCTCTTTGGAATTTTTTACACAGATGAAGAAGCTGAGTCCACTCACAAACAAAAACCAGTTGAGGACCCAAAAATTGAAAAAGTTGTGGCAAACATAAGGAAAGCAAGCGAGAAAGCTGCCATTTCAAAATTCACTTTGGTAAATGGCCCACCTTCTATGGTGCCATCACCAACCTATGACGCTGCTGAGGCAGCTAAGGAACATGTTACTCAAAATGATAAACAAAATGAGACCAATGAAGCTGTTGAGACAACTGCAGATTAGTCAACTCCCCAGGATAACACAACTGTGAATGTTGATCAAGCTGAAACAACTGAGGCACAAAGAGGTAAAGCCAGTTTCAAGGGAAAATGAAAAGCTCCTGAAGGAGAAGTGGGAAAAATTCCTTTGGTCCCAGATGATTTATTTTTGATTACTTTCCATTTGTGGGGGAAGTACCCCTTGAGACCGAGTCCACTGCTGAATGTGCAAGTATACTATGGAAATCCACCCTGAAGAGTTTGACTCCAGAGGATCTGGAGTTGTGCCGTTCGGATTTTCACTTTGATGTTGTATGGCCAGAAGAGCAGTCTACTGATTCAACAGACTTTTGAAAAGCCTTCAAGGCTATTTGCGCTGAAATAGAAAACATGGAGAAGGGATTTGGTACCTTAATCAACGATGGGATAATCATGATGCAACAATGTCTGGAGATATTCGAGGTACAGTGCTAAGAATCAGGGAATGGACAGCTCAACAAAGGCACTTCGAAAAGAACAAGTCAACTACTTGAAATGATTTGGAGTGCTGAAAATGCTAAATTTCAGCAGAGGCAAAGGGACCACTTATTCAGGATGGACCAGGAACACAAAACATATATGGAGTTGCTAAGGGCTCAACATAAGCAAGACCTTCTGAAGACTGAAGCCAATATGCGCACTGAGCTAATGTTAATGAATGCAGAGATGAAGATTATGGCTGCTGAAATGAAGGCTCTGTGATCAGAACACGGAACAACACACTCCCAGACTCACGAGAAACTGGATCTCATCCTGTGTCAATCTTCTTAGAAATCTCTCCCTGGTGATGATGCCAAAAAGAGGGAAGATGAAGGATTGATAAAGGGGGAATGAAGTGATATTAAGGGGGAAACATCTCTTAATAAGCCCCCTCTAAAAATTATGCTGGAAAAATCCCCAATTGGCTCATCCCCCAACTAACTCCTTTGTAAGCTGCCGTATGACTTAACACTTGAAGAGAAACTTCAGTTAGCTTTCAAGAAATCTCGAGAAGCTATTGAAGCTTATACTTCGCTAAAATACAGCAAAGGCAACATGGTCACATAGAAAGCTTAAAAGCCAGATTCGATGGTCCCCTAGCTAGATTACTTAAAGACTCTCCGGCAGTGAAGCTCCCTCAAGAGCTTGCTCGTGCTCCTGATATAGGATCTGAGCCAAGATCATTAGAGGAATTTCAGACGCTTAAATTTGAAGGATTTATCAAGGGAATGACTCTGAAGGAGGCGTGGGATTTGTATTAGGAAAAAGGTTTGGAATTAAGTCAAATAGCCGAGAAGCAGCAGACTCCGAGAAGCAGTCATCAAACTTCAAGGCACAACCTGTATAGTACACTCCCAGAGGAGGAGCTGACTCTGGACGAGGAAGGGGAAAAAGTGGTGGAAGAGGCAGAGGTACTCCACCAGCAGGGCCTAACGATGTTCAATTCATTAATCCCCAGAAGAAATGCGTATTATACTGGGCTGGACTGGATGAACTTGAGAACAGAGAAGTGACCAGGAGGAATGAGGAGATGAGAAGGAGGCAAGAAGAAGAAAAAAATAGGCTAGATCACGAGTGGGAAGAAAGCCAGAGAAGGGAAGACCCAACTGCGAAAAGAGCCTATGAGAAGAAGAAGAGAAAAGAAGGAATAGGGCTGATGAAGATAGGCAAAGATCCTAAGATGAAACTGAGATAAGCCAGAAAAGGGAAGACCCAGCTGCAAACCCCTTCATGTTGTATTTTTACTTCAAAATAAATACATAGAATTGTAAGTACTTTGTATATTCTATTTGTACATTGTAAAGCTTTGTAAAATGCAAGAATGATATGTTCAATACAATGACATATTCAATACAATCATTTATTGTTCATGCACTATTTGCTTTGCTATTTTTATTTAAGTTTTGGCATCATCAAAAAGGGAAAACTTATTGGGTAATTTATCTATTAGATTTTTATGATACCATGTAAAACTTAGATTAGTAAGTTGGCACCCCAATTATGTTGTAAATCAACTTGTCATAGATACGGTTCTATTAGTTGAGTCGAAGCAGCCAAGTTGAAGATTGAAGAAGTTAACTGAAGATCGAAGAGAAGACCCAGCTGTGTGGCAACTGAGTGAAGTGCAGTGAAGTCTAAGTCAAGTAGCAGAAAAACTGTCCCAGTCAGCAGACTGACAACTAAGTCATTCCAAGAGAAGTGGAGTTGAATGTCAAAGGGGTTATGTAGCAGAAAAGATTAAAGAAAGCTGAAGAGATCCATTGTCAAGCAAAGTCAATTGTTTGCTGGAAATAGGCATGTGCCAGACTGCCTACCTTAAAGTTGTTTTGCTGAAAGAGTGCAAAAAGTAAGGAGCCAATGAGATATACTTGAAAACCTGCAGAGTTTAAGTAAAGGCTGCAATGCATTAAATTCAAGGTACAATCTACATCAAAGATGCAAGACAAGACAAGCCAATGACCTCAAAGTGTAGTTTGAAAAATACTTCTGTCTCTTCAACGAATATAGTTACCAAACGTGCACTATAAAAGGCTGAAAATGCATTAAAGAGAAGGTTATGAACAATATCCATTAACCTGCAAAGCAAGAAGAAAATACATCTTAAGCATTCAAATCATATCCTCAAGCCTAAACTCGAAGGAAATCGATCCAACACATTCAGTGAAGGAAAGATAACTTCAATTTGTTGAAGTTGAAAAACTTATTTCAAAGAACAGATGGTCTGCACTCCAAGGTTGAAGGAGGTGTAGTAAGGTTCAATTTGAACCAAAGGCTTTAGACTCGTTGGAGGGCTGTGTGAAAAAATACAAGAGTTTGAAGGAGCTAAAGTAGCTAGACAAATGTTTTGTGAAGAAGCTGAGCCAGCTGTATGATCAAGGTGGAGCTTGGAATATGACCATTTTGTAACAAAGTTGCAATTACATTAGTGGGTTCTTCCAGGGGTTGTAGAAGAGTGGATTAGAGGAATTACCCTATCCTCGAACCACTATAAAATTGCTTATTTCATTACATTCAACACACTTTAATTCTCGCACTTTATTATTGCTGTTTGTTAATTTTCTAAGTCAACTGATAATAACTAAGCTTAAAGCAAGTGTTGAAAAACATATTTCAAACAAGGGTGACAGTATTCCACTGTAAAAACCAAGTCTACTGAATTTTTAAAGAGTTAACTAAATCAGCTGAGTTATACTATCAATAGATCAGTCGAGTCTGTTGAGTGGCTAACTCTGCTGTGTACGTAAATTAAGTTGTCCTCCAAGGACCCAACTGACTTGTGTCTACTCTAAATTTAAAAAGGACTAAAATCAAAAAGTTGGTAAAGTCTATTCAACCTCCCCCCTTCTAGAGTCTACTTATCACCCCTTGGGACCTACAGTGCCGCTGGAGGGCGCTTGGTGGGCGCCCTTCCCCACGGTAGGAGGCTCTTCCAGGCATCCTCCCCCAGCTCTTGGGCTCTCCTCTCCCTCCTTACTATGTGGTTCATCCCACTCCTCACTCCAACTCTCCATAGACATCCTCCTCAAGTTTCAAGAAAATTTCACTAAGTGATCCACCAATAAAGAAGATTTGAAACTGAGGAGGAGTAGAAAGAGAAATATTACCTTTGGGAGAAATGGTCCAAGCTCTGTTCCAATGTTGTCTTTGTGTACGAACGACCAAGGAATCTCAAGACAAGACAAGACAAGGAAAATAACAAGCCAAACACAGTATCAATTTAGCTCCCGCACTGCTCCATATTCCCATAGCACCAAAGCTGAGGGGATTATATTGGGGGAAAAACGTCCTTTTATTATTAATATATAATTCAATTTATATATTCATTAAATCTTGTTAATTACCTATTAATTAATGGGCTGAAGATAGAATAACCCGACCCACGAGCCACTTTCTCCTATGCGGACCATATGCCCGCCACTGAGGTATATAATGGTCCCTCCTCTTCAATTGTAAGTCATGATCTCATAATCTCAGTTAATTTGTATTACGTAGTCGTTTACTGTCTTATATTCTCTCCCATTCACTGTGCTGACTTGAGAGTCGGAAGGGCCTCCTTGGGATAATCCCAGAGCCCATTTAACATTTGCTGGTGTTGCATGCAAGTTTCTAATAGAAGATTTCCAGCTTTGGGAGATGAAGACTTCCAACTTGGAGAGAAGAAGACTTTGATTGATTTAGAAATCTTGACTTGGAGTGATTTGCCATAAAGCGCAGTGGTATAATGAGAACAAATCATTTATTGTGTTGTAATCATTTCATAACCAATAGAGAAATCCGTCTCTAGGATTATTTAATAAATTAGTGCAAACAAATCATTAAGTGTGTTGTAATCATTTCATAACCAATAGAGAAATTTGTCTCTAGGTGTCCTAATATTATTAATTCTACTTATTTGATTGATTCAACTAATTAAATTAATTCATTTGCACTACAAGAAAACAATCAAATTCCAACGAAATAATTCCAATGAATAAAAAACTGTTGGAATTTTAAAATTGTAATGGAAATTCTAATACTACAGCATACCATTGGAAAATTCCAACAGAAAGTCCAACAATAACCAAAACCATTTGGGATTGTTGGAATATTTTTTCCATTGGAATTTTCATTGGAATTTTGTCATTCCAACGGCCATTATACCAATGGTGCTTTCCATTGGAATTTTTGTGTTGGAATCGATAATTCCAATGGAAATTGGCCAAATACCAATGGATTTTTTTCGTTGGAATTCCTTTGTTTTCTTGTAGTGTTGTTGAATTTTATTTATTTATTGATTAATTTGTTTTTACCAATTTAATTAGAGAAAGTTGATATAAAAAAATAATAGTTCGCTGATTCGCGAAGATTTTGTTGCAGATATATGTACTAGATTATACAAGGGTTTAGATGCGAAGTTGGATTAATTTATTTGTATTGATTGACTTTATTTAATTAGATGATATATAGTGTAAACTCAGAAGATGTATATAATATATGAGTTTAGATATCCCCACGTTGGTTGCCCTCCAAATATGTTGGCTTTCAAATTTGTTAGACAAGTCATGAGCTAGCAATTGAAACAAAAGCTAAAAAAAGCTTAAAATGCAGTGAAGAATGAGAAAACAAATATAGCTACCATTGTTGAGTAGCCAATCATAATTTGAAATTAAATTCTTAGTTAGTACAAGGTACATGGGTGTGGCATTATATAACCCCAGAACGCCAGAAAGTCAATTGAAAGAGTACATAAGTGAATGAAACATAAAAAGTTAATTTTTTTCCGAAAAGCGTAGCAAGTTATCGCCCCAAAAAGGAATGACATGATTCTAGCAGTCAAATTTACGCCGGTTTACCATGTCGGCTAATTTATCCATCACAATTATGACAAAAATTCTCAAGTAACAATCATCATCATAAATATTTAATCAGAGGATGAAGTTGCAGGAAAACTAATTGAAATACAAATTAAGTCTCAGGGTCTACATCATGACCCAAATTACAAGCCAAATATCCAAAAATAACATTAATATATTTTGATACATTAAATTAACAACGAGATCTAATAAGCAAGTCCAATATAAGGGTTACTCCGTCCCCTGAAAATCCTCAGTATCATCCACAAGTTATGGAGACTCGTCATCTGGTCGTTAAAAAGGCGGGAGTGAGACAAAAATTCTCCGTAGATCGGTGTAAGTGTGCACGTGTGGCTTATGTATGTGGAAGAAATCATTTTATATGAAAATAATGTATGATTCATGATGCATCTCACACAACTACAAGCATAACCATGCTCTAATAAGAATATATTTTTTAAAATAGTTCATGAACATTCAAGCACAATGAATGATATTCAAGCAGTTCGAGTATTGGTTGCGGACATATTGTGACGACAACCCAAGCGAGTAATGGTTGCGTACAGAATGTAATGCCAACTCAAGCAAGTAAATGGGTTCGAGTAACTTCAGAATCGTATGGATTAGACATCAATTATGCCATTCTACCTTATGTCTTCCCAAGCAAGTGGCACGTGGCCATAACTACCTTATTACTTCCCAGAGGTCGGGGGCCGACACATCCAACAAGAATGGCTGGCGAGGCCGGAGTGTGTCATAATCATGATTATACCCATTACTATGACCCACTTCCTTTAAGCAATTGCAGTTGTGTTGCTCGATTCCAACACGCGACTAGTCCACCCTGATTGTGAGCTCGACGCACCAAGTAAACTCAAATACAAGTATATTCATGGAGTTTATAATAAGTCAATAAGGCAGTCGAATAAAAGCATGACGATATATATAACAGAAAAATAATATACCGATAAGTAATGTTTATTCCACGCGAGTGTGAGGTATCATTGTGGTGGTAATTAAGGTTAATGAAGCTAATTATCAGACGGATAATATTTTCTACGAATGATATGATGAACTTGGTATATTATGTGTGAGTTTGCAACTCCGTTGATTAAGTTCAAATTGTTATAAGACGAGGAAGTCGCCACACGTTGTGTGTATGGTCCAGATAAGGAATTCTTCAAGGGTCCGAAAGTCTTAACAAAATTATTAATATATAATTAAAATATAATTAAGTGTGAAAAAGGGCTGGAGTTGGAAAAATTCATTTTGGGGTCTTTTGTAAAATGAATATGTCATAAGTAGTACTATTTTGGAAAATAGAACCTATCGGGTTTGAAATTTAATAAGTCTTGGTCTCGACATCGGAAAAAGTAAGGTCAATTTCTAAATTCTCCAAACTGTCCAGAGAATCAGTTTTTTAGAGAGTTTGGGTCGAGTTTTTAAAAAAATTCAGTTTGGTCCCTTCTTTTATCAAAATTATCATTAGACAATCTATAGTGATAAATAAATTCTACTCAAGTAAACAAAGTATAGGCTCTGATATCATTTTAAATGTGATCTTGTGTATATTGATTGTTTTGGCTATCAAGGGCATTTTGGGAATAACTAAAATATTGAAATAGCCCTTACGATCATATTTGCATCAACTTAAAACTTATAGGATCAGAAATGCACATATCTAAAACTTACGGGACCAAAATTGCAAAAAAGGCAAAACATACAGGACTAAAATCGCAATGTCAAAAGTTACAAGACTAATATTGCAACACCACTATAGATGGGGGGACTAATTTTGCATTTTTCCAAAGCAGTTTTGGTAAAGATTCAATTTAAGTCACTGATATGTGAAAAATATATGTGCATTTAAGGGCTGATTTTACTACATAATTGAAGCATTTGCATGTATATTCTGTGTATTTTACTTGGTTTCTTTAGAAGGGCATGATACTGCGTATTCTTGTAACTTTTTACAGGAAACAGAGCTTAAATTGAGAGATATCAGTTGGAAGGCCCGGACACGATCGACGAGTGCAACGAGAAGATTGAAAAGACAACGAAAATGGACGAAAACAAGTCACACGGTCAGCCCATGTGGGATGACACGACAGTGTGAAGTTACACAATTATGTGAAGTGTTTGGGAGAAAACAGAGACATAGACGAGTTACACGGTCCGCCCGTGTGGGATCACAGGACCATATGGGGTGGCCGTGTGAAACCACACGGCCCGTGCAATCTGTCTGCGTCTGATTTAAAGTCCTTTTCCCGTCCGAACTCTACAAGTGATCTCTCAAAGCACATAGATAAAGGGACCAAGGCTTTGCACGAAAATACAAGTCATTACATCTGAAAATACACATATGATTATACAAATCAAAATTACAACAAGGCCTTTCGCATCTACGGAAGCACAAGAGTTTCAAAGGCTTGGAAGGAGGATCCATCCTTGACAAGAAGGGGTTTTCTTTCTTAGTTTAAATCTCTTATCTGTACTTAAACAATGTCAAAATGTTGATTTCAAGTTTGTCTATGAATTTGTTATCAATGTTAGACTAATCTTTCAGATCCTACGGCATAATCAAAACTGTGGATTCATGTTAAATCTGGATTGATTGTTTTCTTAATTGATTTATTTGTTCTATTTTATGAATTCGAGTACTTATTTAATTATTGATTATTTGACCAATAATTTGCATGTCATACTTTTTACTCCATAATTCCGGAGGTTAGTTCTAATAATATGAAAATCAAATTCAAATATAAATAGGGTAATGCATCGGGAGACTACATCTATTTGTGGGGAGTATTTCAATTCAAATTTTTATTTCGGAATTAATAATAGTTGTGTTGCATCAGGAGACCCCAATTATTATTAATCTAATATTTATGCGCCACCCGGGAGAGGGAATACACTATTATATGATTGAACTAATAGAAAGACGGTTGTAACCCCTTCAGTGTATTTTACTTAATTGTAAATACAAGTTTTGTAAGTCTTCTTGTAATATCATCTTTCTTATGTTGCTCTGATACCTGCTGTACTTTAGTACAATAAGAAGCTATGAAACAATGTTATAAATATCATAGCTCAGATACAGTGTGTAGAGTATACTATGTAAACAACTTTGTAATGTACAATTTGTAAAGTGCAAGAATTATATGATTAATAAAATTGACATATTCAAGCATACATTCTTTGTTACTGCACTGTTTATCTTTGTTGTATTTATTTAAGTTTTGGCATCATAAAAAATGGGAAAATTGTTAGGAAAATTTATGTTTAGATTTTGATGATACTATGTAAAACTTAGAATATGAAGTTGGCACCCCATTTTCTTTGTATTTCAACTTGTAATAGATAGAACTGCATGAGCTGAGTGGAGTCAGCTAAGTTGAAGAAATACAAGAGTCGACTGAAGAATAAAGTGGAGACCCAGCTGTGTGTCAGCTGTGTGAAGCCAAGTGAAGGTTCAGTCAAGTGACAGAAAAGATGTCTCAGTCAGCTGACTGACAGCTAAGTCATTCCATAATAATTAGAATCGAATGTCAAAGGGGTTTGCATCAGACAAGACTTGAAGAAAGTTGATTGAGATCCGATGTCAAAAGAAGTCAAGACTTTGCTGAAAATAGGCCTATGCCAGGCTGCCAGCAATAAAGTTGTTTTACTGAAAGAGTGCAAAAAGTAAGGAACCAATAAGATGTACCTGAAAAGCTGCAGAGACCAAGAAAAGGCCGCAGAGCATTCAACTCTTCATACAATCCTCATTAATGCTACAAGGACAAGACATGCCAACAACCAACGAGTGGGATTTAAATTATATGTCTATCTCTTCAATGGACATATTTTCGAATCCTTACTATAAAAGGCTGAGGAAGCAAGTGAGAGAAGGTGACCAAAAAAACTTACAAGCATTCAAGCAAGCAAACCTGCAAAAATATTCTCAAGCTTTCGTAAATAGTCCTCAAGCCTAAAATCAAAGAAACTCGATCTAACACGTTCAGTGAAGGAAAGAATACTTCATCAAGTTAAAGAGGAAATAGTTTAAAGAACTAAAGGGGTCTACTCTCCAAGGTTGAAGGATTGTAGTAAGGTTCAAGTTCGAACAAGAAGATTTGAGCTCGTTGGAAGGTTGTGTGATCAATTCCAAGAGTTCGAAGGGTGCTGAAGTAGCAAGACAATTGTCTTGTAAAGAAGCTAAGTCCCAGGAGTAGCCATCTGTGTGATCAAGGCTATCTCGGACTGTTAACTGCTTTGTAACTAGATCCATTACTTAGTGGATTCCTCCAGGAGTTGGAGAAAAGTGGATTAGAGGAATTAAGTTATCCTCGAACCACTATAAAATTTGATTGTGTCATTTTACTTACAACACTTTACTTTCTTGCATAGTTATCCTCGAACCACTAAGTTACAATTGCTTAATTCAACTGATAATAACATTGCTAAAAACAAGTGTTTTAAATATGTTTAAAACATCAAGGGTTATAAGTCTTCCGTTGAACAAAATCAAATCAACTGTAAAGTTAAGTGTTAGCTGACCCATCTGAGTTAAACTATCAACAGCTCAGTCGAGTCTGTTGAGTGGGTAACTTTGATGAAGTAAGATAACCTAGTTGTCCCTCAAGGACTAAGTTCAAAAATTTTGTAAGGTTTATTCAACCTCTCCCTTCTAAACCTTACAACTCACCCCTTGGGACCTACAAAAGAAAACCCTTTCTTGTCAGGATAGATCCTCCTTCCACCCCTTCGAAACTCTTGTGCTTCCGTAGATGCGGAAAGCCTTGTGGTACTCTTTGTAACTTAGACCTCCTCTCTCCTTCAAAGCCTTTAGTAGTCTTGAGTTGGTGAGTCTAAAATGGTACTTCTCCTTCTAACTTCTTAAAATTCGATAATACCTATTCAAGGAAGCCCCTATGTGTCGAAATTTCAAAAATTTTGCATCAAGATTTTGAGGTTTTAAGGTAAAAAGGAAATAAATACCACAAGAGTCAAGGAAACAACACTTACCTTGTGTAGTGGTTCAAGTAGAGCCTAGAATAGGGTCTTCTTTTTGAACTCAAATTCTTGGTTCTAAAACTCTAAGGTCAGCCCCTGTGCAACACCGAAATCATATATGGTGTTAGAGGTTGAGGTCTAAGCCAAGAAAAAGAAGAAGGAAAAATGTGTCAAACCAAAATGGCTACTACTTACTAGAGCTGGCTGTAATGTTTTAGGCCCAAAACAAGTCGGGCCTATTTGGCCCGGCCCGAATCACTCGGTAGGCTGGCTAGCCCAACTTTTTCTGGCCAGCCCGAATTTTTCTATATAAAATGTATGTATGGGATGGGCTGGGCCAGACAATGTTGCGGCCCGACCTGACCCAAATTTTTGCAAAAGCCCGATGGGCTCGGACTGGACTGGTCCGGCCCAGCCCATTGCCAGCTCTACGACTTACCTTAGTTTTAGTTGTCCTGAAGGCCTTTCTTCACTTCTAATATCAAGTTTTGTACTTCCTCTTTTCTTCAAGATTTGACCACTAGAAGTGCCTCAAAAAGGTAGGATTCATCAAAGTTAGAAGATGAAGGAAGAGTTTTAGAGTTTTTAGTAGATGAAGATAAAAGAAGGAAAAGAAAAAAACAATAATAACTTAACTTATTTGTGTACTTGGCTTTAATGGAGTAGAGGAGGAGATTTGTTTTCTTTTGGTGAAGTATTAGGAATAAGGGTAATTTTTTTTTTTGTGAAAGCAGAAATAAGGGTGTTAGTGAATGTGAAAGTGGAAGAATTGGTTTTGTTTCTTAAATCTAATGGCCGAGAATGATGGTTGCAATTTCACCCTTTTTTTTGTTTTTTTGTTTTTTTGTTTTTTTGTTCTTTTTGGTTCTTTTGGTGAAGGAGATTTGTGAAAGCAGGAATAAGGATGAAGTGTTAGGAATAAGGGTTAATGTTATTTTCTTGTGAAAGCAGGAATAAGGGTGTTAGTGAATGTGAAAGTAGATGAGGAGATATGTTCTTTTTTTTTGTCCAACACACCTCCAATTTTTTTACCTTTTTTTTCTGGTCCATATTGGTAATCATGGTGCTAAATATCAAGTCCAAAAAAATATCACTTGTCAATCCCACGATTACTTATTATTCTCATAATCACTTATTATCTAAGGTGCTAAATAAAACTAGAATCAATTGCGCACAAGTCAATGATATCAATCAAGTGTTTATTAAATTATAAAGAAATATATAAATACCAATTTCAAAAATTATAAAATAAATGAATATTTTACTACAAGAAAATTTATAGCTACTCGTTCAAGAAAAAAATTGGATTGGTTAAAATATCGCGTTGAAAGTTAAAAGACATAGGCAAATTATCTTTGTTAAATTAGTAGTAGATGATTTTCATAGATTATAAAAATAAAGGATTTGTTCATAAGCACAAAATTGCATTTCTTCGAAATAGTATTAAGCACTACTATATTTTATGCTAAGAATTTTAAAATTTTATAATACAAGTTTGATAAGCCAAGATAATAGATTTTGAATTAGATATTGAGTTTATCGTATAGAATATTTTTAAATTGTAGTTTTATTTCAAAATCTCAAAAATTGAGAAGTAGTTCTTTTAAATAAAAAAATAGTAGTTTTGCACAATAATAGTATGTTTGTCAAAATAAAAATCATTTTGATCTATTGTGCAATAGTAGCTTGATGAAAATGACTAAACATAACAATCATTTAAAAAGAAAAGATGGCGACAAGAGTTTTATTTTCCAAATACAAAAGAATGGAACTTTAAATAGTACTTTTTACTAAACCAAGATGAAAATAGATAATAGTAATTGAATTTGAATCATAATTCAAATAGTATTGTATAGTCGTTAGATAATAAATTAAGTGATGCTTAATCCAATAAGAAAATATGTTATGCAAAACAAAGAAGAATGAATATAAGAATAAATTATCTATGTAAGCACATCAATCTACAACAATAAAATATTATATCAAGAAAATATATGTGGATCGTGTCATCTATGGTAAAAAATCTGGGGTCTCACATCTTCCTCTTCTTAAAGGAATTTGGTCCCCAAATTCTTTTCTGAAATAATTCCTTTCCAATTCAAGACGAGATTCATATTTATTGTATCTATTTATGCAGGATCTATCATAACCTCAATATCAAAACTTATGCGGCCTAGAGACGCTCATTTTCGATGCAAGTTCACATTAATCACCTTGAATTAATCTTTCCGCAAAGATGTTCCTAATAAACCTTAGTGATACCCAAAATTTTCTTCCCATTATCACGTGGTAGACAATATTCATAATACCCTATTCATACGATCCGTAGAGTTTGATGAGCATCATTGCTTCATTATCACTTAAGCGATCATATTTAGTCCACAATATTTCTCTAATGTATTATTCCCATAATTATTAGCTCGTAACATCCTTTTTATATTCAAATCTTGTACATATTCTTACTTGTCACAACAAGTCAATATTTCATTCATTTTAGAAAATGACACTTATAAAACAATCTCAGTATAACTAACTAGCGAACACTTATTCATATCGTCGCATCCCCCTTCATTCTATCACCTCCCCAAATTGAAATTTTTTAGCAACCATTTGTTTCCCAACAAATCACTTGCACCCCTCTTCTCTATCTTACTGTTGGTATTTGATTTGATAAGGGAATTATTTTAGAAATTTAACTGATGTTTTAGTAATGAAAGAAAGTGATTTGGAGATGATGTGTAAATATGTGGGAAATGTTATTATATATTGTATTTATTAGTTGAAGCCTTTTCCACTTGTACATTACATTTGTGACTTGCATGCCTATTTATAAATGCATTATGTTATTTTAGCTAATTACTACAATATACTATTAGTGGTAGGTACAATTATTTAAAAATATTATTTATTGTTCTAGATGACACCTAATAAAGCAAAGTCTAGAAATAGGTATTTTTTAACAATCCCCCTTGCTACTCATTTGAATAATTCTAACTTTTTCGTGTAATATCTCAAACTTTGGTCTCAGTAGTGCCTTTGTAAAAATTGATCTTCTATCCCGATATATTTAACTCTATATGCTTGTTATTTGTTGCCTCCCGTAAAAAGTGATATTTGATAGCAATATGTTTAGTTCTGCTATGATGTATGGGATACTTCACCATTGCTTTTGCAGACTTATTATCGCAGTAAATCTCCGTAGGATTTTCTTGATCTTCTTCCATATATCCAATAATGTGCCTTTGCCAAATAACTTGACTTATAATTAATGTTGTGCAACATACTTGGCTTCTACTGAGGATTGAGCTACACAATTTTGCTTTTTAGATGACCATGAAAATATACCTGAACCAAATGAGAATGTGTAACCTGATGTGCTCTTCATATCATCAGCTGATCCATCCCAATCATTATCAGTGTAGCCAATCAGTCTTGAATAGTATGTGGGTTCATACAATATTCCGTAGTCCGTTGTCCCTTGTAGATATCTCAATATTCTCTTTGCGGCTCCGTAATGGACTTGACTTGAATTTTACATGAACCTTGATAGTAGACTTGTCACATCATAATATCCGGACTTGTAGATGTTAGCTATAGTAAACTTTCTATACGACTTATGTAGATGCATCCGCATTTGGTGTACAATCTTCTTTGCAAAACATTTCATTACTGACCAAAGGAGTAGCCAATATTTGCAGCCTTCCATCTTGAACTACTTTAATTGATATGTGTATTTCTTTTGTGAGATAAATATCCAATTTTCTTCTTAGCTTACCTCAATGCCGAGGAAATAGTGCATCAGTCCAAGGTCAGTCATTTCAAAGGTTTTTATCATATCTTTATTGAACTCCTTAATCATCTCTTTATTGTTTCCTATTTAAATAAGATCATCAACATATAAAGAAACAATGATTCTATTTGTGTTACCTTGGGTCTTGATGTAGAGGGTCGGCTCACTATTACTTCGTTTGAAACATTGACTGATGAAGTAGTCGTCAATTCGACTGTACCAGGCTCGTGGAGCTTGTTTCAATCCGTAGAGCGCCTTTTTCAACTTTAGAACTTTGTCTTATTTTTCTTCTACCATGAACCCTTGAGGTTGTTCAACATATATCTCTTATTCAAGGTAGCCATTGAGGAAAGCTGACTTGACATCCAATTGAGATCTTCCATTTCTTCTGAGTTTCTAATGCAATAAAAGCCTTTATAGTGTCCAAGCGAGTAATTGGAACAAAGGTCTCACTGTAATCGATTCGTGGTAATTGTGAGTATCCTTTAGCAACCACTTATGCTTTTTGTTTTTGAATTGAGCCATCTGGATTAAGTCTTGTCTTGTTGACCCACTTAACTCCAATAAATTCTTTGTTGATGGGCAGATCCTCCAACTCCCATGTTTGGTTTTTATCGATCACTTTGGTTTCTTCTTCCATGGATTGTACCCATTCCTTTTTCTTGATGGCAACTTCAAAACTTTCAGGTTCTATGGCCACAAAATTGCACGTCTCGTAGATCTCCCTAAGTTATCGTACTTTCCTTGGTAGTGACTTTGGAGATGATTGATCTTTACTTGAAGATTAAGATAATGGTATCTTTGTGCTTGAAGAAGATGATGATAGTGTCCTCGAACTTTAAGGTTGTGGAGCATTTCCTGGTGTTTGTGGTTCTTTTTCTTCGAGAGGATCCCTATAACTTCTTGGTCGTGGAACCATAATATTTTGCTTTTCCATCTTTTCTTCTTCCCAATTCCATGTTGCATTTTCTTCGAACTCGACATCTCGACTTATGACTAGTTTCTTTGTTTTAAGGTTGTATATTCTAGATTCTTTAGACTGAGAGCTATAGCCTAGAAATATGCCTTTCTTGGTCTTCTCATCCAGTTTATGTCTTTTTTCTGTTGGGATGTGAACATAGCAGATACTCCCGAAAACTCTTAGATGTTCTTCTAATGGCTTTCGTCCACTCTATGCTTCTGCTGGTGTTTTATTTTACACAGCCGTTGTTGGGCACCTGTTGATTAGATAAACTGCAGTGTAGACTTCTTTTGCTCAGAACTCCTTCGGCATGCCTTTCTCTGCTAGCATTGTTCTAGCCATCTCCATCATTGTTATGTCCTTCCTTTCTGATACGCCATTCTGTTCTGGAGCCTAACTGACATTAACTGATTTAGGTCCCAAGGGGTGTTTGTGTTAAGTCTAGAAAGGGGGTTGAGTAGACTTGACCAATTTTTGATTTTTGATCTTTAAATAAGAGTATTTACACAAGTAGTAACTTAGTCCTTTTGAGATAACTTAGTTCAACCTCAACAAGAGAGTTAACCACTCAACAAAGTCGACTGATCTATTGATAGAGTAATTCAGCTGAGTGAAGTGAGTTCTTATAAAATTCAGCTTGCAAGGTTTTTAACAGTGGAAGTCTTACACCCTTTTTGTTAAATAGGTTTTACAATACTTGTTATGATTAAGTTATTATCAATTCAGTTTGGCAAATGTATCTATTAGCAGAATAAAATGTGCGATAAGTAAAGTGCTGAAAATAAAAAGACACAAAGTAATTTATAGTGGTTCGAGAATGGGGTAATTTCTCTACTCCACTCTTCTCTAACTCCTAGAGGTAATCCACTAATGCAACAACTGTTACAAGATGGATATAAAAGTCCGAGTTTAGCATTGATCGTATAGCTGGCTCTACTCCTGGGACTCAACTTCTTTGCAAGACGGCTGTCTCACTACTTCAGCCTTTCAAATCCTTGGAATGGATAACGAAGCCCTCCAACAGATTTAAAGTTTGTTCTAACTTGAACCTCAATGCACTTTCTTCACTTCTTGGATGTGCAAACCCCTTGTTCTTAAAACAATTTCCTCTTCAACTGGTTGAAGTTTTTCTTCCTTCACTGTGAGTGTTGGATAGATACACTTCGAAAATAGGCTTCAGGATAGAGTGAATTGTTTGAGAGTGTCTTGCTTGCTTTGCTTAGATTTCTTGTAATTGCTTGAATGCATTGGTTTCCTCACAAATGATCCTCAGCCTTTTATAGTTACAGTTTGAAAAAGTGTATGTTGAAGAGATAGACATTTTTCAAACTTCACTTCTTGATCGTTGGCTTGTCTTGTTGTGCAGCAAATGATGTTGACCCAACCTTAATTTAATTCCATGTAGGTTACCTGGAACTCTGTAGCATTTTGCGAACTTCTCATTACTTCCCAACCTCTTACACTCTTTTAACAAGACAACTTTAAGGTTGCAGTACGTCCCCATTCTACTTTAGGTAATATCTTGACTCTTTATTCCAACGGACTTCCTCATCTTTCTTTGAGTCCTTTTCCTGCTATACCCTTTTATAATTCTTCTCCAATCATCTGGGAATAATTCAGCTATCAGTCTGCTGTTAAACACAACTTTTTTGGTACTTGATTGAATCTCTTCTTTGACACTCAGTTGATTATTCATTGCATCCTTCAGTCAACTTTTGCGATCTTTAACTTGGCTGCTTTGATACTCAGCTTATATAACCTATCTATTATATAGTTTAATTACAACAGATAATAGGTGCCAACTTTCTAATCAATGTTTTACATGTATTGTCAAAATCTATACAATTAAATTTTCCCAACAATTACCCCTTTCGGATGATGCCAAAACTTAAAATAAAAATACAATATAAAAAGTGCTAAAAAAATGAGTGTAAGAATGTATCATTTTATTTATCATCATTCTGCATTTACATGTACTTACAGTATTTTTGTGTATTTACAAAAGTGTAAAAATACAACAAAAATTTTCGCAGTTGTTTCATCGTCTCTGGTGCTTTCTCCTTCTTTCTTGATCCTCGTCTCGCCTGAGATGATCTTCATCCTCTTTTCTCTTCCTTTCTTCAGCTTTTCTCCCCTTTCTTCTTTCATAGTTTGTTTTCTGCCTCTCATCTTCTCTCAATCTTTCTTGATATTCTCTGTCCTGCATCACTTTATCTTCTTCGTATTTGCATGCAAGTTCATCACTGCGACGAGCGGGTTCTCTATTCTAAAGCTCTCTGAAACCTATCTAGTACAGCTGCTCCTTTTTGTGAGGATCTACTACATAACCTTAGTGGAGAACCTCTGCCTCTTCCACCAGACCTAGCATCTCGTCTTCTTCCCCTAGCAGGGTTAGCTCCCCAAGTTTTTTCTAAATGCATCCCCTAAAAATATCTTTCAAACTTGAGAGTTTCAAACTCTTCAATTGATCTTTCCACTAAGTCTGCTGGGGGAGTGGACTCTTCAGCTGATTCCTGGAGCTTTCCTGCTGGCGGACCCTAGAACCGGGCTTTTAAGCTTTCAATCATGCAATGCTGTCTTTTCTCAAGCCCTTCTATTTCAGCTCGAGATTTCTTGAGTGCTAAGTTAGCTTTTTCTTCAGCTGACAAATTCTATGGCAGCTGAGAGAGTAGATAAATGGTAGATGAGCCTTTTTTTTATCTTTGAAAATAACTTTCAAGGTAGGGGTCTTCTTGACCGATTATTCCCTTCTTTCCCTTACTACTTTTTCCATTTTTGGCGTCATCACCTTTTATTTAAGAGAGAGATGGAGTCGACTGAAGAAGGGAGTCGACTAACACTAATCCGTTGGACAGAAGTCAAGGATATTACTCGATATACTAATAAGTCTAAGTTGCCTGGTCTTAAAGTGTTTGGCCCAGAAATGTGCAAAAGGAATAAACCATTGGGAAGAACTGAAGCTTGTGTCATGCCCTAAAAAGTTGCAGAGTCATTTCATACGAGGAAGGGTCAACATCACAATACTGCAAGTCAAGAAATGACAAGCCAACGAACAAGAAAGTGTTATTTGAAAATCGCCTATCTCTTTAACGGGAAAATTTTCAAATGAGCACTATAAACGGCTGAGGAAGCATTTGAGGAAAGGTAACCGATCTAACAAGCAATTTCAAGCAAGAAAAACCTGCAAATATTTTATCAAGCTTATCAAGAAATTCCTCAAGCCTAAAACTCGAAGGAACTCGATCCAACACACTCTGTGAAGGAAAGAATACTTCAACTAGTTGAACAGGAAAAAGTTTTAAGTATAAAAAGGGGTCTACTTTCCATGTTTGAAGGAGCTATAGTAAGGTTCAAGGTCGAACTAGAAGTTTCAAGCTCGTTGGAAGGTTGTGTAATCAATTCCAAGGGTTTGAAGGGAGCTGGAGTAGCAAGAAAGCTATCTTGTGAAGAAGCTGAGTCGCAGGAGAAGCTAGCTGTGTGATCAAGGCTGTCTCTAGACTCAAGAACTACTCTGTAACCTGATCTGTTACTTAGTGGATTCCTCCAAGAGTTGGAGAAGAGTGGATTAGAGGAATTACCCCATCATCGAACCACTATAAAATTTACTTGTGTCATTTACTTACAACACTTAACTTTGTTGCATACATTTATATTTAATGTTAAGTTAAATTGCCAACCCAATGGATAATAACATTGCTAAAAGTAAGTGTTAAAAACGTGTTTAAAACTTACAAGGGTATCAAATCTTCCGCTGTATAAAACCAAATCATCTAAAACGTTAAGTGTTTGCTGACGTAGCTAAGTTATACTATCAACAGCTCAGTCGAGTCTGTTGAGTGGGTAACTTTGCTGAAGTAAGCCAACCTAGCTGTCCCCCAAGGACTTAACTGATTTGAGTCATCTCTGTTGAAATATTTTAAAAGTGCTAAAAAGTGATAAGTTGGTAAGGTTTATTCAACCCCCCCCAAAACCTTACACCACACCCCTTGGGACCTACAATTGGTGTTAGAGAAGTTGGTTCATTGAGCCTTCCGCACTAGTTACTGAACTAGATCTCAATGTTTTTCAAAAGATACAACACTTGTGCCTTCAAAGTTTTTCATTTCAAAAACAAAGTTATTATCATGGAAGCCAATCTAGTTGCTATGTTTACTGTGGAAGAGATTGATGACTGGAAGACTCGAATGCAGGCTCACCTATCAGCTTTACACGATGAAATGTGGCTTGTGATAGAGGATGGGCCACTGCAAATATTGAAGGTTAATACTGCTGTGAGAAGAGCACCTCCAGGTGAAGGAGAAGATGTTGAAGCAGAGCCTAGACCAACCATTGTTGAGAAACCTTGCTGTGAACAAACAAATGAAGATAGAAAGAGATACAACCTGGACAATGTTGCCAAGGATATTCTCTACAAAACATTGGACAAGGCTATGTTCAACAAAGTCAAGTCATTTAAATAAGCCAAAGAAATCTGGGATAAGCTAACCATGATTTGTGAAGGATCTGAACAGATAATGGAAAACAAACTAATAGTTGTTGTTCAAAAATTTGAAAATTTGAAAATGCTTGTAGCTGAAAGTCTGGATCAGCTGGATTCCAGATTCATAGAGATCACAAATGAGCTTTCAGCTCTTGGGAAGGAGTACACTCAAAATGAGACGTGCATGAAGATTCTAAGAGCCCTCCCAACTGAATGGGAAAGGAACGTCATGTCCATGAGACACTCCATGGACCTTTCAAAAACATCAAATCATGAGCTGTTCTCATATCTCAAAAGCCTATGAGTTTGAGCTGAGAAGAAAAGAGCTGAAGGAGACAACTGTACCCAAGACAGTTGCACTGATGGCCAGTGAAGGAAAGAAAGCTGAGCCAAAGGAGACCATTGACCAGGAGGAAATTGCCCTCATGGAAAATAGGGTCAACAAGTTCTTTAACAAGAACTATAAAAGAAACAAGGGTGAGACCTCCCGAGACATTCGACAACTTCCAAAGCAAGGGAGGATAGGCCACCTAAGAGAGCTGAAGATCAAAGAGCTGACTATCAGAGTGGTGATAATCATAGAGCCGAGAGCTGATAAGAGAACTGAAAACCTGTGTTAGAATTGGAGACAACCAAGACACTTTGCTATTGACTGTTCCTATCCACCAGTCAATAAATACAGAAATGAGGAAGAAAGAAGAGTCTTCAGGGAAATAAGACAAGAAAAAAAGAAAGTCATGTTAGCTGCTGAGACTGCTGAACTAGCTAAGTGCAAAGAGCCATCAGACTCGGACAATAGTGAAGCTGACTACTCAAGTGATACTGAGGAAGAGGCTTTGATCTGCCTCATGGGCGAAGAACAGGATCAAGATGATGAGGTACACTCTAACTCATATCATTCTGAGTCAAGTGATAGTGATTGTGACACACACACTTTATCACCCACAGATCTTTATGATTCATTAGGCAAAATGATGAAAGATTTTGAGCACATTAAAACCTCACACACACTTTTAAATGAGGAAAACATCTAGCTTAAAAGCCAAAACTCACAGCTGACTAAAGAGCTGAGTACTCTAAGTTAAATAGCTGATGAGAACACCAAGCTGAAAGCCAAAAATGCCAAGATCTTAGCAGAGTTAGCTGCTACTCAAAAGAGAGAAAACGATCTTAAGAATGTGATTGCCTTATTTACAAAGGCATCCAAATTTTCGGATGAGCTTATAATGAGTCAAAAAGAGTGTGGAGACAAGAAAGACATATGATTCAATTCCTTTGTGCATAGTCAAACTCCTAGAGTGATTTTGGAGAAAGGATCCTCAAGCAATGAGGGAATCCAAAAGCTCAAAACACCATATGTTGCACTAACAACCACAATCACAACGACACTGGCCTTAGATACAAAGGCAAAGGAAAGAAGCCAGTAAAGTATGCTGAGAGGACAGCTGAAAAGAAATTTAGAAAAGTCCATCATCAAACTCCTAATAGAAAATACTCAATGAAAGCTAAACAGAGCTACCAAAAGCCCCAGAGATTTCATCAAATAAATACATATGATGGGAATAGTAGAAACTATACTAACCAAGCTGATTGGAATAACCAAGTGAATATCAGTAGAAACCTATGGGATAAAAGCCAAAATGGAAAAGATCTCAACCTCAGCAAAGTTCATTCCCAAGGCAAAAGATCTATTATCAGCACACTTATGCACCCAGGCACAACACCCAGAAATTCCACCATTACCCCAAGAAATCAATTGCTCAAATAAACACACAGGCATACAGACAAAAGAGGCAGTTGTTTGACCCTAAAATCCCTAAGAAAGTTGCTAATGTGCATTATGATTATCGTACTGATAGATAGAAACCTCTTAGAGTCAGTTCATCTGGCTATATATTGGTTGGAGCATCTTATAGCACTAATCCCTCCGGTCCTTGGCGAGTATGGGTACCTAAAAATTAATTTCCTTGATTGTAGGTTCAAGGAACAGCTGAGTGCCAAGGTTCAAAAGTCATATTTGGAGGAAATGAAGCTCCAGAGGAAATCAAAGACACAATATCCAATAAAGAAAAATAGACTGGAGATCACAAATGTTGCGTATGTTGAAGGTCTCAACTGCAACCTGCTAAGAATCAGCCAACTCTGTGACAAAGGCTACAATGTGGGATTCAACATGGGAGTATGCCAGATCAAGGATGCTGAATCAAATGAGATTTTACTACAAGGAACAAGGCAGAATAACATGTATGTAGTGGATTGGTCAACTGCTACACAAAGCACATGTCTACTAGCAAAGAGTACAGCCGAATCCAGTTGGTTTTGGCAGAAGAAGCTGAGTCATCTGAACTTGAAGACAATCAATAAGCTTTCAAGGAGTCATCTCGTGGAAGGATTGTCTGACTCAATATACAATAAAGAGAGCTTTTGTGATGCATGACAGATGGGAAAACAAATCAAATCATCTTTCAAAGATAAGCCAAGTCCTTCTTCAACAAGGACATTACATCTGTTGCATATGGACTTATTTGGTCCTGTTGAGCCCGCTAGCATCAGTGGAAAGAAATACTCCTTGGTGGTGGTGGATGATTATTCAAGATATACATGGACAATCCTCATGTGTAAAAAGAAGGAAACACAGCAGAAATCGCCTGTTGATGAGAAGAGTTGAAAATGAGAAAAGTCAAACCATTATAAAGATAAGGTCTGACAGGGGAACTGAGTTTGTCAATGGGATTATAACTCAGCATTGTATCAAAAATGGTATTGCTCATGAGTTATCAGCTGCAAGGACTTCCAAAGCAGAACTCTTAAGGAAGCTGCAAGGACAATGTTAGTTGAAGCTAGATTGCTTAAAAGATTTTTGGTTGAAGCCATAAATACAACATGCTATACTCAGAATAGATGCATGATCAATAGAAAATTAACAAAGACTCCCTATGATATTTGGACAGGGAAAAAGCCAAATGTTGGATATTTTAAGATACTTGGATTAAGTGCTTCATCCACAACAATGGCAAGAATAATTTGAAGGCTTTTGATACTAAAGCTGATGAAGGTATCTTTTTGGGATACCCAGCTGAGAGTAAAGCCTATAGAGTGCTAAACAAGAAGATAGGGTCACATAAGAGTCTATCCATGTGGTATTTGATGAGCCAAATGTAAATGGAGTAGACATTGATGAGTTAGCTGAGAAGCGGAATCCGCCAACTATGCAAAAGAGTCCTTATGTTGATGCAGATGTGAGAGCACTCAACCCTGAAGATGATGAGATAGCTGAATCTCAAAGACAGCCGGAAGGTCTGCCGCTGAATGATGATGAAAAAGCTGTTCAAGACAACTTAGCTGCAAGACGGCTAAATCCAGCAGACTTACTTCAACCAGATGGGAGATGGCTAAGAGACCATCCACCTGAGTTAGTTATTGGAGGTGTTAGAGATGGCATAAGAACCAGATCCAGAGCTCAATTTTATTTCCCAAATAGAGCCTAAAGATGTGTCTCAAGCATTGGATGACACACATTGGATTCAGGCTATGCAGGAAGAGCTGAATCAATTTGAGAGAATCAAAGTATGGGAATTAGTTCAAAGGCCTACTCACCAAAATGTAATTGGTACTAAGTGGGTATTCAGCAACAAGATGAATGAGGAAGGATCTGTAGTCATAAAGGAAGCAAGATTGGTAGCCAAAGGGTGTTGCCAAGAAGAAGGTATAGATTTTGATGAAACCTTTGATCTTGTTGCTATATTGGAAGCAATAATGATGTTTCTTGCTTATGTTGCACACAAGAACTTTTAGAAGAAGAAGTCTATGTTGAACAAAAAACTATTGTAGACAACGTATACAAGCTCAAGAAGGCACTGTATGGATTGAAACAAGCACCAAGAGCATGGTATGACACGTTGTCACAAATTCTAATCAACAATGGATTTACCAAAGGAAAAGTTGACAGAACACTCTTCAGAATTCAAGATGGAGAGAGTATATTTCTTGTTCAAATATATGTGGATTATATCATCTTTGGATCTACAAATAAAGAGCTGTGTGACAAGTTCTCAAAACTCATGCAATGCAAAATTGAAATGAGCATGATGGGAGAGCTGACTTTGTTCTTAGGAGTTCAAGTCAAGCAATTGAAGGATGGAACCTTCATAAGTCAAATCAAATATACCAGAGATTTAATGAAGAAATTTGGTATGGAAGAAAAGTCATCAGTGAAGATTCCTATGAACACTTCAATCAAAATGGATATGGATGCAGATGGCAAAGTTGTTGATCAAACTAGGTGTAGAGCCCTTATAGGATCATTGCTCTATTTAACAACAAGTAGGGTACACATCACCTCTGCTGTAGGTGTATGTGCTAGATTTCAATCTGCACCAAAAGAGAGTCACATGACTGCAGCTAAGAGGATCCTAAGGTATTTGAAGGGATGACAAGAAGTTGGCTTATGGTATCGAAAATAAGGAGGATTCAAGCTAGTAGGCTACTCAGACTCAGATTATTGTGGATGTAAAGTGGACAGGAAGAGTACTTCAGATACCGGTCAAATTCTTGGAAATAGATTGGTTTGTTGGTTCATCAAGAAACAAAATTCAATAGCTACACCCACATCTGAAGTAGAGTACGTAGCCGCGGGAAACTGTTGTGCCCAAGTTCTCTCAATGAGACAACAACTAAGAGACAATGATATAGAAGAAAGAGAAATTCCAATTATGTGTGATATCACTAGTGCTATTACAATCATTCAGAATCCAGTGTTGCACTCAAGAACAAAGCACATTGATGCCAGATATCACTTTATAAGAGATCATGTTGAAAAGAAAGACATCATCTTGTAATACATCTCAACTGATAAGCAATTAGTTGATATATTCACAAAACCTCTTTGTGAATCGAGATTTGAAGAGCTTAAGAATGAACTAGGATTAATTGAGCTGAGTTAGGACACTCAGAAGACTCAATCAGCAGAGACTATGAAGACAGGAAGAAAAATAAGCAAGTTTCACATTTCATCCAAGTGAAACAGCCGAGGTGGGAAATCAGTTGTGTCGAGTTAGCTGACAGTTAAGTAGTGACATGAGAAGAGAGAAGAAGAGTTAAGTCACTTTTGGAAGTTAGCTGAGTTATTTATGAGCTAAGTGAGAAAACGCTATAGTTTTCTGCGAGCGGGAATGTTTTTAAGGATTATTCAGCGTAATTATGATGTCAGAACAAAAGTTGCATGTTTAGCCTATGATTGGATATAAATGCTGCTACATTTAATGCGGGGAAATTAATGTGGTTTCAAAGGTTAAATCCTGACCATCGATTTTGATCAAAATTTTCAAATTCCAAAAACCGTCCTTTATAGTCCAATATAAGCCAAAACCTCTCTCCTCATAAACTCTCTCGTCTTCAACAAGCAAATGAAGTTTTTCTCTGTGAAACCCTAGTTCCAAAAGACAAGATTTTTCATTTCATTCACAGTTTATTTTCTAAGAAAATGGAAGCATCATACAATTTCATCAAGATGTTCGAAAAGATCCACTCGGGATCTATAGTCGACTTCGAGGGGATGCTGAAACAGGGTGATGTTAAGGCCTTGGTGAAGTAGATCACTGAAAAGCTCGAGAAATCCAGTCTGAAGGATTTTCTCACGATGGAGTTTTCTCATACGTAGTTAGAGGAAGTTGCCATGTTCTATGTCATTGCAAAAGTCCATGATGATGAGATTCGCTCATCCATCCACAACAAGGAGATCAAGATCATTGTTGCTCACCTTGCTGAGCACTGCAGACTGCCTACTGAAGGGCTAAAAGAGATTACTGAGAAGGACGTGAACTTAGCTGCTGCTTAAAAGGAAATCGCCAAGCCTGAGTCAGTTGTGAAGGTTGTCTATACAGCCAAGAAGGCTTTGACCAAGGATGATTACCACAAATTGATTGACATTGTGTCCATGTGTGTCGAGATGAAGTTCGGCAGCTTTAACGAGCTGTCTCAAACAAGGCTGGTGGTGATGGTTGCCATAATGGAAGAAAAGAAGGTAAACTAGGCTGAGTTTGTCTTCAGCCGAATATGCCAAAACGTGATCAACAAGACCATCAAGGAGGATGGACTGTTTGGAGGCTCACTGGGATTTGGCCTGGTGATTGGCCACATCATGGAGGTAAATGGGATAGCCCTGCGACATGGAAAACCATTCCATGTAAACAAGAAGATGTTCAAGGCCAATCTTTCTGGTGCTCAGAGGCAAGCACACGCAAGAAAATCTGACACAAGTGAGGGTGATTCAGCTGACCCTGCTATAGAAGACACAACTGCCACCACCCCAGCTCTCTCTCTCTCCTAAGCCAATCCAAAAGAAGAGAGCTGTTGCAGCTAAGCCAGCACTTGCCCCAACAGCCAAGTCAAAGAAGGATCCTACTCCTGCAGCCGAGCCAAAAGCACTTGCCCTAGCAGCCGAATCAGAAGCCCCTACCCCAGTAGCCGAGACTGAGAAGGCCATATCTAAATATTCTCCAGTCGAGAAAAAAAAACGCACAGCTGTGCCCCGCAAAGCCAGCTGCTGAGAAGAAGATAAAGATGGTTGAGCCAGATCCACCGAAGAAGAAACTGAGGAGGCAGAAATTCCTCTTGTATGAACAAAGAGAAAAGACTGTTTAAGAAGTCTGAAGTGGAGAAAGGTCAGTGTTAGGAAATTTATTTGTTAGATTTTGATGATACCACGTAAAACTTAAAATAGGAAGTTGGCACCCCATTTTCCTTGTAATTTTGTATCGTAATAGATAGGACTGAAAGAGCTGAGTGAAGTCAGCTAAGTCAAGAATACAAGAAGTCAACTACAGACTAGGAAGAAGACTCTGTTGTGTATGGTCAAGATGGAAGGCAAACACTCGACCGAAGGAGACACGGTTAAGGAACAGCTGGGTGAAGGATAAGGAAGTGTCAGTCAAGTCAATAAAGAAGCTAAGTCTAACAGTTGAAATGATAGTTGAGTCATTCCCATATGATTGGAGCAGACTCAAGTCAACGGGTAAAGGCAACAGTCAAGTCAAGACAACTGACATTGATCTATTGGAAGGAAGTCAAGGGTATTGCTCAATATAATAATAAGTCCAAGCTGCCAGGTCTCAATGTGTTTGGCTCAGAAATATGCAAAAGGAATAAACCAATGGGAAACACTTGAGCATGTGTCAGACCCTGTAAAGCTGCAGAGTCATTTAATACGAGGAAGGGTCAACATCACAAATGTTGCAGACCAAGAAAAGACAAGCCAACGAACAAGAAGTGTTATTTGAAAATAGCCTATCTCTTCAACGAGCGAATTTTCAAATGAGCACAATAAAAGGCTGAGGAAACCTTTGAGAAAAGGTAACCTAAAACACAAACGAATCAAGCATAACCTGCAATATTCTCAAAGCTTATCAAGAAATTCATCATGCCTAAAACTCGAAGGAACTCGATCCAACACATGTTGTGAAGGAAATATTACTTTAACCAGTTGAAGAGGAAAAGTTTCAAGAACAAAAAAGGGTCTACTCTCCAAGTTTGAAGGAGCTGTAGTAAGGTTCAAGGTCGAACAAGAAGTTTCAAGTTTGTTAGAAGGCTGCGTGATCAATTCCAAAGGCTTGAAGGGAGCTAAAGTAGCAAGGCAACTGTCTTGTTAAGAAGCTAAGTCGCGTAGAAGCCAGTTGTGTGATCAATGTTGTCTCTAGACTGAAGAACTGCTTTGTAACCTGATCTGTTACTTAGTGGATTCCTCCAGGGGATGGAGAAGAGTGGATTAGAGGAATTACCCTATCTTCGAACCACTATAAATTTGCTTGTGTAATTTACTTTCAACATTTACTTTCTTGCATATTTTTATATCTGCTAATATGTTATATTGCTATCCAACTAATAATAACAAGTGCTAAAACAAGTGTTAAAAATGATCTTAAAATTGACAAAGGGTGTTAAGTCTTCCGCTGTTAAAAACCAAATCATCTAAAAGTTAAGTGTTAGCTGGCGCAACTAAGTTATACTATCAACAACTCAGTCGAGTCTGTTGAGTTGGTAACTTGGCTGAATAAAGCCAACCTAGTTGTCCCCCAAGGACCCAACTGATTTAAGTCAACTCTGTTGAATATTTTAAAAGGACTAAATAGTTATAATTTGGTTAGGTTTATTCAACCCCCCTCTAAACCTTACACCTCACCCCTTGGGACCTACGAGTAGTATCAGAGCGGTTGGTTCATTGAGCCTTCCGCACTGGTTAGTGAACTAGATATCAATCTATTTCAAAAGGTTTAACACTTGTGTTTACAAAGTCTTTCATTTTTAAAGCAAAGTTATTATCATTGAAGCAAATCTAACTCGTATTCCTATGTTTACTGTGGAAGAGTTTGATGACTGGAAGATTCGCATGCAGGCTCCCCTATCAGCATTACACGATGAAATGTGGTCTGTGATAGAAAATGGGCCACTGCAAATAATGAATGTTAATACTACTGTGAGAAGGGGACCTCCAGCTGAAGGAGAGGATGTTGCACCAGCAGAGGCTTGACCAGCCATGGTTGAAAAAACTCGCAGTGAATGGACCAATTAGGACAGAAAGAGATTCAACATGGATAATGTGGCCAAGGATATTTTCTACAAGAAATTGGACAAGGCTATGTTCAATAAAGTGAAGTCATGCAAATCAGCCAAAGAAATCTGGGATAAGCTAACCCTGATTTGTGAAGGATCAAAATAGATTAAAGAAAATAAATTAATTGTTGCTGTTCAAAAAATTCAAAATTTTAAAATACTTGCAGGTGAGAGTCTGGATCAGCTGGATGCCAGATTCACAGAGATCACAAATGAGCTTTTAGCTCTTGGGAAAGAGTGCACTTAGAAAGATATGTGCTTGAGGGTTTTAAGAGCCCTTGCAGTTGAATGGGAGATTAAGGTCATAGCCCTAAGACATTCAATGGACCGCTCAAAGACATTGAATCAAGAGCTATTTCTCAGGCCTCAAAGCCTATGAATTTCAGCTTAGAATAAAAGAGCAAGAGGAGACAATTGTACCAAAGATAGATAAATTGTTGGCAAGCGAAGGGAAGAAAGCTGAGTCAAAGGAAACCATTGACCAGGAGGAAATTGTCATAGTAAAAAGAAACAAGGGTGAAACCTCCAGGAGACATTCACAACCTTCCAAAGCAAGGGAGGACAGGCCACCCAAGAGAGTTGAACATCAGAGAGCTGATTATTAGAGAGCTGATAATCAGAGAACTGAGAGAACTGATCAGAGAGCTGAAAACCTGTGTTGGAATTGCAGACAACCAGGACATTTTGCTGTTGACTGTTCCTATCCACCAACCAACAAATATAGAAATGAGGATGAAAGAAGAGTCTTAAGGGAAAGAAGACAAGAAAAGAAGAAAGCCAAGTGCAATGAAGCAGCAGACTTAGATAGTAATGAAGCAGACTAATCTAGTGATACTGAGGAAGAGGTTATGATAGGCCTCATGGCCAAAGAACAAGATCAAGAAGATTAGGTACATTCTAACTCATCTCATTATGATTCAAGTGATAGTGACTGTGATACGCACACTTCATCACCCGCAGATATTTATGATTCATTAGGCAAAATGATGGAAGATTTTGAGCAGATTAAAACCTCACACACACTTCTAAATGAGGAAAATAGCCAGCTTAAAAGCCAAAACTCGCAGCTGACTAAAGAGCTGAGTACTCTGAGTCACATAGCTGATGAGAACACTAAGCTGATGGTTGAAAATGCCAAGATCTTAGCAGAGTTAGATGCTACTGAGAAAGGAGAAAAGATCCTAAAAATGTTATTGCCTCATTTACAAAAGCATCCTAATCATTGGATGAACTTATTTTGAGTTAAAAAGACTGTGGAGATAAGACAGGCATATGATTCAATTCCTTTGTGCATAGTCAAACTCCCAGAGTGATTTTGGAAAAAGGATCCTCAAGAAATGAGGGAATTCAAAAGTCCAAAACACCATATATTGCACCAACAACCATACCAAAACACAATCACAATCATACTGGCCTTGGTTATAAGGGAAAAGGAAAGAAGCCAGTAGAGTATGCTAAAAGGACAGCTGAGAAGAAATTCAGACAAGTCCATCAGCAGACTCCAAATATAAAATACTCTGTAAAAGCCAAACATAGCTACCAAAAACCCCAGAGATTTCATCAAAGAAATACATATGATGGGAATGGTAGAAACTATCCAAACCAGGCTGATTAGAATAACCATGTGAAATATCAGCCAAAACCTATGGGATACAAGACAAAATTGCAAAGACCTCAACCTCAGCAAAGGTCATTCCCAAGGCAAAAGAGCTATTATCAGCACACAAATGCATCCATGTACAACACCCAGAAATTCCACAACTACCCCAAGAAAGCAATTGCAAAAATAAACACATAGGTATACAGACAAAAGAGACAGTTGTATGATCCTAAAACCCCCAAGCAATTTGTTAATGTGCATTATGACTATGGAACTGATAGATGGCAACCTCTTAGAGTCAGATCATTTGGGTATAAGTTGGTTGGAACATCTAATATCACTAACCCCCCAGGACACAGGCAACTGTGGGTACCTAAAAACTGATTTCCTTGATTGCAGGTTTAAGGAACAGTCGAGTGCCAAGGAACCTGGTACATGGATAGTGGTTGTTCCATACATTTGACAAGGAATAAAAGAAATCTGTCAATATTAAAGGAGATCAAAGGTGCAAAAAATCAAGTTGGTTGTGGCACAAAAAGCTGAGTCACCTGAATTTCAAGACAATCAACAAGCTTGTAAGGAGTCATCTTGTGGAAGGATTGCCTAACTCAGTATATAAGAAAGAAAGCATATGTGATGCATGCCAGATGGGAAAACAATCAAATTATCTTTCAAGGATAAGTCAAGTCCTTCTTCAACAAGGATATTGCATCTATTGCATATGGACTTATTTTGTCCTGTTCAGCCAGCTAGCATCAGTGGAAATAAATACACCTTAGTGGTGGTAGATGATTATTCAAGATATACATGGACAATCTTCATGTGTAAAAAAAAGGAAACACTGCAGAAGTTACCTCAGCTGATGAGAAGAGTTCAAAATGAAAAGAGCCAAACCATTATAAAGATAAGATCTGACAGAGGAACTGAGTTTGTTAATGGGATTATAACTTAGTATGGTGTTGAAAATGGTATTGCTCATGAGTTATCAGC
This sequence comes from Rehmannia glutinosa, assembly GCA_016081115.2. NCBI lineage: Eukaryota > Viridiplantae > Streptophyta > Magnoliopsida > Lamiales > Orobanchaceae > Rehmannia > Rehmannia glutinosa. Next base: position 42,896,156 of record CM071935.1, on the reverse strand, counting down.
AACAAAGTCTCCACAGCAAAATGGAGTAGCTGAAAGAAGGAACATAACCCTAAAGGAAGCTACAAGGACAATGTTAGCTGAAGCTGGATTGCCTAAGAGATTTTGGGCTGAAGCCATAAATACAGCATGCTATACTCAAAATAGATGCATGATAAACAAGCAATTAACCAAGACTCCCTGTCAAATTTGGATAGGGAGAAAGCCAAATGTTGGATATTTGAATATCATTGGATGTAAGTGATTCATCCACAACAATGGCAAGGATAATTTGAATGCTTTTGATGCTAAGGATGATGAAGGTATTATTTCTAGATACTCAGGTGAGAGAAAAGCCTATATAGTGCTAAACAAGAGGACTGTGGTCACAGAAGAGTCCATTCATGGGGTATTTGATGAGCCAAATGTGAATGGAGAAGACATTGATGAATTAGCTAAGAAGCAGAATCAACCAACTATGCAGAAGAGTCCATATGTTGAAGCAGATGTGAGAGCACTCAACCCTGATGATGATGAGATAGTTGAATCACAAAGACAGCTGGAAGGTCTGCAACTGAATGATGATGTAGAATTTGTTCAAGACAACTTAGCTGCAAGATGGTTGAGTCCAGCAGACTTACTGCAACCTGATGTGAGATGGCTGAGAGACCATCCACCTGAGTTAATCATTGGAGATGTTAGAGATGGTATAAGAACCAGATCCAGAGCACATCATGAAGCTATGTTTACTTGTTTTATATCCCATATAGAGCCTAAAGATGTGTCTCAAGCCTTGGAAGACACACATTGGATTCAGGCTATGCAAGAAGAGCTGAATCAGTTTGAGAGAAAAAAAGTATGGGAATTGGTTCAAAGACCTACTCACCAAAATGTCATTGATACTAATTGGGTTTTCAGGAACAAGATGAATGAGGAAGAATTTGAAACAAAGCAAGATTCCAAAGGATATTGCCAAGATGAAGGTATAGATTTTGATGAAACCTTTGTTCCTATTACTAGATTGGAAGCAATAAGGACGTTTCTTGCTTATGTTGCACATAAGAATTTCATTGTATATCAGATGGATGTGAAAAGTGCATTTCTGAATAGACTGTTAGAGAAAGAAGCCTATGTTAAACAACCTACAGGTTTTGAGCAGAAAACGATTGGAGATAAAGTCTACAAGCTCAAAAAGGCATTGTATGGATTGAAACAAGCACTAGAGCATGGTATGACACATTGTCACAAATTCTAATTGACAATGGATTCACCAAAGGCAAAGTTGACAGAACACTCTTCAGAATTCAAGATACAGAGAGTCTATTGGTTTTTAAAATATATGTGGATGATATCATCTTTGGATCCACAAACAAATAGCTGTGTGATAAGTTCTCAAACCTCATGCAATGCAAATTTGAGATGATCATGATGGGATAGATGACTTTCTTCTTAGGACTTCAAGTCAAGCAATTGAAATATGGAACCTTCATAAGCCAAACCAAGTATACTAGAGATTTAATGAAGAAATTTTGTTGGAAGACAAGTTATCAGTGAAAATTCCTATAAATACATCAGTCAAGATGGATATGGATGCATATGGCAAAGCTGTTGATCAAACTAGATTTAGAGCCCTCATTGGATCTTTGCTCTATTTAACAGCAAGCAAGCCAGACATCACCTTTGCAGTAGGTGTATGTGCTAGATTTCAATCTGCACCAAAAGAGGTCACATGACTGCAGCTAAGAGAATCCTAAGGTATTTGAAGGAATGCCAAGAAGTTGGCTTATGGTATCCAAAGGAAGGAGGATTCAAGCTGGTAGGATGCTTAGACTCAGACTATGCTGGATGTAGAGTTGACAGAAGAGTACATCAGGTACTTGCAAAATGCTTGGAAAAAGATTAGTTTCTTGGTTGAGCAAGAAACAAAATTCAATAGCTACATCCACAAACAAGCAGCAGTACATAGTCATGGCACACAACTTTGCCTCAACTCGTGTGTGATAACACTAGTTCTATTGCAATCACTCAGAATCCAGTGTTGCACTCAAGACCAAAGCAAATTGATTTCAGATATCATTTTATAATAGATCATGTTGAAAAGAAAGACATCATCTTGGAATATATCTCAACTGATAAGCAGTTAACTGACATATTCACAAAGCCCTTATGTGAATCGAGATTTGAAGAGCTTAAGAATGAGCTAGGGTTAATTGAGCGGAGTTAGGACACTCAGAATGAAAAAAGTAGCATGCTTCACATTTCAGCCAAGTGAAACAGTCTAGATGGGAAATCAGCTGTATCGAGTTAGCTGACAACTCAGTGATCTAATGTGAAGAGAGAAGCAGAGTTTAGTCACTTTTGGATGATAGCTGAGTTATTTATGAGCTAAGTGGCAAAACGCAGTCGTTTTCTGCGAGCGGGAATATTTTTAAGGATAACGTCAGCATAATTATGAATGTCAGAACTAAAGCTGCACGGTTAAGTCTATGATTGGATATAAATGCCGCCGCATTTAATGCGGTTTCAAAGGTTATATCCTGACCATCAATTTTATTGAAGTTTTTCAAATTCCAAAAACCATCCTTTTAAGTCCGATATAAGCCAAAAACACATTTTCTCTCTCCTCACAGAAACTCTCTCATCCTCAACAAGCAAGGATTTTTCTCTATGTGAAAGCAAAAACCCTACTTTCTAAAAATTGAGATCTTATGCTTTTTTCACCGTTTATCTTCTTCAAAAATGGAAGTTACATATGATTTCATAAAGATGTCCGAGAAGATCCACTCCAGATCTACAGTGGACTTTAAAGGAATGCTGAAGAAGGGCGCTGATGAAGCCCTGGTGAATAAAATCACAGAGAAACTCAAGAAGTGTGGTTTAAAGGACTTTCTCACCATGGAGTTCTCTCACACATATCTGGAAGAAGTCACGATGTTCTATGTCAATATGGAGAGCATGATGATGAGATTCGCTCATCTATCCATAGCAAGGCCATAAAGATCACTGCTACTGACCTTGCTGAGCATTGCAAGTTGCATTCTGAAGGTCTGAAAGAGATCACCGAGAAGGATGTCAACATTGTTGTAGCTTGGAAGGAGATAGCCAAGCCAGAGTCAGCTGCGAAGGCTGTCTATACAGCCAAGAAAGAGTTGAGCAAAGATGATTACCACAAGCAGATGGACATCGTGCCCAACTACGTAGATATGAAGTTCGGAATCTTTAACTTGCTGTCTCGGACTAAGATAATGGTGATGGATGCTATCCTTAAAGAGAAGAAAATCAACTTGGTCGAATTTGTTTTCAGCTGAATTTGCCAAAATGTAATCAACATGACCATCAAGGAGTATGGAACTTTTGGACGCTCGTTGGGGTGTGGCCTGGTGATTGGCCATTTGATGGAAGTGGAAGGAATTGCCCTGGGCCATGGAAAGCCATTTCATGTGAAGAAGAAAGTGTTCACAGCAAACATTTCTGGAGCTCAGAGGAAGGCGCATGCAAGGAAAGCTGACACGAGTGAAGGTGAGCCAGTTGACCCTGATGAACACACAGCTGCAACCTCTCCATCTCTCTCTCCCAAGCCTATTCAGAAGAAGAGAGTTACGGCAGCCAAGCAAGCACCTGCCCCTGCAGCCAAGTCCAAGAACGCTCATGCCGCTGCAGACGAGCCACAAGCACCTGCCCCAACAGCCGATCCAGAAGCCTTTGCCCCAACAGCCAAGAACGAGAAGGATTTATCTATCCCTTCTCCGATCATGAAGAAGAAACACTCAATTGTGCCCCGCAAGCCAGCTGTAGTGAAAAATATAAAGATGGTGGAGCCAAAAGCCACCACTGAACAAACTGAAGAGGATGTTGTTCCTCTTGTAAGAACCAAGAGAAGAAGACTTTTTAGGAAGTCTGAGCTTGAAAAAGCTGAGTCTGCCACTCACCCAAAGAAGCCTGAGAAGGAGACTGCTGATGCTCAAAAAGAGCAGTCTTAAGAGAAGGATGGTGGAGATGTAGCCACCATGGATGCCCAGAAGAGTGTTGGTGTCGATCATCAGAGTGTAGAAGACCCAGTTGCCCGAGGGACAGCTGTGGAAAAGCAAGGAGCAGAGACAACCACATTGCCCGAAGATAGAGACGTCCATTCCTCTCAGACTGATACAAATGAAATTGAGGAGGAGAATGCTCCACTGGCTACTATTTAGGAAGAAGGAGATAATGACAATTTAATAATGTTATGTCTTGTCTATCCTGACATTCAACGGAGATTGAGGGAATGGAGAAATTAGAAGTTAGATTATTCTCGACAATAATTTGAGCACCCAGAGTATATTGAAGAAGAAGAGGAGCGCTTACGCTTCCTAGGACACGTCTCTACCCACTATGCCTTCAATGAAGAATTCTGTATGGAAGCCCTCCGTGCCCTCAAGAAAGATGAGAAAAAAAAAGCTTTGGAGAAGGCCAAAGCTCTTGAAAAATCAAAGATGTGCATGTTCACTAGAGGTCATGGGCAATCACATGGAATCAACTGACAGCAGCGACCTACAAAATATTGATCGTGCTGATTAAGTTGAGAAGGCCGAGTACCGATAGGCCATCAAAGAATCAAAAGTGATGCACGAACAACAAATGCAAGAGGGTCTGGGAGAATTTTCTAAACTTTCTCCTAGCTTTAACCCCTTTGATGTGGCGCATAAGATAACTACTAACATAGCTGCCACCACATCCCCCGTGCAATCTGAAAATGGATCTCAGGGGAATGGCGATAAAACTAGGGAAGGAGATGAAGTGGGCATCCTAGCCAACGAACCCTCGAAGAAGGTGTTAAGACACCTGCCCCCATGGCTGATAACTCAGAAAGAAAAATAGCTGAGTAACCCCAAACAAAGCTCTCTCCACCAACTCGGAGGACGTTATGGGAGACCAAACCATGGAGAAAAGGAGGCAAATGTGAGAAATTAATGGAACAACAGATGACAAACAAAACTCCACTAACAACCGACTTCACTTCATTCTAAGTGGACTGTTCCCTAGCCTAACCCGATCTCTTGGTGATGATGCCAAATAGGGGGAAGATGAGGCCTTGAAGGAATTGGAGGAAGGGAAATGGTGTAATAAAATGGAAAAGAAGGAAGTACCAGCTAAGGGGGAAGGAAGCTCGAAAAACCCCCCTTTGAAGCTTATGTTTGCCGAAACTCCTCAGTAAGGAGAGATAACAGCTTCACTTCTCAGCAAGCTACCGAAAGGAGAGAATTGGAGATTTACCTTATCGACTAGCCCTGCCGCCAAATCTATCTTCTGTTCATAGCATGTTCCACGTGTCAATATTGACGAATATGTGCACGACCCTAGTCACATGGTTAACTATACAAGTTTGGATATAAACAAGGATCTGACCTATGAAGAAGCACCAGAGGCGATATTAGAGAAGAAGATACACAAGCTACGGAACAAGGATGTGGCATTAATTAAAGTATAATGGAAAGGGCATGGGAGCAATGAGGCAACTTGGGAGCGCAAAGAAGAAGTTCGAGCTAAGTACCCAGACTTTCTAAGTTGAGGTAAGAATCGAATTTCGTGGATGAAATTATTTTAAGGGTGGTAGGATGTAATACCCGGTTCTCAATAAATTGGGGATTAAATCAGGCAAAATTAGGGCTCGATTAGAACTAATTTTGGGGTTAAATTTTTAAAAATTCGAAACCCTAATTTTCTAACTTGGGAATAATATTTTCTGATTTTATTCTAGAAACAAGAACGAAAAATCATGTAAGAATGGGAATAAATCAAACACATAAAAGGGAAGAAAAATCCTCCATCTATGGTAATAGATTTCAGCAAAAATACACTTACCTTAAATCAATGAAACCCTTGGCCTATAATTTGAAAAGCCTAATTTGTTTTTCTTCACAAAAACTCTCATTCAAGACTCCAAAGGTAAGAACTCCTTCTCCACCCCTCAAGGCCATCGGCCCAACCACCACCACCGCCACCGCCGGTGCCGGCTCTCCACTTGTCAAAATCCTCCTCAAACCCTAAACCTCAAAAACCCCCAAAGATGGAAAAGAGAGGAAAGAAATAGAGAAGAACAAGAAGAAGAAAAAAAAAGAGAGAAAGAGGGGGGGCTGGGACGTGTTTTCCAGAGACGGAGAAGAGAGAAGAGAGTTGAGGGAGAAAGGGGGAGGTTGGACGGCAGGAAAGAGAGAAGAAAAAGAGAGGAAAAAAGAAAAGAAAAGGGAAAAAATAAAAGAGAGGAAACAATAAAAAGTAAAAGAGAGGAAAAAAGAAAAGAGAGGAAAAAGAAAAGAAAAGGGAAAAAGAAAAGAAAAAGGAAAAAGAAAAGAAGAAAAGAAGAAAAAAGGAGGAAAAGGGAAAAGGGTGGAATCAAACCCAAAATTCTTTGATTTTTTCACCAGGCCAAATTTTAATCCAACAAGACATCTACCAAGCCAATTTTTCTTAAGCCCTATTCTTTTTTCAAAATTTGAATTTCTTTTCTTTTACTCATCTCTAACACTTTATTAATTAGAAATTTATTTCATTGTAGGTGACGAAGAATCCGATTTCTAGGCTCGCACACCCGCATTTGATTTTTTCACGAAGTTTCTACTTTTAAGGTGGGGTTTACTGCTTATGTCTATTTTAAATGCCTGTATGATTATTTATGTATGTGCACGTTAAACATGAAAAGCACGACGATACTTAATTGTACAAGAATGAGAAGCACGATGGTACTTAATTATTCATGCATGAAAAGCAACGATGGTACTTAATTGTACAAGCATGAAAAGCATAGGTGTGTATGCATGAATGATTGTGCTGTGTATTTAATTTAGACAGTGTGTCCCCACGGGGCTGTTGTATGCTCACCCTATATTTTTCCACAAATGAATGAAGGAGCTGGAGTGTAGCAAATGGGACGGTGGAAGTCGAATCAAGAATTTAAAGGGCCCCTTTATTTTGATTTATTTTATGATATTAAAAACTAAGTAGCTTTTATAGATTTTTGTTTTTTTTAAAATTTTTAACACGTTTCTATGAGTATTCCGCATTTATGACAAGTCGTATTTATTTTCCTTAACAAATACGTTTTCAACCTTGCATTATTTTTTTTTAATGCTTTACTAAATCGCAAATTGTATATTTTATTTTTATGAAACTGGGATGTTACAATTACCAACCTCATGCTGCATGAGTTGCTGTTGTATCTCTATTGTAATCCCATTCAATATCCTCACTCCAGACATTTGTGTGGATATTTGGCATTTGACTTTGATTCTCTATTGATACGGTGTTGTTTTGAACAACTCTTTCTTCAATTGGAATCTGATTTTGATTCTCTGCAAATATTTCTCTTTGTCTACGTCTCTACTCACATAATTGTTCAAAATCAGCACGTTGTTGGTCATCTTAAAAATGATTATTACCCTCATTATCATCACCACCGTCGCCATCAGTGGCGACATTATCATTTGCAAGATGATTATTACCTTCATCATCAGTAGTAACTTTATTATCGCCCTTCATATCCATTTCTATAAATCTTGATCTATCTTCACCCTAATCACAACCAAAATCAGGATAACCCTCTATACCGTTGGGGACTACGCCCTCTCTAGGTTGATCAATATTAGGTTCTAGACATCTTTCTTTGTGTTGTTCGGTAAATGAATGTGAGCTTGGGCCGGGTTGGTCAACATTTGGTGTATGCGTAGAAGGGACACAATAGAGTTGGAACCCAAGCTGATCCTGCATGATAGGGATTGAGTATTGTATATTATTGGAAGGTCTAGTCGGGAACATTTGGCTACAAAGTATATTTTGTGAAGCCATTAGCTGCATAAAACCTCCCCCCGCACTTTGCTCATTCGCAACTTGACTAGCCCCAGACAGACTACCCACCACATCATGCGAGGTTGTCTCAATAGTTTTTCTTTTTATGGTAACGAAAACAACGGGTAAATAGGTGTTTGCAAAAGCACGATCAATGCCACGATAATTTTGTAGCTTTAACTTTCCAATCTTATTCCTGGGAATATCCACAAAAGAGTACATTACACAATCGTATATGGTCCTATCAACTTCAACAACTCCATAGATCTCGTCTAATAAATCATCATAATGAATTTTATCCGGTTCAACACATATAACCTCTTCTTCACCATTTTTATAATCCAGACCATCCCAATGTCCCCCAAATCGAACAACAATATATCCATAATTCATCTGTGAAAAATATCACGTTATATAAATTATAATTTAAGGTGATAACACATTTTTATACATCATGTTTTATACTTATACATATATAATATTATATTCTATGTCACGTTATATAGTATAATGTGACATATGTTTAACATTATATATGTATATAACAAGTTATATATAACACGTTATATAGTATGTATAGTAATATATATAACATGTTATATAGTATATAACACATTTTATAACACATTGTATACTATATAATGTGTTATATATATCACGATATATATTATATAACGTGACAAATATAACACATTATACAGAATAACGTGTTATATATAACACGTTATATAACACATTATATAGTATAACATGACACGTATATCTTAAATCTAAGGCTAAATCTAAGACTGCGTAACGTGGGAAGTAATTTTCACAAACTGAGAAGAAATGGAATCTAAATCTTTTGTCTGCATAAATAACAACATGAACTAATATAAGCAATTTAACAAATAAGATACATTACCTTGATTTTGTTGTCTTCGACTGGTTTACGGGTGGGTGGAAAAAGATAATGTGAGGTAGAAAATAACTAGAGAGAGAATAAAGTAGGGTGGGTGCAAGAAGAAAGAGAGAGGAAGATAAAGTTAGATATGTTTTTAATGAAGTGAAACCACTTTTAATGGTATATTGGTAAAAGACTACCAAAAGTAGGTAGAAAAGATAGTTTGTTATGAGTAGGTCTCCTGTAGGACCGTCTTACGGATCATATTCCGTAAGACGGATCCCCCAGCCCAACCCGCGCCCGCGCCCAAGCCCCCAGCCCCACCAGCCCACACCTCTTATTTGAAAAAAAACTGCTCTACAGTGGAATTGAACCCGCGATCTTAATAGACTTAAGGTGATGCTCTACCACTACACCACTAGTACTTATTGTGCAATTTTAGTATAACAATTTATATAAACCCATTAATAAATACGCCTGATAATTAAAAAAAAAAATTAAAAACGCCTATAAATGTAAAGGCTAAGAATCGAACCCAAGTCTATTAAAAAAACATGATACATTATCTCAAAAATGGATACTTATAAAAGTGTTACTTTAACTACATCATACTTATTTTTTATTTTTCCTCTTTTTTTGTTTCGAGTTTGTAACTGTATTAAGAAATCTGATACTTTATCTCAACAAACATATGCTTTTACTTATAAAAGTGTTACTTTAACTATATCATATTTATTTTTTATTTTTCCTTCTTTCCTTCATTTCTAATTTGTGACTATATTAAAAAACATGATACTTGAAATCATGAAGGAAAAATAAATAAGACATAGCTAAAGTAACACTTTTATGAGTAAAAGTATCCATTTTTTGAGATAAAGTATCATGTTTTTGTAAATAAATCACGAAGTATGAATTCAGTACAGTGAAAAAAGAAAAATAAATATGATAAAAGTACCACTTTTATGAGTAAAAGTATCCATTTTTTGAGATAAAATATCATGTTTTTTTAATACAGTCGCATATTAGAAAATCATTAGATTGAAGTATCACAAATGTATCATATTTAACATCAAAAGTATCACTATTTCCAGCACAAGTATTAGTTTTTCAATGGTAAAAAACATTTGCTATGAGACTAGAATGAGTACATCAAAAAAAATTATTTTTTGAATAATGTTCACCTCAAAAGTATCATATTTCTTACTCAAAAGTATCACTCTTTTCGGATAAAGTATTACTTTTTAATCAGAGAACTTAAAATTTTAAAATGTCATTGTCCATCATAAAAGTATCATATTTAATATCAAATGTATCACTATTTCCAGCACAAGTATCAATTTTTCAATGTAAAAAACATTAGCTATGAGACTAGAATGAGTATATCAAAAACATTTATTTTTTGAATATGTAAAAATTAAAGTATTAATGTTCACCTTAAAAGTATCATATTTATTAATCAAAAGTACAACTATTTTCGAATAAAGTATCACTTCCTATTCAGAGAATTTAAATTTTTAAAATGAAGGGATGATAATGAAGCTTTATATTCATATTTATACTCATGGTTATACTAAATATACACAACAAGCACCAATGGTCCAGCGGTAAAATAGCACCATGCCTTGGTACAGACCCGGGTTCAATTCCCAGCTGGTGCAAATTTGTTAATTTTTTCGTTAAGCAGATCCAACCATCATGGCACATCCAGGCGTCTTGGGCGGGCGGGCGCGTGCGACTTGGGCTGGGTCTGTTGAGCCCAGCGTGTTAGGGGTCTTAGGTGCAGTTTTCTATTTTTTTTTACAGGCAGGTCGAGGGTCGCGGGCGGGTCATGGGCGGGATGGGGATCCGTCTTACGGATAAGATCCGTAAGACGGTCATATACAAGTTTTTGCCGTTTGTTATCTTATAGGTCAAAAAAGAGTTTGACTTATTTAATGTGGGTAATTCCCACAATTTCCTCTAGAAACTATCTATTTAGTGTAAAAAAAAATAAACATGCAGTACATGTACCAAAGTATGCAATGTATCTTATAATAAGCATCAAAAATCAACTAAATGTGCATTATCTTGAAACTATCTATACAATATGTAAAAACTAAATATGCGGTTCATTACACCCGAGTATGCGATAGTGTCATAAAACATTGCAACAAACACAACTAAATATGCATTATATAATAGTTATCTAAGCAGCAAAACAACCATAATTATGCTGGATCCCAAAAAAAGAGGAAAAACATATCGCCTCCTAAAATAACGCCATTAAATTTTGCAGTTACAATCTTAGCCAACAAAAATGGTTTCAAAATGTCAAAGCATGCCAGAAAAAATAGTTGGATAAGAAAAAAAATTATCCTATCCTTACTACATTACAATAAATGGAAAAAAATCCAAAAAATCATAAAATAAATGAATAGATAGGATTAGTCCATCCGGTCTCAATCTATGAGGGTGGTCTCATTTGAACCAAATCATATATTATATATATATATATATATATATATATATATTAGTCCAATTTGTAGGGTGAGTCTGTAAGGGTAAATCCTAACCATTGATATTTTTAATCAACTACCTAGATTTAACCTATTTAGTCACAAAAAAATCAATTAGAAATTAATAGTGGACGGTTACATGAAAGATTTGGAGAAGAATTTCTTAACATATCTCTTCCATCCTACATGCCCATTACCTAAAAAACAACATCTATTATCAAGAGTCCTTCAAAACAAAAACACGGTTGTTTTTCTCTCATACGCCTTCATCTTCGTACTCCATAATTTCCAAAATAATTATCGAGCACTATACAAAAATAAAGGCGAACGCAAGAACCAAAATCAATTATTTCAACACACTGCTTCATCTTCATATTTTTTTTTTTGAAAACTGTTTCATCTTTATATAGTGCTAGTTTCAACAAACTGTATTATAAAAGAAAAAGCTTCAACTTCAGCGTCACGTCAAGAAAAAATTGTAGGGACACTATCTTATGCCATCTAATTCACACCTATTAGAACCCCCAACGGTTGGCCTAGTGGCTTTGAGGTTGCAATTGCACCCAAGGTCCTAGGTATGTACAAACCTTGACTATCGCGCACTAAAGGGTAGGGGTTTGCCCCTCCTCCCCCAGAGATTAGGACCATCTCTGGGAAGGACGGATATTCCATAGCCCGAAAGAGCGTGGGGTCTGTGCTCCCGACTGGTATGAGGATACTTTGGGTCGTAAAAAAAATATTCACATCTATTAGCGGAAAAAAATGTGATCATTAGAGTTAAAACTTCAGCAAAAAGAAGAGAAAATTGTTCTTCAAAACAACCTACCGTGCATCGAAACAATATTATATATGTAATAAAATCATACTAAATTAGCTTAGCTGTAACCAAACTTAAATTTGGTAAAGATTTAATAACAAAAACAATTTGGCTGCAAATGCACCAATATCATATTAAATACAGTCGGTTTTGGTTTTAGGCATTCCCATCAAACCAAGATATTTTTTAGCCATCTTTTTCAAACACATCTTTTTTAGCCATTTTGGGGGTGAAAAACCCAATTTGCCCTTGAGTCAATTTAACTGCACAAAAACACACATCCATGTGACTTGGCATCGAGTTACTGTGACTCGACATCGAGTTACTGTAAACTGTAACTCGATGTCGAGTCACGACACTTATTATAACCCAATTTTTTTGTTTTTCTCCAAAAAACTTTGAATTCAAATAACCTTTTCGTTTTAAATCCATTTTGCATGTATAATGTATGAAATTAATCCTCTTTTTGATATCTATAATTCAACAACCATATTGAATATTCAAAAACGAAAAATACAGGATCGAGTTTTTAAAATATCAAAATATCAAACAAATATGCTAGAACGGTATGAATGTCATTTTACACACTAAAATGGCTAAAAAAGACGTGTCTACAAAAGATGGCTATTTTTCATCTTTACATTTTGTAAATGACTATTTTGTACTATTTCCACTATTAAATATGGTGAAAATACACACGAGTCGTATTAAATATGCAACAAATACAAACTAAATAAGCATTAACCAAAAATAACCATGTAAAGGTTGAAAATGCACCAAAATCATGCTTTTTTTTAGGAAGGCCAAAATCATACTAAATAAGCAATACTCTAAAGAAAATATACAACGGCTGAAAATATAACAAAATCATATTAAAGATGAAACAAAGAAATGCTAATTAAGACATAATCAAAAACTACTCGAAACCTCCTAAAATCCGAAAAGTCAGCTAAAATACCAAAAAACCCCTCTACACGCCTGTTGACGTGACTTGAGGGAGTTAAGTACTCTATTTCCTTTTGACTCCATAATTGGACAAACTACTGTACTACTCTTAAAAAATCAATTTTAAAAATCAAAAATACTAAAAAGACATTTTAAATCTAGTCCATTAGAAAAAAACGTCCGATGGTTCAGATTTGTCCTCGTAAACTCACACCAAGATAGTGGACTCATTTGATCCAAGTCCTGTATATATATAAATACAATTAAACCTCTATAATTTAATAACTTTGGGATGTCAAATCTATTAACCTAACGAGATATTAAATAATCGATAAATTAATAATATATTAATTTACAAAAATATGACTTGTATAATTTTATTTATTTTTTGCTTGTGGATAACATTCATGCTAATCTAAAAACTATTGAAAAATGCAGAATATTGATTTACTTTTCCTAACACTGACAAAAATATCAAAACATTCGATCTTGTAATGCTTGTATTATACAACTACAGAGATATTGAAACAACTGAGATGATGACTGGCGAGCTAATAATGGAGAGAAACATGCGAATTTTAAAGTTGAAAGTAATAATTCTACAACAGACCCCCATTCTCAATAGGAAGCTCAACAACAATGACATTGAATAATATTTTGTTGAGCCAAAAACTCTAAAAGTCATTCGTACTATCTTAACTAAAGTCAGAGGTTAGACTCAATGTGACATCTTTTTCAACAAGAAACAAACAATTAAGCCATTTTTATGAAGACTTCATAAGTTCATAATAAATCTACTGCATATTAAGGATTATTAATTTATATATTGCATGGGGACTTTACGAAGTCCATATATTTATTAGTTTAGCATGTTGTTCCCTAGTCGAGACCAACAAAAATTATATTTAAAGTAAAGTTATAAATTAATCGAGTATTAAATTATCGAGACTATACTCTAAAAGAAAATGAAAAAGGTAGCAACAAATACAGGCCTAATTGCAAGATTGGTCCTGTAACTACAGGACGGTAGCAAAAAAGTCTTGTAAAAATCACGTTTTGCAAAGAAATCTTGTAACTATAGAAAATTCTCGATTTTGGTCCTGCAAATTGCACGGTTTGCAAAACAGTGCCATATTTATATGAAAATCTCAATTTTAATAATAATTTCACCGGATTTCAATCACGTGAGCGGCACATATAGTTCCCAATTTCCGGTGAAATTGAGACAAAATTAAGATTTTCATATAGTTGCAAGACTATTTTGCGAACTCTGTATTTTACAAGACCAAAACTGAAATATTTATATAGTTACATGAGTTTTTTGCAAAATATGATTTTTAAAGGACCTTTTTGCTACCGCTCAATAGTTAATGGGCTAGTTTTACAGTTTTACCCAAATACCAAGAGAGCAAGTCCACCTCAAATTTTGTTAGTCAATAAGTGGTGATTTGTGAAATGTTCATGTTGCGGAGTGCATGATTATTATATTCTACATCATACATGCCCAATCCCAAAAAAATCTTGTGGTTGATCATGACTTGATGGCAGCAAAATTTGAATTAGAAAAGGTTACATTATTTATCCATAATATCTATTATTTAAAGTTTTGTTAGATGGCATCTGTGAATGAGTGTTCCCCGGCACAATTAATGAGCCAATTGCGGGTACCATATCTTATCGTGCATATAAAAAAGTAAAAGATAATGCGTGCATCTACCCTCAGGATTCCATGTCTGACGTAAGATAATGATTTTTTTTTGAGGGGAAAATATCATATTATATTAGGAGATCATCTCCGAAATAACAATCTCCGTCAGCTGGTCAGGGACGACCCCAACTAGTGAATCATTACAAGTCAAACGAAAAGCGAAGCGAGCTAAATGATGGGCCACAGAGTTGCCCGATCGTCTAACAAAGCAAGTAAAAATAGAATCAAACTGAGAATAAAGATCTAGGATATCCGCTATGATGTTTCCGAAATACGAAAAATCTTCCGTCCGATGTCGCAATTTGTGGAATAGTGTGATGTTGTCGGTCTCCACCAGTAGATTCCGGATGCCCAGTTGTTTCGCCATCAACAAACCCTCTCTGCATGCCATTGCTTCAGCAATTTCAATAGAGCCTACCAGCCGATTCAGCTTTATGGATGACATAATCACCTCACCCCGGTGGTTTCTAAGCACAGCCCCCAAGCCCATCCCCAAGTCTTCACGCAATGACGCATCTGAGTTTAATTTGATAATGCCTTCGTCCGAGGGAATCCACACGTCTGACTCCCTTCTAGATGGTGCATGAGTGGAGCCCTCCTTCAAAGCATGCTGGTACTCTACAAGTCGAGATAATGCCAACTGATAACATCTGATGGGGTCTACCACTATATCTTGGAATACTAATTTATTTCTTGCATCCCACCAAGACCATAGGAGCATTGCAAATAAATGGTGGTTGTCCTTGTCTCGTTTTGATCTTACCATCTGCAACCAATCCGCCATACTACCTTGGCTATCCTTGTCCCTTACGCAAATACGCAACGGAGAGGTAGCCCAGAACAAAGAAGCCCACTCGCAATCACGGAAAATATGTTCCGATGTCTCAATCCCATTTCCACATCGTTTGCATGTCGGATCAATTTGCACCACTTTGCGGACTAATCCCCCTTTCGACGGTAATATCCCCTGTGCACACTTCCATAAAAAAATTTGGACTTTTGGTGGGATACAAAGATTCCATATCCATTTCCAAAGACCCAAATCAGCCCCCGAAGACGACGGTAAACTCTCTTGACAGTCCAAGCCCATTCTCGCAAGTTTATATCCTGATTTCACCGAATATTTCCCATCCTTCCCGAAGTGCCAAACCAATTTATCCTCTGTTAGTGACATGCGGAGAGATATGGATAAAATAGCTTTGACGTCCCCCGGGTCAAAAATATGATGAATAGCCTCCAAATTCCAATCCCCCACTTCCATATTGATGAGGTCCTTAACCAATAAGTCCGACGAATCACTGGGAGCTTGTGTAATAGGTCTGAAATTTGGATTATCCATAATCTATGGATCAGATCATACTCGAACCCCCGATCCATTCCCAATATTCCATCTAGTTCCCCGACAAAGAACATCTTTCGCTGCTACAATGCTTCTCCATACAAAAGACGGATTTTGGCAAATTGTAGCATCTAAAAATGTACAATTCGGAAAATATTTGGCTTTGAGAACTTTGGATAGAAGGGAGCTCTCATTGTGGATCAGACGCCAACCTTGCTTCGCCAACATAGCCAAGTTAAAACATTGGGTATCCCGAAATCCCAGCCCACCCTCCAATTTCGGCCGACACAGGCCACTCCAGGCCTTCCAATGGATTCTCCGTTCGTCTCTACTTTGACCCCACCAAAAATTACTAATCAAAGAGTTTATTTGGTTGCACACTGTACGAGGGAGTTCGAAACAACTCATAAGGTACGATGGGATTGCCTGCGCCACAGATTTTATAAGAATTAATTTTCCAGCGGCTGAAAGTGTCCTGCTCTTCCAGTTCTTTAATTTCTTTCTGACTCTGTCCACAATGCAAGCGAAAATCTCCTTTTTAGAGCGACCAACTAGAGCTGGGAGACCCAGATAGATAGCATGCTTTTCCACCATCTGGACGCCCATATGGTCTGCTAACGCCAGTCTCCTGTCATGTGGCAATCCCCTATTGAAGCATATCTCTGATTTTTCCAAGCTTATTTTTTGACCCGAGGCCCTTTCATATGTTACAATAATTTTTCGAATTGTTTCCACCTCATTTGAGTTTGCCCTGCCAAAAATTATACTGTCGTCTGCGAAAAAAAGGTGAGACACCGCCGGTGCTCGCCTATACACTTGAATGCCATGCAAATTTCCAGCCCTTTCGGCCTTTCTAATAAGGGATGAGAACGCTTCTGCACAAAAGAGAAAGAGATATGGGGAAAGCGGGTCTCCTTGTCGAAGCCCACGAGAGGGTGAGAAAGAAGGACTCAGCTGTCCGTTAATCAACAAAGAAAAAGAGACAGAGGATACACAGTGCATAATAAGAGAAACAAAACGCTCATTCAAACCAAGACGTAACATGACCTCTCTTAAAAAACACCATTCAACTCTATCATAGGCTTTGGACATATCAAGTTTAAAAGAAAAAGAGCCTCTTTTCTTAGTCGAATTATGCTTCATATGATGGAATATTTCGAAAGCGAGCAACGCATTATCAGTGATAAGTCTCCCTGGAATAAAAGCGGACTGAGTATGATGAATTAGATCGGGTAAAATCATTTTAAGCCTGTTCGCAATAGTTTTTGTAACAAGCTTAAAAATGACATTACACAAGCTAATAGGCCTATAATCCGTAACTCTTTCGGGCTTCTTCTTTTTAGGTATAAGAACAATAAAAGTGTTATTTATCGCTTTGGGGCTGGACTCATTGTTAAGGATATTTAAAGTAGCAGACAGGATATCGGATTTAATAAAAGACCAGAATTTTTGGTAGAAAAGAACAGGCATACCATCCGGCCCAGGAGATTTTGTAGGATGCATCTGAGCCAAAGCTGCCACCACTTCTTCCGCCTCAAAAGGTCTAGTCAATAGTTCATTCATCTCCTCCGTTGCTTTCCTGTCTACGGCATTCAAGGCGTCCTCCATATCCTAGTGTTCCTCAGCCGCGAATAGGTCTCGATAATAATCTCCAAACACCTTGGCAATATCTCTTTGTTCTTTGACCCATATCCCAGCATCATTTATAATTCTATCAATTGAGTTCCGTGCTCATCTCCCATTTGCTAGTTTGTGGAAAAAACCCGTGTTTTTGTCCCCTTCCTTAATCCAATTGGCTCGAGCCCTTTGGTGCCACATTTTTTCTTCCTTAATTAATAATTCCTGGAGACGTCCTTCCCTGCACATCCGCTCATTTATGTTCATTGCCGCTCTGCCACTGTGGGAAGGACTTTGTAATTTGCCTTCTAAATCCCGAATTTGCCTCCCGATATTTCCGAAGTGATTTCTTTCCCACCGTCTCAATTCATCACTGCATCTTTGCAATTTTTGGTTTAATTCGCTCACTTCCAAAACATTTCCTTGATGTTGCCATGCATTTCTGACCACTACCTGACACGGCTTGTCCGTTAACCACATTGATTCGAATCTGAAGATCTTCCATTTTTTCTTCCCAGCCGTTAATTTCGAGGAGCGGCCCGCCCTCCATGTGATAGTTATAGGGCAACGATCTGATCCGTTTCGAGGGAGATGTTGAATATTATACCCCGGGTGAAGGGCTACCCATGCTGCATTGCCAAGGCATCTGTCCAACCGCTCTTGGATGTTGTCCTCGCCCTGTTGTCCATTCGACCATGTGAAAGAGAACCCAGTGTACCCCAAGTCGTCTAAATTTGCTCGTTGCATGGCTTCATGAAAAACATCCATCTTTGCTTGTTCCCTAGTTCGGCCCCCAATCTTCTCAAAGTTGTATAGAATCTCTTTAAAATCCCCGAGACAGAGCCATTCTGTGTCAGAGTTCTGACTCAGGTTATTTATAAGATTCCAAGTGTGGAATTTTAGATCCTCCTCCAGCCATCCATAAATCCCAGTAAACCTCCACTTTCTATCTCCGTCATGAATCCATCCATCGATATGGTGTAAGGAATCTGATTGTAGCTGAAAATCGAAACTTTCTTTCCATAGAAAACAAAGACCTCCTCTACGTCCTCCATTGGACCTATCACAATCCACCACATGCATTCCTTTATACTCCGTATTTTTAATAACCTCTTCAATTTCTTGCTTAGCCAGTTTGGTCTCCATAAGGAAAACAAACGCGGGATCTTGAAACGAAATATTTCTTTTAAGCGCATTAACTGTTCGTGGGTTCCCAAGCCCACGACAGTTCCAACTAAGGCAACTCATTGGTCCCGGCGGGACTGCCCCTTTGCAGTCTCCGCCGATAGCACAAAATTACATGGGATATCGTACAAACCAAACTCCTTAATTCTCTTTTCTCTTCCAGGGTTGCGATCAGAATAATCACTAGATCCAGGTGCATTGTTTCGTTTCGAGGGTGTGAGGGATGTGGTTGGTTTTTTTGTGGGTTTGCGGTTTTTGATTCGAGTCCAGACATTTGTAGGTTTTGTTTTGGGTTTTTGGTTAGTAGCAAGGTGTTTGGGTTCTTCTTGGTGTTGATGTTCACGTAGGGTGGTGCTTTGCTCGTTCATTTTGGGGTTCGTGTGATGGCTTAGGGGTGGTGTTGGTTTATTTTCTGACGTGGGGTAGGGGTTTGCATGATTGTTTGCATGCATGGGGTGAATTTTACTTGCTTGGTTATTTGCATGCATGGGATGTGGGTTGGATTGGGTATTAGCATGCATGGGATGTGGGTTTGCTGGGTTATTTGCATGTATGGGATGTGGGTTGGCTTGGTTATTTGCATGCATGGGGTGGGATTTTGATTGGTTGTTCGCATGCATGGGATGTGGGTTGGCTGGGTTAATCATTTGGTGGGCCTCTGGGGATGTTATTTCCTTTTGAGAATTAGAAGCAGATTTCGATAGTGGGTTTAGCTGGGAGTTAAGGTTTGTGAGGGCCAATTGCAAAGTGTTGGACGTGTTAGACGGTAGAATAGGGTCTATGATTTGTGCTTTTTTCCGGGTACGAGTCGGGGACTGTGCGGGGGATGTCGTGAGGGATAACAATTCGAGTGAGTGGTACAAGTTGGCTTTGGACGGGCTGTTTTGACCGGAATGAGGGGGATGGTGCGAGTTTTTTTGTAGGATTGGCATTATAGCTGGAATAGTGAGGGGAGTTAATGGAATGAACTGGGGAATGGGGGCTTTGAAGCATACCAGAGGAGGTGGGAGTGTGATCTTTGTTAAACAGGGTGCGTGAGATAGGGTTTTTGTGGTGCCCGTCCCTGGACGATGAGCTTCTCTTAAGGGGAGAGGCTTTGAGCCAGGGTCCGTATTTCATACTTGTCGTATCCAAACATTCATTTCGATCGTATGCATCACAATTCCGAAAAAAATGTCCAATACAACCATAGCAAAAACAATAGATCGGAAGTGCTTCGTATTTTATTGGGAGCGTAAGGAGTTTACCTTGCATTCTGACCATAAGAACCCTAACCAGGGGTTAGGTGATATCCATGACAATTTTAAATCTGATAAATTTTCCGAACAAACCTTCCGTCGAAGTATCCAATAATTCCAGCTCCCCAAGCTGTTGGGCTAGGGTACTAGTGGTAGAAGGTTTCATACATGCCACTGGGACATCGTAAATTCTCACCCAAAACGCTGCTGTCGTGACTGAAGTCGTAGAGGGTTGTTCATCGTCTTTCAATTTTCTTATAGCTAACAACCCGCCGTCGAAGTGCCACGGCTGATTTGCGAGTTCCCAGTCCCTATCGTTTTCGTTCTCAAACCGAAAAAGGATTAGATCGCCCCCCACTCACGAGCCGTGATAGGATCCTTTGTTTTCCACGACTTCTTCATCACCTCGATGAGGTAGAACGCTTTCCACACGTAATCGGTGTATAATTTCCCCACCACGCAACAAGTCTGATCCGACGTTCTATTACCCACTCCTACGTCAATACCATCAAGATCTACCACATTCCCCTCCTTTTCCGTAAGTTCCTCCATTATTATCGACTATCCGTAGTTGAATCCCGCTTGGATATGGAGTACCTTGTGGCCGTATCCTGAAAAGACAAACAAAGTAAACGAATTAACTATAAACCAACCTTTCTCGGAAGAAGACGATAGTAGTAGCCCTAGAATCAGAAACCCTAAAACGTAAAAAAAAAGACCGGGTGGGAGAAAGAAAGGAAGGGAGAAGGAGGGAAAGACAAGACAAACAGTGAATAGAGAAAAGAAAGGGGGACGACTGACTCAAAACCTAAGGGGCGAAAACCTAATATCGAACTAAACTCAACATGACTGATTAAAGAGAATAAACTTCAAAGACATGTAGAATTGATAAATAATCGGAGAAAGAGACGACAACAGATCCGCCGGACGGCCCATCTCACGTGGAAGAAGGACTAACAAGGCAACCCTAACCAAAACCCTAGAAGGTGACGCAACTCCTTTCGAGAGGAGAACATAACCACGTAACAATTGACGTAAGATAATGATAATATAATAAGCAACATTAATTTTTTTAAAGAAATTGCATAGTTTTATTATAATCCTTAATACAATTTCATCAACCCATCGTGGGAGATCTTCGATCGTCCAACAAAAAGACGTAGAAGAAGAAAAAGCAGCAAAATTAGCTAGTCTATGAGCAACATTATTAGCAATACGATGCACATGTGATAATTTACAAGCTCCGAGTCCAGCTAACAACCTTAAGATATCTTGAATCAAATAACCTTTATAATTGAGATCTTCTGCAGTGGCCATGACAGCTTGCACCACCATTAAAGAGTCCGAGTAAACATCAATAGGTCCGAATCCCGCATCATATGCTCTTAATAAACCTTCCCGAACAGCCCTCAACTCACTATCAAGCACGCTGTCAGGCTGCACTATTTTAATCCCAAACGCCAGAACTGTCTTCCCTTCCGAGTCTCTGATGATCCCTCCGATAGAAAATTTATTTTTCTTTACGTTATAGCACGCATCCACATCCAGCCGAAATCTACTAGTAGGTGGTTTAATCCAAATTTGATATGTTCCCTCTGTTCTGTGAGAAACCAAATGGGATAATTGGTTTGCCAACTTAAAAGCATTCAAAAACTCCTTTACCCATTGGATCGAATTTCCCAAGTTTGTTTGATTATCATCATGCACAAACTTTTGCTTTTCCTTCCAAATAGCCTAAGTACAACAAGCAAATACCTCAAACTCACTTTTATAAATTTGTCTTCTCAGCCACAGATTGAAATCAAGAATATCTCCATGTCCTACACATTTAATATACCTCCAAAATTCAGTAGCTTTTCACACATCTTTGATTGTTGTACAAGAGAACAAGGAATGCACAGTGGTGTCCCTATCATAATGGCACAATGTACATCCTCCCTCCACTGGCAGATGATGCTTAGCTAAATTCACCCTTTTTGCAATTAAGTTGTGAGATAATTTCCACCAAAAAAATTTAATTTTAGAGGGATGGAAAGAGCCCACATAAACTTCCACCATTTATCCATTTCCATAGAGGAGATGTTCGCATTCGAATTGAAATAGCCAATGGTCATTTTATACCCAGAACTCACAGAATAAATACCTTTGGAATCATGCCTCCAAAATCTGTTGTCATCTCTAGAATCCAAAGGTGCTGGGAGCTTTAGAATTTCATCTGCTATATAAGGAGCAAAACTTTCATTTATTAGCCTCTCATTCCATTTTCCATTATCCACCAATTCTGAGACTGTGCTATGAGTATCCAAGGAGGAAAGGTTGACATCCAACCTGTTATTAAAAGCCATCAACCAATGATCCTGAAATATTTTGTTACTTTTACCACTACCAATTCTCCATGAAAGGCCTTCAGCAATTAAATCCCTCCCCCACAACAGTGATCTCCAAATGAAAGGTAGTTTTGTTCCAATGGAAGCCTCCATAATGTCACAATGCCAAAAGTATCTCGCCTTAAGAACTCGGGCAACCAAACTATTCGGATTTCGAATAATTCGCCAAATTTGCTTGGCTAACAGTGATTTATTAAATTCTTTTAAATTTCGAAAGACCATTCCTCCCTTGCCCTTTGGTCTACATAGCTCAGTCCAATTTTTCCAATGGAATGAAGGATTTTGTAGATTGGAAACATCAACTCACACCAGCTTATCATGTGAACAATCTTGGGTACATCACCAGGACTACATCAAACTGATTTAGACGTGTAAATGCAAACCTATCTAATGCATTAATGCAATAAAATATTATATACAAGAGTATAAGGGTGTTGCAGCGAGTGTTACTGTGAATGATACAACACTTTCAGAGACAGTGTCAAATTGCACACAAACCAAGAGACTTCCTCAGAGTGGAAAATCTCTCAAATCTAAAGCATTGGTGAAAATGTAAGCCAACTGATTTTCAGTTCCAATGTACTCTATGCGAATAATGTTCTTCTCAACCAAATCACGAATTAAACGGTGTCTTATGTCTATGTGTTTTGTGCGAGAGTGTTGTACCAGATTCTTTAAAATATCAATAGTACTTGAATTATCACAATAAATGGTTAAGATATCACTATCAAGACCATAATCCTCAATCATTTGATTCATCCAAAGTAATTGAGAACAACAACTCCTAACAACAACATACTCAGATTCGACAATCGAAAGAGAAACACAATTTTGTTTACGACTGTACCAAGACACCAAATTATTTTCAAGATAAAAACAACTACTTGTTGTACTTTCTCTATCATCTATGTCTCCAGCCCAATACGAATCACTAAATCCAACTAGATTAGTGTTTGTATCTTTAGTGTACCAAATTCCTAGATTAGTAGTGCCTCCAACATATCGAATAATTTTTTTCAAGGCTTTCAAAAGAGGAGAAAATTTCATTTTTGGTCCTATAAGATTGAGCACCTGACGATTTTAGTCTTATTGTTCTCACTTTTAGTCCCAAAATTATGTTTTTAACCAAAAATGGTCCCATAGGACACGAAAACTTAAATTGTGGTGTGATGTCCGTTAAAAAATTAACGGAAACTGCTACTGATGACAAAGATAGTCTCATAGGACACCAAAGTTATATTTTTAACCAAAAATGGTCTCATTATTCTTTTATTGGTTAAATATAATATTATTGATGATATAAACTATTTGAAATTTTATATTTTTAGTTATTTATTTAAAATTAATATTGTGAATTTCCCACTTGAAAACTAAAAATATTTCTTAAAATATCTTTTTCCAATGCTTTTTATTTCACTAAAACAAATTCTCTTACTTAAAATAATTAGAAAAACAAATAATTTTTCTATATTTATTTTTTAGTTTAAATTACAGAAATCACATTTACGTATTGGATAATATATGTAGTTCAACTGTCAATAAAATAAAAAGTTTACAATAATAAATAATTTCAAAATTTTTAAATATAGGAATTATTTTTAAAATATTTATAAAAATACTATTAAAAATATTTTAGTATAGTTAAATTATAAATAGATAAATATTAGCAAATTTATAGTTGACATAAAAAGACAGTTAATCTAGCTCACACTATTTTTATTTTTTCATTTTCAAATATTATATTTTTATTTTTTTATGTTTTTAAATCAAACTTTATATATATACACATACACAACTTTATATATTTTTATTTTTATTAGCACTGTGTTATATGAAACCAGTATCCTGAGGTAAGAACGTAGGGACCCCAAAATAATATTATATATATGCATGTATTTGATCTTTTTTTTCCTATTACACATTCACAAAAAACAAAATTAACATCTACATTTATGAATTATCTTCCAGAAAAAATATTTTTTATAACTTGAATTATGAATTTTATCATTTATTAAATTTTTTATTCAAAATAAATGCTACATGTATTTGATCTTTTTTTCTTATTTTTATTACACATTTCACACAAAAAATTAATTAACATCTACTTTTAATAGTTATTTTCCCGGAAATTTAAATTTTATAACTTGAGTTATAAATTTTATCATTTATTTGAATATGAAGTACAGTTTAATCAGATTTCTCACTATGCCCCACATATGGTAGCCACAGAAAAAAAGTAATGTACTAGATTTGAGTCTGGACTTCGATTTTCTATTTGAAACCGTATTACACCTATAGATTTGGAGTCCTATAGTAAGTCGAAAGCTGCAGTAATATGTGATGAGAAATTGGAAGCTGAATCAAAATAAAACTTTCAGTATAATAAGAAGAGGCAGTGTGACGAAACTGGAGGATTTAGAAATAGAAAGGAATTTACTGCACCTGCACAGAGGGGCTTCCCGAGCAGTTACAAAAGTGGTAGTTTTAGGGGTGCAACATCAGCCAGTAAGAGTGTCGGTTCTACACCATCAGTTCCCACATGTGTACATTGTGGTAAGAATCATTATAGGGAATGTAGATTGTTTACAGGAAAATATTTAGATGTGGCGAACCTGGACATATAGAAAGGAATTGCACAAAACCACGCGAGGAACCCACAGTTGAGCAAACTAAAATTAGTGGTTTCAATCCTAATAGAGGTAGAGGTTGATGGAGATTTAGTGTAGGAAGAGGCGCTGGTACAGAAGAGTCAAACGAGCAGAAAACAAGGTCCAGCTCGAGTTTTTGCCATGACACAGGAAGAAGCTAAAGCTGCACCAACCATAGTTACTGGTAATCTCTCAATCTCTAATACAAATGCTTTTGTTTTATTTGATCCGGTAGCAACACATTTATTTGTTTCACAATAATTTGCATCACATTTGGGTAATAAACCTGAAACATTAGGATATGATTTACTGGTTCGAACCCCAGTAGGGAGTGTGGTGATTGTAAATACTCTGTATCGTGACTGCAAAATTTTGATCGATAAATCAAATTGGGTGCTAGTTTATTTGTTATGCCTTTAAGAGATTTCGATGTGATTCAGGGTATGTATTGCTTAGCTGAACACCATGCTAAACTAGATTGTTTCACTAAAGATATAGTGTTGGAGCTTTATGATCAGACGCAAATTGTATTAAAAGGGGAAAGAGAAATTTTGCCTACATGTGTAATATTTGCATCTACAACTTTCAAAATGATTAAGAAAGGTTGTGAATGTTACCTAGCCCACGTAATAGACACACGCTTATGTGGTTTGAAACTTGAAGACACTCCAGTGGTTAAAGAGTATCGAGATGTGTTCCCAGGTGATTTACCTGGGTTACCTCCAGTTAGAGATATAGAGTTCACCATTGAACTACAACTAGGTACGACACCAATTTCTATCCCTCCTTATGGAATGACACCTGTTGAATTACAAAAACTAAAGTTACAATTGCAAGAATTACTGGATAAAGGCCAAAGGGTACAATAGACCAAATGTTTTGCTATGGGGTGCACCTGTGTTGTTTGTTAAAAAGAAAGATTATACATTGCGATTGTGTATAGATTATTGGAAGTTGAATCGAGTAACAATAAAGAATAAATATCCATTGCCTAGAAGAGATGATTTATTTGATCAGTTGCAAGGTGCTAGAGTTTTCTCAAAGATCGATTTGAGATCAGGGTATCACCAGTTGAAAATTGCAGAGGCTGATATTTCGGAAACATCGTTCCGGACTAGGTATGGCCATTATGAGTTTTTGGTAATGTCTTTAGGTCTGACTAATGCACCCGTTGTATTTATGGCATTGATGAATAATGTGTTTAGACCCTACCTAGATAAATTTGTGATTGTTTTTATTGATGATATCCTGGTATATTCTAAATCTGCTGTGGAACACGAACATTATTTGAGAATTTTGTTGCAAACCTTGTGAGAGAAACAGTTGTATGCAAAACTTAGTAAATATAAATTTTGGTTAGATCAAGTAATCTTTTTAGGACACGTTGTTTCTGGTGATGGGATCAAAGCTGATCCACAGAAAATTGAATTAGTGATCAAATGGGAAAACCTAAAAAGTGTTACAAAAGTTCGTTGTTCTCTGAGGTTAGCTGGGTGTTATCGACGATTTGTTGAGAATTTTTCTCTTATTGCAAGCCCACTGACAAAATTACTACGAAAAGGTATTCCTTTCAAATGGACAAATAGTTTCTAGAAAAGTTTTAAAGAGTTGAAGAAAAGGCTTACCACCGCCCCACTCTTGACTATTTCTTCAGGTACTGATGGTTTTGTTATTTATGCTTCTTACCAATGTTTAGGATATGTTTTAATGCAACGTGGTAAGGTTATTTCTTATGCTTCTTAACAACTTAAATCGTACGAAATGTCTTATCCTACTCATGACCTTGAGCTAGCTGCGGTTGTTTTTGCTTTAAATATATGGAGACATTACTTATATGGTGCCACATTTCAAAATTTCACTGATCATAAAGGATTATACTTATATGACCTTGAAATACTTACTAAGCCAGAAAGAGTTGAACATGCGTCAAAGAAGATGGCTTGAATTGCTAAAGGATTATGATTTCACTATTGAATATCATCCAGGGAAGGCTAATGTTGTTGCTTTGAGCCGAAAATCTTATGGTACTATTTCATATATCTCAGTGCATTTTTTACCATATTTGCTGGATATGAGAAAGATGAATATCGAATTGAATGTAAATGACATGGGTATGATCTGCGCTTCTCTTTGTATTCATCCTGTGATGATTGAAAGAATTAAACAAGCACAATTTTGTGATGATAACTTGACCAGTATTGCAGAAAAAAGTGAAACAAGAAAGAAGTACATCATTTGTTCTCAATGATGATGGAAGTTTGACAATTAATAATTAACTTTGTGTTCCCGATGTTGATGGCTTAAGGCATGAGATAATGGAAGAAGCTCATACTGCATCACATGCCATGCACCCAGGTAGTACAAAAATGTATCAAACATTAAAAAGCCATTATTGGTGGCCTAGAATGAAGAAAGATGTAGCCGAGTATGTTTTAAAATGCTTACCTTGTGAGCAGATTAAAGCTGAACATCAAGCACCAGTAGGTAAATTGCATCCATTACCTATTCCAGTTTGGAAGTGGGAGCTTATCAATATTGACTTCCTTTATGGTATGCCTGTGACACCAAGGAAAAATGATGCAGTTTGGGTTATTGTGGATCACCTAACAAAGTCAGCTCACTTTTTACCATTTAGATGGGGTTCTACTCTCGAAAATTTTGCAAAACTATATGTGAATGAGATTGTTAAACTACATGGTGTACCTTGTCTATTGTTTCGGATAGCGATCCTCGTTTTACGTCTAGATTTTGAGGTAGTTTACAACAAGTATTAGGTACTAAATTACATTTTAGTACAGCATTTCATCCACAGACATATGGGTAGTCAGAGAGGACTGTTCAAACTCTAGAGGATATGCTTCGTGCTTGTGTTCTTGAATTTAAAGGTTCATGGGATGAATACATTGCATTGGTGGAATTTGCATACAATAATAAACATCATATATATAAGCATTGGTATGGCGCCTTATGAAGCATTATATGGTAGGAAATGCAGGAGTCCAGTATGTTGGGGTAAAGAGGGAATACGATTACTAGAAGGCCCAGATCTGATTCAAGACACAACTGAAAAAGTGAAAATTGTTAAAAGACGTTTAAAAGCAGCTCAAGATAGGCAAAAGAGTTCTATTGATCAACATAAGCGGGAAATGGAATATGAAGTTGGTGAGAAAGTATTTCTCCGTGTTTCCTCTTGGAATGGTATTCTCAAAACTGGAAGAAGGGTAAACTAAGTCCTCGTTTATCGGCCCCTATGAAATACTTGAAAGGGTTGGACCATTAGCTTATAAGCTTGCTTTGCCACCTGAATTGTCTCAGATTCATAATGTGTTCCATGTTAGTATGCTTCGTCGATACAGATCAGAGAGATGAATCGATTGAAATTGCTGATAATTTGAGTTATTGTCATAACCCGAAACATTGCATTTTAATTATCATGATTAATCATTTATAAGCCTAATCACACTCATTTTGATATCTCATATTAGATTGCATGTGCATTCCTGAAATTCATGTTTAATCATAATTATGTTATATATCAATATATTTAATATTGACAGGTTACATGTGGTGAACTTAGATGTAAATAGTGGTACTTGTGATAGAATTTGTGGATAAATTAAGTAACAGGATTAATATCTTACATGACAGAAAATCGAATAACTCTAATATAAATATATAAGTAATATATGTATAAAGTGATAGATAATATTTGTAAATAATAGTTTTTGATAATAATAATTTATATTAAACTTGTCTAAATAATATAATATATATATACATATAATTTATATGTATTGATGAGGACGATATATATATGTGTGTACAAGTGTGTAATAAGTCAAAACATGCACACCTACTAATGTATATTCCATATTGTATAATATAGTTATGTATTATATAGATACACATGTGGTGCAGTGGTGTATTCTAACATATGTGAAGACACGTGGATTTATATATTATAATATAATATCTTTATATGTTGGTCCTCATTTCCCTTAACCTACTGATCAATGCACATATGTGGAAAATGTTAATTAACTTAAAATATACACAAAACCTATATAGTTGGATAACTAATAGATATATATTATATATTCCTTCCACCGCCTCAATTAAATGTGTATATATATTGTTGACGTGTGTTTTGGTCAACAAGCAAAATGTATGGAAATGTGATACGTGGAAATGGAGATAGATTCTAATACAGGGCTAATTCTGCCTTTTCATATAAATGCCGAGCAGAAAGTTTCTGGTCGGTTCTGTTTTTACAGCTATTTTTTTACAAGCATTTTTCCTCTATTATTTCTCTCTTGTCTTTTTCCTCATAAATGAAGCCTATTTATACTCATTTCATTAGTGAGTTTTTAATAATCACTATTACACATAATAATAACATCAAAGGGACACGTGTCCTTCCCTCAGCATGCATGTTAGCCAAGTATTTGCCACTTGTTAACTCATCTTGTTATTATGCTGACAAGTGGCAGTTTACTGTGCTAATGAAGCACTTAGCTTAACTAGATGGTTATCCTTTAAATCTCCCGCCATAATCCGGCTCGGGCTGAGCCGAGCCTAATTCGTGCGACGTCATCGGGTCGACAACTGACATCACCAGCTTGGTCTGAGCTGTCCTGCGGGTCCCACACGTGCATGGGCTGAATGACCACGTGGGCTAATTTAGTGCCAGCTCGGCTCGGGTGTCATCAATGGCCCCCAAGTTTAATTCTGAGGAGAGAATTCCTGGAGTCGGATTTAAACTTTAATGTTAATCATGAATCTGCAATGGGGAAGAGGAAACCTCAAAAGTCACTCATCCCCGACATTTGTCGTCTGGCAATTAATGCCTAAAACGGCGTATTAATTGGGATATCATGATGATGGACACGTGGCGCCTTTTGGTTGGACCAACCTTGCGCAGGAACCGAAGAGGTGGGACAACTTTGGCAGCGGAACACGGGGATGTGACGTTTCTGTCAGTTTTTCAAATTGAAAAGACACGCCCTTTGAGTTGGCGTCCCATTTTTCGAGGGTCTTAACCTATAAATACCCCTTTCACCTTTCATTTTACATTTTTGCATACATAATCTTCCGAGCAGTATCTCTTGAGAGCGAGCAGAAATTTCAGGTCGGCTTTGAGTTCAGAGATCCCAGAATTACTTAGGTATTTTCCAAAACCCTTTTCCTTTTCTTTGTTTCAAGCAATGTCTTTTTCTGAAGACAGTCAGAACCGCAACTATAGCGTTGAGGTTGAAATCGAAGATCCACCCTCTGATCCTTCTCTTTCTTCTTCTCCAGTTCGAAGAACTTCACCACATAGTCCTAGTATCGTTGAGCTCTCAAGTTCGACTCATACACCCCCATTCGAGACTCCACTTGAGCAGACACATACCATATTTGAACCCTTCCGGTCACCATTTATCGAGAGGGCATTAATTACAAGCCTGGGCTAGTTCGAGAAGAGTCCAACGAAGAAGCTTTGAACTCCGACCCTTTAGGTAATCAGCAAGAGGAAGAGGAAGAAATGAACCCCCGGGAGCACGAGCAGGAGTAGGAGGGTGGTGAGGCCTCTGAAGGTGCGGGGGCTGCAAGGCCTGTTGGGCAGGCAGGCCACAGACATGGGGATGGCATGCGCGGAGGAGTGCCTTGCCTGCGTGTGGAGGTCGGGTGGAGACCCTCCGACCAAAACGACCAGCCAAGTATGTTGATGATTCGAGAGGTGGACGCCCTTCGCCAAACGTATAGGATCCTGGCCAACGTCACTTTTTGGTTACCGGATGGCACGAGTGCCCCGAGCACCCGCCGGAGGGGTGTATGGCTGTATATGTTCACAACCTTTTGTATGGGTTGCGGTTCCCCCTGTCGTTGGTGATCACGAGGTGGTTCCGCAAATGGGGTCTCCCACTGTCCCAGGTGCACCCTTTAACCTGGGGTCGGATCATCGGGTTGCTGGTATTGTTCCAGCGAGAAGGGTATGCTCGTCTTCGGTTCGCTGAGATGAACGAGTTGTTTGTCTGGAAGGTGACTCTGTTGACGTCGGGCCGAGGGCAGCTGTCAGGATGGTACTATGCGCATACCAGGCCTAGATACCCTGACCGGCTGGTTGAAGGCCTTCCACAATCCTTGAAGGAGTGGAAGGACAAATGGGGTTGGGTGAGCGGCGAGTGGCAGACTCGCGTTGGGGCGGAGGGATTAATCCTCCCTCCTCCTACGGATTTTACATACAATTTCCGTAAGTGTACCCCTTTTTCCTCTTTTCCTTCATTTTCTTCTTTTTTTTTTGCGGGTCTGTTTGACCTTGATTCTTCTTCTTATTCAGGGAACCAACACTCTGCCGATCCGCTTTCGGCCGCTTTTGTCCGCCGGCTTGAAAACATTCAGGCCATAGACCGGAGGGACAGAAGGAGCGAATTCTTGGCCACTGAGGCCCGTCTAGCTGAGGCCGGCCTGCAGCCTGCCTTGCCCACCGATCCTGAGGCGGGAGAGGTGGCCGAGGAGGAGGCAGCAGTAGTGGAGGAACCGGAGGCTCAGGAGGAGCCGGAGAGGAGCCCACCAAGGGCTGAGAGGGGACAAACTCCTGAGTTGGGGCGGCAGCCTTTGCAAATAGACAATTCTCGAACTCTTCTTTTCTTCCTCAACTCCTTTCTTGTCCCTTATTCAATTAATATTTTTGTAGGGCGCCCCTTCGCCGTCCCGACGGCTAGTCCTCGGGTGGAAAACGCCCGATGCCTACATCTCGAAGGGAAGAAATCCATGCCGTGCGGACCCCGGAGCCCCCGAACAACAACCCCACGACCTTGGTCGGGAGGGGAGGGATGCGAAAGGATGGCCGGATCTCCAAGGTGCGCTTTTACAATTCTCGAACTCTTCTTTTCTACCAAGCAGGTGCGGACCCCCGAGCGGCTCGCAAGGCTGAAGAAGAACTCCGGTCTAGGGTCGCGGAGTTCGAGAAGGCGGCTGCTGCCCACATCGAGAAATTGGAGAGACACGTAGCCGAGGTACGCAGGGAGGCAGATGAGGTCTCCCATAAACAGGTTGAAGAGGCTCGGATGGAGGCCGTCCGGGCTTACAAAGACTCGGAGGAATATGCCTTCATGCTGACCTGCGGGCATGCAACCAGCCTCGGGGAGATCCTCCAAGACCTTAAGGCTGGCAAGACCGTGGCTGAGCTTGAGGCTGAGCTTGCCCAGCTGGACGCCGATCTTGATACCATCCGCCCCCGCTTTCTTGAGACCACCGGCAGCCAAGACGCCCCTCCTCCGAAAGAAGAAGTGGCTTCTAGTGAGCCCATCGAGATTCTTCCTCCCACTAGGGCTTGAACCTTTTATCTTTTCTTTTTGTCTTTTTTATATTTTCCGCTTTTGTAGGCTAGACAACCTTGGGCCTTTTGATGTAACGGGCTCCAGCCCCCCAATGTAAATACTTTGCATAGTAAATGAAGTCATTTTCAGTCATTTGTGCGTGCATCTGCATTTTTAAACTTTTTCTAAGTATTACACTCGTCTTTCCTTTTCGTTGTATAATTTCTGCCCCGTCTACCTCTTTTTATTTTTCCAAGTATAGAGCTCGGTTTTCCAGTGCTCAAATGGCACGAGTAGTGGGCTTTAACTGCCTGGATTTATTCTGACAAGTTTTATGCTCGGAACTTAAGCCGAGTCTTTGTGTTGGGTAGGCTCGCCTCTTGGTCGAGCTTCCCCTTATTTAAACGTGCACGAGACGTGCCCGAGACGAGCAGTTAGCGCTCGGCACTTGGCCGAGGCAATCAAAACGGTGCTCGGATCTTGGCCAGGGCAAATAAGACAGCGCTCGGCACTTGGCCAAGGCAAATAAAAAATTGCCTCATTTTAGATAGCTCACAGATTATCAGATGAAAGGATAGGTGTTTAGAATTGTATCTGAACCACAAACTGCGTACTTTATTGATAGTACCTTTTAAGGTATGATACATTCCACGGGTGTGCAAATTTTTCCCCGCTCAAATACTCGAACTCATTTGCTCCATTTGACATGACTTTACTGACTCGGAATGGTCCTTCCCCGGTCGGTTTTAACGGGCTGGGCTTGTAGGTCCCAAGGGGTGTGAGTAAGGTTTAGAATGGGGGGGTTGAATAATCCTTACCAACTTTTCGATTTTAGTCCTTTTAAAATATTACAGAGTTAAATACAAAGCTAAGTCCTTGAGGGACAACTAAGTTAGTTAACCAGCAGAGTTAGCCACTCAACAGACTCGATTGAGTTGTTGATAGAATAACTCAGTTGTTTAGTCTAAACCTTAACTTGGCTGTGATGAAATTTTCAGTGGAAGACTTAACACCCTTTAATTTGATTTACTTAGTTTTAAACACTTGATTTTAGCACTTAGTTACTTATCAGTTGGATAGCAAATTATCAGCAGATATAAAATGATATGCATAAATTAAATGCTGAAATGTAAATGACACAATAATTTTTATAGAGGTTCGAAGGTGGGGTAATTCTTCTACTCCTCTCTTCTCCAACTCCTGGAGGAATCCACTAAGTATTGATCAGAGTACAAAGTTGTTATCAGTCCAGATGCAAGTCTTGATCACACAGCTGACTTGATCCTTTGGGACTCAGTTTGGAGATGCCTTGGTCACACAGCTGGCTTCTCGTCCGACTCAGCTTCTTCACAGGGCGGCTGCCTTGCTACTTCAGCTTACTTGCTCAAGATTCTTGGATTTGATCACGAAGCCTTCCAATAACTTGAGACTGGTTCGACCTTGAACCTTTCTACAATCCTCCTTGGAATGTAGACACCTTTTGATTCTTCAAAAGTTTCGTCTTCAACAGTTTGTAGCTGTCTTTCTTCACAACTTGGTGTTGGATCGATTTCCTTCGAATTTTAGGCTTGAGGATTTGCTTGAATAACTTGAGAATATTTTGCAGGTTACAGTATGAATAATTGCTTGAATGTTCGTGGTTCAGGTTGTGAAGGTAACCTCTTATCAAAGTGATTCCTCAGCCTTTTATAGTGAACTTTCAAAAATCTGCCCGTTGAAGAGATAGGCTGATTTTCAAAAGTCACTTGTGTTCATTGGCTTGTCTGGTTGTAGACCTTGATGTTGACATTTCCTCGTATTAAATGTCTTGCAGCTTTCCAGGTTCTGACACAAGGGTCAGTGCTTACCATTGGTTTATTCCTTTTGCACGCTTCTGGGACTGAACACTTTAAGACATGGCAGCATGGAAGTATTACTTGATTAAGTAATATTCTTGACTTTTGTGCAACGGATTTTTTTCAGTTAACTCCTCTTTGCAGCTGCCTTTTCCCCAGGTGACTTGAGTTTGCTCCAATGATTGAAAGACTCATATGTCACTTCAACTTGACTTGACTTGGCTTCTTTGCTTGACTTGACTGACTCTTCTTACAGCTGTATCACAGCTCACACTCCTTCAGTCGAGTTCTTGATACATCTTCCTTGCCACACTCAGCTGTTTCACAGCGGAGTCTTCATCCCAGCCTTCAGTTGACTTCTTGTATGTCCATGCATAGCTGACTTGACTCAGCTCATACAACCCTATCTATTATAATACAAATTACAAGGAAAATGGGGTGCCAACTTTCTAGTCTAAGTTTTACATGGCATTCATCAAAATCTAATAAATAAATTTCCCAACAATTTCCCCCTTTTTGATGATGCCAAAACTTAAAACATAATACAAAATGTAAATAGCAAAGATACATACAGACAATGTAGAAACAGAGAATGTATGCGTAGAATCGATCTCTTTATTGATCATAACATTCTTGTCCTGTACACAGCTGTTTATAAAGTGTATCAGAGCAACATGACATTCTATATCTATGCAAGAATATAGAAATTGCATAACTTTTATTCATCGTATAGAAGACTTACATACATATGTATTTACAATAGTAAAATACATGAAGGGGTGGACAGCAACACTTCATCGCCTTCGCTGCCTCATTCTTTCTTCTTCAGCTCTGTCGTCCTCTGGTCTCTTTCTCTTCTTTTCATTTTCAGCTGTTTTCTTTTTCTCATAGGCTCTTCTGGCAGCTTCGCCTCTTCTCTTTCTTTCTTGCCTTTTTTTACTCTCTTCCCACAACTGATCTTGTCTTCTATTTTCTTCTTCAATTCTTTTTACATACTCAGCATTCTTCCTCGCCACTTCAAGATTTGCTATGGCATCAAATCCAGCCCAATAGATCCCTCCTTTCTTTCCTGGATCTATGTATTGAATGTTTTTGGGTAGAGGTCTAGGTCTAAAACCTCTTCCTCCACTGCTTCTTCCTCTTCCTATGGGCGTGTATTGTACTGGAGCCTTCTTCTTTCTAGCAGAGTGACCAGCAGAGTGACTGCTAGTAGTCTGCTTCCTGTCAGCTTCTTCGCACAGCTTGAGGCCTTTTTCCCAATACAAGTCCCAAGCTTGGGCCATGGACATGCCTTCAAAGTATCCTTCGGATTCGAGCATTTTGAATTCATCAACTGATCTAGGCTCATTTCCAACGTTTCAGTATATCCATCACACGGGCATCCATTTTTCCTTCGACCTCCTTCATCCCTGCTTCTACGATTTTTCTCCTCTCAGACATAGGTACAACAGAGTGTTGGAGCAGCAGTGTTACTGGAAGTTTGTTGATTATGTCAGCTGTGACGAGACCTTGCTGAGGGGTTTCAACAAACATTAGAGTCGTATCTTTTGAACCTTCCCCCTCAACTGCTTTTCCCTTCTCCTTCTTCTTCTTCTCAACAATCAGTATCTCTCTTCTGCGACAATCAAGTTTCCTTTTTTCCTTCTCACCAACCGTTCCTTAAGCATCTTCCTCGTATTCCTCTTCCCCTTTTTGGCATCATCAAATGAGAGAGGAACCCCTGGGAACATACTCAATGAGCATAAAGTCTAGGCGATCGATAGGCGAGTTCTGTTTGGACTCGCGCGGAGTATCTTTGTTCGAAATTCTCGAGCGGGTGGCTTTGGACTCGGCCGCCACCAGTTTCATTTCACCCATAAGAAGACTGAATTTGTTATTCATGTTTTCCTCTACACGCAGAAGTACATTCCTGTGAAATTCTCGCAGTAGTTCCATTTCAGTGTTGTGGGAGGCATGCATCCTATCAATATTTTCATGCATCCGCCTCTTTATGTCAGCATTATCAGCGCTCCAGATCAGCATATTATTGTATAATGCCTTAAAGTATCGAACCTGTTCGATCCACATTGTACTCTGCTGCTGACACCATTCCCTTATCCGCACCACAATCCCTCTTAAATCTGCTGTGAGGGTGGCATCTCTACTGTCAAGTCGCATATCAAGTGAAGCTTGGTGCCGTTCAATCTTTTCAATCTCACCGAGTATTGTCTTGAATACGTCACGTACCTCAGTAGTCACCTCGATTTCAGCTGGCGGCCAAGCAGCATCGAAATCAAAGTCTATGGGGACAATGGAGTCAGTGGGAATGACTGGATCTGGTCGAACGTTGAAACGACGTTGTTCACGGGCTGTTTCTTCTTCAAGATCGGGCAGCTCAATCTGGAAAGGAAAAGTTTCTTCAAACGCATCATCACGCATATATGGAATTGAGGATTCAGTTGTTCGTGCTTGTGATGATTTAGGTTGAGTCGAGCCTACTGCAGCTTTGGGAGCCTGCGCAGATGACTCGGTCTCAGCTGGGCCTTAGTGAGATGATTGGCCGGTGATCGAGCCTCACTGTCCTTAATGCCTTCTTCTTCAGCCTCAGTGGTTTCTTCTAAATGAATTTGCGTGTCCTCAGTTGCACCATCAGCGTCATCGGAAGATGATGAGTCTTGAAGACTTGGCTCATCATCAAAATTGAACTTTTGACGAGCAGCCTTGAATTCTGGCTTACTTGTACTTGGTAGAGCGTCCTTAGCTGAGTCTTTTTGATGTGCAGTTGGAGTAGACTCAGCTTCATCTGCAGATCCCAGGAAAGTTGTATCAGGATCATCCTGGGAGTCATGGAGAGCACTGATTTCCTCTTCTAAATCAGAAATTATGGTCTGAGGAATGCTCTTATCTCCTTGATTTTTACCTAGGGAAGTCTCAACCTCCCTTAGGCCTTCATTACCTCATGTAGTCTCAACTGCAGCGGGGCCTTGTTTAATCCATCCGACAGGCGCAGCTGTCTTAGGGTCTTCTGCAGTGGCATCCACAGGAGTTTCAACTCCGTGGATTGCACTTTCAGGGCAGAACCATCCTGTGCCTCGACTGCATCAGCAACGTCCTCAGCCACTCCAGAGCAGTTGGCACTTCAGCTGGGATAGATTCAACTGTCCGAGCTTCGTCAGTGACAACTTGTTGTGTTTCCTTTTCTTGTTCCTTCTCCACTTTGCCTCCTAGATGCAGGGTGGAGTCATCTGCAGCATTCTCCGACCTAGCTGCAGTGGAGTGAGTTTCCCCCTCAGCTGGCTCACCAGCTGAGTGACTTATGTTGGGGTCACTCTGCTCCAGACTCCCGGCTTTGTCAAATGAGTGGTCAGTCGTAGGGGCAGGTGGTAAGACACCTTCAGCAGGGTTGGCTCAACTTGGGTTCCCAAGTTCCCAGTGTCATCACCAATTCCCTTAGATTCGTCTTCCGAGTGGACTGGGGAAGTGGTTGCAGCAATAACAGTGGCAATCTGCTGTAACACTCCCAATGGATCAATATCCAACTGAGATTTGGAAGACTCTCCAGGTCCTTCCGTCAGCTGTTGCTCATGCATCATCCTGGATTCCCGATGGCTTGCTGCATTTCTATCTCCTCCGTTGCAGCAACACGATCCAAGTCCTCATCGCTTCCTGAAAGAACATCTATATGCGGATGAGTGTGATCACTGGTTCCAGTAAGAGGACAGATCTTTGGCTTTCTCACGCCCGCTTCCTTAGTTTGCTCTCTTTGCTTCGTTTTCCTTCCGAATTTGCAGCATGTTAATGCAGTTATCCTCATCCAGAGCTTGCAACACAGTATCAACTTCGAGAAACCTGAAGAGTTCCTCTTCCTCATCAATGAACTCTGGGTGTTCAAACTGCACCCTAGAGTGACTCAGCTTCCATGTCCTCCATGCTCTTAGACGATTTTGGATGTCTGGGTACAGTGGAGAGCATATGATTACATCATCATCCTCATCCTCTCCCTGTTGCCCTTTCTTTTCAGGAACGGAGGGTAGCAAGCTCTGTTGCTCTTCACCCTCAGCAGCGTCTGTCGCAGGTGGATATACAGTCCTGTCGACATGAGATTCTACTGTCTCAGATACTTCTTGTTCCTCAGATGTTCTATCCACAGCTGGGTCTTCGACTTGCCTCTGCTGATCGGCCTCAGCAGACTTGGTTGTTTCATCAATAACTTCTAGAGACTGCACTTCTCCAGCAGTCTCAGAGATCTTTTCCAGCTGAGTTGCATACTCAGTTGTCTTCTCAAGTTCAGAACGCCTGGTAAGTCTTCTCCTTCTCTTAGTTTTCACCAGAGGAATGTCTGGTTCTACTTCCTCTGGTTCCTCGAAGGTAAAGGCCTTTGGAATTGCCTAGGAGGCAGCTGCCTTTCTCACCTTGGCAGTCCTCTTTTTCTTTATTCCTGGAGAAGGTATTAAAGATTCCTTCTCCACCGCGCCTGCAGGGGCAGGAGACTTGGCTGCAGGGGCAGGTGACTCGGATGCAGGGGCAGGTGCGGTTTTCTTCTTTGCTGCTGGGGTAACCTTCTTCTTTCCAGCTTGCATGGACAACTTTCTTCTTTGGAGGGGAGACAACAGCTGTTTCCTCAGGGTCAGCTGTCTCTCTTCTGGGCTCCTGAGAGATTGGCCTGGAACATCTTTTTGTTGACATGGAACGACTTTCCATGCGGAGTTGAACACCCTTCACCTCCATCAAGCAGCCAATTACAAGGCCACAGCCCAGAGATCCTCCAAATGACCCATCTTCCTTGAAAGACTTATTAGCAACATTCTGGCATAGTCTGCTGTAGACTAATTCTGCTCAGTTGACCTTCTTTTCCTCCATGATCGCAGCCATGACGATTAGCTTGGTTTTGGACAGCTGATTGAAGCTTCCAAACTTTATATCCACACATTTCGCGACGATATCCATTAATTTGTGATAATCGTCCTTCAGCATCTTCTTATCAGCTGTGTAAACCACCTTCGCAGCACATTCAGGTCTGGCCACTTCCTTCCATGCAGCAGCCAAGTTTACATCAGCCTCAAATATCTTCGGCACTCCTTCCGACGGCAGCAAACAATGCTTCGCTAGATCTTCAGCAGTGATGGTGAAGTCCTTTTCCGTGAACAAAGGACTTGATGCCCTCGTCGTGAACTTCAGCGTTCACGTAGAACTGTGCTACCTCTTCAACGTAGGTCATCTGACACTCCATTGTAAGAAAGTGTTTCAGTCCAGATTTCTCGATTTATTCGGCTATCTTCTTCACAAGGGTTTCATCGGAACCCTGTTTAACCATCCCTTCGAAATCCACGGTAGAACCTGTGTGGATTTGCTTCCCTAGCTTGGTGAAATCGTAGGTTGATGCCATGTTTCTGAGTTTTTTTTCACCGAACGAACTTTGACGAACTTGCTTTGAAGATTTGGTAGGGTTTTGAGAGAAAAAAGCTTTCTTTGCTTTTGGAGAGATGAATAGTTTTGAGTAAAGCAAGAGAGAAACTGAACAAAATGGTATATATGGGTTATCAAAGGACGTGCTTTCGGTTTTTGAAATTTGATCAAGATCGACGGCTCAGATTTAGCATGCCAATTAGCATTTAATTGCCCGCATTTAATGCGGCAGTATTTATATCCAATCATATGCTTTGTCGTGCAGCTTTTGACTGTACCTGTCATTATTACGCTGATGTCATCCTTAAAAACATTCCCGCTTATTAAAAACAATTGCATTTTTGTCACTTAGCTCATAAATGACTCAGCTTACTCCTTAGCTGACTCAACTCTTCTTCTCTCTATTTATGTAGTGACTCAGCTGTCAGCTAACTCGATATAGCTGAATTTTCGATACGGCTGATTCACTTGGTTGATTTATAAAATCTGCTCTGTTTTCATCTTTTCAAATTTCATCTCTTCTCATTGAGTCTTCTGAGTGTCAACTCAGCTCAATTAACCCTAGCTCATGCTTAAGCTCTTCAAATCTTGATTCACATAATGGCTTTGTGAATATGTCAGCTAACTGTTTATCAGTTGAGATGTATTCCAAGGTGATGTCTTTCTTTTCAACATGATCTCTTATGAAATGATATCTGACATCAATGTGCTTTGTTCTTGAATGCAACACAGGATTTTGAGTGATTGCAATAGCACTTGTGTTATCACAAATATAATTGGAATCTCTTTCTCTTCAACATCATAATCTCTCAGCTGTTGTCTGATCCATAAGACATTGGCACAACAGCTGCCCGCAGCTATGTACTCAGCTTCAGCTGTGGATGTGGCTATTGAGTTTTGCTTCTTGCTAAACCAGGAAACCAATCTGTTTCCAAGCATTTGACATGTGCCTGAAGTACTCTTCCTGTCAACTTTACATCCAGCATAGTCAGAGTCTGAATAACCAATAAGCTTGAATCCTCCTTCCTTTGGATACCATAAGCCGACTTCCTGAATCCCTTCAAATATCTTAGGATTCTCTTAGCTATAGTCATATGGCTTTCCTTTGGTGCAGATTGAAATCTTGCACATACACCTACTGCAAAGGTGATGTCTGGCCTGTTTACTGTTAGGTAGAGCAGTGATCCAATAAGTGTTATGTATCTTGTTTGATCCACAGGCTTGCCATCTGCATCCATATCCATCTTGACTGATGTATTCATTGGTATTTTCACAGAAGACTTCTCTTCCATACCAAATTTCTTCATCAAATCCCTGGTATACTTTGTCTGACTTATGAAGGTTCCATCCTTCAGCTGTTTAACTTGAAGTCCTAGAAAGAATGTCAGCTCTCCCATCATGCTCATTTCAAATTTGCCTTGCATGAGGTTTGAGAACTTATCACACAGTTCTTTGTTTGTGGATCCAAAAATAATGTCATCCACATATATTTGAACAAGCAGTATACTCTCTCCATCTTGAATTCTCAAGAGTGTTCTATCCACTTTGCCTTTGGTGAATCCATTATCTCGTCGAGAAATTGAGATAATGTATCATACCATCTTTGTCAGAGGTGCCTGTTTCAATCCATATAGAGCTTTCTTGAGCTTATACACCTTATCTCCAAGAGTCTTCTGCTCAAATCCTGGAGGTTGTTCAACATAGACTTCTTCTTCCAACAATCCATTTAAAAATGCACTTTTCACATCCATTTGATATACAATAAATTTCTTGTGTGCAGCATAGGTAAGAGACATCCTTATTGCTTCTAATCTTGCAACAGGAGCAAATGTTTCATCAAAATCTATTCCTTCCTATTGGCAATACCCTTTGGCTACCAATCTTGCTTTGTTTCTTACCACAGAACCTTCTTCATTCATCTTGTTTCTGAAAACCCATTTTGTGCCAATAACATTTTGATGGGTTGGTCTTTGCACCAATTCCCATACTTTGTTTCTTTCAAACTGATTCAACTCTTCTTGCATGGCTTGAATCCAATGTGTGTCATCCAATGCTTGGGACACATCTTTAGGTTCTATTTGGGAAATAAAACAAGTGAACATTGCTTCTTGTTGAGCTCTGGATCTGGTTCTTACACCATCTCTTACATCTCTAATGACTAGCTCTGGTGGATGGTCTCTCAGCCATCTCACATCAGGTTGGAGTAAGTCAGCTGGGTTTAGTCGTCTTGCAGCTGTGTTGTCTTGAGCAACTCTCTCATCATCATTTAGCTGCAGATTCTCCAGCTGTCTTTGAGATTCAGCTATCTCAATCTTCACCTTGATTAATTGCTCCAGCTTCAGCTTCAACATAGGGACTCTTCTGCATAGTTGGTTGATTTAGCTTATCAGCTAACTCCTCAATGTCTTCTCCATTTACATTAAGTTCATCAAAAACCACATGGATAGACTCTTATGTGACCATAATCCTCTTGTTCAGCACTCTGTAGGCTTTGCTTTCAGCTGAGTATCCCAAGAAGATACCTTCATCAGCTTTAGCATCAAAAGCCTTCA
Source organism: Rehmannia glutinosa (assembly GCA_016081115.2). Classification (NCBI taxonomy): domain Eukaryota; kingdom Viridiplantae; phylum Streptophyta; class Magnoliopsida; order Lamiales; family Orobanchaceae; genus Rehmannia; species Rehmannia glutinosa. The sequence goes on along the minus strand of CM071935.1, from coordinate 42,854,027 downwards.
GATTATCCTTTCCATTGTTGTGGATAAAACTTTTACATCCAAATATTTTAAAATATGCAACATTTGGCTTTCTCCCTGTCCAAATCTCATAGGGAGTCTTTGTCAGCTGTCTATTTATCATGCATCTATTTTGAGTATAACATGCAGTATTAATGGGTTCAGCCCAAAATCTTTTTGGCAATCCTGCTTCAACTAACATGGTTCTTGCAGCTTCCTTGAGAGTTCTATTCCTTCTTTCTGCTACTCCATTCTGCTGTGGAGTTCTTGCTGCAGATAATTCATGAGCAATACCATTTTCAACACAATACTGAGTTATTATTCCATTGACAAACTCAGTTCCACTATCAGATCTTATCTTTATAATGGTTTGACTCTTCTCATTTTGAACTCTTTTCATCAGTTGAGGTAACTTCTGCAAAGTTTTCTTCTTTTTACACATAAAGATTGTCCATGTATATCTTGAATAATCATCCACCACTACTAGAGTGTATTTCTTCCCACTTATGCTAGCTGGGTCAACTTGACCAAATAAATCCATATGCAACAGGTGCAGTATCCTTGTTGAAGATGGACTTGACTTCTCTTTGAATGATGATTTGATCTGATTTCCCATCTGGCATGCATCACAAACACTTTCCTTCTTGTACACTGAGTCTGGTAGTCCTTCCACAAGGTTACTCCTTGCAAGCTTGTTGATTGTTTTGCAATTCAGATGACTCAACTTCTTGTGCCACAACCAACTTGATTCGGCTGTACTCTTTGCTAGCAAACAAGTTCTTGGTGTGGCAGTCGACCAATCTACCACATACATATTCTTTTGTCTGGATCCTTGCAACACCACTTCATTTGATTCAGTATCTTTGATTTGGCATACTCCCATATTGAATCCAACATTATAGCCCTTGTCACGAGTTGGATCCAACAAGTTGAAGTTGAGGACTTCAACATCTTATTTCCCATTTTTCTTGATGAGCTTCATTTCCTCCAAATATGACTTTTGCACCTCTAATCTCCTTGAATTTTGACAGATTTTTCTTGTTTCCTGTCATGTGTCTGGAACAGCCACTATCCATGTACCAGGTTCCTTGGCACTCAGCTGTTCCTTGAACCTGCAATCAAGGAAATCAGTTTTTAGGTACCCATACTTGCCTGGGTCCTGAGGGGTTAGTGATGTAAGATGATCCAACCAACCTATAGCCAAATGATCTGACTCTAAGAGGTTGCCATCTATCTGTGCCATAATCATAATTGACTTTGGCAAATTTCTTGGGAGCTTTAGGTTCATACAGCTGTCTCTTTTGTCTGTATGCCTGTGTGTGTGTTTTAGCAATTGCCTTCTTTGGGTAATTGTGATATTTCTGAGTATTGTGCTTGGGTGCATATATGTGCTGATGATAGCTCTTTTGCCTTTGGAAGGACCTTTGTTGAGATCTAGGTCTTTGCCATTTTGGCATGTATTCCATAGGTCTTTGCTGATATTTCACATTATTCCAATCAGCTTGACTTGGGTAGTTTCTACCATTTCCATCATTTGTGTTCCTTTGATAGAACTTCTGGGGATTCTGGTAGCTCTGTTTCTTCTTCACAGAGTACTTCCTGTTTGGAGTTTGCTGAGGAACTCTGCTGGATTTCTTCTCAGCTGTCCTCTCAGCATACTCAACTAGCTATTTTTCGTTTCCTTTATATCCAAGGCCAGTTTGTTTGTGATTGTGCTTTGGAGTGAATGTGGGTGCAACATTTGTTGTCTTGGGTTTTTGAGATGCTTCATTACTTGAAGATCCTTTTTCCAAGATCACTCTGGAGTTTGACTGTGCACATAGGAATTGAATCATATGCATGTCTTGTCTCCACACTCTTTTTGGCTCATAATAAGGTCATCCAATGATTTAGATGCCTTTGTGAATGAAGGAATCACATTTTTGAGATCATTTTCCCTCTTTTCTATAGCAGCTATTTCTGCTATTAGTTTAGCATTCTCAGCCTTCAGCTCTTTGTTCTCATCAGCTATGTGACTTAGAGTACTCAGCTTCTTAGTCAGCTGTGAGTTTTGGCTTTTGAGTTGGCTGTTTTTCCAATTTAATAGTGTGTGAGGATTTAATGTGCTCAAAGTCTTTCATCATCTTGCCTAATGAATCATAAAGATCGGTGGGTGATGAAGTGTGTGTGTCACAATCACTATCACTAGAATCTGAGTGAGATGAGTTAGAGTGTACCTCATCTTCTTGGTCAGGTTGGTCTTGTTCTTTGGCCATTAGATAGATTAAGGCTTCTTCTTCAGAGTCACTTGAGTAGTCAGCTTCACTACTCTCTGAGTCTGCTGCTTCTTTTGACTTAGCTGTCTCAGCAGCCAACATTGCCTTTTTCTTTTCTTGTCCTCTTTCTCTGAAGACTCTTCTTTCTTCTTCATTCCAGTATTTGTTGACTATAGTATATGGACAGTCAATAGCAAAATGTCCTGGTTGTCTGCAATTCCAACACAGATTTTCAACTTTTTGGTCAGCTCTCTCATTTCTTGGGTTGTCAGCTCTTTGATATTCGACCTTTTGATAGGCCTATCTTCCCTTGACTTAGAGGGAGTTGAATGTCTTCTGGAGGATTCACCTTTATTTCTTTTGTAGTTCTTGTTGAAGAACTTGTTGAATCTTTTAACCATCAGCACAATCTCCACCTGGTCAATGATTTCTTTGGTCTCAGCTCTCTTCCCATCCTTGACTATAAGTGCAGCTGTTTTGGGTACAACTGTCTCCTCTTGATCTTTTCTTCTCAGCTCAAATTCATAAGCTTTGAGGTCTGAGAATAATTCATGATTGGATGTTTTTGATTGGTCCATCGAGTGCCTTAGAGCCATGGTCTTCATTTCCCACTCAGCTGGGAGGATCCTTAGTATCTTCATGCACATTTCCTTTTGTGTGTATTCCTTTCCAAGTGCTAAGAGCTCATTTGTAATTTCAGTGAATCTAGCATCTAGCTGATCCATTGTCTCACCTGCAAGTATTTTAAAGTTTTCAAATTTTTGAACAACAACAGATAATTTGTTTTCCTTAATTTGCTCTGATCCTTCACAAATTAAAGTTAGTTTATCCCAGATTTCTTTGGCTGTCTTGCAAGATTTGACTTTGTTGAACATGGCTTTGTCCAAAGTCTTGTAAAGTATATCCTTGGCCACATTATCTAGGTTGTATCTTTTTCTGTCACCATTTGTCCATTCAGCTCTTGGTTTTTCAACCATAGCTGGTCTAGGAGGAGCAGCCTCTTCTCCTTCAGCTGCAGCAGCTCTCTCCTTGCACTTGTGTTCACCTTCATTATTTGCAGTGGCCCATCCTCTATCACTGTCCACATTTCATCATGTAAAGCTGATAGATGAGCCTGCATACATATTTTCCAGTCATCAGATTCTTCAATGGTGAACATAGGAATGCGTGTCAAATTTGCTTCCATGATAATAACTTTGCCGTTTTAAAAAAAAATGACTTTTTGAAAGAACAAGTGTTAAAAAATTCTTTGAAAGATTGGAGATCTAGTTCAGTAACCAGTGCGGAAGGCTCAATGAACCAACCGCGCTGATACCACTTGTAGGTCCCAAGGGGTGTGAGTAAGGTTTAGAAGGGGGAGTTGAATAAACCTTACCAACTTTTCGATTTTAGTCCTTTTAAAATATTACAGAGTTAAATACACAGCTAAGTCCTTGAGGGACAACTAAGTTAGTTAACCAGCAGAGTTAGCCACTCAACAGACTCGATTGAGCTGTTGATAGAATAACTCAACTGTTTAGTCTAAACCTTAACTTGGCTGTGATGAAATTTTCAGCGGAAGACTTGACACCCTTTAATTTGATTTACTTAGTTTTAAACACTTGATTTTAGCACTTAGTTACTTGTCAGTTGGATAGCAAATTATCAGCAGATATAAAATGATATGCATAAATTAAATGTTGAAATGTAAATGACACAATAGTTTTTATAGAGGTTCGAAGATGGGGTAATTCTTCTACTCCTCTCTTCTCCAACTCCTGGAGGAATCCACTAAGTATTGATCAGAGTACAAAGAGATTATCAGTCCAGATGCAAGTCTTGATCACACAGCTGACTTGATCCTTTGGGACTCAGTCTAGAGATGCCTTGGTCACACAGCTGGCTTCTCGTCTGACTCAGCTTCTTCACAGGGCGGCTGCCTTGCTACTTCAGCTCACTTGCTCAAGCTTCTTGGATTTGATCACGAAGCCCTCCAATAACTTGAGACTAGTTCGACCTTGAACCTTTCTACAATCCTCCTTGGAATGTAGACCCCTTTTGATTCTTCAAAAGTTTCTTCTTCAACAGTTTGAAGTTGTCTTTCCTTCACAACTTGGTGTTGGATCGATTTCCTTCGAATTTTAGGCTTGAGGATTTGCTTGAATAACTTGAGAATATTTTGCAGGTTACAGTATGAATAATTGCTTGAATGTTTGTGGTTCAGGTTGTCAAGATAACCTCTTCTGAAAGTGATTCCTCAGCCTTTTATAGTGAACTTTCAAAAATCTGCCCGTTGAAGAGATAGGCTGATTTTCAAAAGTCACTTGTGTTCATTGGCTTGTCTTGTTGCAGTCCTTGATGTTGACATTTCCTCCTATTAAATGTCTTGCAGCTTTCTAGGTTCTTACACAAGGTGCAGTGCTTCCCATTGGTTTATTCCTTTTGCACGCTCCTGGGACTGAGCACTTTAAGACATGGCAGCATGGAAGTATTACTTGATTAAGTAATATTCTTGACTTTTGTGCAACGAATTCTTTTCAGTTAACTCCTCTTTGCAGTTGCCTTTTCCCCAGGTGACTTGAGTCTGTTCCAATGATTGAAAGACTCATCTGTCACTTCAACTTGACTTGACTTGGCTTCTTTGCTTGACTTGACTGACTCTTCTTACAACTGTATCACAGCTGATACTCCTTCAGTCGAGTTCTTGATATCTCTTCCTTGCCACACTCAGCTGCTTCACAGCGGAGTCTTCATCCCAGTCTTCAGTTGACTTCTTGTATGTCCAGGCATAGCTGACTTGACTCAGCTCGTACAGCCATATCTATTACAATACAAATTACAAGAAAAATGGGGTGCCAACTTTCTAGTCTAAGTTTTACATGGCATTCATCAAAATCTAATAAATAAATTTCCCAACAGGGCTCAATCCCGGTCACCCTTTTTAGAACGAGGTCGCCGACTCGGAACCTTCTTTCCTTTACTTTTGAATTGTAGTACCTTTCACTCTTTTGTTTGTATACAACATTTCTGATTTCGGCACTGCATCTCTTTTCTTCCAATAGATCTAGCTCAGCTCGGAGCGCGGTTTCATTGTTTTCTTCGGAAAAATTTGCAACTCTAAAAGTAGGGGCTCCAATTTCGACAAGGATAACGACCTCGGCCCCATAAGCCAGGGAAAAAGGTGTCTCCCCCGTGGCTGCTCGGTGCGTTGTTCTATACGTCCACAATACGCCGGGCAGCTCCTCGGGCCAATTACCTTTAGATTCCTCCAACCTTGCTTTCAGAGTATATTTGAGTATTTTATTCACCGCTTCGACCTGTCCATTGGATTGTGGGTGATACGGGGTCGAGAAATGATTTTTAATGTGAAATCCTTCACAAAAATTTCGAAACCTCCGGTTATCAAATTGTTTTCCATTATCTGTGACAATCGAGTGTGGTATCCCAAACCTACAGATAATGGACTTCCACACAAAGTTAACAATCCTCTCTTCATCTATCTTCGCCGGGGGTTCCGCCTCAGCCCATTTCGTAAAATAATCCACCGCTACAATGGCATATCTCACGCTCCCTTTGTCAGTGGGGAGCGATCCAATGAGGTCTATTCCCCACTTGGCAAACGGCCATGGACAGAATATGGAAGTAAGTTATTCAGGGTGGTACCTGACCTGTGGTGCAAATCTTTGACACCTTTCGCATTTTTTGACAAGGTCGGTCGCATCCTTTTTCAGGGACGGCCAGTAGTACCCTTGTCGTATCAACTTATAAGCCAATGTTTGGCCTCCGGCATGGTTGCCACATATGCCCTTATGTACTTCTCGGATAGCGTAGTCTGCGTCTGTTTCGGATAGGCATCAAAGGAACGGTACGAAATACCCATGCTTGTATAAGACACCATCCACTAGTATGAACCGAGCGGCCTAAGTTCACAATGTTCCTGCTTCAACCTTGTCTTCAGGTTGAACATCGTTCTCTAAATACTAGATGATTGGAGTTATCCAGGTCAGGTCGGTTGCCTCGTTGGCATGTATCTTCTGTGTATTAAGTGACTGGGTGGACAGTTGAGTGATGGTTACATTTGCGATCGCGTCGGTCCCCGGGCTGGAGGCTAACCGTGCTAGGGCATCTGCCTGCATGTTATCAGTTCGGGGAACATGCAAGACTTCGGCTTTGAAATGCGAAAGTTTCTTCTTAACCAGGTCTAGATATCGTGCAATTTTCTGTTCCTTGGCTTCGTACTTGCCATTTATTTGATGGACCACCAGTTGCGAATCACTGTGTACTAACAACCATTTCAGGCGCATCGACGCTGCCATTTCTAACCCTGCCAAGAGTGCTTCATACTCGGCTTCGTTGTTTGTCGCTGGGAATTGGAACTGCACGGCTGAGCAGTAGCACTTAAGTTTTGGATCGATTATTACGATCCCGCCCCCTGCTCGGCCTGCGGTGGAAGAGCCATCAACGAACAACTTCCACTGTTGATCTTCGACCACCTCTAGATGGATGGAAGGTGTGAATTCGCCCACGAAGTCAGCCAGCGCTTGCCCTTTAATTGCCGTATGTGGCTCGTAAAAAATGTCAAATTGGCTGAGCTCGATGGCCCACTTAATCATCCGACCCGAAGTGTCTGGTCGGTGCAGAACTTGCTTCAATGGATAATTAGTCAGTACCACAATCTTGTGCTCCAAAAAGTACGGACGGAGCTTTCGGGCTGATATGACCAGTGAATATGCTAGCTTCTCCATTGGTGGATACCGGAGTACAGCGTCGTGCAATGCTTGGCTTGTGTAATAAATTGGGTGTTGGATGGAGTTGTCCAATCTAATAAGCACTGAGCTGACTGCGTACTCGGAGACCGCGAGGTACAAATATAAGTCCTCTCCCTGGTCAGTTTTTGTAGTACAGGGATTGAGGCTAAGTGTTGTTTAAGTGACTCGAAAGTGGCTTGTGTTTGTTCGGTCCATTCAAAATTCTTATTTTTCTTTATTATTTCGAAGAAAGGTTTACATTTATCTGTGGACCGTGAAACGAATAGGTTTAGGGCAGCTAGTCGGCCTGTTAAGCTTTGCACTCTTTTGACAGAATTGGGGGGTTCAAGATCAATTATGGCTTTTATTTTATCTGGGTTGGCTTCGATTCCCCTTTGGCTAACCATATAACCCAAATATTTACCCGAGCCGACCCCAAAGGTGCATTTTTTTGGGTTTAACATCATCTACTCTCGCAAAATGGCAAGGGATAGCTGTCCTTTGGGCACGCCTTATTGAGGTCGGTAAAGTCCACACAAAGGCGCCACAAACCATTGCTCTTCTTCACTAACACAGGGTTGGCCACCCATCGAGGGTAAAGGGCCTCCCTGATGAACTGATTATTGAGCAATTTATTGACCTCGGCCTCCAGGGCGACCTGCCTGTCGGGGCCGAGCTTCCGTCATTTTTGAATCACCAGTCGGAATGTAAGGTCTATGTTGAGACGATGGCATGCATGTTTGGGATCGATTCTCGACATATCAGAGTGCGTCCATGCAAAGACGTCAAGATTATTTCCGAGGAATTTGATCAATTCTTACCAGAATGGCTCTTGGAGGTTGTGGCCAATACGTAATTGGCGTCCCCCATGTTGTTTTTCGACATCAACCGTGTCGACCTATTCCACCGGTTCCGCGTGTTTTCTTTTCTTACTTTGCCCCTCTTTTTTCTGTAGGCGCAACTCTTCCTCAACTGGCGGTCTACTCTCCGGCTCCATCTCGCCTACTGGCTCTTTCCCAGATGTGGATTTTTTAAAAGGGAAAGAGTTATGTTACATTATATAACAAATGCATACATTTGTTTAAAGTTAAAACAGGATGATAGTAATAAATCTTGAAATAATTTTAATTAGTCTAAGAACCAAATTGATCGGGTTATCTGGGATGCCTATATTATTATTAGATTTTATAGGATTCCATTAGTATTAAATCAATGATTTTGAATATACATATATATATATATATATAGTTATGCATTTTTGGCATGTTAATAGGTCACAATCCCGACACAGGAGCTAATAGAGCTGAATAGTCGAAAGCATCGTAATAAGAGTATCACTTGTGAGTATAATCTTTTAGCTTGTTATATGACTTGTGGGATTATATAACTGATATGTTGGAATGCATTGCTTACTTGTTTGGCTATAGTGATTAGAAGTTTATTGCGCTCTAATGTGAATTGTATGATTCTCTTTGGTGATATCGTGATGAAATTGAGATATATGATCTCTATGTGATGTGATTGTCATGAAACTGAGATATGTGATCTCCACGGATGTTATTGATATGGAAATGAGGTATGCGATCTCTACTGATGTTATATATACGGAAATGAAATATGTGATTATAGAAAGTGCATTCATCAGAGATTAATGGATTCTGTTATGGCCGCTAATGACCTTGAATCATGTGTTATAGAATTACAGACATCCAGGAATTCTGGATTACAGAGTACCGTAGAGCCACCCCGAGTTCACTGAACTCTACATGAATTAAGAATTACAGAGTACCATGGCCATCTTCGTGATCACGATTTATTTTTGGTATTAGCTGGTCCATAACAGTAAAAGAATATGATCAAGCATATGCATTTATGTGTTTCTGAATATTTGTAACAAAGAGTATGAAATGGTTGTGATGATGTGCTTGTGTGTGATGTTAAATAACTTGTTATCAGATTATACTTGCTGAGCTTGCAACTCACGAAATAACTTGTTTCTGAATATGTGTTTCTCGACGCATAACTATTTGCCATCATTTGTTAATTAAAGTGACGACTTTTATTTTTGTCATTGTAAAGTACACTATTACGGTGCCATTTATTTTCGTCACTATTGGTATTAAATGTTGTCACGAAATTGCCTATTTCATGACGATTAACTGGAACTCGTCACTGTATTTTATAGAAGGTGGAATTTGACACCAAAATTTTGGCGGAAAATATTTCGATGACGAATTGGTGATAATTGGTGACGAAATTTAGTGTCACAAATTATTTCTTTTTATGACAACATCATAATTTGTCATTTTTCACTCCAACAAAATAGTGACACTCTTATTTCGTCAACAAAGACAAATTTTATGACGATTGTTTTTGGCACGCATAAAAATTTGTCATTATTTTTTAATTTAACAATGACGAAAGTTATTTGTGTCATTTCAAAATACTCTTTTATGACACCATTTAATTTTAGTCACTATCAATATTTTATTCTGTCACTAATTTGCATATTTCATGACGACTAATTGAATTGTGTCATAGTTATTTGTAAAAAGTTAGAATTCACACCAAAAATTTGGAGGAAAATATTTTAATGACAAAATGATAGTAATTGTTGATGGCATTTGATGTCACAACATATTTTGTCATTGATTACGTAAAATATTAGTGACAAATTTATTTTGTCAACAAAATTCGTAATAATAACGATAAATATGAATTTGCGCAAAATTGAAAAACTCCTGAAAATTCTGAAAATTACAAAAAAATCCCTTGAGGTTTGATTTTGTTTTATATGTTACCCTTCATAAGCAAAAAATATTTCAAAACCCCCTAGCATTTAAAAATTTATTACAATTACCCCCTTAAATTTAAGGCATAATCAAATCGAATGGCTTTTTTAAAAGTTTTGAAACATCTTTTGGTTATTTTGTAATTAGTCCATGTTAGAATTTAAGTTCAAAAAATTTATTCTTTTTTGTCATTTTCTTACAAACAATTTTAGTACGACCTATACTATGCTTTCCTTCTTTTCATTTTATTCTAATTGAAAGCTAAGAACTGAAAGAGTTAGAGTGAGGGATATTTTTTTTATTATGATGGGATAGTATGGGAGGAACACAGCCACAGGCACTCATGAAATCGAATGATCAATCGTCCGTATAATACAAGCCTCTACTAGTGTCGCACAATGTTAATCCGGGCAAATTTGTTTTTTATAATTTGAAAGAAATTGACAATTCTCACAGCGTACGGAAACAAACACATTCCGATTGACTTTTTGGTACTTAGATGCATGTTTGGTGCTTTAATGTGAATGTCATGGCACAGACGTAGTGTTGTATGTTATGTGCACAAAAAGAAAACAAAATATTGTTGACTTGTAACTTGTTTGGCGGAATACCTTGAAAACATTGATATATTTTGCCAATTTCCTCATATGCTAATTTAATACATTAATGTTGAGGGCAACATCTTCGAGGTATAAAAACCAAAGACATTAATATGAAAAAACTACATTAAATAACTTCGTAGTTCAAAGGAACAAATGAGATCCGATAAAACCAGACTGGAAATGAAGTTCAAAGTCATGGATGATTAACAAAAGCAAAGCCCAGATAACATGACACACTGATACAACTTCTCGAAAATTCAAATTTGCTAACAGAGAAATAGAGCTGTAAGAGGCTATAGTTATCTCCCTTTTGACGTTCCATTACATGCAATAAACTCACTGTGCAGTGTTATTAATGTTGTCGGAATGAAGAATAAAAACCAAAGACATTGTCAATGTTTGTTTATTTCATCTCGAGAATGAGCAATACTTTTGTTGGCAGTTCACATAATAAAACCACAATTCTTGCAAATAAAACAATTTAAAGACCAAGAGCTCTATAGGGATGATCCACAGACAAAAGTTGCAGCATTTCAACAAACAAGAAAAACTTGTGCTTATTTAGTCCCATACTCCCATTATACCATAAAACAAAAGGAATTGGAGCTACAACATAAGCTTTTTTCCCCAAACAGAGACTACCATCATTCAATTCATAAAACAAAAGGAATTGGAGCTACAACACAAGCTTTCTTCCCCAAACAGAGACTACCAGCATCCAACTCAAACCTTGCTGCAACTATAAAACACAACACACCTAGGGGTGTTCATTTTTCGAATGGATCCGAAATTCGATTCGGTTCGAATTCGAATTTTAGTTTCGAATTAGGATTTTTGAATTTCGAATCGAATTTCGAATCAACTCGAATCTCGAATATGAATATTTGAATCGAATAACGAATTAAGGTTTTTTTTTTGAATTCTATTCGAAAATCCTAATTCGAGGTGAAATTCGACTAAATTCGAATTCGTATTTTGATTCGAATTTGTATTTCAATTCGAATTCGCATTTCAATTCGAAATTTATATGTATATATTTCACACTATACATAATTATTTATTGTATATATGTAAATTATACACATGCATTTATAATGTATATAAATGAATAAAACACTACTCTTTAAATTAAAATGTAAAATTATAACTCTTTTCCATCTTGTTTTTTAGTTTTTGTTAGAAATAATTACACTTAATAGTATATGAAATACATTTTACATTGCTTCAAATTTTTATCTTTAGACCATATTCAAATAATCATTTTTTGTGTTAAAAAATATATTTTAGGTAAAAACTGTTTCGTTCTTACAATCTCACGTGGAGGGCATATGGTGAAATAATCTATAAGAATATTCCACCAGCTATGTCCATTGTATAGAGAAGTACAAAATTTGTGTACATACACTATACAACATACACTACACATTTATACAATATAGTCTTTGATTTTTTTCCTTTATTTTAAATTCTTATTACAATATGCATTATATATTATACATTTGTACACTATATTACATATATTTATCTTCAAATCATATTAAAATAATAAATTATATGATAGCACACATTATATCTCTTTATCTATTTTCATACATACACTTTGTCAATTTGATACCTCATATTTGAGTATAGAAGTTATTTATCAAGTAACTAGTGCTGGTATAAAATTGACACAAAATGTTTAATTAAATTTATATAAGGGAGTTCATTATGAATTTATGATAGTTTATAGTTAAATTAAACAATGAAAAATAGTTAGTCGATAATTTGTAATTTTGAAAAAACAAAATCTGGAATTTTACTAGGTATAGTCCGAACATATTATGTTATGAATCCAAACTTTGTTCACTTCATCGATAAATTAGGATTTTTGGATTGATTCGAATTCGATTCGAAAATCGAGAAATCCAATTCGTTTAAATTCGATTCGAATTAATCGAATTAGGATCGAATTTCGAATTGAGGTTTAAAATGTTCATTCGATTAAATTCGATTCGAAGAAGTCGAAGAATCCAGAATTCGATTCGATGAACACCCCTAAGCACACCAACCTGTCCTCCAAGTATATCATTTAGGCCAGAATCTGAAGTGCTCCAAGATTGGTGTCATTATTATGTCCATTGTTGGGTCCAACAGACCTCAGTTGGGTGGGCTGTTGCTGTTGTGGATCTTGTAATAGATGTGGACTGTTAAATGGTGGGCCACTTGGGTCCTTTTATTGAAATGTTTTGCTTAATAATAATAACAATATCATTAAAATCAGGAATATAACTATATAAATTATGGATTTTATATGACCTATTTAATGTGTTTTAATCATATTATTGCTTCTCTAATTATTTGACTATTTTTAAAATATAATATAATGATCGCCTAGAAATTCCCATGGTCAGAATTGAATCTTATTCAACAATTTGAACAAAACAACCACCTAGCGTCTAACTTATCGGAAACCCAAATCCCTTCCAGAAAATTTTTGTCAACCTGAAATTTCCCAAATCCCCTCCACCATCGGACCACCTAGAGCCTAATTGGATATCAGTCATTTCCAGCCTCATCGACACCGTCCTATAGTTTCTTTCACTGTGAGGAGACTTTCGTCTGAATCGGTAAATCAAAAATCGTTGATTCCCCAAGCCATGGATGTTCCGTTAACGGCAAAAGCATGCTCGGATTTGAGCTCTCCAAAAGTCTCAATAGTTAAATTAAAGGTGGTGACTGCTAAAATTTGTATAACACATGTTTTTTAGACAACCCTCTTTCTTGAATTTTTATTTACCGTTTGATAATAAAGAAAATTAGATTGAGATATGGTTAGTGATTATGTATCTTATTCTCTAAAAAAAAATAATTATTTATCTTATTAATTTTGGCTATATGGTAACATTTAATAAATAATAAATAAATAGTTAGCTAAATATGTGAAACAAAAAAATTTACAGCTAATTTTTTTTGGCAGCCTAATATGTTGTTTAGCGATAAATATTTCGACTTAATTAAGATAGGTTCTTATCTAATTAAGGTAGATAAATTAGAGGATTCATTGTTATCTTATATATCTCTAAATCTCTTCCCCTATAACTCTCATTCACGTTTGTCAAGGATTAGGTTTAGAATATATCAAATATATATCGCTCGCCTCTCTTTTTTTTTTCAATCTGCAATCTCTATTCACAGCTTTGGTAATGTCTCATATATTCATTCTTGCTTCATCGAACTTAACAATATATAATGTATTGACTTATATTGCAATTTGTTATGTATATAATATAAGTTGCTTGTTTTGGTATTGTTGTGTTTTGTGTTGTCTTAGATATTTAGAATGATTAATATGAAAAATAAGAATATGGGCGTCTATGTATAATAGAGATGTCTCGGTGTGTTGTTGCCCGAAGGCCTGTTTCATTTAAAGTGCTATGGATCTTGTATGCAGATTGTTTCGAATGAAAACTGATTCTGGATTTTTTATTAAGCAGACTAGTTTTGGAACATTTGTGTGATTTCCGTTTTCTAATCTAGTCACACTTTTATGAACACTTTTCTGGATTGTTACCTGAACTGATTGTACTTACTTGAACGAATTGCAATTACATGGTCTGTTTTGTCGTAGTATTTAGAAAATAATTCTTATCAAATAACCTTTGGTTCTTAGTGGAAACATTAACTTTTTGTAAAGTTATTGGTGGCCTGAAAGAACATGCTCCCCCTTCCAAAAAATCCGGAAGTTCGGAAGTTCAGTCACATCCTGAGAACATTCAAGATCCAACACTTGATGAGAATGAAATCATAGGTACACGCTATTTACATTCTCATTTTTTTTGTTGCTTGCTATAATGTTTGATTTCCAGTATTTGGCCACAAGGAACAACTGGTCAAAGTAACAAATGCAAATTCTCCAATCTACAACTCTTACAATGATGCTGTAGCATGTAACTAACGTTATCGTATGTGAAAGTTTTTGTTGTACTTGATGTCTCATTTTATTGATCGGATGTGATTTACCACATCGATAAAAGATTGTGAATGAATACAAAAGCTTAAGGACTAATGGAAAAGACACAAAATGAATATAAATATAAATAAGTATGCATCGGCTGGTTGAGAAAGGGTCAAAATGTAATAAAATGTTAATTAGGTGGGAATTGTGATATTATAATCCTGAATCTGTGGAATTGGTCAAAAAACAGAGTTTTTATGTATATGTAGTCCATATGATTAATTTGTATTGCCAGTGTGTTTGCTGGAGAGTCAATATCAACATGTTGTTTGGATGACAAAATATAGTTTTTTTATACGTCCAAAATATAATTTTTTTACAGAGGGTCCTTGATTTCGTTTTCCTTTAGTGCGGTAGGGAATAAGAACAGAGATAGAGCTCATTTCTCTACTCATTTTCAGATGGGAGCTTCCGCCCTTGAGATGCTACATCATTTCGTTTTTTATAGAGGGTCCTTGGTTTTGTTTTTTATTTTCTTTATAGCACACTTATGTGCTTTACAATTAAATTTCAAAAGAAAAAAGAAAAAAAAGGGGAAAAGGAAAATAAACAAACACTTGTTTTTGCTCCATTGTTTTATATTTGCTTGATTTTAAATTAACATATAAGTTTATCTGTTTCCCATATGTCCATTCTGTAAAGCTTTTGGGTGTTATAATTATTGCGTTTTTGTCCTTTGGATATACTTCTTCATTCATCCCCTGGTTGTTGTCCTTTGGATATACTTTTCAGTTTGGGTTTGGCTACATAATGAAAGAAATAAAGATGACACAAAATTTATGATTAGAAGAGAGTTTGAATTAGTTCACTCGTCTTTATACAGACCTTTGCAACCACTTGCCATTGCTAGAAAGTAAGTTCTAAATTTCATGAAACGATACATAGTTGTGGCATTTAAAATGTTTGAAAGTACTGGTCGGCTGATAGGTTAACACATTTTTCTTGTAAATTGCTCCGATTGGAACCTCAAAGAATTTGAAATTGATGTGCTGAATGAGAAATCATTATATGCCTTTAAGCTCAATATTGAATGCAGTAATTTTCCAGTGAAATGGGAAATCTGTCTAAATTATTTTCTTGAAACTATTTTTATTCCTACTTTTAAATGTTTATGCTCGTAATTCCTTTTAATAAATATTTTACTCTATTTATGTGTTGCATGCATTCTCCCTGTTGTGTTGTTTGCTGAATACTTATTAGTTTTCATGTTTGGTCATTCTAAGAAGGATAATTAATGGATGTACAGAATGATGTTGTGACTTGTCAATGGAGTAGCTTTTTGGGTATCTTAATCAATTGAACATTTTCAAATAAAATTCATCAGTCACTACAACATAAATGATATTAGGTAACACACAAAATATGTTACCTAATGGCCATAAAATATTACTATAGACAATAGGTAGCACTTTTATGGCGCTGTACATGCCCGTGCTACCTATAGTCTAAGGTATCACTTTTATTAGCTTTTAGTAACACTTTTTCTAAGTGTTACATTAAGTTTTCTATTGGTAACACTCTGAAGTAATATTTCTAAAGTGTTACATATGAATCTTATGTAACACTTTTTATATTTGTAATACTTTAAAAAAAATTTAATTCTCCAGTGTTATATATGAATCTTATGTAACACTTTTTTTGTAGCACTTCGTAGAAATACTATTTTTGCTACCAAGTAGATTCGAACCCACGACCTGTTATGTATGGAAGTGACAATTTGCCACTAAGCTAAGTTGATTCTTATTACAATTTTTGCTTTGTTTTATATATACACATACACACACATATATATAAATTATATTATATGTATATATAATATATTTTATATAAGAAAGATTATATTATATAATATATGTATTAAATTATATTATACACTGTATATATCAAATTTTATATTATATAGTATATAGTTTGAAAATCATATTATGTTATATATTAAAGGACACAACCAATTAAAAATATCAAAAATATATAAAATAAATTTATCGACCGATAAATATTCAATTGGTAAAAATAAAAAATATATAAAAATATAAAATTAATTTACCGACAGATTAAAAAAAAGTTATAACAATAAAAAAATTAAATAATAAAATAAATAATAAAAAAATAATTTACCGATGGAAAAAATTCCTAAGTAATTACCGACCACATCAATTTTCATTGGTAATTTTTTTAAAAAAAATAAAAATAATAAAAAAAAGGTTAACGATGAAATTGGTATCCGTTAGTAAAAAAATATATAATAATAAAATATATACATGCGCATTTTCTGTCGGTATTACGACTGAATTAATTACCTCCGTAAAAAATAAAAAAATAAAAGCAAAACTAAAATATTTTGTAAAAAGAAAACAAAAATTCAGTTAAGAAAAAAAAACAGAGTACTTGATGTGTACAATTTTTAGGTTTGGTGACATCAATTAATTAAATAAATCGTTGACATGATTTAATGGTAGTTATGTAATTTTGTGTTACTAAAATATAGCCTAAAAAGTGTTACAATTAATAAAATATAGTGTTGCCAAGAGTGCTTCTTAAATAAAGTGATACCTATTTGCGTTACAAAAGAAATAACAAAAAAAAAAGTGTTACTTATATAAAAGTATTAAATATAAGCGTTACATATTGATAAAAGTGTTACCTATTTGCGTTACAAAAGAAATAACAAAAAAAATGATACTTAAAAAGTGTTACTTATATAAAAGTGTTACATGTAAGCGTTACATATTGATAAAGTGCTATAAAAGTGTTACATAAATATTGTAATGTAAAAAATGTTACAAATATGTGTTACATATGTACTTTATGTAAAAAGTGCTACAAAATTTGTGTTACCTATTGTCATTTATGTTGTAGTGAGGAAAGGATATAATCCTCAATTATATTTAGGGATAATTACAAAAATACCCCTGAGATTTGGCTAATTACAAAAAAACCCAGAGATGTTTTAAAATTACAAATAACCCCATCAGGTATGATTATGTGTTAGATTTAAGAGGGTAACTGAATATTTTTATAAATATCATGGGATTTTTAATATGTTTTTTGCTTATGAAGGGGAAAGTGTAAAAAATGGTCCTATTAGAATGGGATGTACCTTTGTCTCGAACTTATTGTGAGTGTATTAAGTAACCTTGAGTCGATAATATTTCTTTAATTTTCTTTTTCTTTTTAGATTGTGAATTCTTTTTATTTTCTCATTTTTTTATAGTCTCAGAAAGAGCTGAATGGAGAAGAGTGTGATATGATTAAATTGTATAAACGTACTCACTATAAAGAGAAAGATGGTTGGCCAAGAGTTGAGGCTCAAGAGAATTGGGTAATCATTCACATACTCATTTTTATTGTACATCTTAGCTTGTGTCATGATATTAATTGTATATTCGTATGTTCAATATTCAAATAGGAGTTGATAATATCAAAGCGAGACCAATATACAGAGGAAGGAATTGAGAAGAGTGTCGACGAAATAGTTCTTGAGGTGCTTGGCCATGGATCTGGTTATATAAAGGGCCTTAGCTATGGCCCAAAACCTCCAAGTAGACGCACCACATCGTATGACTCAAGTACTCAACAACTGCAAAATAAATTTCAAGAGACACAAGAGAAGTTACAAGAATCAGAATCACAAGTGAGTGGGCTTAAGTCACAAGTAGGTGATTTGAGAGACCAGTTCAGTCAGCAAGGTGCTTTTATTGGAAAGCTTATGGCATTAATGGCTGCGAGTGGGAATAATCTCTGAGCCGATAGAATTAATCTAAGTACTCTTCTTTTGGTTTGGATATTTAATGTTTTTTGACATTGTTGAAGTAGTTTATTGTCCATTTGAAATATGTATATCTTATCATTTATCTTATATTGATAAATAATCGTATTCTACTTAATGAAACATGATTGATTTTATTTTAGTTTTAATTTTTCATGCTTAACTGCATTTGAACTTGCACTTTGTAGTATTAATTATGTATTGATAGAATATTTTACAAATTAATATTTAAATCATTTTATATGTACAAAAATAAAAAAAAATTAATGTGCCAATTACATTGCCTATAATACTTATTTCATGACAACTATGTTGTCATGTAAGAAAGCTATCAATTGGTGACAATGAATTATTTCGTAACTAAAACACTCATTTATTACAATAAATTTAGTCGTCATAAAAATAAATTATTTTTTGACGGTATACAATTTGTCATTAAAATACACTATAATGATGACTTGTATCGTCACAAATATCTTCAAAACTTGTCACTGAATAAATTTATTATGCGGCGATACATTTTGTTACCATATATTCATTTTTATGACGGACGATTTCATCATTATTTCGGCGCAATTAGCGACGCTTATAAGTTTTGTCATATATTGTGATTGTTTCCATGACGAACTAAATCATCACGCTACATATATTTTTGGTGACAACACATATCTCGTCGTTGAATCGTAATTATTGGTGACACATTATTTTGTCATTATAAATACACATTAAGTGACGCAATATTTCGTAACCTTAAATCACCTCTTTCATGACAAGTTGTGTAATACATGACGAATTTATAAATACAATCGCGAAACCAAAATTCGTCATTAAAATTTGATAAATTTTGCAATGCGATCATTTTCATCACTAAAATTTAATGCTATGATGACAAAACATGCTTTTGTCATTAAAATGATACTTTTTTGTGACAAAGAAATAATATAGATGACAAAAATTTTATCGTTGATATGACGATATAGGTGTCATAATAAATGATACGAATCGTCACAATGGTTATTAGCATGACCAAAGGTTAATTTTGTAGTGACAAATTTCAAAAATCGTCATGTATACCTTTTATGACGGGGCTACAGTGACGATCTTTATGACGCTCAATTTTCATCACGAAATACATTTAGTGACGAAAAACAAGTTTATATGACGATATTTTTCGTCATGTTATCTCATATTTCTTGTAGTGGCTTGTGTGATGTTAAATAACTTGTTATCAGATTATACTTGTTGAGCTTGCAACTCACCAAATGCAATGTTGCCAATTTTTAGTTGTTATAGATAAATGTTTATCTGTGGAGTGTGGCAGAACTCTAAAGAATGGATCAAAAGTTGACCGGTTGGATTCCCATCCTTCTCCCTCAGTCATCATTTGCATTTCATATAGGGAGTCTATTTTGATCTGTATATACAGGTGCACGGTCGTTGATGTCATGTAATGTAGAAAACTTTACATGTGTAAATCTTTTTAAGTAAATGCTTCCACTTGCGAGAAAGGGTTACAGATCATGATTAACAGGTTAATATCATGTGCAATGCAGTTGTGCTGCATATGGGGTACTGTTTTATCTATTTGAATATGCGTTACAAGGGTAATGGTGTTACATGTTAGTTTGGTATCAGATCCCGGGTAGGGGTTCTGCAGACATTACATGTGCATTATCATTCATTATCTTGATGAGCAAAGTGCTCATAGAGGGAAGTAGCAGTCGAGCCAAAGTCACACTCATCTCATTCACCTTCACATAATGTACATGGATTACTTGTTCACGTTGTGTATCCACTGGTAAACCCCATTGTACCACGTGAACAAATTTATGAGAAACTTAAAAAAATGGGAATTGTTGATTTTGTGGAAACTATTGATCCAACAGAGGCATAATTATGGCTAAAATGAACATATAGGGTTCTAAGTTCGATGAAATGTTCCCCCAAAGAAATGTTTGATTATGCAGTATCATTTCCTTAGGGAAATGCGTATTATTGGTGGGAAAACTATACCACATAGTATTTTTCAGCCACATGTATTGACCTGGAATGATTTTCTAAGAGAATTTAATGATACATACCTGCCAGAGGTTTATAGGGATCAGAAAGAAAAAGAGTTTCTTGACTTAAACAGGGAAATCGATCAGTTGCTGAGTATGAAGTGATGCTTAATCAACTTTCCCATTACGCCCATATATGGTAGACATAGAAAAGAAAAAATGTACTAGATTCGAATCTGGACTTTGATTTGCTATTCGAAAAAGTATTACACCTATAGATTGAGTCTTATAGTAAGTTGAAAGTTGTAGTTACACGTGCTGAGAAATTGGAAGTTGAATCAAAAGAAAACTTTCAGTATAATAAGAAGATATAGGATGACGAAACTGGAGGATTTAGAAATAGGAAGGAATTTACTGCGCCTGCACAGAGGAGCTTCCCGAGTAATTCAAAAAGTGGTAGTTTTAAGGGTGCTACACCATCAATTCTCACTTGTGTTCATTGTGGTAAAAATCGTTATGGAAAATGTAGATTGCTTACAGGAAAATATTTTAGACGTGGTGAACCAGGACATATAGCAAGGAATCGCACAAGGCCATGCGAAGAACCCAGTGTCGAGCAAACTAGATTTAGTGGTTTCAATCCTAATAGAGGTTAAAGCCGAGGGAGACTTGGTATAGGGAGAGGTGCTAGTGCAGAAGAAAGTCAAGCGAACAGACAACAAGGTCCGTCTCGAGTTTTTTTTAATAACACAGGAAGAAGTTAAAGATGCACCAACTGTGGTTACTACTAATCTATCTATTTCTAGAATAAATGCTTACGTTTTATTTGATCCAGGAGAAACACATTCAGTTGTGTCACAATTATTAGCATTATATTTGGGTAATAAACCAAACACATAGGTTTATGATTTACTTGTTCAAACCCCAACAGGGAATGTGGTTATTGTAAATATTGTATATGGTGATTGTAAAATTCTGATTTGGGATTTGGGATTACATTATATGTTGCTTGTTATGTCGTTACGGGATTTCGATGTGATCGTGGGTATGGATTAGTTAACTGAACACCATGCTAAAATGGATTACTTTACTAATGAAATAGTGTTGGAACTTTCAGGTCAGACGCAATAGTATTTAAAGAGAAAGAAAATTTTTATTTGTATGTATATGCGTCTACAACATTCAAAATGATGAAGAAATGTTATGATTGTTACTTAGCCAATGTAATAAGCACACGATTTTGTTGTTTGAATTCTCTTTTAAGATTCTTCATGTACATTGGTTGACTAGTACCTTGATTGGTTTTAAACGGAATGGATAAGGATGCTAGATGATCTTATATGAATTTGTTTATGAGGGTATTCATAGATGATATCTAGGTGTACTCTGAATAACATGAGAAATTAATTGATATTTAAAAAGATGCCGAAACTGTGAGGATTGGAAAAGAAGGACTATTAGTAGGATAAACTTGTGATATTTTGGGTATATAGTACAATATGATTTTGAGACAAGCAAATCGATAAAAGGTGTACGTGTATATATATATTAGATTCGAGGTTATATTGCAAAACAAAGGATCAAAATGGGGATTTAAAGAAGAAACTTTCTTAGGTAAAGGATGATATTGGTTATTCAAAACTTTCTTTTAAGTTATTGTCCATAGTCATTTTACACAAGGTATATGGTAATAGTGTATTTAATTGAATTAAGATTATTGTAATTAATTATGGATAGTTTAATACGAGCTCTGCGTGGATCTGACTTACACATTAGTTATTAATTTCCTTTAGTTGTGTTATTATTGGGTTTGGATCCATGTCGATGTAAGATGATAGAGTTACTCAAATTCTTCACACAAACTATATCATTTCACAAAGTATTTTAAATCGAGAAGTAAAAATGTTGAATAAGAAAAATAATTAATATTCTTATAAATATTTTGGTCCTTTACGACCTCGGCGCTAGGCCTGGACACAGTCGCTTCTTTGTGCCCTAAGAGATGAGATTAGTGATTTAACATATCTTATTCAATTAAATTTCTAGGACAAGGATAAAAATGAGTTTAGTTGAGACGCAAGTCACATTGGAAAATTTACATAGGTTTTCGATAACTAACTGGAAGACTACATATGATCTAGATAACATGTTAGTGTATGATTGTGTTTTGGATAATACTCATACCGCTTCATATTTGGGTTTATCAAATGGTACAAAAGTATTGCGATCTAAAGAAAGTTATATGTAGCTGGTACTAGGAGATTGCATCCAGCCAACTTAAGGTTACAAGGGCACTAATTAGATTGTGTTAGAGTTCACATATTATAATATAATTGTTGCTCATTTTGTAGTTTGACTTATTGATAGATTACCAGGCACATATATATTGATCTATATAAATCTAACGGGCTCATTTTGGAATATCATTTATTGATTTTGATAAAGACCCAATGATCTTACCGAATTATCTAGAGATCTTTTATTGAGGTTAATAAGATGGATAATTACAATTGGTGGGTTTTCGTAGAAACAAAATCTATGAGTTTATTATTGGAATTGTTTCCTATAAGGTTTTATAAAGCATGAAGGACATGTAATTAATTATTTGCGTGATGTTATATGGTTATAGATTAAATGGGATTTAAGGGATCATAATAGAGTTATGTAGTTTATAGTAGAATATGGTTATTTCATCAATATAGAGGTCATGTATTTTAATATATATATATATATATATAAAAAATAAAAGTAGCTGCCAAATTAAGGGAATAAGCAAAACTCAAGCCCTGATATATTGGTTGTTAAATATATTGAAAGTATTGAGGATACTATTCTTAGACTTGACCAATTATTATTAATATTTTTGGTCAATTTATATGCCAGGCAATAAACATAAAAAAAATCATATTCTAAAGGATGGCCCATAGAACTAAAACATATCGAGTCCTGAGAAATGATGCGATTTTTGATCGACTAAGGAAGTCAACTCACTTTTTACCATTTAGATGGGGTTTTACTCTCTAAAATCTGGCAAAAATACATTTGAATGAGATTGTTAAACTACATGGTGTATCTCTATCTATCATTTCAGATTTCGATCCTCGTTTTATATCTAGATTTTGGGGTAGCTTACAACAAACCTTAGGTACTAAGTTATACTTTAATACAACATTTCATCAACAGATAGATGGACAGTCAAATAGGACTATTCAAACTCTAGAGGATATGTTTTATTATTGCGTTCTTGAATTCAAAGGTTCTTGGGATGAATACATTGCGTTGATGGAATTTGCATATAATAATCAACACCATAATAGCGTTGATATGGCACCTTATGAAGCATTATATGGTCGGTAATGCAGATGTCCAATATGTTGGGATAAAGAGGAAATATGATTATTGGAAGGTCCAGATTTGGTTTAGGATATGATTGAAAAAGTGAAAATAGTTAATAGTAAGTTAAAAGATCCCAATATAGGAAAAAGATTTATATTGATCAACATAGGCGGGAAATAGAATATGAAGTTGGTGAGAGAGTATTCCTACCTGTTTTTTTCTTGGAAAGGGTATTCTCAGATTTGGAAAGAAACGCAAACTCAGTGTTCGTTATGTCGACCCATATGAAATAATTGAAAGAGTTGGACCATTAGCTTATAGGTTTTCCTTGCCACCTGGATTATCCCAAATTCATAATGTGTTCCATGTTAGTATGCTTCGTTGACACAGATCAGACCCATTGCATGTTCTTCGAGATGAACTAGTTGAAATTGCTGATAATTTGAATTATGTTGAAGAACTAATTGAAATAGTGGGATACAAAGAAAAACAACTTATAAACAGAGTAATTCCATTGGTAAAAGTGTAATGAAAAAAACATTCTAGAGAAAAAGATACATGGGAAACATAACAACATATGAGAGATCAATATTTGTGGTTACTTACCAATACAGGTATAAATTTCGAGGATTAAATTTTTATGGGGGAGAGAATTGTCATAACCCGAAACATTGCATTTTAATTATAATGATCAATCATTTATAAGCCTAATCACACTCATTTTGATATCTCATATTAGATTGCATGTGCATTCCTGAAATTCAGGTTTAACCATAATTATGTTATATATCAATATATTTAATATTGGCAGGTTACATGTGGTGAAATTAGACGTAAATAGTGGTATTTGTGATAGAATATGTGGATAAATTAAGTAAAAGGATTAATATCATACATGATAGAAAATCGAATAACTCTAATATAAATATATAAATAATATATGTATAAAGTGATAGATAATATTTGTAAATAATAGTTTTAGATAATAATAATTTATATTAAACTTGTCTAAATAATATAATATATAGATATACATATAATTTATATGTATTGATGAGGACGATATATATATGTGTGTACAAGTGTGTAATAAGTCAAAACATGCACACCTACTAATGTATATTCCATATTGTATAATATAGTTATGTATTATATAGATACACATGTGGTGCAGTGGTGTGTTCTAACATATGTGAAGATACGTGGATTGATATATTATAATATAATATCTTTATATGTTGGTCCTCATTTTCCTTAACCTACTGATCAATGCACATATGTGGATAATGTTAATTAACTTAAAATATACACAAAACCTATATAGTTGGATAACTAATAGATATATATTATATATTCCTTCCACCGCCTCAATTAAATGTGGATATATATATATGTATCTACTATCTACCTATCGGTTGAAGTCCACACCCACGAAATTAAGCAGTAAGAAACACAGAGAAAAGAAAGGGGGTGAAAAGTAGGGGAATTCGGCATAGGAAAAAAGAAAGGAAAAAAAAAGAGTGAAAAGAAAAAAAAATAAAAAGGAAAGGAAAGGATAAATGGAGGAAACAGTAGGTTGCATACAAAGGATGGAATTGGTAATTGGATAATGAATTTATCTTTTCCTTTATCGGGCTTGCTTTGTCTAAAATGAAATATGCTTAATCTATTTATTTATAACGGCTGTTGGTGTGTTAGGATATGAGAAACACTTTTTAAATATACTATTAATTAATAATATCACAAGAAATTTAATATATCCATAAATTTAAGTGTTATAGTTTCAGGTATGCGGCAGATTTGGATTTTTAAAAGTAAAAGAGTTATGTTACATTATGTAACAAATGCATATATATGTTTAAAGTTATAACAGGATGATAGTAATATATCTTGAAATAATTTTAATTAGTCTAAGAACCAAATTAATCGGGTTATCTGGGATGCCTATATTATTATTAGATTTTATAGGATTCCATTAGTATTAAATCAATAATTTTGAATATATATATATATATAGTTATGCATTTTTGGCATGTTAATAGGTCACAATCCCGACACAGGAGCTAATAAAGCTGAATAGGTGAAAGCATCGTGATAAGAGTATTACTTGTGAGTATAATCTTTTAGCTTGTTATATGACTTGTGTGATTATATAATTGATATGTTGGAATGCATTGCTTACTTGTTTGGTTGTAGTGATTAGAAGTTTGTTGCATCTAATGTGAATTGAATGATTCTCTTTAGTGATATTGTGATGAAATCGAGATATATGATCTCTATGTGATGGGATTGTCATGAAACTGAGACATGTGATCTTCACGGATGTTGCTGATATGGAAATGAGATATGCGATCTCTACTGATGTTATTGATACGGAAATGAAATATGTGATTACAGAAAGTGCATTCATCAGAGATTAATGGATTTTGTTATGGCCACTAATGACCTTGAATCATGTGTTACAGAATTACAGACATCCAGGAATTCTGGATTACAGAGTACCGTACGGCCACCCCGAGTTCACTGAACTCTACGTGAATTAAGAATTGCAGAGTGCCGTGGCCATCTTCGTGTCACGATTTATTCTTGGTATTAGCTGGCCCATAACAGTAAAAGAATATGATCAAGCATATGCATTTATGTGTTTCTGAATATTTGTAACAAAGAGTGTGAAATGGTTGTGATGATGTGCTTCTGTGATATTAAATAACTTGTTATCAGATTATACTTGCTGAGCTTGCAACTCACGAAATGCAATGTCGGCAGTTTTTAGTTGTTGTAGATAAAAGTTGATCTGTGGAGTGTGGCAGAAGTCTAAAGAATGGATCAAAAGTCGGCCGCCTGGATTCCCATCCTTCTCCCTCAGCTGATCATTTGCATTTCATATAGGGAGTCTATTTTGATCTGTATATACAGGGGCACGGTCGTTGATGTCATGTAATGTAGAAAACTTTACATGTGTGTGAACAAGCGTTATTAAATCTTTTTAAGTAAATGCTTACACTTGCGAGAAAAGGTTACATGTCATGATTAACAGGTTAATATCATGTGCAATGCAATTGTGCTGCATATGGGGTACTGTTTTATGCTATGTGAATATGCGTTACAAGGGTAAGAGTGTTACAGTTATATTGAAGAACTAGTTGAAATAGTGGGATACAAAGAAAAAAAACTTAGAAACATAGTGATTTCGTTGGTAAAAGTGTTGTGGAGAAATCATTCTAGAGAAGAAGCTACATGGGAAACGAAATAACATATGAGAGAGCAATATCCGTGGTTATTTGCTGATACAGGTACAAATTTCGAGGACGAAATTTTTAAAGGGGTAAGAATTGTCATAACCCGAAACTTTTACATTTTAATTATCATGGTCAACTCATTCATATAACATGAAAATGCATGTAAAATCGTGAATTTTTCGAGTTTCAGCGTATCGTTGTGTTTAATATCAATAGCTTACATGTGAAAAATTTAAGGCAAAATATGACATTGATGTGTTTGTTGGGGTGAGATATACTAAAGGAATAGATTAATTATATACTACAAGAAAAAGAGTTAGATATTAGTTTGATATATGGACATATATAAGATTATCGGGCTGGTTAAAAGAATTACTACAATACAAATATATAAGTATAATTAGTACATATAGATATATGAAAGTTATAAAATATTTTATTAGAACACATGTAATTAGTATAGTACATGATCAGAACACGTGTGGGTTTCAACGCGTAGGAAATAGGATTAGATATACTTTAATATATACATATATATATATATATATGTAAATTATAAGTAGTATATTAATAGGCCACTAAAATAGAGATACCTTTTTATATCATAGAGAGTTGACCTTTGGTGATAAGTACATATCTACCAAATCATTTCCACCACCTTAGCTTTATGATATAATCCAAATACCACCACCTAGCTCACACAATAAAAAGAGTAAAAGGAAACATGGACAATAGCTAGCGAGAGTTCGAAGTCAAGAGCCAATAAAAGAATACAAAGAAAAATAAAAAGAAATCCATAAATTAATTATACTTATAAGGGTATTATGTATATATAGATTTTCAAAGTTATAACATGATAATAGAACTGAATTAGTGGTTGACTCTTTTTCCTAAATGCAGATTAGACTATTAAGATAAAAACTATAATTATGTTTTTAAGTGTACTATCATAAGATAATGGGATTAAATTAAGATTTTCTTATAATAAATAGTATTCATGTGACTGCATTAGTGATGAATCTTTGGTATTGAAATTGGTTTGTGCATTTTTTACATGGTAATAGGCCAGACCCTCATAAAGAAGCAGATAAGATCGACTAGGCGAAAGACAAAAGGATAATAACACTATTTGTGAGTATAATCTTTTAGCTTGTTACTTGACTTGTGTGATTATATAGTTGATATGTTCGAATGCATTTCTCACTTGTTTGGCTATAGTGATTAAAAGCTTATTGTGCTCTAATGTAAATTGTATGGTTCTTTTTGGTGATATTGTGATGAAATTGAGATATATGATCTCTATATGATGAGATTAAAATGGAATTGAGATATGTGATCTCCACTTTGATGTTATTGTTATGGAAATGAGATATGCGATCTCTACTGATGTTATCGATATGGAAATGAAATATGTGATTATAGAAAATGCATTCGTCAAAGATTAATGAATTCTATTATGGCCACTAATGACCTTGAATAATGTGTTATAGAATTATAGACATCCAAAAAATCCGGATTACAGAGTGCACGATCGGCCACCTCGAGTTCATGAACTCTATGTGAATTAAGAATTACAGAGTGCCATGGCCATCTTTGTGATCACAATTTAATCTTTGTATTAGGTGGCACATAACAATAAAAAAATATTATCAAGCATGTGCATTTATGTGTTTATGAATATGAGTAACAAAGAATATGAAATGGTTGTGATGATATGGCTGTGTGATGTTAATTAATTTGTTATTGGTACTATACTTGCTGAGCTTGCAACTCACCAAATGCAATGTTGCCAATTTTTAGTTATTGTAGATAAATATTGATCCGTGAGGTGCGACGGAAGTTTAAAGCATGGATCAAAGGTCGGTGGGCTGGATTTCTTCTCCATCAGCTCATCATTTGCATTTCATATAGGGAGTCGTATTTTGATCTGTATATAAAAGGGCACGGTCGTTAATGTTATGTAATATGGATATATGCACATTTGTGAATAAGTGTTGCTAAATCGTTAAATCATTTTGTGTAAATGCTTTCGCAGGTGCAGAAAATGTTACAACTGATGATTAACATATTAATTTTATGTGCAATGCAGCTATCTGCCTATGAACTATAGTTTTATACTATATAAATACATGATACAAGGGTAAAGCCATAACATATTTTCTTCTTCTTGCCCCCTGGCCAACTCTTCATTCCTTCTGGTCTCTTCTCTATTCTCAAGTTCTTCCAGTCCTGCCCAGTACAACAGTCATTTCTTCTGAGGATTAATGTATTGAACATCTCTAGGCCTTATTAGTGGAGTGCCTCTGCCTCTTCCACCAATTCTTCCACTTCCTCGTCCAGAGTTTGCTGCTTTGTTGGTTGATTGACATAGGTCCAGACCTTTTTCCCAGTACAAATCCCAGGCCTCCTTCATAGTCATTCCTTTGAAAAATCCTTCAAATTGAAGCGTCTGGAATTCCTCTAGCGTTCTTGGCTCAGATCTTGCATCAGAAGCAGGAGCAAGCTCTTGAGAGAGCTCTAATGCTGTAGAGTCCTTAAATAGCCCTGCTGGAGGACCATCGAAATTGGCTTTCAAACCATCTATGCGACCATGCTGCCTTTCTTCAACCTTGGCAAAATTAGCTTCGATAGCTTCTCTAGACTTCTTGAAAGCTAACTCATCTTTCTCTTCAGCTGATAAGCCCTGTGGCAGCTGCGAATGAGGTGAGCTGGTGGATGAGCCGTGTTGGGGTTTTGCAAGCACGATCTTCAAGGGGTCTTCTTCACTTTACTTCCTTCCCCCTTTTCCCCTACTATCTTCCCCTTTTTGACATCATCGCCAGCATCAACAATGTTGAAGTTATCGAAGGAGCTGACCCAACCGAGGAGGCTCAGCTAAACCCTTGAGCTGCATGAGTGTTCCAGCACCTGCAATCATTGATATTCTGAGGATATTGATAGAACTACTACACCAGCTCACTCGGAAGGACAAACTAGGGAGGATGGCAATGATGTTGGGAAAGGAGTAGAAGAGGTCAACCTAATGGAGCAATGCCCTATTGAAGTTGTTGAGACAACTGCCTATTTGGCTGAACACTCAATGGAAACAACCGAGTCTCCGGTAACAGTTGACCCCATTGCCCGTGAATCAGTTGGGGAACCAGCTGAGGGGAAAGTTGATCACACTGCAGCTAGGTCGGAGGAGGCTGCAAGGGACAAGTTAATTTTGAAGTTAGTAGGCGATGGTGAGAGTACTGAAAAAGAGCAAGTTGGGACCAACGATGCTTTGATAGTTAAGAGTGTCTCAGCTGAGGAACCAACTACCTTGCAGGTTGAGACCTCGAAGGATGCCAACATTGAAGACCCACCGCAGGTGAGTCTGCAATAGGGATAACTAAAGGCCTAGCAGTGATTGAGACTGCTGCAAGGGTAGCTGAAGATCTTTTGTTGGTTGGGACTTCCAAGGGCCATATAAATGTACCTGAGGCTCTTCCCACATTTCCTGAACCTGAGTCTACTGAATTTATTGAGATTGACGCTCTACATGACTCAGATGATGACTTCCTGGATTTTGAAGACTCTGACAACACAGCTGAGTCTGATCCAGAAGATAGGAAATTGGAAGCCCAGATAAAGGAGGCCCATTTGAAAGCCTCCAAAAGATTCGTTTTGGTTGATGGACCACCCCCCTTGTTCCATAACCTGCCCATAATGTTGCTAAGGCAGCTGAGGCATCAACTACTCAAAAGAAAGATACAATTGTAGCCAAAGACGTTGTTGAGACAGCTGAGACTCAACAATTTGCGAGCAATGATAAAGAAAGAAGTGCTCCCGAAGGATCAAAGGGACCTTCCTCAGCACCTATTGGCATTTTTGTGGACGAATTCCCATACATCGATGAAGTCCCATTGGAAATTGATACTGCGGAAGAAGCTACCAGATTTCATGTTGAAATAAACCTAGCTAAATTCCATGCTCCAGACGACTTGAAAATC
The DNA here is from genome assembly GCA_016081115.2 of Rehmannia glutinosa. Classification (NCBI taxonomy): domain Eukaryota; kingdom Viridiplantae; phylum Streptophyta; class Magnoliopsida; order Lamiales; family Orobanchaceae; genus Rehmannia; species Rehmannia glutinosa. The sequence goes on along the minus strand of CM071935.1, from coordinate 42,823,339 downwards.
ATCCTCTTTGGTCATAATTTTGAATCCCTCCTACCTGAGGACAATTCGCCTGAAGCAGCCGACTTTTAGAAGGTCTTTCGAGCTGTGTGCATTGAAATGGGCGCAATGGAACGAGGCTTTGCTGCTCTAAATCAGAGGATTGACAATCATGACGCTGCTTTATTAAGGGATAGCAGAGGAGCAGTGCTAAGAATTCGATAATGGACTACCCAAATGAAGGCACTTCGCAAGGAACAAGTTCGGTACTTTAGATCACTTTAATCAAAATTGGTGATTTGGGGTGCTGAACAAGTCCAATTTCAATAGAGATAGTGGGACAACATTGATCGCAAGGAGCGCATTCATCTTACAGACATGGAGATGCTGAAGGTTCAATTTCAGAAGCAGTTGGTGCATATAGAAAACATCTCTGAGGGCTGGGATTCTTGAAATGAAGGCAGAGATGCAAGCACTCCGTTCAGAGCAATGAACAACACACTCCATCACTCATGAGAAACTGGATTTTCTTCTATAGTTGAATCCAAATCTCTCTCTTGTCAAAGGTGATGATGCCGAAAAGGGGAAAGGTAATTAATAAGGGGTAAGATACAACTGAGAAGACCCCCATGAAAATCATTCTCAAAACTCTCATAGGCTCATCCACCAGTTCTCAGCTACCACATGAATTGTCAACTGTAGAGAAAGTTGAGCTTGCATTCAAGATGAATCAAGCTAAAATAGAAGATCTTGAATGAAGCGAAACACGACGAGTTGAAAATCTCAAAGCCAAGTTTGGTGGTTCGCCAGTAGAAAAGCTCCAGGAAACAACTGAAGAATCCACTCCCCCAGCTGAGTTAGTGGAAAGATCTAATGAAGAGTTCGATACTCTTTGATCTGAAGGTTATTTTGAGGGGATGGACTTAAAAAGTGCATGGGATTTGTACTGGGAAAAAGGACTTGATGTCATTGTCTAGACAAGAAGCAGCAGACTCAATAATCAAAGAGTTAGCAGACCGCAAGGGCTCAACATAGTCAAACTCCCAGAGGAGATGATCCAACCAGAAGAAGAGGAAGACTCGAGGTTTGGTGGGACAGGCAGAAGCTCTCCACCTAGAAGACCTAAGAAAGTCATGTATGTAGATCCTCTGAAAAGGACCTCGAATATTGGATGGATTTCAGAGAACTTGAAAACAGAGAAGCTGCTCTGCGTGTAGATGATCTTCAACGAAGAACTAAAGAAGGAAATGCAAGGCAAGTGAGAGAATATAACGAGAGTTTGAAGAGAGATTAGAAAGAAAGAAGAGGAAGGAAGCTGAGGCGAGAAAGAGGAAAGAATCTGAGAATGAGGAAAGAAAAAGGAAGCAACAGAGACGATAATAGAGCTGCAAATTTTGTTGTATTTTTACAATTCTTGTAAATACACAAAAATACTGTAAATACATTTAAGTGCAAAAAGATATTCAATAAAATGATACATTCTTACAATCATTCTTTTTTTGCAGTTTTATGTTGTATTTTTATTTAAGTTTTGGCATCATCAAAAAGGGAAAAATTATTGGGAAATTTATTTGTATATATTCTGATGATGCATGTAAAACTTAGATTAGAAAGTTGGCACGCCATATTTTTTTGTAATTCAACTATGTAATAGGTAGGAAATATGAGCTGAGTAAAGAAGCAGCCAAGTTGAAGATCGCAAAAGTTGACTCAAGTATGCAGTGAAGAACCAGCTGAGTATCAAAGAAGAGGTTCAGGCAAGTACAAAAAGTTGTATCTGTCAGTAGACTAACAGCTGAGTCATTCCCAAATGTATGGAGAAGACTTCAAAAAGGGGTAAAGCAGCCTAAGGACTCGAAGAAAGCTGAAGAAGTTTGTTGGAATGAAAAGTCAATTACTTACCCAAAATGGTAATGGGACAGACCTACAAGCTTAAAGTTGTCTTGCTGAAAGAGTGTAAGTAGCTGGGAACCAATGTTTTGGACCTCAAGCGCTTTAATGGATTGACGACTGTCCCCATAAACCAACATAAGTATTTTCTAGTGCTATTTGTTCTCACTCACGCGCTCCCTGATAATTGCTTCCCAGGGGGTCACCCATCCCATGTTTACTCCAGGCCAAACACGTTTAACCTCAGAATTTCTATGTAATGGATACCAGAAAAGAAGATGCATCTATTGGTATATGTAGTCTATATCAAATCCTTTAAGCTCTCCTTTAACTGTGTAATCTAGTGCTCACGAGTTAGAATCGCGGGCCACGCTTGCACCTTTTTTAAAGCCCATTGCAGGCTGGATGATGGACCAAAGACCAACAATCCCCCCCCGACTGCCAAAGATCTCGACTCGATTAGTGCTTGGCAACCTTGCATTGCCAAACTTCCTCAATTCTAAAGCCAACTTTTTAAGTTCAAGCATCGCGCCACGCCAGCCTCTCAGTTCCAGCCACCCAGTAACCTACACCTTCAGTTCCAGTCCGTTTACCTCAGTTCCTGCCACCTGGCAACCTACCTTCAGTTCTGGTCCGTTTACCTCCACTTCTCTAGCATCTCAGTTCCACCTCTCCTAGAAACTTCCTCATCAGCGTGCTTCCAAGGGAATTCGAACCCGTGACCTGCTCTAATATAAGTTGTAGGTCCCAAAGGTTGATAAAGTAAAGTCAATAATGGGGAGTTGAATAGATTTTACCAAATTGTCGATTTTAGTCATTTTAAATCAGAGTTTAGTCATAAGTCAACTTAGTCCTTGAGGGACAGCTTAGTCAGGCCTTCACAGTAGAGTTAGCCACTCAACAGACTCGAGAGATCTATTGATAAGATAAATCGGTGATTGGATGACTCTTTTATAAAAATAGCAGACTTGGTTTTTTAGCGGAAGTCTTTCACCCTTTGAATAAAATATGTCTTCAACAATTGTTTAATAGTTAAGTTATTATCAGTAGATGTTAGGAATTTTATTGTTTAGATTTTGATGAATGCCATGTAAAACTTAGAATAGAAAGTTGGCACCCCAATTCTTGCTGTAAAATGCATTGTAATGAATAGAGCCGGCCAAGCCGAGTTAACTCGGCTACGCCCTAACATGCAAGAAGACAATCAAGATGGAAGGAAGACTCTGTGCGAGACAACCGAGTATGGAAAAGAAGAGTAGACGGGAACTCTATCAAGAAGCGGTGAGATGCGGTGAGTGGAGCATCGATCAAGTCAACTCAAGAAAAGCCAAGTCTCAAGTTGAAGTGACAGAAGAGTCATCCAATGATTGGAAGGCGACTCTAAGTCACCCGAGGAAAGCAAGGAAATGCGGTCAAGTCGAGATAATCGTAAAGAACCGTTGCCGACGAAATCAAGAGATTTACTTAAACAAGTAATATCTCCATACCACCTTTCTTGGAGTGCTCAGTCCCAGAAGCGTGCAAAAGGAATGAACCAATGGAAAGCACTACACCGTGTCAGAACTCTGAAAAGGTGAAAGAACAATTCATACGAGGAAACGGCAATTCCAAGAACTGCAAGCCAACGACTGCAAAGTGACTTTCAAAAATAAGCTTATCTCTTTAACGGGCAAATTTTTGAAAGTTCACTATAAAAGGCTGAGGAGTTTGTTTGAGATATAGGAATGACACACACGTGAGATATACAAGCACATTAGAAAAACTGAAACATTCTCAATCGTCTAGCCTACATTACGAAGTACATCAATCCAACACTCACCTGTGAAGGAAAGAGAACTTCAATCAGTTGAAGAGGAAACTTTTGAAAACAAGGGGTCTACATTCCAGGAAGGGTTGTAGAAAGGTTCAAGGTTGAACCAAGTCTTAAGCTTTTGGAGGGCTTCGTGATCAAATCCAAAGAGCTTGAGCAAGTGAGTCATGTAGTAACAAGGCAAAAGCTGCCTGTGAAGAAAGGCGAGTCGTCACGAGAAGCCAGGTGAGTGATCAAGTCGTCTCGGGCCCGAGTCCCTAAGGATCAAGTCGGCTGTTGTGATCAAAACTTGTATCCGGACTGTTACCACTTTGTAAACCGATCATTACTTAGTGGATTCCTCCGGGAGTTGGAGAAGAGAGGAGTAGAAGAATTACCCCATCTTGAACCTCTATAAAAACTTTCTTGTGTCATTTACATTTCAGCGTTTAAATTCTGCACTTTTAATCTTGCTTATATCTCTGTGATAAATTTGCTATCCATTTGATAATTTATAAGTACTAAATCAAGCTCTAAAATTTTGCTTAATCAAACTTAAGGGTGTTAAGTCTTCCATGAAAAATAAAACCACGATTGAGTTAAATTATAGCCAACAATTGAGTTACTCCATCAACGGCTCGGTTTGAGTGCATTGAGAGATTAACTCTCTTGAGTGACTAATTCGATGTCCATCAAGGACACAACTGTAGAATCAACTCAGAGATTTAAAAGGACTAAATCGAAAATTTGGTAAGGTTTATTCAACCCCCTTCTAAACCTTACACTTACACCCCTTGGGACCTACAAGTGGTATCGGAGCGGTTGGTTCATTGAACCCTCCGCACCGGTTCTTGAACTAGATCTCCAAACTTTTCAAAGTCTGCTTTAGTACTTAAACCTTCAAAACTCTTTTTATTAAAAGTCATTATCATGGAAGCAAATTTGACACGCATCCCTATGTTCACTATTGAAGAATTTGATGATTGGAAAATTCGTATGCGAGCTCATCTATCGGCATTACATGATGAGATGTGGATAGTGATAGAAGATGGGCCTCTGCAAATATTAAAGGTGAACACATTTGTCACGAAGAGTTGCGGTGAAGGAGAAGAAGATCTTTGCTCCCGGACCGATCATGGTTGAAAAACCAAGAAGCGAGTGGACAAATGATGACAGAAAAAGATACAACCTGGACAATGTAGCCAAGGACATCCTCTACAAAACCTTGGACAAAGCCATGTTCAACAAAGTCAAATCATGCAAAACGGCTAAAGAAATGCTGGGACAAGTGACATTAATTTGTGAAGGCTCGAAGCAAATCAAAGAAAACAAATTATCGGTGGCGGTACAAAAATTTGAAAACTTCAAAATGATCTCGGAGAGAACCTGGATCAACTAGGCGCTTCGGTTCTGAAAATCACAAATGAGTCGTGTCTACACTTGGAAAGGAATATACGAGAAGAAATGTGTATGAAGATCCTAAAAAGTCTTCCAGTGAATGGGAAATGAAGGTCATGGCACTCGAGACACTCCATGGACCTATCAAAGACATCCAATCATGAGTTATTCTCGGACCTCAAAGCCTACGAGTTTGAGTGAGAAGAAAAGACCCAAGAAGAGAGCAATTTGTACCCCAAACAACTGCTCTAATTGTCAAAGATGGGAAGAGAGCTGAGGTCAAAGAGGCAATTGACCCGGAAGAAATAGCCCGATGGTTAAAAGATTTAACAAGTTCTTTAACAAGAACTACAAGAAAGGAAAGGGTGAATCTTCCGGAAGACACTCGGCTCCCTCCAAATCAAGGAAGACATGCCAACCAAGAGAACAAATCATCAAAAAGTGGAGTATCAAAGGGTGACAACTCAAGAATAGAAAGAGGCGATCAAAAAGTGAATATCTATGTTGGAACTATAGACAACCAGTCACTATGCCATTGGTTTGCTCATATCCTGTAGTCAACAAGTGCAGAGATGAAGAAGAAAGAAAGATCTTGAGAGAAAGAAGACAAGAAAAGAAAAAGGCAATGATGGTGCGAGACTGCTTTGAAACAAGTCAAGTCGAGGAGACAGTGATTGAGAGCAAAGATGAAGGCCGACTACTCAAGTGACTCGAAGAAGAAGCCCCGATCTGCTTGATGGCCAAAGAACAAGATCAAGAAGATGAGGTACAATCTAACTCAACAAACTCGGGCACTAGTGATAGTGATTGTGACACACACACTTCATCACCTCTCTTGATCTTTATGATTCATTAAGCAAAATGATGAAAGATTTTGAACACATTAAATCTTCACACACACTATTGAATGAGGAAAACAACCTACTCAAAAGTCAAAACTCAAAGTGACTAAGGAGCCGAGTACTCTAAGTCAAATAGTTGTTGAGAATGAAAGGTTAAAGGTGAAAATGCTAAATTAATAGCGAGAAATTGCTGCTATAGAAAAGAGGAGAATGACCTCAAGAATGTTATTGCTTCATTCACTAAGGCATCTAAATCATTGGATGATCTTATTATGAGTCAAAGAGAATGTGGAGACAAGACAGGGCTTAGGATTTAACTCCTCGTGCTATGTCAAACCTCAAGAGTAATTCGGAAAAAAGATCTTCAAGTCATGAAGAGTCCGAAAAATCCAAAACTCTAAATGTTGCACACACATTCACTCCAAAGCACAATACAAAGCAAACTGGCCTTGGTTACAAAGGAAAAGGAAAACGACCCGATTGAGTGTCTTTGAAAGGACAGTGAGAAGAGATTCAGAGTCCCCTCAAAGAAACTCCAAGCAGAAAATACTCTGTAAAGAAGAAGCGAGCTACCAAAAACCCCAGAAAATCCATAAAAGAAATACATATGATGGGAATGGTAGAAAATATCCAAGCCAAGCTGATTGGAATAATGTGAACTATCGGCCTGACAGACTTATGGAATATAAGCCCGGATGGCAAAGGCCTAGAAACTCAGCAAAGGCCATTCCAAAAGTATAAGAGCTTTCATCAAAGCACACATATGCACCTAGGCACTACACTCAAAAACACCACAATTACGCAAGGAAGGCAATTGCTAAAACACATATGCGGACATACGAGACAAAAGAGACAATGTATGAACCTAGAATCCCAATTTGCGAGGATTGGTCAATCGCAACACCCAAAGACTTGTCTACTAGCAAAAAGCACAAAGCCGGGAATCAAGTTGGGTTTGTGGCACAAAAAGCTGAGTCACACGAATTTCAAAACAATTAACAAGCTGGCAAGAAGTCATCTTGTAGAAGGACTTCAGTTTCAAGATATACAAGAAGGAGAGTATATGTGATGCATGTCGAAGGAAAGCAAATCAAGTCGTCATTCAAAGAAAAGACATGCCCATCCTCAACAAGAATATTGCATCTATTCATATGGATCTACACCTTGGTGGTAGTAGATGACTACTCAAGATATACATGGACAATATTCATGCAAGAAGAAAGAAACTCTACAAAAACTACCACAAAATGATGAAGAGGATTCAAAATGAGAAGAGTCAAACCATTATCAAAATAATATCGGATAGAGGAACCGGTTTGTCAATGGAATAATAACTCATATTGTATTGAGAATGGTATTGGTCATGAACTATCGGCAAGGGACTCCACGTGAGAATGGAGTTGCGAGAAGAAGAAAGCAGAACCCTCAAAAAGCAGGGACCATGTTAGGCTCAAGTCAAGTTACCAAAAAGATTTTGGGCTTTGAAGCAATCAACACGACTTGCTACACCCAAAACAGGATGTATGATAAATAGGCGGTGACAAGGACTCCTATGAGATCTGGATTGGAAGAAAACCAAATGTTTCATATTTGAGAATATTTGGATGTAAATGCTTCATCCACAACAATGGCAAAGACAACCTAAAGGCTTTTGATGCTAAAGGTGAAGGTATCTTCTTAGATACTCACCAAAGCAAAGCCTACAGGATACTCAACAAAAGAACTATGGTTACGAGGAATCCATTCATGTAGTATTCGATGAGCGAAATGTAAATGGAGAAGACATTGAAGAGTCATAAAAGTCAATCATCCAACCATCTGAAAGAGTCCCTATGCTAAAGTCAAGCCGGAATTATCAATTCGAGAAGAAGATGAGATAGTGAATCTCAAAAAGCAATGGAAAATTTGGTAAGTGATTACGAGAGAGTCGACCACGAACAATACTGACTACAAGTCGATCAATCCGATAACTTACTCCAACCTGATGTGAGATGGGCGAGAGACCATCCACGAGAACTTGTCATTGGAGATATAAGAGAAGGTGTCAAAACAAGATCGAACTCAACAAGAAGCTATGTTCACATGCTTCATCTACGCAAATAGAGCCAAAAGATGTGTCACAAGCATTGGATGACACACATTAGATTCAAGCTATGCAAGAAGAGTGAATCGTTTGAGAGAAATAAAGTATGGGAATTAGTGCAAAGACCCATACATCAAAATGTTATTGGAACCAAATGGGTATTCAGAAATAAGATGAACGAGGAAGGCTCTGTGGTAAGAAACAAAGCAAAACTAGTAGCCAAAGGATATTTCCAAGAAGAAGGGATATATTTTGATGAAACATTTGCCCCTGTAGCAAGATTGGAAGCTATAAGGATGTTTCTTGCCTATGCAGCTCATAAGAATTTCATTGTATATCAGATGGATGTAAAAAGTGCATTCCTAAATGGTTTATTGGAAGAAGAAGTATATGTTGAACAACCTCCAGGATTTGAGCAAAGACTCTTGGAGATAAGGTATACAAACTCAAGAAAGCCCAGTATGGATTGAAACAGGCACCCGCATGGTATGACACCTGTCACAATTCCTAGAAAAAAAAGGATTCACAAAAGGAAAAGTAGATAGAACACTTTTGAGAATTCAAGACAAGAAAAAAGTATCTTGCTTGTTCAAATATATGTGGATGACATCATTTTTGGATCCACTAACAAAGAGTTTGTGTGAAAAATTTTCAAACCTCATACAAAGTAAGTTTGAAATGAGCATGATGGGAGAGGCGACATTCTTCCTTGGACTCCAAGTGAAACAGCTAAAGGATGGAACCTTCATAAGTCAAACAAAATATACCAGAGAATTAATGAAGAAGTTTGGTATGGAAGAAGTCTTACTGTAAAAATACCAATGAACACATCGTCAAAAATGGACATGGATGCGATGGCAAACCTGTAGATCAAACAAGATCTGAGCACTTATTGGATCATCTGCTCTATCTCACGGCAAGCGAGGCGGACATCACCTTTGCTTTGTAGGTGTATGTGCAAGATTTCAATCTGCTCCAAAAGAGAGCCATATGACAGACTAAGAGAATATTGAGATACTTGAAAGGAAGCCAAGAAGTAGGCTATGGTATCCAAAGGAAGGTGGATTCAAGCTAATTGGCTATTGATTCTGACTATCTTTGGATGCGAGTGGGCAGAAGAGCACTTCGAGGCACATGTCAAATGCTAGAAACAGACTAATTTCTGGTTTAGCAAGAAGCAAAACTCAATAGCCACCTCTGGTGAGTGAGGCGAAATACATAGGCTGGGCAGGCAGCTGTTGTGCCCAAGTCCTATGGATGAGACAAAGAAACTGAGAGAGACTATGAAGTTGAGGAAAAAGAAATTCCAATCATGTGTGATAACACAAGTGCAATAGCTATCACTCAAAATCCGTGTTGCACTCAAGAACAAAACATATTGATGTCGGATATCACTTCATAAGAGACCATGTTGAAAAGAAGGACATTATCTTGGAATACATCTCAACGATAAACAACTAGTGACATCTTCACAAAACCATTATGTGAGTCAAGATTTGAAGAACTCAAACATGAGTTGGGGTTAATTGGTGGTGACACTCGAGGCAATTAAAGAAGAGAAATGGAGCAAAAAAGGGGGAAAAGGAGCCGAAATGCAAAATCATCGCGAAATCAATCAGTATCGGAAAAACTACACCGAATCGGTGATAATTTGAGTCACTAAGAGAACTGTGAGAAGTAGAGTTAAATCGGCTAAGGGATAAGCTGAATAATTTATGAGCAAAGTGACAAAAACGTTGTCGTTTGACTAAGCGGGAATGTTTTAAGGAATACGTCAAAGATAATGATGATGTGTACAGACAAAAAGCTGCACACCAAGCTTATGATTGGATATAAATCTTTGCCGCATTAAATACGAGACATGAAATGCTCAATAAGCGTCACGAAATCAAGCCGTTGATTTCGATCACAATTCAAAAACCACCCGCACGCCCTTTCATAAACCATATTTAAACCATTTTCGTCCGTTTCTCTCTCACACTTCTAAAAACCTGTTCATCTCTTTCTCTCTAAAGCAAAGGCAAAAATACTCTCGAAACCCTATCAACCTTCAAATCAATTTCTCGGCTTTTCCTTGATATAATCCCGAGAAATGGCACCAACTTATGACTTTACCAAGTTAGGAAAGCAAATCCACACCGCTCTATGGTGGACTTTGACGGAATGGTGAAGCGGGGTCCGACGACACCCTAGTGAAGAAAATCGAGAAGTTGGAAACGCCTCACGGACTAAAACCGTTTCTAACGCTAGAATATCCGATGACCTATGTGGAGGAGGTCGCACAATTCTACGTGAATCTTGAATGCCAATTCACGATGAAGGAATCAAGTCATCTGTTCACGGAAAGCGGTGACTATCTCTCGCAGGATTTGGCTGAATATTGCTCACTACCAGCAGAAGGAGCATCCGAGATTAAAGAAGCTGATGTAAACTTGGTGACGCCTGGAAAAAATAGCCAAGTCCGACTTTGCTGATAAAATAATATACACACAAAACAAGAGACTGCTGAAGAAGGAGGATTATCACAAGTTGTTGGACATAGTTGCCAAATGTATCGACATCAAATTTGGCGCTTTGACCAATCATCAAAGGCGAAGCTGATTGTAATGGCTGCAATCATCGAAGAAAATAAGATCAATCCCAGGCTGAGTTTGTCTACACGAGACTAACGCGAGCGTGGAACAAGTCCTTCAAAGAAGATGGCTCATTTGGAGGATCCCAGGATATGGCCTAGTGATTGGCGCTATTGGAGGTGAAAGGAGTCCCTCTTAGACATGGGAAAGCATTCCATGTTAACAAGAGGATGTTGAGAGCAAACCTCTGCAGCGCACTGAAGAGAGCTTACGCCAAGAGAGGCGACACCGGTGAGGGAATCGGTGACCCTCAAGATACATTGTTTCCTCTCCACCCAAGAGGAGAGGCTCCCCGACTACTAAGAAGATCACCCTGCGGCAAAAAAACCAAACATGCTCCTGCCCCTGCGATTACCTGCCCCAAAGAAGCCGTGTCTCTGCCCTGCGGCGGGTCGAGAAGGACTCACAAATACCTTCTCCGATCGTCAAAAGAGAGGAAGAACCGAGAAGCCACAACGGCCCGCTCCTCGAGAAAAGACACCGACCCGGCCCCGACCGCCCAAGACTCGAGAGGACAACATCTCGACCCAGAAATTCCCGGTACAAACCAGGAAGGCGAAGAAGAATAGTCAAGCGATCCGAGCGAGAAACCAAATTGATCGGTTACTCGGTATAGCAAAAATACCAGAGACCACTGGAGAAGTAAGTCTCGGATGTAGTTGATAAACGACCAAGTCTCGGTGAAGCGTCAAGCAGAAGCAACCGAAGACACAAACAGCTCACACACCGGTGAAGCCAAGAAGAACACACGGAAGCGGATAGTGATGTAATGATTCTATCTCCACCTTACCGGACATCCAAAATCGTCTGCGTGAGTGGAGAAATGGAAGTTGAGCAAGTCAAGGAACAGTTCCAACGGCTGAGTTCATAGAAGAAGAAGAAGAAGCGCTAAATTTCCTTGGATTAACTCTTTGTGCTCGGCTGCGGATGAAGACAAGCTGCACGAGATATCCTGCAGATCTACAAGCACGGGGAGAGAGAAAAGCAAGTGAAGAAGCCGAAGCACGTGAGAAGGCAAGCATCCGCCTATCTCGGCACCACAGAACACACACATCCTCTCATTGATGTCTTCTTTGGATGACGAGGAACCAGAAATGTTCGCCCCGGAAGAGTTACCGTCGGCAAGCATTACCGAATCAAGAATCCTTCACGAGCAAAGACTAATGGAGGGACCAGGAGAGTCATCGAACACGGTGGAAATTGATCCAATGGGAGTGGTTCAGCAAATCGCCAATGTTGTTCTTCTTCTACCACTTCCCGACTCACTCGAGAAGAAGAAGCGATAAGGAGCTGGCGATGAACCGGATAGTGGGGACCCCGGTCGAGCCAACCCCTATTGAAGGTGTGTTACCACCGCCCCAACGGTGAACAATCAATCGAAATAGCCGGGGAGCTTGGAGACGAGTGACCCCATTCCAAGTCACTCACCGTGGTGCGCCCGGTGGAAACTCCCTCCACTACTGCGGCAAGGTCGGAGGATGTTGCGAGATGACTCCACAACGAATCAAGGAGGCGAAGTAGAGAAACTACAAACACAAGAAGAACGACAAGTTGCCATCAACGAAGCTCGAGGCATTGAGACTGCCTCGGTGAGGTGCCAAGCTGCTCTGAAGGCTAATGACGCCGCTAATGCGGTCGAGGCACGAGGAAGGAATGATACAGGAGTTAACACTCTGGGCGATGAAAGTGCAATTCATGGGGTTGAGACTCCAACGGATGCGGCTGTAGAAGACCTAAGGCAGTGACAGCATCGAAAGGGTGGACAAACCTTCATAAGCAAATGAGAGACTAGCTGGAGGTAATGAAGGCCTACGGGAGGTTGAGACTTCCCAAGGGTAAAGAAGTGAAGTAGAAACATCCCTCTGCTATCATCGACCCATCGAGAAGGAGATCGGTGCACTTCATGATTCCCGGACAACCACGATGTCACTTTTCTCGGGATCGGAAGGCGAAGAAAGAAGAAAAGTCATCCCCATGACAAATCCAAAAGACTTCATTGCGGATGTTCCAAGCACGAGCAAGTCTGATCCCAAGACTACTCGTCAAACTTTTAACTTTGATGATGAGCCACCACGGAAATCTCATCATCGTCCGATGACGCTCTGCGATAAGGCGAGGGACCGATCTATGAAATGGAAAAACCCGGTGAGACCAACGAAGGCTGTTAAGGCAGCGAGGCTCGGCAAGCGGGTCTACTTCACAACAGAACCAGGTGGACAAGAGACCACTTGCGCACGAGGCTCCTCAAGGCTGCAGCGGGATCGATTCCCAAAAAAAGAACTTCCACGCACTTTGCTCATCATCGAACAGATCCCGAGGTCGGCGGTGATGAATCTTTTGTAGAATCTTTCCCTTTCTCCTTTGGAGATACGAGAACTCCACGAAGAGTCAAAATTAACAAGCACGCTATAACAAACCCGACTCTGTTCTTCCAATGGACACCATTGTTCGGTGATTATGACTTGATCTTTGTATGGCCATCACCGTACAATTGAAGAATCAAAGTTCGAAAGTGTTCAAGGCACTCTTTCTTTGAGGTTGAACGGATGGAGAGGCATCGAGGCCTCTTTGGACATGTGCTGGACAACGAGAGATGCCTCCTACGTGATTTGAGAGGCATAACATCGAGGATAAGGGAATGGTGGCAACAACAAACAATGCGAGTGGAGCAATTGTGAGATACTTGGGACATTGTTCAACAAGTTCTTTGGTGTGGAGAAGTCAAAATCTTTGATGCAAAAATGAAGGCTGAGAGAACACATTGAGCATATGCATGAAGCTCACCTTTGCCGAAATCAAGGCTGCTGCGTGAGCAAAAATACAAATGATCTACGACGGTTGGAAGAACCCATGACAAGAAAATTCAGCCTCCTCATGGGTTGAGATGAAGTGATTTGTGAGAATCAACGCTACTCGATCCCAATTCCGTCTTTGCATACAACGCAAATGAGACTTGAAGCGAACTCAACCATCGGAAGACTTCGACTTCATGCTTGCCAAAGATATGTTCCACAGGGTTATCTATCCTTTGATGATGCGAAAAAGGAAGAGGAATACCTTAAAGAAATAAAATCTGGTGAAAAGAAAGGAAGCGGTGAGAAGGAAAATCAGTGAGAAATTTTGAAACAAAAGAAAGGAAAATCTCTGAGGGGAAGGATCAACGGATGTGACATTGATGATTGCACGAACCCCTCCAGCGGGGTCATATCACGGTGACATTATAAGCGACAAACTCCCAGTGACTCGCCACTCCAACACTCTTCTGTATCTATGGTTGAGAAGAAAAAGCAATTGAAGCGAGGGATGAAGGAAGTGGAAGGAAGAATGGATGCCAGGGTGATGAACATCTTGAAAGAACATGGAGGCATTCGATGAAGAGAAGACACATGCCATTTAGGATGTCGGAGACGAGCCACGATCGATTGACGAATTCAAAACGCTCGAATCGAAGGATACTTTGCAAATATGTCTATGGCTCAAGCTTGGACTTATCTTGGGAAAAAGGGTCTCACGTTATGTGAAGAGGGGTGACGAGCGGCGAGACTTCGCCGATCGCTCTGCTGGTCACTCCGCTGGTCACTCGGCTTTGGAAAGAAAGAAGACCCGTCTGATTATCGCCAAGAAGGTAGAGGAAAAGCGATGAGTGGAGGAAGAAGCTTGGACCTAGGCCTCTGCCAAAAACATTGAATACGTGGATCCGAGGAAAGAAAGGAGGGATCTACTTTGGGTGGAAACGACCAAGTGGCAAATTTGAAAGTGGCTAAAACTAACGCCGAGTATGCAAAAAGAATAGAAGAAGAAAACAAGAGACAAACTCAACTATGGCGGGAGAGGCAGGAAAGAATAAGAAAATATGAAGGCCGAGGAAGGCATATGAAAAGAAAAAGAAAGAAAGCGGTGTGACGAGAAGAAGAAGAAAGAAGAGAAGAAGATCTTGAACAAGATGAAAGAAGGAGACAAAGCGAAGGAGATGAAGTGTTCTTTGTCCAACCCCGTGTATTTTATTATGTAAATCGTCAATGTAAGTCTTACGTAATAAAGCTAAATTCTTTTTTGTGAAGACAATTATTACTCGATACGCGTAAAATTGTGTTAAGTACAAAATGATATGAATAATAAAAAGATTGATTCATACATTCATGTCAAACACTTATCGTATGTATCTTTGTTATTTGCATTTTGAATGATTTAAGTTTTGGCATCATCAAAAGGAAATTGTTAGGAATTTTATTGTTTAGATTTTGATGAATGCCATGTAAAACATAGAATAGAAAGTTGGCACCCCCCATTCTTCTTTGTAAAATGCATTGTAATGAATAGAGGTAAAAGGCGTTAACTCAACTATGCCCTAACATGCAAAGAAGACAAGCGAAACTGGAAGGAAGACTGTGCGAGACACCCGTATATGCAAAAAGTAAGGACGGGAACTCTTGAAGAAGCGGTGAGATCTGGGTGAGTGGAGCATCGGTCAGTCAACTTCGAGAAAAAGCGAGTCTCAGTTGGAAGTGGCCAGGAAGAGTCATCCAATGATTGGAAGGCGACTCTAAGTCACACGAGGAAAGCGGAAATGCGATCAAGTCGAGATAAGCGTAAAAGAACGTTGCCTGCGAGAATCAAGAGATTTACTTAAACAAGTAATATCTCCATACCACCTTTCTTGGAGTGCTCGGTCCCGAGAAGCGTGCAAAGGAATGAACGATGGGAAGCACTACCGTGTCGAGAACTCACGAAAAGGTGAAAGAACAATTCATACGAGGAAAGCGGCAATTCGAAGCTACTGCAAAACGAGCGCAAAGTGACTTTCAAAAATAAGCCTATCTCTTTAACGGGCAAATTTTTGAAAGTTCACTATAAAATCTTTGAGGAGTTTGTTTGAGATATAGGAATGACACACACGTGAGATATACAAGCACATTAGAAAAACTGAAACATTCTCAATCCTCAAGCTGCATTCACGAAGTACATCAATCAAACACTCACTGTGAAGGAAGAGAACTTCAATCGAGTTGAAGAGGAAACTTTTGAAAACAAGGGTCTACATTCCCGGGAAAGGTTGTAGAAAGGTTCAAGGTTGAACAAAGTCTTAAGCTTTTGGAGGCTTCATGATCAAATCAAAGAGCTTGAGCAAGTGAGTTGTAGTAACAAAGCGGTTTGCCTGTGAAGAAGTTCGAGTCGTCAAAAGCGGTGAGTGATCAAGGCGTCTCAGGCCGAGTCCCTGAGGATCAAGTCGAATGTTGTGATCAAAACTTGTATACGGACTGTTACCACTTTGTAAACTGATCATTACTTAGTGGATTCCTCCGGGAGTTGGAGAAGAGAGGAGTAGAAGAATTACCCCATCTTGAACCTCTATAAAAACTTTCTTGTGTCATTTACATTTAATTTTTAAATTCGCACTTTTAACTCGCTTATATCTGGCGATAAATTTGCTATCCATTTGATAATTTATAAGTACTAAATCAAGCTCTAAAATATTGCTTAATCAAACTTAAGGGTGTTAAGTCTTCATTTGAAAATAAAACCACGAGTTGAGTTAAATTATAATAACAGTGAGTTACTCCATCAACAGCTCGATTGAGTCTGTTGAAGATTAACTCTTTGAGTGACTAATCCTATTTTGTCCCATCAAGGACCAGCTGGTGTGTAGAATCAACTGTAGATTTAAAAGGACTAAATCAAAAATTTGGTAAGGTTTATTCAACCCCCCTTCTAAACCTTACACTTACACCCCTTGGGACCTACGAAGACTTAGAAAATATAACAAACAACAAATAAGATATGCGGGAATTAAAGTATTGAATGTAAAAGACACGGAGAAATTTTTATAGTGGTTTGAGGATGGGAGTAATTCCTCTAATCCACTATTCTCTAACCTTTGCAAATAATCCACTAAGTAACGGTGACTTCTGTTACAAAGAATGCGATTGAGACAACCTTGATCACACAACTTCTCTTGGGACTCGATTCTTCACAAGATGGATATCCTGCTACTTGACTCCTTGAGACTTTTGGATATGATCACGGGTCCTCGATAGTCCAAAGCTTCTGTTGGCCGGAACCTCACTACACTTATTCAACGGATGTGTAGATCCCTTTGTCTTTAAACAAAGATTTCCTCTTAAGCATTTTGAAGTTGTCTTTCCCTCATTGAGTGTGTTGGATTGATTTCCTTCTGAGTTTTAGGCTTGAGGATAGTATTTAATGTTTGTGAGTATTTTTCACTTTGCTCAGTTACGTGAATGCTTTTGAGTGTCATAAGTCTTGGTTGTTTTCTCTCAAATAATTCATCAACCTTTTATAGTGCTTGTTTGGAAAATATATTTGTTGAAGAAATAGATGTATTTTTCAAACTACACTTTAAGGTTGTTGGCTTGCCTGTCTTGTAACATTGATGTAAACCCATCCTCGAATTATTGCTTTGAACCCTTTCTGAATCTCTGCAGATTTTGGGAGCATCCCGTTGGTTCCTTGCTTTTTACACTCTTTCAAAAAACAACTTTATCGTCTTAATCGACATGCTTCTACTTTCACAAACATTTAACTTTGCTTAACAATGGATCTCTTACTCTTTCTTGAGTCCTTTTTGTTGCTTAACCCCTTAAAAAAATCATGTCCACTTATTTGAGAGTGAGTCGGTCGATCTTCTTGGCGAGACAACTTTTCTAATACTTGACTAATACTTCACTGCACTACTCGGTGACACACATCGTAGTCTTCACCGATCTTGATCAACCACGCAATCTTCAACTTTTTTCAAGCAACCGACTAATAGAACCCTATCTATTACACAGTTGACATTACAAATGAGAATTAAGGATGCTAACTTCCTAATAAAAAGTTTTACATGGTATCATCAAAATCTATTAGATAAATTTCCCAACACAATGAGATGTTCGCGAGAAAACCCTCGAGTTTTTAGGCGACTGCGAACATTAAATTAAGGAAGGGTCAACATCAAATGCTACACAACAAGATAAGCCAAGTATCAAAATTGAAGTTTGAAAAATGACTATCACTTCAACGAAATTCTCAAAATCAGTCACTATAAAAGGTGAGGAATATATGTGAGAGAGTACCAGTGCATTCGAAATATTCAAGCAATCGAGCAAGCAAGCAAAAACACTCTCAAGCTATTCATTCATATCCTCAAGCCTACTTTGGAAGTGAATTTGTACAAATCCACAATTAGTGAATAAAGAAAAACTTCAACTTGTTGAAGAGGAAATATTATTTTCAAGAACAAAGTGCACATCGTGAAGTGAAGGAAGTGCGGTGAGTTTCAAGTTAGAACCTTCTTTAAATCCATTGGAGGAGCTAGGTGATCAAGTTGAAGGGTTTGAAGGAGCTGAAGTAGTGAGACATCTATGTTTGCTGAAGTGAATCTCGAGTAGAGCCAATTGTGTGATAAAGGTCTACACTTGGGTTTGTTCTATCATTTTTGTAACATGACTGTATTGCATTCGTGGATTCCTCCGGGAGTTGGAGAAGAGTGGAGTAGATGAATTACCCGTCTGAACCACTATAAAATTGCCTTGTGTCTTTTTAATTTCAGCACTTTAATTCTATATATTTTATTACTGTGATATATATTTGCTCACACTCAATGATAATATCTTAAGCTAAAAACAAGTGATGTAAAACCATTTTACAAAAAGGGTGTAAGACTTAAATTTGTAAAAAACCAAGTAAGCCGTATTCTTAAAAGAGCTCATTTCACTCAAAATTTGAGTTACTCATCAACAACTCAATCGAGTGCTGTTGAGCGGTTAACTCTCATGTTGAGGTTGAACTTAAGTTGTCTTTAAGGACTAAGCTGTTTACTTATATAAGAAACATGATTTAAAGATCAAAATCGAAAAATTGGTTAAATCTATTCAAACCCCGCCTTCAGACATAACACTCACACCCACCTGAGACCTACAAAAGCGACTTATTTATGGACTAAGAGACAAAACGAGATTGTTTGCATTAAAGAGAGATGTTCGGCGAATGGTGTCGGCGCCATTATATGCGGTATAGTAAAAAGTGCGAACATAAACCTATTATTGGATATAAATGCTGCTCATTAATTGCAATGTGAGGTTTAATCCTAATTGTTGATAAAAAAATTAACTCTACACATTTCGAAACCGTCTCATCCCATCTCATATATATCCAAAACTTTCTCTCTCTTCTCACATTCACTCTCAAGCATTGAAAAAATTCTCAAGGACTCTCTGCGAAAAACCATTTCAAGTTCTTTCAAGAAATCTCGAAATCATTAATGGCAGAAGAAATTCGCCCTCAATTTTCCAAACTCGGCGAAAAGGTGCACACCGGTGCTGAGTGGACTTTGAAGGCCTTGTCAAGCAAGCGATCGAGTACAAGGTATTGGCCAAAATATTGTTGAGCACCTCTCGGAAGTCCGCTTGAAAAAAATTTCTTTTCGATCTAGATAGCATAGACCTTTCAAGAATAGATGGCTATGTTCTCACGTGAATGCTTCGATTTATGATGATGGCATTCACTCGTCGATAAATGGCAAATAGATCAAGTTGGTTGCAGCCAACTTTCGAGAGATGTTATATCTCCCAATAGTGGACTCAAGAAATCAAGGATTATGAGTTCGACTATATGAATATTTGGAAGGAGATCGAGAAAAATGAGATAGGCGATAAATCGAATCCTACGGCTAGAAAGAAGGTCATCAAGGATGAGTACCAAAAAGCGATGGATGTGGTAGCCAAATGTATGGACATGAAGTTTGGTTCATATAATCGGTATCTAAGCTAAAGTTGACCATGATGGATGCTCATGGAAGAGCTGGAGGTGAACTAGAAGTGAGTTCATCTTTGAGAAGTTGTGCAGTTAACATCGAATATCAAGCGGGACGAAGGGAAGTTTGTAAAAACCCTGGGCTATGGGCTAGTCCCAAAGTACTTGCTAGAGAAGAAGGATGTGTGCCCTTCGCAGGAAGCCTTCCATGCAAACAAGAGGATGTTCAAGGCGAACTGTCACAAGTTGCTGAAATAAGGTGCACGCAAAAGAAGATAAAGCGCATCTATGGGGGAATCAATTGAGCATGTTCTGAAGAGCTAGCTACCCCGTCCAGTTCTCTCTAAACACCGCTCACGTTGTCCCCAACGTAACAAAAAAGGAGGGCGATTGTACCCCGAAAGCGATTGCGCTTGCAAGCGAGAAGGAGCTGACCGGCTAGCTGTGCGAGAGATGAAGAAAAAAATTGCCAAAGCCGCTCGAGAAGCATGCTGTTGAATCTCTCATGCAAATGATCAAGCCTATCAGGAGTTGTGGTGAAGGATCCAGATAGGGAAGATGATAAATCCCCTTGGAGAGGCACTCGAGAGATAGCTTGTGAATATGTTCGCGAGGAAGGCTGCTGAAGCGGCTTCAACAGACACAACTATTGATGTTGTGCACCCAACAAGCCGAGGTAGTTGAAGAAGTTGTCTATGACTCACGCTTGATCTCTTGCAGTGAGATAATTGTTGGCAGTGGTGATTAGCTTTACCCCAACTACTCTGCTCGGTTTCTTTCGCCCAACCTCCTCCATCAAAATCTACCTTTTACCATTAATGAGCATGAGCTAGTTGCTCCAAGACCTATTGCCTCTAAAGAACCGGGGATCCCAGCGGATCAGAGATTAGAGGAGCAGGCCACGTCAATGGAGATTATGGAAGCTGCGCCAACTGAGTTCAATTCATGAGGTTAGAGATGATCGAAGACGAAGAATATCTTCTTAGCTTCTTGGATAATGCTGCTGTTGTCTATGGTCTAGACCAAATATTCTCTATCACCATTCTTTTCGAGAAGAAGGAAGCCGAGAAAGCTAAGGCCCTGGATAAAGGAAAAGCTCTCAAGCCTCATGTTTGCCCTTTCACTAGTGCAAACATTCCAAACTGCACTCTTAGCAGGGATGAAGAAGAACCCATTGAAGGAGTTGATGCAGTCGAAACTTCTCAGCTACGAAAAGCTATAAAGGAGTCCCGTGAGCTTCATGAGCATTCTAGGCTCAAGGGTATTGGAGAATCCTCTTTACTATCTCTCAAGCCCCATGATCGAAGAAGTTGTGGGGATCTCGATGCAATCACCTCACCAGCTCAATCCAGAGGACAAGAAAATAGGGAGGATAAGCGATGATGTTGGGAAAAGAAG